>JAHHUM010000019.1:317611-984175 GCA_036173005.1 Crenichthys baileyi
TCCTGTACTGCTGCAGTAAGGGATTAATTCCTTTTAAAGACGTTTTTCAAATTTCTACCAGGGCTGTGAGTTAGTGTGGGGGATGCTGTTTTCTGTATTGTCATTTACCTATATCAGTTTATTGAAGTAAATTATTTAAAAAACTAATAAACGTATGCATGCCCTTACTTATTGTCTTTTTTCCCAATTTCTGTTTTTCAGTCATGTTTTTATTTATTTATGAAGGTTTCACATCCACTTGTAAAAGCAGTGCAGCATACACAAGAAACATCACTTTCTTATGATTGTTGTGATTTCTAGCAGCATAAGGATTGGCCATCATGTCTCATCATTCCTCTA
This sequence comes from Crenichthys baileyi, assembly GCA_036173005.1. Taxonomy (NCBI): domain Eukaryota; kingdom Metazoa; phylum Chordata; class Actinopteri; order Cyprinodontiformes; family Goodeidae; genus Crenichthys; species Crenichthys baileyi. The sequence continues at coordinate 317,951 of JAHHUM010000019.1, forward strand.
CCTATAATTGCATCTTTACCTTGAGACAAATACGTTCACTCTTTATTTGCTTCCTGTTCACACTTTATCTTTTCCAGCTGATGTTTCCATGGTCAGATCTTCAGATGCAGGGTCATGCATATGTTTATCTTCTAATGTGTCTGAAAAACCGATGTCCCCAGGCTTGTGTCGCCATCAGATAGCTAGATAGTCTTCTGCCTCCCAAATTTAGAACAGCTGCCTCGCGGCTCTCACCGTCTGATGGGGTTAAATTGCTTCAACCCTTCTCAAGGTCAGAAAGATCACTCAATTTGTTTTTGCCCCATGTTTGGCAGGCGCATTTTGGGTGCAGGAGGAGGTTTTTGTTGCGCTTCCTTTTGGGAGGATTTCGCGACATGTAAAAAACTGCTGAGAGTTCTAAAACAAACCTTCTGCCTGGTTTTGGAAGGGGGTTTTTTAGAGTACAGTAAAAACCTTTTAAGCTGTTTAGCTGTGTTTATGTATGTTGTATTATGATGTATGTATGATGAAGTATGTATGTATGTGTGTATGTTAATTATATTTTTTAATGTATAATATATATATATTAAAATATATATATTATATATATATATTATATATATATATTATATATATATTTAAATTATAATCCCAATGCCTTCTTTCTTTATCTGACCAAATGAGCGAATGGTTTTTTGTATGCGTAATTTTTTGTGAATTAATTACGCCTTGTACGTTTTGATTTTTAAAGGCTCGTGACAAAAAGGGTCCCATCGTGTTCAGCAATCTGACACGAACAATGGAGGGCAAACTATTTTTACTGCTCAGTGAGTCGATTCCTTGCTATTATTGTTGTGAGTAGGAGGTAACAAAATATGTGTTCAGATAAAGAGCAGAGGTGACACATCCACTCAGTGAAGGGCATAGGACAAAAAAAAATCCCATTGTTTTCAGGGTGAGAAAGAGGGGCCTTTGAGGATTGTTAGCTGGGAACGACTTTTTCTTTTATACATGAGTCGATTTTCAAGAGGCAGCTGCCATCACATTATCCTTGATAGTGGGGGAAATATGTTTGAATAAAGGGTACCAGTTACAGGCTGATACATTTGCCAGATTTCATAAGCAGCTTTTTCCTAAATGATGTAATTATTTTTATTTATTTAAAGGATACAAGAAAGAGAGTCTGAATATACCCTTCATCTTAATAAATGGACACCCTGTTTTATCTGTTTCTTTTCTTTTTTCAAAGATTTTGTGGCACATTTATTCACAGTGATCGGACAGAAAACGAACAGCGAGTGAAGGAGGGAAAGACATACAGCACAGGTCCCGAAGTTGGGAATCAACCCTGGACGGCTGCGTCAGGGACTAATAGCCTCTTTATACTGGATGCCTGCTTTACCGCTACTTCAACAATCACCCATCTATGTTTGAGAATCTTGTTTTGAAGTGGTAAAAGAAGTAGTTCTGAAGGTGCTCTGATGTGTTGCCCGAGTTGACCAATAAACACTCATAAGGCTAGCTGACAACTCTTAGTTACATATGTTTTGAAGAAGCTTCCAACACTTTAGATGTTTTGTGTGGCAGCATTTTGAAAAACAGGACAAAGAGACGGCCAAGATACAACTGATTTGTAAGCACTGTGATAGCAACAGGCTAAAGATGCCAAAATTGGCATCTGCTTCAGGGCTTCCCATCAGGGCTGATCTAAAGAGTGGCGGGCAGGGGGAGTTGATTAATCTAAATACTTCAATTAATTAATCAAACTTGAACTGGATCACTCTCCACTGAGCAGATTCTGTAAAACACAGTTTGTGATTTGGGAAACCTAAGGGCTTTTTCAAAGCTTTCTTGGCATTAGTACCACCACAGATTGTGACAAGCATATAAAGACTTATCAAACTTTGACTGGACTGTTCTACACTGATAGGACAATCTTTAAAATATGGGGTGCCGTTTGTAAAGTTATACAGTCAAAATTTGACAGCAATATTTTGGGTCATTTGTTGATTATTTTTTAGCCTGACATAAGAGGAAAAAAATGGTAATTAAAATATTTTAGTTAGCAAGCTAAACATTTGGCCCCAAACTAAATATTTAGTTTAAAATTTAAATATTTAATTTGGGTGGGCTTCACGGTGGCGCAGTTGGTAGCAAGACTGTTGCAAGAAGGTCCTTGGTTTGACTCCCGGCCGGGGAGTTTGCATGTTCTCCCCTTGCATGTGTGGGTTCTCTCTGGGTACTCCAGCTTCCTCCCACAGTCCAAAAACATGACTGTTAGGTTAATCTGTCTCTCTGAATTCCGTTTAGGTGTGAATGAGTGTTTGCATGGTTGTTTGTCCTGTGTGTCTCTGTGTTGCCCTGCGATCGACTGGTGACCTGTCCAGGGTTTACCCTGCCTCTCACCCGTAGACTGCTGGAGACTGGAACCAGCTGCCCCGCGACCCAGTGTGGAAGAAGTGGGTATAGAAAATGGATGAATGGATTTTTAATGTGGAACTAAATATTTAGTGTGTAAACAAAATATTTAGCTTGTTTGGAAAATAAAAATTTATTGTCACTTCTGTCAGTGTGCCCCAGGGCAGCTGTGGCTACAATGTACCTTATCACTGTCAGTGTGCGAATGGGTGGATGACTGAATGTAGTGTGAAGCGCTTTGGGGTCTCTAGGGACTTGATAAAGCACTATACAAGTACAGGCCATTTTATTCTGTAAGCTAAATATTTAGCTTACAAAAAAAATATTTAGCTTACAAAATATATATTTAGTTTTCAAGCTAAATATTTAATTTGGAGCTAAATATTTAGTTTGTAAACTAAATATATAACTTGCTAATTAAATATTTATTTTGTAACGGTGACATTTATAAATGTATGAATGATATGGTGAAATTATGACTTTAAAACTCACATTTTTTTTTTCTTATGACAGACTAAATAACCCAAAATATCACGGTAAATTTTTGGCTGTGTAACTTTACAAACAACACCCCATATTAAAACACAGATTGTAATTTGTTAAACATTTACTCTTATTTTTGAAAACCAAACAATTAAAAATAACTGTTATCATTAAAATGAATTATTGTAATAAGAATTTTTCATCCAGTGACGATGAAAATGTATTATTGATGAAGGATACAAACCCCTAAAACTGACAGTGGGGTTAAATGTTATTTGGCAGACCATAGCCTCTTCTGGCCTTATTTGGCTAGTTGCATGGACTTTTACTGCTGGTTATGTCCACATCTTGTACTCGTAATTGTACTTGTCGTCTTCCGCTTATCCGGAACCGGGTCGCGGGGGCAGCAGACTCAGCAGAGACACCCAGACGTCCCTCTCCCCAGACACCTCCTCCAGCTCCTCCGGGGGGAGCCCAAGGCATTCCCAGGCAAGCCGAGAGACATAGTCCCTCCAGCGTGTCCTGGCCCATCCCCTGGGCCTTCTCCCAGTGGGACGTGCCTGGAACACCTCCCTCTTCACCACAACGGACCGGCACAGCGCCCCCATTACTGCGGCTGCCGCACCGATCCATCTGTCGATCTCCCGCTCCATTCTTCCCTCACTCGTGAACAAGACCCCGAGATACTTGAACTCCTCCACTTGAGGCAGGAACTCCCCTCCAACCTGAAGAGGACAAGCCACCTTTTTCCGGTTGAGTACCATGGCCTCTGATTGGAGGAGCTGATCTTCATCCCAGCCGCTTCATACTCGGCTGCAAACCGCCCCAGCGCATGCTGTAGGTCTTGGCTAGAGGGGGCCAGCAGGACCACGTCATCTGCAAAAAAAATAGACGAAATCCACTGGTCCCCAAACCAGACCCCCTCCGGCCCTTGGCAGCGTATAGAAATCCTGTCCATAAAAGTTATGAACAGTACCGGTGACAAAGGGCAGCGCTGCCGGAGTCCAACATGCACCAGGAACAGGTCCGACTTAGTGCCAGCAATGCGGACCAAACTCCTGCTCCGCTCGTACAGGGACCGGATGGCCCCTAATAAAGGGCCCCCGATTCCATACTCCTGGAGCACCCCCTACAAGGCATCATGAGGGACACAGTCGAATGCCTTCTCCAGGTCCACAAAACACATGTGAATCGGTTGGGCAAACTCCCATGAGCCCTCGAGTAACCTGTAGAGGGTATAGAGCTGGTCCAGTGTTCCACGGCCGGGACGAAAACCACACTGCTCCTCCTGAAGCCGAGGTTCGAGTATCGGCCGGACTCTCCTCTCCAATACCCTGGCGTAGGCCTTACCAGGGAGGCTGAGGAGTGTGATCCCCCTGTAGTTGGAACACACCCTCCGGTCCCCCTTCATATGAAGGGGGACCACCACCCCGGTCTGCCAGTCCAGAGGCACTGTCCCCGACCGCCATGCAATGTTGGGGCTGTCAACCATGACAGCCCCACAACATCCAGAGATTTGAGGTACTCAGGGCGGATCTCATCCACCCCTGAAGCCTTGCCACCGTGGAGCTTTTTAACCACCTTGGTGACTTCAGCCTGGGTGATGAAAGAGTCCAACCCCGAGTCCCCAGCCTCTGTTTCCACCAGGGAATGCGTGATGCCAGGACTAAGGAGATCCTCGAAGTACTCCTTCCACCGCCCGATAATGTCCCCAGTCGAGGTCAGCAGCCTCCCACCCCCACTATAAACAGTGTTGGCGAAGCACTGCTTCCCCCTCCTGAGGCGCCGGACGGTTTGCCAGAATCGCTTCGAGGCCGACCGGTAGTCCTTCTCCATGGCCTCACTGAACTCCTCCCAGGCCCAGGTTTTTGCCTCTGCCACAGCCCGGGCCGCAGCACGCTTGGCCTCACGGTACCCGTCAGCCGCCTCAGTAGTCCCACAAGCCAACCACAGCCTATAGGACTCCTTCTTCAGCTTGACAGCATCCCTTACTGCCGGTGTCCACCACCGGGTTCTGGGATTGCCGCCGCGACAGGCACCGCAGACCTTGCGGCCGCAGCTACGGGCAGCAGCATCGACAATAGATGCGGAGAACATGGTCCACTCGGACTCTATGTCACCAACATCCCCCGGAATCTGGTCAAAGCTCTCCTGGAGGTGGGAGTTGAATACATCCCTGGCCGAGGGCTCCGCCAGGCGTTCCCAGCAGACCCTCACTATGCGCTTGGGCCTGCCAAGTCTGTTCGGCTTTTTCCTCCTCCAGCGGATCCAACTCACCACCAGGTGGTGATCAGTGGACAGCTCAGCCCCTCTCTTCACCCGAGTGTCCAAAACATGCGGCCAAAGGTCTGATGATACGACAACAAAGTCGATCATTGACCTCCTGCCTAGGGTGTCCTGGTGCCAAGTGCACTGATGGACACCCTTATGCTTGTCCACATCTTGTCTGGATCCTAATGGCTGAGATGTTAGATCTCAGGGTAAGTGTTGAAAACATTATGATGATGAAAACGTATGAAAGTATAAAGGTAATATTGGTTGATCTCAATCAATATTATCAAGATATTTCACAATAATATCACAAGGTCATGTTTTCCTTAAACTGTGCAGCCCTACTCTTTAATAATAAAATTTTTAGTCCATGTTATCCATCCCTATTGCCTGGTTTTGTGAATCAGGTGTATTGTTACACCCTTTGTTCCTACAACTGGTTTCACAATATAACTTGTAAACAAGCATCATGTGACATAATATTAAAAATAAATGATAGAGTATAAAGTACATAGACCTTGATGCCAGATTTTCTGTGACATCTTGACAGAGCCTTCTGGGGATATGTCTCATCTTAAAAAAAAAACAGATATAAAAAAAAAGATGAAAAGCATGTAGAAAATAGTATTGCTCACACATGCTGTTGAAAGTGCCTTCAGGGTGTCTCTAGCACTTCTCAGCTATGTGTCAAATGGTTTCAGTCTATATGTATTTTTAGGAGGTCTTGTAAGTAGAGAATGTATAATGGTAGCAGTAGATAAAGCCAATACAGAAATCTAGAGGTAAGAAAGAAATGGCAAGATCCCTTCTGCAAATGTGTTTTGCATTTGAAAGAGTCAGACAACTTCTGGCACCCTTAGTATGACTAGGTTTGATCTGCCACGGCAATCGAGTACTTGGAAATGTTAGAAGGGTGTCTGCTTATGGCTGAGACACAAATATCCTTTTTTTCTCAGCATGTTACAGTACCTTGCACATACATGCTGAAAATGGCTACTTGAATAAGAACAACCTCAACACCATCCTCATACACGTTTGAAGCTGCTCTTTATTTATTTGAACTTGGCCACCCCCACTCACATAGGAGTCTGTGCTGCTAATTCAAACAGGATCTGTTAAGAGTCCCCAATTCCCAGCGCTGACATGAAGCCTCTATCACACACCATTAAACCTGCAGCCTGAGGCAAAGGTGTGTGAGGTGGGAGGAAGGAGGGAGATGGAGGCAACGTGAAGGTTCGAAGCCCTGGAGAGACATTGCCCAAACTGTCATTATTCAGACACAACAGACAGTTGTTGGGCATTCAAATCACCATAGCAAAGGTAGCTTTTTGGAAATGTTGGTAGGATTTAGGACAGAGAAATGACCTTTTGGAAAAGTACTGCTTTGCTTTTTGGTAAATCTTCCTTGTCTCAGTTTTTTTCTGATGCCATGCCTTTATCTTTCTTTCCCCCAGATGTGTTTTGTGAATCTGGACCCTCAAAAAACAAACTGTCGAGATGATAAAAACAACAAGGTGAGTCAATTCCTTGCTCATTTGCAATCTCATCCCTCATGTTTCCTTTTTTTATCTTCCTTCCCACTTTTCATCACTCAGGAACTCTGTTCATTGTTTTCCACCAAAACATCTCGCCCCCGTTGCCATGGATTCAAGATCATTACTCAAAATTAGAGGGTTTATCTGTTATATGATATGCAGATTTCGTAGCCTCTTTTTGCAGCCGGTAGTGGGCAATCAATTATATTTCCATACGGTTCAGGACTTCTCACAGGAGGGAACCTGTAATTACATGGACTTGACCTTGATTCAAAGAAAACGTACTACATTCAGTTTTAAAGCATCTCAGTGCTTTTTTCCATCATTAAGCATTGTCTCTGCGGTTGGCACGTGTCTTGCAGAAATTGGCATCAGTGTCTCCAGACCTGCCAAAGCTTGTTGAATTACTGACTGTCCACCAGCCCAAAGAAAATGAGATCCTACTGCTTGGTGGCCTGGGAACCTCAGAAACATGCCAAACACACCCACACTCCCCCCTGCAGGTAAGTGAGCAGTAGACTGCACATCTAGCAAGTTTTCTTCATTCCTTGAAATAACTGGACTGTAAAGTGTGCAAGTTGTTCTATTATACAGCAATTTATTATCGCTAGATCAGAACCTTTTGTGGTAGTAATACTTGCTGTGTTGTTTCTTTTGTACAGAACACTCCTGGCACACACCAAGGTTGATTCATTGTAAAACTCTGTCTTCTTCACTATATACTATATTATTCGTGTTCCAAATACAGTAATATGATGCAAAGCTAATTAACTAGGAAAGTAACAGAGAACAAAACACATTTGAAATGATTTCATGAAACTATATGCAATTACGTCAAAGAAGGCATTTTCTATGTTCTCTGACCATCCAGTCTATGCATGGCTATTCAACTAAACACACTTAGGACAGACTTGTGGATTTTACGACCCCCGAGCCACATTTGACCCTTTAGATGTTATGGACAGGCACTCAGTGGAAAATCATTTAGATTTATTTTCACATGAAAATCACATTTTTCTGCTTTGTTTTTTTTTTTTAAGTGATTGTTGCTGTTTCTCTGTTTCCGACATTATAACCCTCTTATGGAGGGTGCAAATGCCGGTTCATGCTAACAATAAAAAGACATGGTTTGTATGATATTCAGCCTGCTGCATGGTGTCTCACTAGAATAGATTCCTTCAGTCGACACAAATAATAGTGCACAAGGTGGTAAATGTCAAATGTGAAGCAGTAATATAACCATAATTTCTCTTAATATTTAGCAGCCTGACTTTATAGTGTATATTTACTGAAATCAAAGGTCAAGAACACACTGTTGTTCTCAGTGATTTCAGCTTAAATTGACATTATCAGACTAAAACTTCAGTAAGACAGAAGAAACAGAAGCCAATGAAAATAATATTTAGACTTTTTTATGAAATGGATTTTTGGTATGATTGAGTTCAGGTTATAATCTGCGCAGAATTGTATGCATGTAACTATGATTGTTGCGAAAATCAACCGCCCACCTCTGCTTTAGCCTGAAAACCTGTCAAACCGTTGAAGGAACTGTACTTAAATTCAGAAAAGTTTCAGGTCATAATATGAAAATGTTAAAAAATTTATTTTAATTTGCTTTAGAAATGTAAACTGACTAAAACAGCTACATCAGTGTATAACAGACTAAGCTATTTCCCTTTTAAAAAATGTTAACTCACCTAATGCATTATTTAAAAAAAAACTGTGTCAAGATCAATAAACAGCTTGAGGTGTATGCACAGACAATTACACTTATATGAGTTCATCCAAGGGCATCAAAGAAAATTCAAGAAATGGGCCCACCGGGTACTTGTTTATAGTTTAATTTACAACATTAGAGTTTTGATTAACATTGTTCCTTGTGTGTGTGCATGCAGACTTGTACTTGTGTGTTTCTAGTTTCTAGATATCTGTATTTTCTTTCTTTCAGGGCGGGCAGCGCACAGGCGTGTGTCTGCTTCCATGTTCAGGGAAGAGGCACTCCACCTCCCCTGCCAGCATCATCTTTGAGATCAACAAGTTTTTGATTGGGATGCAGTGGGTAAAGGAGCGACAGTTTCAGCAGGGCCGAGCTGCTGGACAGAAAGTTGATGATGACACCAGTTGTTTGATATCATCCATTGAAGAGGACTTCCAGACAGCATCAGAACACCTCGGAGAGGACAGTGAAGATGATGGCTTAAGAAATGGTAGCATTTCAGCCTCAGTGTAGTACTTACTTTTTTTTGAATGATACTGTGTTACCACCAGGATTAATAAGTGAAAGAGAAAAGACAATTTGAAATTCTCTATAATTTTCTATAATAAATAGGAAAAACTTCTTATTCTAAGGGTAAAAATAATATTGTTCTAGTTCTAGCTTTTAGAAACTGATAGAATTGAGCTCTGATTACACAGGACTCTGTGGACATTCTTCATTCCCTGTCTTTCTGTGTTTCCCCCTGTCTCCTCACAGAACCAGAGAGTGGTGATGTAGGGTACAGCTCAGTCGAGGCTGCACAGAAACACAGTGTCAGACATGTATGTCACGGGGGACAGCTGGGTCGTCATCACAGCCAGGATGATAGTGACGTAAAAAGGGAGGAGCTTCCAAGTGCGAGTCTTCATACAAAGGAATCCGCTGGCCACTACGCAACCAATCTAGCTGAGTCGGTGTTGCAAGATGTCTTCATACGACTTTCTCAAGATGAAGCTTCCTTTGTCCCTGAGGCGGCAATCAGCGTGTCCCTCTCTAGTTGTCCTTCCAACAGACCTTCAAAGACCAAACAGCCTTCACAACAGCGCACCTGCTCTTTTGAACTACCCAAAATAGTCATAGTTCAGAGCCCAGACAATTTGGACGGAGCTGCAGAATGGTCAGAGACACAACCATCACATGTGCATGATCACGATATCCCTGCCAAAGCAGAGGAAATGCCTGAGACTGGAACCCAGGCTCCAACTCATCAACAGAGTGACGGACACAAACATGTTGAGATGGCTTTGGCCTTAGCAGCCACTGTTATTGGCACCATTTCTTCCCCACAACTGACTGAAAAGATCAGTCTTGAATCTGCTTCAGTAGAGATAACAGCAGAGGAGCTGCAGGAAGTAAAGGAAAGGAGTGACTATTCTGTCTCCTCAGCTATGTGTGGCATGGCTCAAGTAGCAGGAGCAGTAGCAGCAGTTGAGTTAACTGAGGAATCAGTAGGAATTGATGATTCTGATGGAGATTCCACTGAGGTCTACACACCCTCCCACGGTCTGATGTCTGCAGCCAAGGCCTCCACAGCCTTCCCACTGCACTGCAGTGTGGCAACAGGTACAAGTGTGGAGGCATTTCGAGCTAATATTGCAGAGGTTTTGCACAGGGAAGCAGCAGAGGTCTTGACTCAACCACAAGGCTACAAAAGTGTGGCAGACTTGCTGGAGACCACACATAACAAAATAGTGGATGGTATTACCTGTCCCAAAAAATACTGCATGGATGAAAGCAAGGTGGACGACCTAATAAATGAGGTTGCTGACAGCCTATTCAAACATGCTTTAGAGAAGGCTAGAAAGAAAAAGGAACTAGATGGTGCTGGAAAGGATGCTCCCAGCCTCCAGGTCTTTCTTCAGGACAGTGTAAACAACTTGCTATTTGAAATTCTCTGCTTGACCCAGAGGAAGATCAGTCATATTTCTACGGGTGAGCAAAGGACAGAGGAAGCACCAGAGATTGATATTTTTCAGATGCCTGCTGCTGCAAAGGAGAGCAAGGCTCCATTAAGTCAACTGAAGAGCTTGGTTGGTAATAGTCATTCCACGAATTGCGAGAACCTGAGTGGCATGTTCCACTGCACAGAGAGGTTTTCGATGGCTTCTGGACTGAAGCAGAAGCAGGTACCTGAAGAAGGGGACATAATGGCTTCTTCCTCCACAGCACACTTTAAAGAACAGCTGCAATCCCAACGCAGACAAAGTCAGCCTAAACCTAAAGACTTATCTGATCATCAGCAGAACAATGGTACCATCAGAGAACCTTTATGTGAAATATCAGCTCACAGCACAGAGAGGAGGGGTCGTTTAGTGATGGGCAGTGAGAGCAAACAGACCGCTCTAATCTCACAGTCCTCTCTCAATTCCTGCAGCTCTCTTCTCTCCTTAAGAGTGGACTCTGACTCCAGGGCACCTATCACTTGTTATGCTGAAGATCTGGCTGCCACAGTGGTGTCAATGGCCACAGAGCTGGCAGCCATCTGTCTGGAAAACTCCACTGGGAAACAGCCTTGGTTTTGTGCCCTTAACGGGACATCTACCGAAGTAACAGAGACCTACTTGATGCCAGCTTGCCGCACTGTTTTAAGGAGAAAAGAGTCTCAAAGCAGCAATGCGGCCTCTAGAAAACACCGGGCACCCCGACTCAGTGAGATTAAGAGAAAAACAGAGGAGCAACCAGAACTAATGGAGAGGCTGGTTAACCGGGTGGTGGATGAATCAGTCAACCTTGATGAACCGCAAGATCCGTTTGCCCTTTTCGCATCTGAAGTCTCAGCGAGAATCCTGAATTGCCCTGAACTCAACGTGGTGGATACCTCCAAGACAGGCCAGCAGCGCAGCAGGCTACAGTGTGAAAAGTGGAGTCGTGGAAAGGCATCAAGTTATGAGAGCATTCCAGAAGAAGACACAGACCCCTCAGGCGCACCCAACACCCTGGGCCCAGGCAGTCGGTTAGGTCAGAACTTAAGCCGTGGTAGTTCAATTTCCAAGCAGTCCAGCTGCGAGAGCATCACAGATGAGTTCTCACGGTTCATGGTAAACCAAATGGAGACTGAGGGCAGAGGGTTTGACCTTCTGCTGGATTACTACGCAGGGAAGAACGCCAGCACCATCCTGGCTGCAGCAGTGCAGCAGGCTGCAACAAAGAAAAATGGTCAACTTAATGTCAGAGCATCTTCCTGCCTGTCTAAGCAGTCTAGCACAGAGAGCATCACAGAGGAATTCTACCGTTTCATGCTCCGAGACATGGACAAGGAGAACAAAGACTATGGTATTGCCAAAACTAAAGAATGGAGCAACAGTCTTTTTCCGCCTACTCCTAGAACACCCTTCTGTATTCGGCAGTCTTCTGTCCCAGACCGGCGCTCCTCAGACTCCCGATTGACAGTCAACTCGCCCATAAAAGCCAACTCTTTTGATGGATTTGCCCGCAATGTATATGGAGACACTCTAAATATCTTTCCCACCAACTCAGTATCAGCAACAGGATTGTGCAAGTCTGACTCCTGCCTCTATCAAAGGGGGAAGACTGATCAGATTACGGACATGCTGATCCATGAGACCTGGTCAAGCTCTATTGAGTCCTTAATGAGAAAGAACAAGATCATTGCTGATCCAGAGGACAGTATCGAGTTGGAGGCTTCAGGAGACTCCCAGCCTCATGTTCAGCAATTTGCCAATCGACTGGCAGCTGACATTGTTCATATTGGCAAGTCTGCACTTGGAGGACAACAAGATGTTGCTGAGACAACGTCTGGGTCACACACACAGCCGCACACGCCTGTTGTTGAGCGGAGAAGGGGGTTTAAACAGTCTCATCTGACTTGCAGTCGCAGTAGGTCCAGCCAGGAGCAAGTTGGTTCGGGCCTAGGGTCTGGAAGTTGTGATAGCAATACTCCCTGCACCAGAGGTCCCAGAGATGTGCCACTCATCCATATTGAGGGAGATCAAAGGGTTGAAGAGACTCTTTCAAAGCCTGAAAGGACAGGAGCAGGGCCACAGGAAACATCTGTAAATGCAATGCGAATGGAGATACCTATTGCCAGTAGCAGCAGGTACGATTACACAACTCACAGTCCTGTAGAGAGTCAGAGCTATTGTTTATGCAGATATTTTTATTGATCTACACCAGAATTGTCTTTGTCAAGACATGAAAAGAAGTGAAGAGTAAGCAAGGATCACATGGGTTTTTTTAAAAATAAACATTAAAGCTACGCAAAAAATACCCCTTAAGAAGTAATATAGCACACCAAAGCTATTCTTAGAGTTTAATCACAGTCTGGCTGGCACAAAAGGGAACTATTGACACACAAAGTTGATCGATTTTAACAGAATGTGAGGTTTGACAAAACTTTGATTAGGTTGTGACTCATCCTCTCTGGGTGATGCACTGTATGCAGAAGGCTTTTCGTGTCTTCTTTTTTATCCAGTTGAACTTTCCTTAATAAGGTCGCTCTTGGATACCACATAAAAGCCGCGACGCACATGCAGATAGAAGTATTTATAATACACCGGCGGACCTAAAAAGAAGCAATCAAGAGGGTGTCGGGGTATTATTCTTACACATTGTTTTTAAAGCAGACAGCAATTTTAACAAGACAAACACTTCGCAAGATGGTGATATTACCTCTTTTATACTGGAAAAAATGTGTCAGTATTGCTTTTCCTTCAAAGCTTAATCCTAATTAGAGAACAGGTTAATTTAGCAAAGACTGGAACACACAGTGCCACAGTTTAAAATAAAATTGATTAAAAAAAGAATATGCATATAGTACAAACTATGTTTATCCTTTTCTTTACCACTGGTGTTTCACTCCAGTGCTTATTTAGATGGATTGTTAGCGCCCAAACATCACTGTTCTTAGTGTTATTTCATGATTTCATTGCATTCTTTACTTTGAGAGAGCAAGTGTATTGCCTCAGGAAAAACAAAATCTAACTAAGCCAAGATAAAGTGAGACACAACAACTGATGAAGCCAGACATATAATTTTCGAGACGTCAATATATTTAACAAAGTCATTACTTTACTTTAAGGGGTTTCCGTATAATTGAGCAAATATGTATAATTATGTTATAGTATGATTGCTAGATATATTTTACAGATTCCTTATAAAAATGTGAAATGCACATGAAAAAATGTATTTAATGTGATAATAGTCACATGACTGCAAAAGTATATTAGTTATAAAAACAGGTGATCTTTGGAAAAAAGTTTCTTTTCTTAAAAGCATTCAATAAACAGTAAAATTTTTGAAATCAGGCTTTTTTGGTAATTTCTTGTATCAAATTAGAGTTAGAGGAGTTCTTAAGGATTTTTACAAATGATACGGAAGAAATGTAATTCTTATTGGCCAACTACCATGGAGACCATTTGGATTATCTGCTTTTAGATGTTGAGAATTGTTCAGTTTCATGAGGAGCTTCATGGTGGTGATTCTTTATCTAGGGATCATTTGAAACAAGACTGCATTGAAGCTGTGATAGAAAACATGATGTATTTCACATAAAAACATAGCCCTTAAGTAGGATTGGGCCTATCATGTAAGACGATGATCTTAAATGCTGCCAGTGTATGTAAGATATTGTGAATGGAAATTTGTAAGCGCCCCACCCTGGTTCTATATCTGATTGTTGACTGCAAGCTTGAGATGACACCTAATGTAATACTTAGACATGGCAAAATACCAGCGTAGTGTCTAAAATGCAAGATGAAATATGATTGGTTTATTTAAATTTGACTATTGAAAACAAATAATCCACTTTTTCCTCCAATTTCTGTTTTGTAAAGTGAGATAAAGAACTTTAAAATGTATCACAAATAGGTATTTTGGCATTTATCTACACAAGTAGACTATCCAATACCCAAATGTGATCTTGTGTATTTCAATGGCAATTATATCCTCAAAACGAGCAATACTCAACAGTAAACGAAAAGCTGGCAGTCTTACAGGTCTCAAGAGAGTCACGAGACATGCTTCTGCTCACTTCACAATACATGTAATCCCAAAGCAAGTGGAGTGCAACTGTTATTCCCTTCTGTGGGAGGGGAACTCAATCACTCGCCTGTTCAATTAAATCTGATTTCCCTCAAGAATTGTTGAGGATGGCAGCTGTCAAACATCTAATTATGGCTTAATTTAATAAGTTTGCAAACAAAAAAAGCAGGTAAAAAAAACCCAGAGACCCCATGAGAAATGATGTTTGCTTATGCATGGAAGATATTCAAATAAATTAGCTTTGTGTTTAAGTAGTACGTCGTAATTTCATTTTCTAAAGGCTTTCTATTTGTAATAAGTTAATTATCCCATTGTGGCTTGTTAAAATTCTGTGTAGTTTTAAGAAATTCAGAACACAAACTGTGAACGCAGAGATTTGAGAACATCATTCAGAGTTTATAAAAACCTTGCTGCCGTCATTGTGCTGAACCAGTTGCTGGTCCCTCCCACCATGTTGCGGTTTGCTCTCCCCAGCAGTGAGAGGGACAGACCAGCTGTGGCAGTGGCTGCAGTAGTGAAGAGGGACAAACGTTCAATGAGTGCTAGCAGTGAAGAGAGCATGGGGAGCTGGTCTCATATAACTCCCGAAGATGACCCCCACGAGGAGACCAGTAGTTTTATCCAGCTGAGTGAGGGGTCAGTAACCATTGCTCCTCGATACCGCTCCAAACGCTGCTACTGCTTTTCTCACCCTCACTCCACTCTCATTGGCCCATTGCTTGTGACACTTGTGTCCTCTCGTACCAACCCCAACTGACTTCCTGCAGCTGCTGTAACCCACGCCAGCTAAAGCAGAGTTTAGCTATGAGCTCATTATTGAAGTCCATAAGGAGCTAGACCTTGTCTACACTCCCAGCTGCCTCTAGTAAGACAATATTGCAATTCCCTGGATTCAAATTCAAATTTGAAATACACTGAAGGTAGAACATGACCGGATTTGACCGAAAAACAATGTGATGTGTTATGGACAAAATATTATAAAGACACAAAAAGGCTGCTTCTTGCAAGTTTATACTGGTGCATCTTTAGAAATTAGAATATCATTGAAATAAATATTTATTTTAGCAATATAGTTTAAAAAGTAAAACTCATAATTTGTATTGTATAGGGTTATTACACACAGAGTGACATATTTCAAATGTTTATTTCTGGTCATTTGAATGGTTTTGGCTTCTTAAAATTCAATTTCTCAGAAAATTAGACCAAGAAGAAGGGAATTTAAACCAAAATGTTGACCATGTTATGCCCTACACTATCATGGGGATGACTGCTGACCTGATATTTGTCCAGCAGACATTAATTCACACCCTCCATTAGGAGACTATAAGCCACAAAAGCCCAAATGAGGTAGCTCTTCACAGAGTGTATCCAAGCATAATAATGGAAAATTAGGTGGAAGGAAAATGCATGTTAGAAAAAGGCACACAAGCAACAGTGATAACAACAGCCTTGAATGGGTTGTGAAGGAGAGTGGAAGAGTTTGAGGGAAATTCACTAGGCATGCACTGCAGCTGGAGCCAGTGCTTCAAGGGCCACCACATACAGACGTACACAGGAGGTGGGCTTTAACTGTCCCCTCCCTTGTGTTCAGCTTCCCTTTGAACCAGAGATGAAAGTAAATTTTGTATTTCTTATGAAAAGCAACAAAATGTTGCCTGAGATCTACTGTGAGTTTGCCACAATGATGATTTGGCTAGCCAGGTCATCTGCTGATGTCGGTCTACTGTTTTTCCTCATCTTGTATCACTTTGCTTGACTTACAAGCAAACTCATCTGACTAGGTCTGAAGAAGACGAGAGACACCAGAGTCACCAATGCAGATGACCCGAAGGCCGTTATTCAAACAGCCCTGGGCTTTCTTGACACCTGAGCATTGCCACGCCGCATCGATACGTTAAATTATGCAAAAGGAGCTCTGACCAAGCATTGAGTTCATATACTTTACAGTGCATTGACATACTTTTGAGTAGGCCCACATTTGTGTGTGGATGAGTATTTCTATCAGTCTTATGTAATATTCTGACTTTCAGAGAAACAGAATTTGGGTTTTTCATTAACTTAAATCAAAATCCTCAAACGAGATGATAAACAGTTGAAATATATAACTCTGTGTAATGTATTATGAGTTTTACTTTTTGAATTAAAAGACTAAAATTAACTTTTTGATCAAATTTTAACTCACTCAAATGCAGCTGTAGAAACACCTACTTCTAACTGTGTTGATTAAGACAGGGAAACTGAAATATGCTAGGTCTTTATGTTCAGTGTAGCAGTGAAGCAAGGTTTTTTAAATATACAACCATAACAACCACTGCTCCCCTCTATCTCTCCATTTACCTGCTTACTCTGACTCCACCTCATCCCTGATCCATGTTGTGACACAAGGGCGTGGCTGCCAGCCTTGCCTGTTCACCCTACCCACCTAAACTATCTCCAGATCTCCTCATCCTCATGTTCAGATGGACTCGCTGCTAGGCAAAATTCACCAGCCCTCCCAGCTTGAGCCTCCAGTTGTCCTTCAGCTGTCACTAAAGTTGATCACCAGCTAACAAACACATAACGTGCATCACTGTGCTTGGTCTCCTAGTTTCTTCACCAGCTGGTTTCAGTTTACAATATGACATCATCTGCCTTTCAATCCTCTGATTGCAGGAATGGGACCAGCAGTGCGTCCAGCCTTGGCCTGGCAGACCTGGATGCTTTTTCTGATGTCCCCTCTCAAAGCACAGTGATCAGGTATATTATTGTCACCATCAGGTGCCCAATATATTCCTCATTGTTATGGTCACTCCCACATTTATGGAGGCATTGTTTCATTAAAATAAATTAATTGGTTTGTCCTTTTTGCTTTGTGGTGTCGCCCTCAGACATGATGGCTAAGCATGTCTGTTGTATGGACGTTCTATTGAGGATTAAAAAGTATTGGTGAACAGAAAAGAAAAACATTAATTCACATTTAATTTCTATGCAACAGATTGCAGATATTTTCTGAGCTGTTACACTCTAAAACCTGATGGGGTTTTTTTATTGCTAATGCAGCTCAGGATCAAATATGGACTGATTCAGCCCTGGATCGATTAAATACAACAGGGTTGGGTTTTGGATCCAGCATACAGGATTAGGTTTTCAACACAAACAAAATGTTCATGTGAGTATTGTCTAACGTTAAAGAAGAATGCACCTCGGGAACACTGCTGTGAGTCAACTGACGTCTGTAATGAGTGGGTCACCAACCAAACACCCCAGATTAGGTCGTTTAATAGAAGATATTAGTGGCTTATATTTTCGGGGGACAATTCCTATTTTTTGGTTAATTCCACATTTAAAAAATAAGGTTGAAAAAATAAGACAACCTCTAGTGGCATATACAACTAATTAAATTTGGACAGCATATTACTATGTCTTGTTTAATTCTGTCGGAGAGGTTCAGTGAATTCTCAAGAGGTCGTTTTTGTAGTTCAAACGACTGTCTTTTAAGAATGATGGGAGTCCTTCTTGCCTTTTCTCCAACCTAATCATTTTTCAACCATTGCTTGGTTATAATGAATCAACCTCTGTCCAAACAGCATAAACTCAGCGTTTGGGTTAAAGAAATAATATTGTAGCATTTTTTCCTGTTTAGCTTTACTGACACTCAGATGGCCCCACGTGAGAAAATACAATATATGCTTTTAAAATACTCAAGGATGTTACTTTAACTTTGTATTTTTATTTTCTGTTCACAGTGAGGAGACAAAGAAAAGCCACCTGGAGGGAAATAAGGTCAATGCTTTAGGTACAGGTCCACATTATTCTTATGTTATCAAAATGTTATCCACATGTTAAAATCCTATAAAAATGCAGACATTTCTATATGTAAGTATTTTGTGCATAGACAGAAAATAGAAAATCCACCTCCTGAAAAGCAAATTATCAGCTCCACTGTCTTTCACTACGTTCCAATATGCATAAATCCAGCTTATACCCAATTCAGCTCTAGACATGGGCAGCTTGACAATGTAAGGCCCTGACACTTATGTACAATACATTGTATACATTTACTGTGCATTTAAAAACTGACCATCAAAATGAGCATCCGACTTTTTGCATTTTGTTAATCATCTTTCTTTTAAGGTTATATGAATGATTATATTTAAAAACAAAATATTGTAATTGTAGAAAAAAAAATCTAATAATTAAGAATAAATGTAATGACGTACATGAAATGACATCCATAAGTGCAGGTAGTCACAGCCAGTGACAATGATTCCTTATAAAAGTAGCAAAAAAGTAGGAACATAATATTAGGTCTTTACCAGTCTTACCAGTAAAACAACATATTGTTAAATATTAATACATGAATACTTATTGTTTTACAAGCAAAACACAGTTGAAAAAAAGTTTTCTTACCTGTGCATGTAATCTTGTAAAGATCTAATCACAACTGAACCAAGGTGTGTGCAGTTATAGTATGCCTTGCTACAAAGCATGTTTCCTTTCTAAGTTTGAAACTCTTCATATAAGTCTTACTTCTCAACCTTCCTGCATCATTGACATGGGAAACTGCTGCCCTTGCAGTTTTTACCTATTCTTGTTTCTATGCTTCAGGCTTATTATCCATTTTAGCTCATGCCAACATCCTTCTAGAAATAGTAAATAAGTTATTCAGGTGACCCTATTCTTTTTAGGTCCCTCCCATTCATAATTTCTACTCAATAAAGGGCATCATCTGACGCACATCATTATAATAGAGCTGTGGAATTCATAATCATAGTGGTTTGTTATTAACTTTTACAGCTTTTGAGTGTTTTCCTTTTTTGATTCCAATGTTTGGTTTTATTGTGCAGCACTTTGTTCAGCCTTGTTCTATTAATGTGCTGTATGAATAAAGTGGTATGGTATGGTGATAATTTCAGTTAAAAATCTCTTTAAAAGAATAAATAATTTCATGCTAAACAACCTGCAAACTACTCCAAAAGTCATTTTTCCTGCATTGTAATCAGAACCCTGTTAAAAATATGACCTACAGTTAAGCCCAATAGGATTTTTACCCCCAATAAATTTAGATCTCTGTTTTTGTTTACATTTTCCTGGAAAAATCAGCACCCCACTCAATAATCAATGGAAAAACTGACTTTACAGCCAGCAAACCCTTCTTATAATTGCTCACCAGCCGTTTGCATGTTTCCACTGGTATTCTGACGATTTATTTTTGGCGATCAGCTCCAAGTCTTTGAGGCTGGATGGCCTGTTTACCAGCACCCTAATCGGTCGCTCCCTCCACAGATTCTCTGTCAGATTCTAGTCAAGACTCTGGCAGGGCCACTCAAAAATGTTAATATTACTTCCAGTCAGAAGAAATATGTTGATCAAAATTAAAGTTTACTTAAAAGCTACATCTGCCAGGTGTATGAATAATTGTAGGCTTAACTGTATTTCCAGTTACTTAGTAAACCCCACAGGAACTTACAACAGCAGTGTCGCTGTGTAAAGTTTCTGCCAACACCCACATTTCCTTTTACTGGCAAACAGTTTTCTCTGTTCGCTTGTATTTTACTTGACTTTAACTTTGATTTTATGTGAACTTAAATAATTAATTTTTCTCAGTTTTATCACCTCACAATTTCTGCAGAGCTCTTCGTGTGCAAATGTCTCACTATTAAGGTCATCTTTCTTTAATGACTTTGTTTCAAGATTATCCAAAAGAAATAAATTCAATGTATGAAGCTGAACACACTGAAATAGCGTGCCAAGTTTCCTTTAAAGATTAAAATCAAATTTATGTGACGCATAATCACATAATCAAGTGTTTGGTAGGGATGACCTCTAATACTCTATGTGCCATTCATTTTTGTCCTTAAGAGAGCTCTTCAGGAAGTCCTGCAGGCAGCAGCAGTCACCTCAGGCAGCTTTTAGTGGTGAATTGTGACCTCGAACAAGAATGTGAGGACTCTGAACTCAGAGTGGCTCTGCAGTGGATCGCCGCCTCCGAGTTGGGCCTTCCTGCTCTCTACTTCAGGAAGTCAAAGGAGAAGAGGTTAACAAAGGTAGGAAAAAGTAAAATAAATAAGCAAATGGTTTGTATGAAATGAAATGTCTCTAGTGTAAATTTCAGTTGGAATTTAGTTGCACACACACAAACTAATTGAGTCATGATCTGTTCCCTCAGTTTCAGAGGGTGGTCCACCTGATGGCCCAGAAGGCGTGGCGGATTGCTGACTTGTTCAGCGCCGTGGTTCAGTTCTGTAAGCTACACGAGACTGAGGTGGACAAGTCTCTTCGGGCCAGCCTTTTTGACTGGCTTTTGGAAACCCTTTAGGACAAACTGACCTCCTCTTGCTGCTAACAGAAACACACACAGTCGTGTGAGTTTGTTACTGTTTGCCGTCCTGGCTCATCTCTGTGTCTCTTAACGTAACTCACAGGTTAATCGCCATGACTGAGAAATTCAGAAGTCTCGTGTGGTTCTCTAAAATGGGGTGCCAGTTTACAGGTAGAATTTGACCAGCTTCCCTTTAACTCAAGCATGTTTTTGTTTTCCATTTGATCTCTCAAGTGAGTTGCCTACAAACTTTAAGCAAATACCAGCTGTATATGACCGAAACATTCCTGATGGGAGCCAACTTTTATGCTATCCAAAGTTTTTAAAAGTCAACAGGCTTTAACAACTCCAAAAGATATACAAAAAATACATATGTAAAAAATTCTGAAATAAAAACCTTGTGACTATAGCAAATCAAAGCTCTCAAACATGTTGAATCAAAATGGCTCATATTTTGGATCATATTTGCTCTACTCAAGCAAATCCTCCACATCTGTGTTTTGTTCCTTGGCCAATGTGCCACCACTGTAGTGACTTTGAAATTCATTCCTGAGTCAGTATGTTGTTTAGCTTCCTGTTACCTGAGATCTGTTTATTTTGGACAGCCGTACTGTAAATACTGTAGATTTGGAACTGTTGCACCTTGGAGTAGTGGACTGCTCTCTATAGCTTTTAATATGTCCAAGAGACAAAGTGAGGTTTGTAACGTTGAATTTGTATGTGGATTTGCTCGTCTATTTCTCTACTTTGTGGTAAAATAGTGCAACATCAGCATCGGACATGGGTGGGGGGCAAAAAAAAAGCACACAATTCAGCTGTAAACTCTGTCACAATAGAACTGAATGTATTTATCTTTTGACATGAATAAATTTCTGTGATGTGAAGAAAAAGCTGTTTGGAAAAATATTGTGATCAGAAGGCTATGAGGGTGTTAGACCTTTACCTGGACCGGTGCCACTGGACACGCCGTGGACTCACCTACCAGCAAGCCTGTGACGGACAGGACAGACGTCTCCCTGTTTTTTATTTATAAAAGAAGGTCAGGAACACAGTCTTATTTTTCCCCGAAGCATTTCAGACCTATAACTACAGCTATATGATATTTTATCACAGGCAGTACTACATAAATAATGGAACATCCCAATAAATTTTATCTTTGAAAAGTTAATTTATTACAATATTTCAATTCAAGAAAGTAAAACTCAAATATTATATGTAGTCATTACACACAGAGTGATATATTTCAAACATTCCTCTCTTAATTTTAATGATTCGTTTTATAGGTTATTAAAATCTGAATTTCAGTCTCTCTGAATCTTAAATTCCTCCAATATGCCAAGATTTTCTAGTCCAGAGATCTTATGTTATGTCCCTCTTATGGCCCACATAATCATGGAGAAGATTGCTGACTTGACAGTTCTCCAGTAGAGAATCACTGCCACCATTCACAAGGAAAGTAATCTTTAAAAAGTAATTCCTAAAGAAGCTGGTTGTTCAGAGTGCTATATGCACTAACGGAGGGAAAAAAATGTGGTAGAAAAAGGTGCACAAGTAACAGGGAAAAGCATAGAGTTCTAATGTATTTTACCTGGACATCATGTCTTTACAAATAATAAGTACAGTAGGGCCAAGAAGCTAAATATTAAAACATTACTTTGGATGGTAAAATATTGATGTACTAATGCACACAGCTGGGATTATATACAGTACTTTATTGTAAAAAGTAGTGCACTCCACCTAAAAATGTATACACTGAGGCATAATTTAAAAAAATCACTAGATATTTAAAATTAGGTGTAATCAGCTTCAGAATAACACAACATATCATACAGCCATTTTTTCTTATTTATTCGTCATTTAACATATAACCAACATGTATAATGAAGGGAAATGAAATTTCTGTTGTCCGGAAGATAACAGAGTAGTATATGTGGGAGCAGCACCTGTCACATCTTGATGCCCAAGCAGCGGTGGGCCCTGTCTAGAAAAATCTGCATGACTCCTCGGTCAGCAATGTCTCTCCACTAGCCTGCAGTGTTGAAATCATGGTTTGTAAAGTTGAATCTTATGACTCTTTCCAGACCTATAGACAAGAACCGCCTCTCTGGGGGCTGCTTGACACTAGGATGCTCCAGACCAGCAAACCTTTAAAACTTCTGGGGGTTCTATTAAGGATCATTTGACTTTTGTTTCTCCTGTTAAGCTTCACAAGTCACTTTAAGTCTTTAAGGGGCTAGTGAAATTTCAGTTTCAGTCCAAGTTGTCACGGGGTGGTTTTGGGTCGGACCAAAATGCAGACAAGAGCTCGGAGAATTCATCTTTGTAAATCCAAAGGTTTATTTACAAAGCCCAAACAAATGCAAAAACCCGGCAGGCATGAACCAGAGTCCAAATACAAAACTCACAAAAACACTGCAGGTTCTCCCAGGCAAAGAATTCCAGGCGTGGCAAAATAAACAAAGCATAATCAAGGACATGGACGAGGAGTGACGAGCAACAAGAACCAGCAACAAACAATGACACCAAACCAACTAATATACTGTGGGAGAACAAAGAGCAGGTAATCAAAGGAACAAGGAACAGGTGTGACAAGGAGGCAGGGTGGTAGAGGGAAACAGGTGAAACAAATACAGAGGCTGATGAAGAGAGAATAGACTAACAAACAATAAACAGAAAACACAGACCAAGCAAAACTATAAACAAAGATAAATATGAAATGAAGCATAAGAAATTAGAATAACCATGAACTAAAGTAAACAGAGAAACTAGAGGGGACACAGGAACAAATACTAAAAACACAAATATACCAAAAGAGAAATAAAACTGGAGAATCCAAGGAAGACAAAGAACTAGAATAATTACCATAATAATAATAATAATCCATACCAAGTAATAAGAAAACCATAACAGGAAACAAAGAGCGAGAGGAAGAAAACACACACACTAGGAGGCAGGAGAGAGAGAGAACAAAACTACATCAAATAAACTGGAGGAACAAAACTGCTACGGCCAAAATAAGATAACTAAAAAGCAAAACACAAAGCCAAACAGAGTCCAAAATGTCAATCCTGACACAAGTAGGGTTTCAAGTGTCTAATGGCACCAATTAAGGTTCTCATGTAAAATGCATCTAGTCTTCCTATAAGTTTGCATCATTGTAGGAAATGAATTTAAATTACCATCCTTAGGCCCAATTTCACTCAGGTACATTTAACACCTTTATGTTTTTCAGAACGTTCAATTCAATGTGTTAAAGATGATGCTTGTTGTTTTGACGCAGCCTCAAAAGCTTTTGAAAGTACAGACATAGTAGGGACATGAAAACAGTAAGAAACTACAATTACATTGTTTCAATGCCAAAACATTGGCCAGAAGAAACTTTTTAAATGAAACATTGTTGTTGAGCTGATAAAAAATGATAACTGGATAGACTACTCAAAAAAAAGTTAAAGTTAGGCGTCAGTACCTTACTTACTTGAAATGTTTGCTCAATGGTAGCACTGAATACGGATGGATGAAGATGGAGGTTGCTGTTAACTCCTTTTACTGTCAAGAAACATTACAGAGAACCCATATGTACTGTTCGTAACGTTACCATAGCAACTGGTTATTTGTAAACAATATAGCAACACAGAGGAGCTGACAATAATTATGTATTTAAATGATCTACAGTCAACAGCGCATTTCATAAGATAAAGAGGCTCAAAACTCCAGTCCGAGTCCTTAGAGTGTAAGTCAAGCCAGTCTTTGTTTTTGTGACTGAAATGAAGATGCAAGTCGCCATCTTTGCCTGATTTGTAGAACCTTGGAACTGGAGGTTTTTGTACTTGGTTGGAAAATTGCAAATAATTTTAGATGTTTGTAAAATTTAAAACTGCAGTCATGGTAAAAAGAACACACCCCCTTTTGTTTGGGTGGTGATATAGTTTTCTCTTACAAACTTCCCTTTTTAGCTTTTCAATTGTTTTTTTTACACATAAAAAGATGCGCTGATTTGCATGTAAATAAAAAAATCATTGTTTAAACCTTCGATTTACAAAAAGAAAATAATTTTAACACAAATGTTTTAGATCTTTTAAGTTTGTTTTATGGGATGGTAATCCACACTTGATTCCTGTGTCCATGGTAATATGCATCTGAGCCTGTGATGGGTCCAGGGAAGGGTCAGTACCAGATCCGACATGTGTTATCCTTGCTGCCTGCAGGAAAGCACAAATATAAACAGGTGGTTGCACAGAAGGACACAGCTGGACGCTTCTCATCTAAGCATTTGCAATTAAGCACTAGTGACGGCTAGCGTAGAGGATTTTATTCAACCCTCAAGAATTTTAAACCCGCAGGTTCGTGACATTCAGTAATTTTGTCTCTTCGGATACCTGTAATGATGGCATCTCCCTCATAGTTGAAGACACAGGAGAAGATCTCGTCGGTGTGGCCCTCCAGGATTTGGAGGCATGCTCCGGACTGAGCATCCCACAGGCGGGCTGTCTTGTCTGAGCTAGCCGTCAGGACCCTGCTGCCCTGGGGGCTGAAACAGACCTACAAGAAGAGGTTAGAGTCACTCAGAGGTATGTGCTTTCAATGTGAGCATTGTGGCTTAGTAAAGGCAATTCTCATAAAAGCTAATTGTAAAATAGCCCAGGGTTTATCATTCCCTAAATTGTTTCATACTCTAACAGAGAGGTAAAGGAATAGATAATTAAATTAATTGGGCTCTAGTAGGCCATTACCACAAAGTACACCTTTATTAAAAAGTCCAAATTGATCCCACAGGACAGATAGAGACTAAAGACTGAAAAATAAGAAGTTGGATGGATAAGAGGTATGCCTGATGCTCAAACCTAGAGTTGCCTTTTTTTCCAGAAAGAAACAATCTGATGTTGATGCAATTTTGTCTGCCACATGGTCTTTGCTTATTGTTTTAGAAAAATAATATACATGAAAGGATGAATTTCAAGATAAAAGATTATAGCTTACCAAGGCATTTTTCATTATTTGTTTTGCTATAACTTCAGGATCCTCTTCAGCATATAAGTAGTCATAGCCTTGATGTATGTCTAGGTTTGATAGATTAAAGGTTGACTAGAGTTAACAGTTTCTGTTAAATATTCATCCATTCTCTCTTCAGATTTGAAGCAAGCTGTTGAGACTGTGAGAAATGAACTTAATAAAAGAGGAAATTTTTGCATTAGGGTATAATTTAGACTTGACTGAAAAACAGGAACAAAGCTAATGGAGTGTCCAGGATGGGAATGATTCCCTTGATAAGCAGCTTCATTTGAAATAAAATGTCCAAGAAGCTGCCACCTTCACTGCAATTCAAATGGAATCTTACATTTTGGTCTTGGCACCAGTTCCATTACATTACAAGGCTATCATTTCCCTTTTAAATAAAATATAGTCAAGGGTAGCAAGGAGAATTACCGCATTGAGAGACTAAAATATATTGAAATGTGAAGAAAAGCATGAAGGGCGAGATGCTGAAATGGAGTGAAAAATGGTTAACATGCATGTAGGGGAGGGAGAGAAGTGCCCTGTTAGAAACAGATTAGTGTCATAATCCGCTGGAATCATCCTCCATGCTGCCTATTTTTCACTGCCTGTCTGTGTTGCAGTAAACACATCCAGAGGACCCCTCTGAGTAAGATACAGAAGAAAATCAGCTCATGAATAGCAAATGTTAAAACTCACTTGCCTTCAAGAACAGGGTTAATGCAGGGCCAGACACATCACAAATTATGCAAGAGCACGCATCAGTTTGACTTCACAAATCCGTGTAACACCAGGTTTCTTTTTTTTTATGCCGATTTACATGTCAAGGCATGCTGTAACGACTGTTTTAAGTTTAATGACTGACAGTACAAGGTCAGACTGACAACTAGACCTCCTGAAGCTTACGTTACTGTCTCTCCATTTCAGCATCACAATTTTTCCTGCTTCAGCAAGGTTATCAGAGAAGACCTCTTATTTGGAGACCTATCGATAAACAAAATAAATCCAACATTCCTGCAGCTGATACTCGTTGTTTCACATTGACTTTCCAATGAAACTGAAGGAATTTATGTACTTTTATTTTACCTATAAAAGGATGACCTATGCACTAAGAGCTTGTCAGTAAAATCTTAAAAAATAAAATAGTTAAAGTTATTTACAAACTTGATGTTTTTCTTAGGAAAAGTTTACTAAAGATTTTTTTGCCTAAGAATTATGAGCCTTTTGAAATTGATGGATGACTTGAAAAATGCTTTTGTTTTTACCTTTAATTCATATTTCTTCGTCTCTATGACACTAAATGGAAAACACACCAAAAGTGGACGGATGGTACCAAAATGGAAATTTTTGGCCTACGTACAAAATGCTAATGCTTAACACAATATCCACATGGTAAAACATGGTGGTGGCAGTATCATGCTGCAGAAATGCTTCTCTTCACCAGGACCAGCATACCTTAGAGATTTCCCCATCATGGCCCTTCAGCGTCAACAGACACTCATGTGTAGTTGCACTGAATACTCTTGCTGTACCTGACAAACACAGTGACCGGTTATGTTTCTGGTGTACAAACATTGACACATAACAAGGCTGGCTTTGGGGAAGACGTACAAATATACTTGTAAAAGTTATTTTTAAAAGAATAACTAAAAGTGTGCATGATGACACTACAAAAACTTGAAAGCAATTCTACGGTCTCACCGTCGGCAGAAGCTGTAGCAATAAGTTGACCGCTTAAATCAAAACTCACATCCAACACCTCCTCCGTGTGTCCAACCAGGGTGGCCACACACTTCCCACTGACCGCCTCCCACAGCTACAAGCAAATACACATCACTTTTATTCACATCATAACAACAAACTTAGCATTTCTTTTAAAAATGACACAGGTTAAAGAAAGGCAAATTCAAGACAGGGACAAAGCTGTGGCATGCAAGCGAGTACAAAACAAGTCTAGATGCAGTAAATAAGAATGAATGCAATGACTTGAAAAATATTCATACCTCTTATTTAATTAAAAAAGAAATGAAAGAAAACATATATGTTAAACTGCAATTTTTATTTAGTATATTAATTTAGTTTTAACATTTTCTAATAATTTGCATTCATTGTTTGATACCCGCTCTATTTCTGAAAAAGTTTTAAATTCTACAAACTAGTTTTTATTTTTTTTTTATTATTATTCCTTCTTCTGTATTAAAGCTGTTTAAAGCTAAAAGCAGACATTATTTAAAGTCATTGTATCATTATTTGTTATTCTAAACATTTGTATTAATAATACATACAACAGTGCCTTTTAACAGGCAATAACTTTCAAATATATGCTTGCAGGCTGCTGTTAGCCATTTACAACAGGTTTGTTTTAGCAGTCATGCAAAATAATGCGAGGACTGGATGATTTGTAAGAGTGATTCAGCGAGGAAAATTAATAATGAATTGGATTTGAATAATTTCTCCATTAAATGGTACAGACTTTACAGACAGAAGAAAATTTGGCAGAAGGAATCTGTATGAGAAAGAAACTTTTCTTATTTAAATACCTGCAGTTTTTAAGTAAATGGCATTATTCCAGCTAAAAAAAAAAACACTGCTGAAGAATCAAAAGTCCCACCACTACTTACCTTACAGGTTTTGTCAGTGGAACCAGAGACTATGAGCGAGCAATCCCAGTTAAACTGAACATTACTTATTTCTCCAATGTGACCTATCAGAGTGTGAACACGTCTAACATAAAAAAAAGAAAAAGGACAGGAAAACAGGATTTCATTCAAGGGGGCCGAAAGCGTGTGTACAAACGAAGTGATGACTCATTAAAACTGGATGCCTACACAGCATCAACAATGACGTCTGACCTTTTGGAAGCAACATCCCATATAGCAACTGTGTAGTCAAAGGAGCCGGTGACAAGGTGATTGCCGACGGTGTTAAAGCACAAAGAGAGGACCTCTGCAGTGTGGCCCTGGAAGGAAGGAGGGAAAGAACGTCACTCCCCGCTGAATCATTTCTGTCCTCTGTCATGTTCTCGCCTTTTCTCTGCCTTTCCTTCTATAGACTCAAACAGACTGAAAACAAACATTATAAAGAGGCAAAGCCACAGATAGAGTTCAGTTTAAAGATGGATTTATGGATTTTTCTCCAAGCATTAAAGATTAAGTTCACATCATTTCGGCCTGCATGATGTGTAGAATTAAAGGATTAGAAAAAGCTTCTCCTTACTTGGAACCTCCATATCGTTCAATCTCCCGATCCCAACAGTAATTGTGTGAAGGGGGGTTATAGTGGTGGATTACTAAGCAGCTACTGTTAAATTCCCCTTAAGATCATTTCCCGTTATGCTGGATAGTAAAAACGCCGGCACCAAATGCAAAAAACAGCATTAGGTTTTTAGTAACAACTACTTTTACAACAAATGCATTGCTTAAAATACCGGAGGAATGCAAGATAAGCAGGTCGTACAGAACAGATAACTCACAGTCAGTGTGGCCACCTCCTCCCCACTTTCCACATCCCACAGCTTTGCAGTGGCATCCATGCTGCCCGTGGCCACCAGTGTGCTCTGAGGGTTGAATGCCAGGCACACCTACACAACAGATTCCTTCTTTTACACCTTGGTGCTTTACATTCTGGGACAAAACTAAAGACATGACTTCGATGAAATTACACTATAAATATTTATTGTGAAACTATAATAGAAGCAGGTTTTCTTCAGTTTTGAAAACTCAGTCTGCTTTAGCCCTAGTCAAATCTAGTCGTTCAAATAAGTGCATCAATTTTCATTGCATTTTTGCTTTCATCCCATATTTTACCAATAGTTTTGGCCAATGCGAACACAAATATACAGTGCCCAAATATAAAGTATTCATACCCATTAAACATTTTCACTTTTGGTCATGTTACAATTATAAAATCCTTTGTATTTTGCTGGGATTTTATGTAAAACCATTTTTTGGGCAACTGGACTGTTGTTTTTTTCTTTTTTCTTTTTTAGGTTAAATTTGACTTTATCTTCCTGTTTTGTGAGTATTACTTAGCCAAAACTTGTAAAAGAACAATTCATATTATGCATCCCTAGCACGACCTGTTTAAACACTGACGGATTGAGTCGAGTTTAAAATACCTACTATTTCAGCCCTGTGTCCACGAAACGTATGGAAACATTTGCCAGTCTCTGCACACCACAGTTTGCAGGTCTTATCGAAAGAGCCGGTGGCAATCTTGTCTCTGAGTTTAATGAAGAGGAAAGACAGCGGGAAACGTACGCTTTGTTTCGAAAGTCCAACAGAGCAGCAGAATTCTCATATGTTTTGAAACAGCTCATTACCCATAGGGATTGTTGAATGCGATTGCATATACTACGTTTCTGTGACCCTCGAGTGTGTGCAGCTCTGTGCCAGATGCGGTGTCCCAAACTCTGCATGTCCTGTCATAACTCCCGGTTATGAACCTAAATGTGAGAGAAAAAGAGTAACAACACTGCAAGTAACAAACAAAAATGTTTTCCCTCAAATAGACAGTATGAGACTATGGTAGAAGGCAGAGGTTAGGGTTATTGGTACCACTGTATTGTAAGAGTATACTGCTGGTACAGCCTCATCAGCAAAGTCTGCTACATCATCACAACAAACACAACAACAAGACAGTTTTTAAATAGCTGAAACTAAAATAAAAACAATCTGAATCTGCTTCTTGGGTAAATGTGCTCTTTATTGGTACTTGTTATAGTGCTTTCTAGCCAGATCTGTGGCAAAAATTCTAGTTTTCTAGAAAACTACTTAAGACCCTTGCATCTATCTGGCTTGTTTTTTTTTCCGTTTTTCATTCTTTCAACAATTTCCAGAGGGATTCAGCTCTGATATTGCTGCTGACCTATCCCCTCAAATATTTTTTGGCCTTTTTGAGGATTAACTAAGATCACTGCCAGACTGACCCAAGAAAGACTTTCACCTTCATAAGTTTAGCACCACATTTTGTTAATAGATTTGTAGGTTTGTTTTGAACTTCATTATTTCTTTGCTACATTGAATGCAGCCATTACAGCTAACTGCAGCAAGAGTTCTCACCTTGATCCAGATTTGTCAAAGGCAACATTCGTCAGAGGCAATATGTGTGCCTTCAGCTCCTGCAAAATGAATGGAAACAACAGACAAAATAACAAAAGTAAACTTTCCCAGGCAATATTGACATAATTCATATTAAAGGTTACCAATCCGTCGACCATTTTTAAAATTCATTGAACTATGAAATAAGCCAACATCTCCCTCCCGGCCTATCAGTGTTGAATGGATATGTTGTTTTCTCATTAAAAAACAATAAGAAACTTCCTCAAGCAGCTGACAAAAACACCAATAAGCTGTCTTAATGCACTTACACATCAACCTCACTAAGTCCAAGCCTTCATAACCGAAACCACTACTGCTCTCTAGTGGCTATTTGGAGGTATGGCTGCTACTAAAACAATTGAAGTTCATGCATTTCCAACAAATTCAGGATTCTGTAAATATAATCTAAAACCAATCAGAGAACAGAAATGCACAAAAGATGCCACAATTATCTATCAAGTTACATAAAATTTTACGTATTATAAGTTTGTGAAGTCGGCAAGTTTTCCATTAAAAATATATTTAAACACTTTCCTTGAAAGAGACCCTAAATATTAATGCTTGTGGAACATGCATAATTTACTTCACTTTTTTTTTTCATTTAAATGACATGGCAAAAAAACTGAGCCCGACCTTGCAGAAACAGAACCTGTGGTGGTCCTGCTGACCCTGTTTCTGTTGGAGTCGAAGAACCAACTCTTTGACCTGTTCAGCTCGGGACTCTGTGATGAGAGGCTCTGATTGTCGGATTTCTGACAGCAGCTCATCTGGATCTGTTCTATGTAGAGCAAAAAATTTTGAAAAGCGGTGAGTTGAGAAGAAAAAAAACAGAGAACCCTGAATCAAATGATCCAACACTTCCCAGGTATACTAGTGCAAGTCTTATGTTTGTGACGTGCTATCTATCTATCTATCTAGACCAGTTGTAGGACCTAACTCACGCACTCAGGTGTCAAATCCAGTAGATCGATGGATTTGGTCCTCAAATAGCCTCCTCTCTCATATTCCAGGATTATACCTGACGACAGAAGCAAGCAATTAACTGCTGGTGTTATATTTAAAAACGTGCAAACGGAAGGTTCTGTATGTTTTGAGCTTACCAAACCCAATTATCTTTATTTAACGCCGTAAGTGTGTGCTGTACGAAGCTGAACAAAAGTTAACCCCGAAAACCCCGAACATTTCTACACAGAACCGCCATGTTTAAGGCCAAATAAAACAAGAATGAAGATGTTACCTGGTGGATAATATCTAAGAAGAAACCGTTTGAGTCTCATCTTCTGCCAGCAGACTACAACAAACTGTTGCTATGGCGACTTCAGCCCGTGAGTCGATCCACGCATGCGCACACAAAGGAGAATTAATCGGGAGGAAAACGAAAAAGGGAGTTAATGTATTATCATAATTTTTTGAATATTTTTGAAGTTGTGCTTTCTGTCTGTAATTATTTTCTGCTACTACCTAAATGTATTAATGGTCGTTTGAAAAGTGTAAACATATTTTCGTCATGATTGAGCTAGATGTTTTTCTTGTCTCTGAAAACAAGGATCTGCAATAATTTTATCCTACCAGACAGCCACGTCACATTACAGAGCCTCGTGAAAGTAAAATACAAGTAAAATCTTTTCACGTTTTGTCCCATTACAGTGTTTCATTTAGGTTTTTGTTATAAATCATCCAAAAGTAGAAATCAGGGGGAAATTATAGTCATGATTTTTAACTGTTCCTGTATGAATACTGTGAATAAAGGTCACTAGTCCCACGCAGACCTTATAAAATAAATGAAATATTCGAAAACTTGTATGGAAAGATCCTCTGCATCCAATCTGGCTGAGCCAGATATTTTGAGCGCTTCAGGTGTGCATAGTTGGTAAAGACATGTACTAAAAGACTTTGCAGCTGAAATGTAAAAACCACACTCTTCACATTTTTATTCCTAACAGCTTTTTGATGCCATGTATCATTTTCCATCAACTTCACATTTATGCACTACTTTGTGAGGATCTATCACATAGAATTGTAATAACCTGCTTTGCAGTTTATCTTGTCACGTGCAACAAACTGTAGAGGTACTTTCTGGGTATAAATATGCTTAGAAGGCAAAATAGATATAGTTCACCCTTCAATAAAGACTTGTACTCATTTACTTACGACTTGCCAAAGCTTCTGTTGCACTAACAGGTCAAAGTCTGCATACGCCCCAGTACTGATTAGGGTTTGTGTTGCTCATAAATATTGTGTGTGTGTATATTCCAGATTTTTGTTGACTACTGATAGCTTCAACAGAAATCGAAACACTTACGAACTTAAGTGCAAATTGTCAGAGACCGATCTGTTCTGGTATCTCATCTGAAAACATATTTCAGTCAAGCTGTGTGTAATTTTGCGGAGGAGATACCATGGGCTGTTGGGCAAAGCTGAAGTCCTCTGGATGGGCTTATCCCACTATAGTACTGTCAGTCTACGGCTTTCTTGCTAATTGCCGAGTAGCAGAGCCCTTCCTGACACCTTACCTAATTGGACCAAACAAGAACATCTCTGAGGAGGTGGTATGTATTGCACACACTGTTTCATTGCATATAACCTTTACAGTGCAGTTAGCAGACATCATTTATTGGGAGAATTTGCTCATTGGTTTTGACTCAGCATCCCTGTTCGTTTTGTTTTTCTCTTGCAGGTGACCAACTACTTGTTTCCTATCTGGACATACTCCTACCTGGCCTTTCTTTTTCCAGTTTTTCTCTTGACTGACTTCCTGAAATACAAGCCTGTCATTGTGGTACAGGGACTCTTTCTTGTCAGCAACTATATCTTGCTATCCTTTGCCCCTGGCCTGCCTGCAATGACCTTCCTTCAGGTCAGTAAGATACCAGTCTTGTAACAGCTGTAAAGAGCTATAAAATGTTTACTCCATAGCCTACATTTTGTCTTAGAAACACTCTTAGGGGTTTGCGACTGATATACTTCTACAGTATGTTGCTAAAGTAGATGTGCCAAATTATCCTTTTTTCACATTATATTACAACCACAAACTTAAATTTCTTTTATAGGCCAACACAAAGTAGTTAATAATTTTGACTTGGAATAAATATGATACATGGTTTTCATACAAATAAAGATCTCAGAAGTTTGGCTTGCATTTGTATATAGCCTCCCTGAGTCAATTATTTGTAAAACCACATTTTATTTCAGCTGCAAATCTTTTGGGGTCTGTCGCTATGAGCTTTGCACACCTACAGACTGATATTTTGGCCCATTGTTTTTTTTTTGTTTTTGTAAAATAGCTTAAGCCAAGTCAGGTTGAATGGAGAGCATCATTAAACATAACTGTTCAAGTCTTGCAACCAATTTGATTTAGGTCTGGACTTTGACTGGGCCATTCTTACATGTGAATATGCCGTAATTTAACTTATTCCATTGAAGCCCTGGCTGTATGTTTATGGCCACTGACCTGCTGGAATGTGAACCATCCCCCAAGTCTTGGGTCTTTTCCCGTCTCTAACTGGTTTTCTTCCAAGCTTGCCCTGTATTTACGTCCATTCATCATCCCATCAACTTTGACCAGCTTCCCTGTCTCTACAAAAGAAAAACATCCCCATAACATGACGATGTCGCCACCATTTTTCATGCTCGAGATGGTGTGTTCAGCAAGATTTGCAAAGTTACTTTTCCGCGATGCATAGACCTTTAGGATGTAGACCAAATAATTCTATTTTGTTTTCAGCTGACTAGAACACCTTCTTCTACATTTTTGCTGTGTCCTCTACATGGCTTGTAGAGGCAACCTTATCTGCAGATCTCTGCAGCTCCTCCAGATTTACCATGGATCTCTTGCCTGTTTCTTTGCCCAGTCTGCGGTTTAGGTGCACGGCCATGTTTTGGTAGATTTGCAGTTATGCCATCCTTGTTGTTTTTTCTTCAGATGATCAAAGCTTTGTTTAAAAACCTAACCCAGCTTTAAACTTCTCCACAACTTTAATCCTGATCTGTTGGATTTGTGCGTGGGTTCTCACCGGGTACTCCGGCTTCCTCCCACAGTCCAAAGACATGCCTGTCAGGTTAATTGCTCTCTCTAAATTGCCCTTAGGTGTATGAGTGAGTGTGTGCATGGTTGTTTGTGTGTTACCCTGCAATGGACTGGCGACCTGTTCAGGGTGTACCCCGCCTCTTGCCCGTAGACTGCTGGAGATAGGCACCAGCTGCCCTGTGACCCACTATGGAATAAGCGCGTAAGTGAGCAAGGATCAGCAGCAAGACCAAACATGCTAACCGAGAGGAAAGGTAAACTATAATCTTTTCTGTCAGGGTCTTCACAGAACACCTGTATTTATACAGAGATTTGATTACACACATTTAGGCCCTATTGACTAATTATGTAACATCTAAAGACAATTGATTGCACTGGGTTTGTTTTTAGGGTTATAGAATGAAGGGGAAGGGGGGTGTTAATACAAATACAGAACAAATATGCATGCATTAAAAAAACAATCATATGTTAACTTTCCACATCACAAGTATGCACTACTTTGTGCTGGTCTATCAAATAAACGCTCCCTGTAATGGGACAGAATGATGAAAAGTTTAAAGGATGTGAACACATTGGAAGGCTGTGTAAAGACAATGCCCTTTGGTTCTATGAGTATGTTACCTTCCTGTAGCTACAGTGAGCATTTATCAACAATACAAAGGTAAGGATTTAATGCATTCGCTAGTGAATCATTTAATATAACAATGCTTCATAATGAGAAACAGCTTCTTCAGGACTGCTTTGTCTCATTTATAGGTCAACTTTGGAGTTGTGACTTCCACAGAAGTGGCCTACTTCTCTTATATATATAGTGTGATTCCACTTGAAAATTATCAAAGGGCTACAAGTTACCTGCGCAGCGCCATGCTGACTGGATATACATTTGGTGCCAGCCTTGGCCAAATGCTTGTCTCCCTTGGAGGTATGGAAGTATTGATTTTAAAAACTGTAAATGATGATATTACTAATCCTCTAATGGAATGACCTGTAAAACCCACTTTTCCTCTATGCATGACAAAAAGTGACAAAAAAGTACAGAAAAGGATGCAGTTTAATGGGATCCAAATGTTGTGGAAACACTGATTAATTTCTGCTTCATTCACAGGAGTGGATTATTTCTACTTAAATGCTATAACTCTGGGGGTTGTTTGCATAGCTTTTCTCGTCTCCTTCTTGTTGCCCATGCCCAAAAAGGGCATGTTCTTCAAAGGGGAAAAGGCTGTCGGGTCCCGGTCGCAGGACGAAGGGTCATTCAAAAACAATAGACAAAGAGATTCAGAGATGGACGAGAATGGAGAATCCTTGGACGAAGAGAAAATGGCACACGATGGCATTGCTTGCTGGTGCAGCAGGGAAAGTGTGACCACTGCAGGTCATTTACTTTGGAAAAGCTTCAAGGAATCATACTCTTCTAGGTGTGTTTCTCTTACACTGCCTTGCAAAAGTACTCGTACCCCTTGAAAGTTTTCATATTTTCTCAAACTTCAACGTATTTCCTTGGGATTTATGATAAATAATTATAATAAATGTATTTTTATAGCCCTTTACAATAACCACTAGGTTAACCAAAATACTTTACATTGAGTAAAATAAAATAAAACACGTAAAACACAAGGAATAAAACAGTGCTGGGATAAAAAAAAAAAGAAACAATAGAAAAACAAAAACATGTAAAAGCACTCTAAAAAGACATCCTCAATTAATATATCTTAGACTTGACTTGAAGAGGCCCAAGTCAGAGATGAATCTAAATTAAGTTTATTCCAAAGTCTAAGAGCTGCCATAGAAAAGGCTTCATCACCTCAGACCTCAGTTCTTCCAACAGCTGCTGATTTGAGGCACTCAAGACTCTGTAATGCACACGAACATCACGAAACTACAATGCAAATGTTTGATATAGATCAAGATAAAGTAGTGGATAATTGTTAAGTGGATGGAAAATTATAGTTATAATTCAATTTTTCCAGTGGAGTTCATATGTAAGTAGCCCCCATTGGTCAATAGTTTGTAGAATAACCTTTTGCTAAAATAACAGCTTTAAGTCTTTTGGGCTAATTTTCTGTCAGTTTATATAGCGCCAATTCACAACACACCCTCCATTTCTGCTACCTGTATGACCCCTTCTCTTTTCCAATGGTTATAATCAGTCTGACAGAGAGAGGTATCCCAGTCCTTGTGGTTTTTTTATATAACAATGACCATCAGTCGGACCCTTTGTGGGGTGCCTTGAGACGACATTGTTGTAAATAAGCGACGTCTAACTAAATAATCTGAACTGAAACTATCAGTGTAGTTATGCTGCTATAGGCTTAGGCTGCTGGAGGACATAATGACCACTTTCACCCTCTTCGCTACATTCTCACACTACTCTCCAATTTTGCATTATTTGCTGTTATTTCAGCTTTTAACTTTGTTCTCTCTCTTTTCTTTTCCTAAAAGCTACACCTGGCCCGGCTCTGTGTCTACCTGTGACACCTTTCTGGAGAGGGGAATTTTCCGAGCTTATGCTGGCAACAACTTAATGCTCACCCTCTACCAATGATCCACATGGCCCTGTCTTTTGGTGTTTAACCCTTTCTCTCTCCTAGACATGGCGATTGACTGAGCTTTTACTGTGACTAACTCTATGTGCTCTCTTTCAGACTCTAACCTTGAAAACTGGCTCAGTTTATCTGTTCTTTCTTTCTAGATGAAACAACTAAAGGAGCTACATCCATTAACATTTACTTTTCCTTCCCATAGAAAATACTCCTGGATCAGTGCTTCTTTGTTCTCTTTGTGTCTCTGCTCTGTTCTCTCAAAACCCCCAGTCGATCGTGGCAGATGGCCGCTCACATTGACCTTGGTTCTGCTAGAGGTTTCTTCCTGTTAAAAGAGAGTTTTTCCTCTTCACTGTCGCTACATGCATGCTCAGTATGAGGGATTGCTGCAAAGTCAACGCCAGTGACTGTCCACTGTCTCTACATGCTCATCCGGTAGGAGTGAATGCTGCAAGTCACTGACTGGATGCAATCTGCTGGGTTTCTTTTCCTTAGACAGAAAAACTTTTTATCCAATTTGAATAAATAACTGAATCTGACTGTACTGTTCAATGATTAGGATTAATTGTAATGTACAGGGGTTGGACAATGAAACTGAAGCACCTGGTTTTAGACCACAATAATTTTTAGTATGGTGTAGGGCCTCCTTTTGCGGCCAATACAGCGTCAATTCGTCTTGGGAATGACATATACAAGTCCTGCACAGTGGTCAGAGGGATTTTAAGCCATTCTTCTTGCAGGATAGTGGCCAGGTCACTACGTGATACTGGTGGAGGAAAACGTTTCCTGACTCACTCTTCCAAAACACCCCAAAGTGGCTCAATAATAATTAGTGCTGTGTGCTGTGTGTATTGGTGCATTGTCATCCTGATACACGGCACTGCCTTCAGGATACAATGTTTGAACCATTGGATGCACATGGTCCTCAAGAATGGTTCGGTAGTCCTTGGCAGTGACGCGCCCATCTAGCACAAGTATTGGGTCAAGGGAATGCCATGATATGGCAGCCCAAACCATCACTGATCCACCCCTATGCTTCACTCTGGGCATGCAACAGTCTGGGTGGTACGCTTCTTTGGGGCTTCTCCACACCGTAACTCTCCCGGATGTGGGGAAAACAGTAAAGGTGGTCTCATCAGAGAACAATACATGTTTCACATTGTCCACAGCCCAAGATTTGCGCTCCTTGCACCATTAAACCGACGTTTGGCATTGGCATGAGTGACCAACGGTTTGGCTATAGCAGCCCGGCGGTATATGTTGACCCTGTGGAGCTCCCGACGGACAGTTCTGGTGGAAACGGGAGAGTTGAGGTGCACATTTAATTCTGCCGTGATTTGGGCAGCCGTGGTTTTATGTTTTTTGGATACAATCCGGGTTAGCACCCGAACATCCCTTTCAGACAGCTTCCTCTTGCGTCCACAGTTAATCCTGTTGGATGTGGTTTGTCCTTCTTGGTGGTATGCTGACATTACCCTGGATACCGTGGCTCTTGATACATCACAAAGACTTGCTGTCTTGGTCAGAGTTGCGCCAGCAAGACGTGCACCAACAATTTGTCCTCTTTTGAACTCTGGTATGTCACCCATAATGTTGTGTGCATTTCAATATTTTGAGTAAAACTGTGCACTTACCCTGCTAATTGAACCTTCACACTCTGCTCTTACTGGTGCAATGTGCAATCAATGAAGACTGGCTACCAGGCTGGTCCAATTTAGCCATGAAACCTCCCACACTAAAATGACAGGTGTTTCAGTTTCATTGTCCAACCCCTGTATGTACCTGACTTTTGTGAAATGCCTTGAGACAACATGTGTTGTGAATTGGCGCTATATAAATAAAACTGAATTGAATTGAACACATGTCGTCTCAAGGCACTTTACAAAGCGAATTCAATCGAATCATACAGATTTTAAGTCAGGTACATACATTCCAATTGATTCTAATTGTCAAACAATGCAGTCAAATTCAGTTTAATATTCAAGTGGGTAAAAGGTTTTCTATCTAAAGAAACCCAGCAAATTGCATTGAGTCACTGACTTGCAGCATTCACTCCCCTGGATGAGCATAAAGCGACAGTGGACAGTCGCTTGCTTTGTGACATTCCCTCAATCCCAGCATGCATTTAGCAACAGTGGAGAGGAAAACTCCCTTTTAACTGAAAGAAACCTCCAGCAGAACCAGGCTCAGTGTTCAGCCAGCTGCCATGACCCACCCGGGCTTTGAGTGGACAGGGCACTCGCACATAAAGAACCCAGAAGCACTGATCCAGGAGTACTTTCTGTGTGAAAGAAAAGTAAAATGTTAAAGGCAGTAGTAGCTCCTTTAGTGGCGTCATCTAGGAGAGAAAGACAGCTGAGCAAATAAGCTTTGAGCCAGTTTTCAAGTCTAGAGGATGAAAGAGACCACATTCAGTTAGTCACAGTAGAAACTCAGCCAGTAGATACAGTATGTCAAGGTGAGAAACAGGGTTAAACACTGAAAGACAGGGCCAAGTCTATCATCTGTAGAAGGAGAACATAAAGCTGTTGGCAACAGTAGCTCAGCCGATGTCACCCACCAGGAGGGTGTCACAGTTAAACACAGAGCCAGGCCTGGTGTAGCTTCTAGGAAGAGAAAAATCAGAGAGAGAGAACATAAAGTCAACAGCTGAAACAGCAGCAAATAATATAAATTAAAGAGTAGTAGGAGAATGTAGCAGAGTGAGGAAAGCGGTTATTGTGTTCTCCAGCAACCTGAGCCTATAGCAGCATAACTACAGAGGTAGCTCAGGATAACCTAAGCCACTCTATCCATAAGCTTTATCAAAAAGGAAAATGTAAGGCCTAGCCTTAAAAGTAAACAGGGTGTCTGCCTGACAGACTAAAATTGGGAGTTGGTGACTATCCTTTTATTAATAATAACTCAAGCTAACACAGTAATATGCTTTGACCCAAACCCTTCCACTGTTGCTCCATCATTTTGTTTAGGCTCATTATTCCGCTGAAAGGTATACTTCTGCCCCAGTTTTTTATTTTTTGTGAAAATGTTAAATATGTATCATATTACTTCAAGTTCAGAATTACATGAACAAATGTATTTGTCCATCACATAAAATCAAAATGAAGGTTTGTAGTGGTATATTAAAAAGCTGAAGAGATGAATGTTTTGGCATAGCACTGTGTATTTTATCAATACCCATCATCATAACATGTTGTCTCACTTTTTACCATGCAGGCATTTAGTGTACTGGTCCCTGTGGTGGGCTTTGGCCACAGCTGGCTACATGCAGATCTTTAACTATATCCAGCTTAAGTGGGACCATATAGAACCATCTGCCACATCATCTATCTACAACGGAGGAGTAGAAGCTGTATCGTCTGTTGTGGGTGAGCCTGAAGTTTTATTTTTACCACAAGCTTCTGGAAATTCATTAAATAAACACAATGGCAAATCATTGTAATGTAATTCAGACAAGTTCTTTATAGACTTTAGATTTCTTGAAAAAAAAGGTCCTAATACGGTAACTAACTTTGCAAACTGTGGTCAGAAGTGTAATTATTGCAAGGGGAGAATAGAGCATCAGATCCACAAAGTAAA
Source organism: Crenichthys baileyi (assembly GCA_036173005.1). Lineage (NCBI taxonomy): Eukaryota > Metazoa > Chordata > Actinopteri > Cyprinodontiformes > Goodeidae > Crenichthys > Crenichthys baileyi. The sequence continues at coordinate 358,931 of JAHHUM010000019.1, forward strand.
ATTTAACAACATTGTTTAAAGCTGCCACGCCTGCTAACACAAAGACATAAAAATTGCAATCAACAAAAAGACAAGCGCACTGGGGCTGGTTATATGTGGTGACTGATTAAATGGAAAATGTGTATTGATTTTTAAGCAGAACAGCAGCACTTGGTTCCTTTTGGCTCACGGTCATCCTGGCTCAGCGTGAGAGGAGGAAGAGTAATTGCTTCAATTAAAGAGAGAGACAAAATTATTGGATTCTCTGACTATTGCTGATGGTACATTCTAAGTGCATGCTGCAAGAGGTTCATCATACCAGGCTAAGGAGACTAGCTTAGGGATGCACACGATTTGTTACTGTCAACACTTTAGGAAGGAGATCATGGCCTCGGGGTAAATTAATGAACCACAATGAGGAGGATGTACGTACATGGAACAACCAGGGATCTGCTTCATATTTCGCCTCTGTGTTTCAGGTGCTGCTGCAGCTTTCTCTGTGAGCCTCATCAGAGTGACCTGGGCCAAGTGGGGAGAGCTGGCACTGGGGCTGTTCTCAGCTGTGTGCTCAGGTGCTGTGTATTTGATGGCATTCACCAGCAGTATCTGGGCATGCTATGCTGCATATGTCATATTCAAATCCTGCTACATGTTTCTCATTACCATCACAATGTAAGCTCCACATATGGTTTCCTGCTTTTCTCATTCAAAGTTCACTTATGGTAACTTTACATCAATTTGATGTACGACTCAGAGTTAAAAATCCAAAGGGAAAAAATGTATACAGACGCTAAAATATGGATTCATGTGCTCATTCAAGAAGTGGTAGGAGTGTTAAAATGGTTGAAATTGCCCTTGAAGCAAGTCACAAAAAATGTGACTGCTATGCACATTGTGCATGTGAACTAATAGATCTAATATCTACTCTAAAAAACATACTTGGGTCTCCTGAAAATCAATAAAGTTAATGTTCTGAGACTGATAGAAATTATGTTTATACAAAAATCTTACTCTTGCAGTGTTGAAGATCTTCTCTTCAGATGTTTCTTTGGTATACTAAAGTTCGATCTGAAACATTTCCAAGAGAGGAGAAAGGCTTATTGAGAAATACATCAACCGGTTTATAAATGGTTTAAGGACTGAAGAGCTTCCTAGCAGTGGAGCCAAAATGTCAATATTTAATCCTTGAACCACTCAGTTGTTACTTTTGCCTTGTCACATGGTTCTCCAACCTGCTTTTTTTTTTATAAAAAATGTTGTTGATCACCAAATTATTCCTGGATTGTTGGGTAGAGATACACTTGGAGGATGTCATTCTTTAATCATTGTAGTGTTTTAAAGCAAACTTGTGATTGAGTCCACTCCCTTAGAGGCAACCCCACATATGGATGGTCACAGGATGCTTGACAGTCAGCATGACACAGGACTCAGCATTTACTTCTCTTCTCCGCAAAGTCTTTTTTGTCAGCCCTTGGCAGTCCAATCCTAGCGCTTCCTGCTAAATCTTAATTGATGTTTTTTGGGAGGGAAATTGCTTATTTGCTTTCCATCATGACACCAAGCCAACATCCAAATGCCTCCAGCTCATTGTGCACGAAAAAACACTCACACTTGACCTGCTGTCATTACAGAGCAAGGGCTGCACTGGCGTTAACCTGAACCCTTAGTTAAATCCTCTTTAGGAGACTATTTTGGCATCTAGAGAACTTTGTTGGATACCCAAACACGGCTAACAAAAAATCATAACACATTAAAAAAGGTAGTCCTCTAAACAACAACAGATTTGTCTGTTTATTTTTTAAGTCCTCCATATTGGCACTTTGGCAAAAAAAATTATGTGTAGGTTTGGCCCTTCAGTGGCCCAGTGGTAGTGAAGGCACACCATATGCAGAGGCTACAGTCCTCAATCCAGTTGTCCTGGGTTTAATACCCAGCCCTGGGCCATTTGCTGCATGTCTTCCCCTTTTCTCTGCCCTTCTTCCTGTCCAGTTACTGATGAATAAGTGAACTAGTACCACAAAAAACTTTGAAACAATTAAATAGTAGTAAACATTTTTTATACATAACATAAAAGGAAAATACATAAATTTAAAAAGAAAAGGTCTTTAAATGTGCAATCTTTTCCTGTTTTTTCTCCATTTTCAGTTGGCGTTCTATTAAGGCCAGAATTTTATTTCCCTCATTGTAAAAGTTAGATGTTTTTTGTTCAAAAGAGAGAGAAAAAACATCATGGTTCTTCAGTTTGACCATGAAATTAACAGATTTTCATATTTTAGGATTTATAAAACATGTTAATCTATTTTTTGTGTAATTTAGGGTCATACAGGTTTTGTGGCTCTAGGAAAATACATTTTGTAGGATCGAGAGCATATGTGTCTTTTTTGGATTGTGGTTGCTGTTGACCTGAAGTTTACAATATAGTGCATTAAATGTTTTTTTACCATGAAGATACAATCCAAGTTTATTCAAGTAATTATCATTTTCTAACTCTGATCATGAATATATCCAGTAAACTAATTTTAAACAACAGTTCCTCTCCTGATTTTGTTTCTGTAGATTTCAGATAGCATCAAACCTCACCATGGAGTGTTATGCTTTGACGTTTGGGATCAACACGTTCATGGCCCTCTTATTGCAGACTATTATCACAGTCATTGTTGTAGATGAAGCAGCACTGGGACTGGACATTGTCACACAGGTTTACTGTATTTATTGATTTTATTACATACACTTTTTAATAGCAGCATGCCTTAACTCTTACTGAAAACACAATAGGTTTGTGACCACAGGGGGACACCTTGTGGTAATAATTAGCCATTACAAGAGAATATGCTTGATGCAGTTGAGTTAATGGTTGATATGAAGGATTTAATGTTTCTGACCCTGATAAAAGTTTCTGTTTGCAGTTTATCATATATGGCAGCTATTATGCTGCCATCTCCGTTCTCTTCCTTGTCCGAGGGACCTACACCGCCTGTGTGCATCGCCGCTCTCTGGATAGGACAGATCCAAGGAGGTGATCTCTGCTGAACGTTTGTGATCCGTAAAAATAAAAGGATTGTGTCTAAAAAATGCTGACGGGCCTCATGGTTGTTTTTCTGTTATATCTGCCTCATGACTCCCACTATCTAAACAGGAAGTCAAGCTGTAAACATAACATTTTCTGATAGGAATTAAGCTCAGGGACTTGTCCAGCAACATGATAAGGTTCACAATCACTGGAACCTTGCTTCCCTTTGACCTGGTTGTTAATTGCAAAACCAGCACTCGGATGACTGAACCTGAAAGGAACGCAAGACTAAAGGAGCTGCAGCTGCCAAGAACACATACAAATACCTAAAGCAAGCTGGCAGACATGGAGAAGGTGAAAAGGCTAAGGTCAGACTGGAGATTTCCCACCACTTTGCTGTGTATCTATGGATTTTTTAGTACAGTGAAACCGTTGGAGCCTTTCCTCATACCATTCCTGACAGGACCAGACAAGAATCTGACCACTGAACAGGTACAAAACAAAAGATAAATGATTTAATATACCATGACTCAGAGGTAAATGTCTTTGCTTGAAGTGCGGAAATAACTCCAATAACCTTTTCCAATTTTTTGCTACGATCTCTTGGTAAGCAACTCCAGCTTCTATATCCCTAGATTGCGCTAAAATATCTCTAACCAGTTCACATGAGACTTTAGTGCTGCTTGGGAGCCATGAAATATATAAATACAGAGTGAAATAATTGTATTTATTTATTTGTATTTGGTCAGTCAGTCAGTCATTTTCTACCGCTTGTTCCATAGTGGGTCGCGGGGAAGCTGGTGCTTATCTCCAGCAGTCTGCAGTCCAGCAGTGACTGACTGACTGACTATTTGTATTTATTGTTTTCAAAAACCTTTTAACATTTTGTTTAATCATTTAAAATGTATATTTTGTTATTTAACGGGACATTCAATAAATTAGTTGTGCATTTCATAATTTATTGGCATATTTAATTATTTAATGAGACATTTATGGGACATTAATTCATTTAATTATGTCCTTTTTGGCCCTACATACACAACACCTCAAGAAATGTTTTTATTACTTTCTTCAGTCAGAAGTTTGCACACACACTAAGATTACTGTAACTTTAATCTATTTGAAACGTCCAAATGATGATCTTCATAGCTTTGTCAGCTTCTGGTAGGTTAATTCACAACATTTGAGTTAAATGGAGGGAGATTTATAGACGTATATTAAGGTTACAAATACGAATACTTACTAACCATGTGAAAATAATAAAACTATTGGTGAAACTAATCCAAACTGGACACAGATGGACTGAGGGGCTGATGTCAAGTGCCAGGATGTCTTTAAATCTTATTAATGGTCTCTAGATATTTAGATATTCTAGATATTCACTTGATTTAGCAGTCTATAGAATAACGCGCTTTTCCATTTATTTTATTTTTTATTATTGTTTAGTACTGTATTTGTGTGTATGTTTTAGATTTTTTGTTTTCCATAAATTCTATTTATAGAAAAATCTATTTTTTGTTTTCTCTTGTATCTCCTTTGCTCCTCATCTACAACTGTGATTTATTTTCAGTTTTAACAGTGTTTTTCTATAATTTTAACCTCTACAGAGCCCTGTGTTTTACACTTGTGTGATAAAAACAAATTAAGATTAATATGGTTGGATTAACTTCAAATAGATTTAAAGTGTCCCACAACAGACTCAGATTTTGAACAGATCTTACTGTGCCTTGCCTGGTTCTCTTCTGTTGACATGTGTGTAACAGTTTCTCCTCTTCAGGTCAACAATCAGATTTTCCCTGTGTGGACATACTCCTACCTGTCTGTGCTGGTGCCGGTTTTCCTGCTCACTGACTGGCTCCGTTACAAGCCTGTAATAATCTTCCAGTGTGTGATGCTCTTTATCACCACGGCTCTGATGAGGTGGACGGAGACCGTGGCGGCCATGCAGGCCATGCAGTTCTGCTACGGGGTGGTGACAGCCAGCGAGGTGGCCTATTTCTCCTATATCTACAGGTATTGCACCGTCATGAATCTGCGCTGTGTGTGGTTGGAGTGGACCTGACGCTTTGAATATCCTGTTTCAATCATTACAGTGTTGTAGATCTAAAGAGATACCGTAAGGCCACTTCTTACAGCCGCAGCATCCAGCTCCTGGGATACACCGTAGGTTCGGTGCTGGGTCAGGTGCTCATCAGCTTAGACCTCATGTCCTACAACAACATCATTGTGTTCACTTTGGTTCTCACAGCCATTGCTCTCATTACCACCTGCTTCCTGCCCATGCCACAGAGTAGCATGTTCTTCCACAGAAAACACTCTGGACAGAGGGCATCAAATGAAGCTGCAAAGAGGCACAAAGATGGATCTGAGGATGAAGCAGATAAGTCAAAAAGATCAAATATATCCTTGGGAGACAAAGGAGAAGAAAATGTGCAGAGAGTAGAGGAGAATGAGGAATCGGATGAGACAAAAGGTGCAGGATCCTGCAGCCAGGTCGTCCTCCAGCTGTGGAGGGATTTCCGCCAGTGTTATTCGTCCAGACAGTTGTTATACTGGTCAGTGTGGTGGGCGATGGCCACATGTGGATATAACCAGACTGTCAATTATGTACAGGTCAGTCTTAAAGCCAATAAAAATGACTCAATCAAAAGCTTGCATCAACTCACTTGGATCAAGAAGGCAATTTAAAGGTTTCTACACAGTTATATGTTTTTTGATTGCCACTGTTTATTATTCTAACAGCAAAACTTTAAAATATTAAGACAGAAAACAGATTTAAAAAATGCTCATATTAGAGTAATGTTACCTTTTCTGTAAAAAAAGAAACTTTTTTTATATGACTAAGTTTTTGGCCATTTTCCCTGCAGCACTTTGGTGGACTATTAAAGTGTGATATAAAACTATTTTTATTTGTTAAATGTAGTTTCAACATATCTGATTACCGGGTGGATTCATCTGTGGCGAGTAAACCTCTGGTGCATAGCAGAAAAACTTTGTTAATGGTCAAAATGTGAAGAGAAAAATCCTGTTTGAATTTCCTAAAATTACCACAGTAAGACTTCATTCTACGTGATTTCTAGCCGCTGTAGTATGTTTTTGTAATAAATCTTAATTTGCACAAAGAGATTTTAATGTACAAGATCTAGTCTGATCTGTAACATTAAGGCAATTGGAAGCATTGGAAGTAGGGCTCCCAGATGTTGACTGTATAAAATCACACACAACCTTTTTTTTTTCTCACTGTTTGAAATTAATTCAGACAGAATTTTTCAGATTTTAGGTTAGTTAGGAATACTCAAATTAAAAAGCTGACAGGCATTAGGATCACTATGCTTTAAACAATTGAGAAAGCCCAGGCGATGATGTCATGGATTTGCAATCTTCTGCTTGGTTTTTTTTCAGCATGTGTGTTAACTAGAGGCACACATGTGGATGTATTTTAAGGCAACACCTAAAGCACGCTGCCTTCCTGTGTGACACCATGGAAAAATCACTAAAAAGCAGCCAAGATATCAGGAAGACCTCCAGAGGTCTGGTTCATCTGTGGGCACAATTTGCAGATTCCTGAAGGTGCCACATTCATCAGTTGTACTTGACAGTTATAGTCAAGTATAAACAGCATGGAAAAGTTTATCTGTCATACCATTCAAGAAGTAAAGGTTCAACATATTTTGGTGCAAAATGTGTGTATCAACTCCACAACAAAAGCAAAAAACCTTATAAAGATGTTTCTAGAGGCTGGTAAGAGAGGGCAGTTAGATACATTGAAATGAGTCCCGTAAAAGGCCACTTGGTGAGAAGGAAGCCATTTCTGCAAAAGCAACATTAAAAAACAGGTTACATTTTGCTAGTAGACACAAAGACCTTAACTTTTGAGACCATGCCCTATGTTCTGATGATACTAAAGTTGAAGTGTTTGGTAACAATGATCATTTTACATTTGGAGGGTGAAGCTTGCAAACCTTGAGAAACTGAAGTACACGGGTGGCAGCAAGTTTTTGAAGGTGTTTTGCTGCAGGAGGGACTGGTGCTCCTAGAATAATTGATTAAATCATAAGGAAAGAACATGATGTGAAAATATTAAATCAGCATCCCAAGTTAGGCTTGGACACAAATGAGTCTACCATTTGTAAATTAGTTACACAGTAGCTTAAGGGCAACAAAGTCAATGTTTTGTAGTGGTCATCACAAAGCCCAGACCTCAGTCCTCAAGAAAATATCTGGGCAGACCTGAAAAGGTGTGTGTGAGGAAGGCAGCCTACAAACCTGACTCAGTTATAACAGTTCTGTCAGATGGAATGGGCCAAATGGGCCCATTGGATACCCAAAACGTTAGACTCAAGTCATACAGCTTCAAAGGCAATTCTACCAAATAATAAGGAAATATATGTAGATGTTTGACTTTGAATAAGTTTAAAAAAAAACTCCTTCAGCAAATTGAAAGTTTTGGTTAAACCCAATTTACAGAAAACAGGTAAAGTTTAGTCTGATTAAATGTCAAACATGCACAAAAAATGGTAATTTGTCATTTTACACAGAGTATGTAAATGTCTGGTTACAATGGTATTTTATCAAGTTAGGTTTTACTGAATGATACCAGAATACTGTAGGCTACAAAACACTGTGTCCAACCAGTCCTCCGTGACAGTATCAATGCAAACATTGACATTAAGATTTGATATAACACGCAAAGTCGTAGCAGTAAATGTGACGATTACTTCCGGATCTTCTTGTAATCTCTGTGAATGTTCCAGGTGCTGTGGGAGCATGTGCAGCCTTCTCAGAACTTCAGCATTTACAACGGAGGTGTGGAGGCCACGTCGAACCTGTTAAGTAAGCGGTCCAAATATGAGCACAAAACTAGAAGAAGTAAAACCATCGAAAACAAAGAGGAAGTCGGGCGACAGGGAAAACATACCATCTTACTGGAGCTTAAACGACTGTATTTGTAGTTAAGTAAAAGCTGAATTGGTGTTTTCCAGGTGCAGCAACTGCCTATGGTATAGGCTTCACAGATGTGAGATGGGAGCAGTGGGGGGAGCTGGCCCTGGGTGGTTTCTCAGGACTCGGGGCCGCTGCGTTATTTCTCATGACTTTCACTGGAAACATCTGGGTCTGCTACAGCACTTATGTCATTTTCAAGTGCCTGTACATGCTGCTGATAACAATAGCCATGTAATACTCTTATTTATTTATTAAGGGCTATATTTTACAGTACAAATACTGCATTAAGTAAACAAAAAACATGTACTCTTCCAAGGTATCAGATTGCAGCCGACCTGTCGATGGAAAGGTACGCTCTGGTGTTTGGGGCCAACAACTTTGGAGCTCTGCTTCTTCAGACAATTATCACTTCTGTTGTGGTTGACAGTGGAGGGCTAGGCCTTGACATCATTCCTCAGGTAAGCAACCTGATCACAAGATATGATTTTATGCTTACTAATGTGCTTTGGTATTTGTATTTGTTTTCTTTTGCAGTTTACCATTTATGCCAGCTACTTCTTAGCCATCTCTGTGGTTTTTTCAGTTCGGGGGGTTTTTAGCATCTGTAAAGCACAGAGAATCAAAAAGGAACAATTGTCTGTAAACAGAAACCAGTCTGAAAGCTGTGAGGAACACAGGTTCTGATCTTGTAGATGGAAATGATCAGAACTGTTTTTTGCCGCAAATTAGGGAATAAAACAAACTTCTTTCTTTACTCAAAAACATACATGAACAATTTTCATGCATACAGGAGCAGCTTAATTAGAAGCACATTAAAAAAAGTACATTGGAGTAATTCATTTTAAAAAGACCCATTCAAATATTACAAAACTAAAATATTTAAATTGATGTGTATGGCTTATAGTTTTTGAAAATGTAAAATTCTGTTAGAAAATACAAGTATTACACAAGACCATTGACATTAATTTTAAACAAAGACAGTTTATTTTAAAGCCATGTTTTGGCCTCAAGATTCATGGTTAAGAAAGCTGATTTGATAGTTTTCTGGCAAAAGGTCACCTTGTCAGAGTGCTATATCCAAGTATATTATTGGAAAGTTGAGTGGAAGGAAAAAGTGTGATTGAAAAAAAAAATTACAGACAAGCAACAGGGTTAACGGAAGACTTAAGAGCGGTCGAGGATAGGAATTTGGGGGAGTTACGGACTGCGAATGGAGTCAAATCTTCAAAAACCAACACACATGGACAAACCCAGGACATGGACTACAACTGTCACATTACTAAGGTTAAACCACTCCTAAACCAAGTGTCTTAATCGGACTAAGAAAAAAAAAAAAGAAGAGTTTTGCTCGTTGCTCCCAAGTTTGCTTTTAAGATAAAGGCAAATTTCGGATTTTGTTTAGAAATCAAGGTCCAAAGGTCTAGATGAAGAGTGGAGAGCCGCACACTCCAAGTTGCTTGAGGTCCAGAGTGAAGTTTCTACAGTTACTGGTGATTTGGGGGGGCATGTCGGCTACTGGTGTTGGTCCACAGGAAATGCAGCCGTCTACCAGCTTCACGGCCTCTGCTGACAAGCTTTATAGAGATGCTGATTTCATTTTCTTGGCACATGCCCACACTGCCAAAAGAGTTCAACTTTTTTAACTGAATTACTGAAATAAATGAATTTTCCCATCATATTCCACTTTATTAAGATGCGCCTGTACATTCATAAATGAATGCTTTAGTCATTTCATCTTATTTAAAATTCATTTAATATATATTCTGTATATATTTACACATTAACTTAAAATTCTTTAATATCCCATGAGAGTGGGATCAGTCCATCAAGTCAGTCATTCTGCTTCCCCACACGGATGTGTGGTTCACCGTCATTCAAAAGTGTTGGGACCAGGGTCTGTCAGCAGGGAGGGAGACAGCAGACCAGCATATCCACCGTTCTGATGCAGCATTCAATTTTTTTTTCAGTTTTGAGTAACTGAATGTTTTCCTTAGTAAGAAGAATTTACCCAAAAAGATTCAACACAAACAGTTTAGTTCTTTACAAATACAGAAACTGGCAGTACCCAAGCAACAGCCCTGTCCTAACAAATCTTATGTTATACAAATACTGATATGCACAAAGAGCTAACGTCCTAAAGGAGAAAAACGTATGTACAGAAATGCAGCATAATGAATGATATACTGTATGCAATAACTTAGTTTTCAGCCAGTTTGATTATACATTGTGGCTCAGGCCATTTCACAGGTTAAACAGAGGAGAAAGGATCCACCTCTCCCTCGGCACACACCCTCTCTCTTTGTGTTGTAGTCACAGACAGTGTCGGCACATCTGTCTTGCACACTGTTTAATTTGTGACAAACTGCGATAGAAAATACAGATTCTTACAAACATTGTGTTTTTAAAGCTACTGGTGAAACAAAACAGTGCAATAGGTGCAAGCGCGCCAGTTGTTGACCCTGTAAGTGCAGCAGACGAGATGGATCGTTATAAGAACGGGTTGGTCGATGAGCCTCCGGCAGGATACTGAGCAGGCGGAGCTCCACCCTGGAATAAAACAAGCGCAAAGACTCAAGAACACTATTTATTCAGAGTAGCATTAAAATTGTTCCAGTCATATTCAGTAAATTAGAATGTGTGTTCTGATGAGGCTCGTTTGTCTGATAAAAGTACCTTTTGAACCTTTAAGCAGGTATTAAACAATATTTCAATGAATCCCACAATTCTGTATCAGAAATGTTTTTTTATTGGTCTGGTGTAATATCTTAATTATTTTATTCTTAAATGTCGTGTTTTCATGATCTATGACTGAAAAAGACTGAAAGTCCTCAATCCTGCCATCACCCATTCCCTGGTGGAAGCAGAGGCTGGCGACTCGGGGTTGGACTCTTTCATCACCCAGGCTGAAGTCACCGAGGTGGTTAAAAAGCTCCACGGTGGCAGAGATCCGCCCTGAGTACCTCAAGTCTCTAGATTCTGTGGGGCTGTCATGGTTGACACGCCTCTTTAACAATGCGTGGCGGTCGGGGACAGTGCCTCTGGACTGGCAGATCGGGGTGGTGGTCCCTCTTCACAAGAAAGGGTACCAGAGGGTGTGTTCCAACTACAAGGGGATCACACTGCTCAGCCTCCCTGGTAAGGCCTACGCCAGGGTATTGGAGAGGAGAGTCCGGCCGATAGTCGAACCTCAGCTTGAGGAGGAGCAGTGTGGTTTTTGTCCCGGCCGTGGAACACTGCACCAGCTCTACACCCTCTGCAGGGTACTCGAGGGTTCATGGGAGTTTGCCCAACCGGCCCACATGTGTTTTGTGGACCTGAAGAAGGCATTCAACTGTGTCCCTCGTGGTGCCCTGTGGGGGGTGCTCCAGGAGTATTCAGTCGGGGGCCCTTATTAGGGGCCATCCGGTCCACATTGCCGGCACTAAGTCAGACCTGTTCCGCCAGGGCTGCCCTTTGTCACCGGTCCTGTTCATAACTTTTATGGACAGAATTTCTAGGTGCAGCCAAGGGCCGGAGGGGGTCTGGTTTGGGGACCAGTGAATTTCGTCTCTTCTTTTTGCAGATGACGTGGTCCTGCTGGCCCCCTCTAGCCAACACTTACAGCATGTGCTGGGGCGGTTTGCAGCAAGTGTAAAGCGGCAGGGATGAAGATCAGCTCCTCCAAGTCCGTGGTCATGGTTCTCGGACGGAAAAGGGTGGCTTGTCCTCTTCAGGTCAGAGGGGAGTTCCTGCCTTAAGTGGAGGAGTTCAAGTATCTTGGGGTCTTGTTCACGAGTGAGGGAAGAATGGAGATCGACAGACGGATCGGTGTAGCTGCCACGGTAATGGGGGCGCTGTGCCGGGCCGTTGTGGTGAAGAGAGAGCTGAGACGAAAAGCGAAGCTCTCGATTTACCGGTCGGTCTACGTTCCTACCCTCACCTATGGCCATGAACTTTGGGTCATGACCGAAAGAACGAGATCCTGGATACAAGCGGCTGAAATGAGCTTCCTCCATAGGGTGGCCGGGCACTCCCTTAGAGATAGGGTGAGGAGTTCGGCCATCCAGGAGGGGGTCGGAGTAGAACCGCTGCTCCTCCGCATCAAGAGGAGCTAGTTGAGGTGGCTCGGGCATCTATACCGGATGCCTCCTGGACGCCTCCCTCGGGAGGTGTTCCAGGCACGTCCCACCGGGAGGAGACCCAGGGGACGGCCCAGGACACGCTGGAGGGACTATGTCTCTCGGTTGGCCTGGGAACGCCCTGGGCTCCCCCCGGAAGAGCTGGAGGAGGTGTCTGGGGAGAGGGACGTCTGGGTGTCTCTACTGAGTCTGCTGCCCCCGCGACCCGGTCCCGGATGAAGCGGAAGACGAGACGAAGAAAAAGAAGAAGACTTAAAAATATCAGTCTGTGTGTAATTAATGTGTTACACTTAGTGAATTGATTTACTGCAATAAATTGACTTTTCAAAAATATGCACATTTATTGAATATGAGTATGTATAAATTTACTTAGAATAAGGTACTTAGTAGAAGGTATTGCTTTGTATAACATGAAAACATGCAGCTTTAACACTAGAGTTAATCTAACTGGTGAATATGGTTAAGATTGAGACTTCACTTTAGTTCACAAAAAGAATTAAAAAAATGAAAACAACAGAAAGAAGTAGCACACTGAATTATTCCCATTATTCTCGTGTGTTTACTCTTCACTAACGGCTGTGTTGGGGTCCCACAAGGCCCATTCTTGGACCAATGTTTAAACTTCCAATTAATTGTTTATGATTGATATTCCTTTTTTCAAACACATGCAAAAAATGTCAAAGAGGTATCTTTAATATCAGGTACATGTTGACTTTTTAAATCTTGCCTATTGTTGAATACCCAAAGAAAAACACCCATAAGTTATACTGCAATCCAGTGTCCTTCTGAGGGGTGAGGGGCTCAAAACTGCATGTGCATTTCTTATTATTCTAGACTCCATATTTTAAAGAAAATGTAAAAAATGTAACAAAACTGTTGAATTTAAGTTTCATAATTTTAAACAGATAAGACTATTTTTATGAGTTGCTGCAGCTACAATGCATCTTCATCAAAAATTGTTCACTCCTTGGCCATAAGCAGATCTTAGAACAATAACAATCACAGTTCAAGAAAGCTATGAAGGCTTTTGAGAAAAAGAGAAAGAAAACGTCATAATTTCATCATTGTAAAACTGTAAAAGTTTTTATTTTTACCAGTCTATAAAGTGGTATTATAACAAAAGCCACCACTGCAGCTGACTGAAGTACTATGCTATAATGAAAAGGTTTTCAATTTTGCAAACATTTACCACCAGATATAAGGTACCTTCACATTATAACTTATCTTAAGGAAAATGTAAGATTTTTGAGCTTTGTATATTTTTTATCATTAACTTCAACCTCGGTCTGTTGGATATACTGCATCTTTTATTTTATTTCATTTAGTGTTGCCTCAATTAGCCTATAGGATATATCTGGCACATTTACACATTTTAATGATGCTTATTAATGTGCATTACCTCGTTTAAAATAAATAAAACACAAAAATGTAATTCCTGTGTTAAATTTTATATCTACCAGAAAAAAGATATTACCATACTAACCAGAAAGGGGTTGCTAGGGACAAGGGGGGCCGCCATTGGTTGTCCAAAAGGAGTCACGACAGGCTTTGTCTGGCCAAAGGCTGGGAATCCTCCACCTGAAAGACAAGCACACTGCTGTTGATATGTGAGAAAACCCAAACATACTACAGACATCATAAACTTACTAAGAGTATTTTAGTATTCTTGTATTAGTATATTGAACAAGTTGGCATCAGTGTGTGTGGCTGCTCGTCGGCCTCTGCTTCATTTGTATTTGTTGGTGCTGCTTCTAAATCTAGTCATACAACAAAGGGAGTCTTTGTTGGTGTATGAAAGCCCAACATTGCTAAATCTCCACCTTCCTTGCTAAAACATAGCCGTATTTAATAATGTTGGACATCAAACCTTGTACTGGGTTCCCATGCTACCACAGCGGAAGCGCCATCCCCACCGTGGTAAACCACGTGGATGGATGGTAAAACATCCTGGTGCATGGTTATCTGCCATGAAATGGACTATTTTTGGGAGGATTTCTGCCTCATCGCCTGCTGGATCCAGTTGATCCTTGCCTGGTATCCTTGGTCGGGTTTGGTCAGGATGAGGCTCATCAGATCCACCTGTCCCCCTCTAGCTTAACCTGCGCTGGGGAAATCTCCAGAACCGGAGACCGCTGTGCCGTTGTCCCTATCTTGAGGAAGCCCATGCATCAGCTCCTGCCAGGGTTTGTCTGGTGAACATCAGACCCCTGGTAGGTAAGACTTTTATTCATGGTGTTTTCTCTACTTCCCATAAACTAGATTTTCTGTGTGTCACTGAGACATGGCCCATTGAGGACAGTGCCCTATCCGAACCTTTACCAGCGGAGAGCAGATCTTTTAATCATTTAGGCGTAATGTGACAAAGATTGGTTGCATGAACTACAAATAGACACACAAACACAAACACACACACAGACACATACCATTGTGTTGTTGAGGAAACACAGGAGGCTGAGTGAAGGGGGGCTGGCCCGGAAAGGGTTGCTGGAATGTTCCACTAAAGCTGGTAGGGAGATTGAAGGCGGCAGCATTTCCAAATCCTGCTGGCATACTCATGGAGCCTGTGCCAAAGGGTGCTGCAACACAGCAGAAAGAAACAGGATTCATGACTCAAAAATACGGTTTAAATAAGTTAAGACAGCTGTAACCAGGAATAAGAGAAAAAATGTACACCTTATTTATCAAAGTAACAAGCTTCACACAAAAACATGACATTTTAACAGGAGTCTTTCTACTTCTGAGAGTCACTGTAGACAACGTAAGACAAGAACCCAGAACCTTGAGTTTAGGATCTGAGCATCTATGAGCATGCAGGTAAGAACTGGGCTCAAACTACATTAGGTCCGACAGCTGGCTGCCTTTTGAGCTATTAGATAACACAAATGCTACCTTCAAGATCCATTTCTCAAACTCCATGACTTTTAAAATAAAAAATAAGACATATGAAGCCTTTCTAAACGGACGCCAAAGGACAGAATTGTCTTTCCTACATCGCTTTTGCCCAACTTCCTTCTTGGGCCTGCTTCTTGACTAAATGACCAATTGGAATCAACTTCAAGCTCATTGCCCATATAGATGTAAGAGCACAGAACTCACCTAAAGATATGATTCATTTCTTATTCTTGCAACAAAGTACTAATATAACTGACTGTTCTATCAAGCCAATGAAGTTTTTAGGAACCCAGTATTTAAGGAAAATATAGTTATACACATCAGACCAGTGCAAGGTCCCTCTTCATTGATTACAGCTCGGCATTCAATACCATTATCCCCAGCAGGTTGGTCACCAAACTCCATGACCCGGGTCATTATGGGACACATTATGTACAGGGATCAGAGACATCCAGACTGATCGCCCACAGAGTGTAAAACTGGGCCCTCATCTATCTTCCAGTTTGTCTCTCAGCACAGGTGCCCCTTAAGGCCACATACTTAGCCCGTTGCTAAACTCCATCTAAACACATGACTGTATCTCCACTCGCCCCGTGTGTGAATGTGGAGAGGTGGACATGAGTGCTGGCATTAGTTTTAAAGATTACGTCTGTACTTTCGTTGTGCTGTTTTTAGCGTGCAATGATAATAAATTCTGAAAATGAAACGTCCCTTTAGGCCACCTATCTACAACCTCGCTAATGCTGTAGCCTGTTAGTGGTTCTAGTAGCATGCACATGGAAACCCAAACATGATGCAAAAAGCACTAGCAGATCTAGTGTATGGTCGCCATTCGTTATTGACCTCTTCTGGTTACAAATGGTTGCCAGAATTGAGTTTAACTCAATAATGATCGCCACCAAAGCAAGTACATCTCTGTTGCCTTAAACAATAATACGAAGAATTATTATAAAATATATTTTCTTCCAACACTTCTATGTTTAGGACTTCTGCCATTTAAATAAATGTAGCACCAAATAGGTCAGTGCTTAAAAATCGAATTCTAACAAATATATTACCTACTGATTGTGTTGTTAGCTATTGTTATTGATTAAATAAAAACAAAATAACATTTCAGCCTGAAAATGAAGCCAACATTTTACCAGGAGAAACTAAGAGTTTAAAACCAAACACCACCACACCCTATAACCTATAAGGTAAAATGTTGACAACACAAGGCTATATCTATATATGTTTTTAATACACAACACTTGCTTCTGCAGCTTATTACGAAATAGGTTTACATAGAGAAGCATTAGTCAGTGTCAGTTCACAGCACACAAGCACAAAAGTAAGCAAACACCCCATAGCGACCTACCAAAGGTGGGGGTATAACCCTGCCAATGAAGGACCCTCATCAAGCCTGTGCGATACGATAAAAATAATCTGTAAATCTCAAATTCTTCATGTTACAGATTATCTTATCCTGTACGTTTACAGCAGAGAATGTAAACACTGGTGTCACTGTCCATTCCTGAGGGAGTCTTTGTAGCTTTAACTTAGGGGCTTCTTACCTTCACAACCAATTTGGAATTTTCTCCTCCGCTTTATTGCTAAACGATCTTCGGCAGGTTCACTGAATAATTGTCTTTATGTATTTAATTTTACAATGTTCCTCACATAAAGAATTTTATCCTGACGTCTACGATTGCTAAGAATCAGGATTCACAGACACATGCGCAAAAACAGACCTGCTGCGGCTGCCACACTCGCTGCTCTGCCGTTGCATTGGAATGGGTTGGTGGGAGGTGCTGCAGGGGCGACACCAGCAGCTACAAACGGATTAGTTGATGGTGCCGCTGGAGGAAACAAAATGTGAAAAAAGGGTGAGTAACAGGACAAAAACATGGCCAAGGCCTAAATGAGTACAAAACAATTGCTTTACAAAGGGTTCCAAATATTAAAACAAACTATTTAATAAAACATTAGTGTTTCGATGAATGGTGTGAAATAACAGGATTCAAATAAAGTGGATAATAAAGTTTCAAATGGCAGTTTTACCTCAAAAGCCACCTAACATCTTTACAAACATCGAAATGACAATTTAAAAAATGAGACAGGTACATCAAAGTATAAAAAAAAGACTCCTAAACACAGAAAACCGTCTGCGTAACTACATACTGACAACGTAACTGAGGCTGTGGGGCAATATGGCTCACCGCCCCGGGTGATGTTCCATCAGGGGGTGGCACAAGTGTTCAATATCTTTTTTTTCTTCCTGCATCTCCAAACAATGGGAAGTGGACAACCTGCCTTGGGTTGTAACAGGGTAAGTAATGTGCGCAAATATCTGCGGCAAGTTAATGACAGCGAGTTGGTATTGGAGTGGGAGAATCCAATTTAGTGCTAAATTAAAGGGCTTTTTCAGTCTTTTGAAGGAATCTGGACTGCATTTCATCATCCCTGGTACAAAACAGAAGAGACTCAAACTAGTAAAGGGCAGAACATAGTCGGGGGTACTCTAAGCAGCGCAGACTGTCCGTGGACGTTTGAGGGTTCATAGTCAAGTGTACCAATTTACTACATTCATGGCGACAAATTCCCATATTTCCCAGACTTTCTGCCATGGTGTCATCGGATGGGAGGAGGCAGAGCTACTTTGCCGTGTAGCTTTGGAAAAACAAAAATAAAAGAAGGTGGTATAATTAAAGGCCATTAAACCAGGAGTCAAAGTACGATGAGTCAAAGTACGCGGAGTCAAAGTACGCAGAGTCAAAGTACGCAGAGTCAAAGTACGCAGAGTCAAAGTACGCAGAGTCAAAGTACGCAGAGTCAAAGTACGCAGAGCCAAAGTACGCAGAGCCAAAGTACGCAGAGCCAAAGTACGCAGAGTCAAAGTACGCAGAGTCAAAGTACGCAGAGTCAAAGTACGCAGAGTCAAAGTACGCAGAGTCAAAGTACGCAGAGTCAAAGTACGCGCAACTATTTTTTGCTCTTAAGGCCTGGACTGGGTTGATCTACATTGAGCAAAGAGTTTTTGTACAACACAATCTGCAATTAATCTGACCTTTAATCTTTTAGGAAAAACTGAAAAATGGGTGGAGGGGTTCACCTAGGCTGCCACTCTGTCAGGAACTGCCATCGAATGATATGATGGAATTAGACGTTTGAGTTGGTAACCTATTATGAATATTTTATTCCGTGATCATATACGTAACAAAATTAGATTCACTTACCTCCAAAACCCTGAGGCATGCCAGGCATCACTTGCTGTGCTTGTGCTGAGGCCACCGTGTCTGAGCCAAACACACCACTGTAGTAATAGAGAAAGAAACCGATAACATAAAAATCAACTGTATTTATTAGACTGCCACATCCCTAATACAGTCTAACCGCATAATATTCAACCTCTCAACTATCCTACTGCCATAGTTCACAAACAGCTACGTACAAATATATTAAGCTCCATCGTAGCCAGTGCCTTTCTCATACGTGTGTGCAGTTGGTGCTGAATCTTACCCTTGGGAAGTGCTAGAGGTGTTGTAAACACTGGTGGCAGGTGCCGAAGAGCTGAAGACAGTATCAAGCTCTGCGAGAGCAGCATAACGGTCCCCTCCAGTGAAACCTGTTGGCTGCTTCTGAGGCAAACCAGCAACTCCTGCTGAGGCTGCAGTGGCAGAGCTCATGCCTCCAGGAATACCACCCCCTGGAAGAGAAGCACATGAGCAAAGAGCTGGGTTCGATCTACCTTACGGGAAAAAGTCCGTCAACTCTGAAAGGCACAAAACAAAAGGTCCCAAGAGCTGCCATAAATAACCTATTAAAAAATGGGAAACAATAGTCAGTTATTGACAAATTGGTGTAGCTGAATAAAAAGAATAAACTAAAACCAGTCCAAAAGAACTCAAAGATGCCAGAATTCTCATTAAAATGTTCCACCGGATGGCACTTTTTAGAGTGAGGAGAGTTTGCAGCAGCCTGTGGTGTTTGTTGAGGCTGCTTCAGCATCACTATGGCCATAATGCTTAGGGATGAAAAAACAGCTGGTACTAAAATTTGATCGTTGATTTACGATAAAACATTGATCAAATTTCAATGTTTGCTGGAAAACTTCAAAATCGGTACAGCAGTACATAGAATCGACTCATATTTTAAAGGATCTCAGCATGACCCGACCTTGATAAAAAATAAAAAAATAAACCTCAGGGGTTTAATTCCTCGAGTTTATAAGCAAGGTTTAATTGTATTCTTGACTATTTTGAAGTGATCCTGTTGCCCTGGCAGCTAAAATCTACAATACTGACTGGGCCATAGAGGTTTACCTTGCTCTGTTTCGGCAGAGCTAAACATGTTATCCAGGTCAGCCAGGGCTGCGTATCTATCGGCGGGAACGTTAGTACTCTGTACAACGTCTTTGCCAGCTCCTGTGGAGTTACTCTGGGAGGAGGAACTGAAGGATCCAAAGTCAGCACTACACGATTTGGGGAAGTTGTCAAAATTTGCAAAACTGGTATTTGCTAGTCCCCCTGAGGCGCTACCTGGATGGAAGAGAGAAATTAACAAGGTCATAAGGGAAGCCTTGATTGAAAATTTTGAGCAAATATCAAAACAGAGTGGGAAGGGAGAGAATAATCTGCATGGAGGGTACAGTGTGAATTATACCATGCTGGGGAAGGAAGACCAGCAACACCTAAAGGAAAGTGAGTGATTGCCCATAGTAACGGCTTTATACTGAGTAACAAGAAAAACGATGTGGGGAAGAAGTTCTGGATTTTGTCTCTGTTAGACATGACACCTGCAATTTAGCCCTTAGATATGGGAAAGATAAAAACAGCAATTGTATTTAAGTATGGTGACAAAGGACAAAAAAAAAAAAAAAAAACATGATGAATGCCTCCTTGTTACAGAAAGTAAAAAAAAAAAAAAAACTATTTTCAGTTTTTTCTCCAAGAGATTCAATTGAACAAAGGAAGTTTATAAATTTTGGCAACTAACGTTTCTCTCCAAATATCTTAAAGCTACGTTTGGCTGAAATAGGCAGTCAGATTTTGTTTTTCAATGTACATTAATGAGGATTTGCTAGCTGCCGAGTCTTTCCATAAACTTTCAGACCCATTTGGCTTTCGGATGTCTTAAGCAAGAAAATGTTTAAATAAGCAGTTTTCAGGGGAATTAAGGGATAAGAGTACAATTTATCTGTGGAGAATGTAAATTTAATTCAGGAATAACAAGGGTGAACTACGAACCTGAATTAATTCAGTTTTAACCTGTGTGAACTGAACTACCTCATGTTAGGGATGAACTTGGACAAGCCTTGCAATTTTCGACCCATTATTCCGACTTCAGTGCGTGTTCCAGTTAACATTTTAGACAAAGAAGTTGGATTATACCTTTTAATCACAAATGGGACGCAAGATGATTTTAAGACCTTGTTACAAAATTCAATGGAACCCAAAAAAGCAAACATACCATGTTGAATTATTTTTGGCAGGACTAATAACATATCTTTAATGGGAAAGATTCAGTTTTAGGAAAACAACTATCTTCATACAGCAGTGCAATTAAATGAATGGAAATGTTGTTCCTGTTTGCTTTTACTTGCTTGAACTAATCAAACCCTGCTCAGATGTTCCAGAGGCTTCAACCCACATCATTCACAGGTGGTTTCTGTTCATTTCATTATTATCTCCAAGTAGATGCCTGAGCCTGAGTTGCCTGAGATGGAAAATATGAAAATGAATTGTATCTCTGGGACAACATAGGAATACGGTGCTGAAAGGTTACAGATTCCAATATGCTTAAGTATCTGTTAGGTGCTCACAACATGTGCATATTTCTTCAAATAGACGGTGTTTATTGAGTTCAGTCTTAGGTAGCCATAGAAAATGTCCACTGACAGAAATAAGATGGCTTAAGGGTTCTGCACATCTTGTAGATTCTTTAGTTATTCTTTAAGAAACCGAGCTAACATTATATTTTAGAGACTCTGCAGATTTATAACAACATTTCTAATTACTAATTAAAAATAACTCATGAAGAAGACCATAATCACTGTGCCCTGTTCTAAATATTGGTCTAAACATACGGTTCTATCCTCTTTTTTTTCTGGATCTTATTACATGGTCACATTTTTATATAGCTTCTAAAAGATGTTCGCAACAACTACAAGAAAATAAAACAATCAATCAGGCAAGAAAAAGATAACCTATATAAAGCTGCAACTAACGATTATTTTGCTAACTGATTAATCTGTTGACTATTTTCTTCCATGAATCGATTAATAATCGGAGAGCAAAAAGTGTTTAATAGGAGATTTTTACAGAATTTGAACCAGGAGGAACTAAAGCTTTGCCACTTGAGGAGTTCTGGATAGAGCATATTTGCAGACAAAGAAGGTTCTTAATCTTAAATTAAAAATATATATATATTTTTGTACAGTTTACTGTACAATTACTGCATTGCGTGGGTTGTTTTTTCAGCAAATGGCATGTTTTAGAGTCTGTATACTCCAGGTAATGATTATTCGATCACTAAATTAGTTGACGATTATTTAAATAATTGATTAATCACAATTAATCTGATTATTTGTTTTATCCCTAAACCTATACTTCTTTGACCCCCCCAAAAAAACAAAAAAACTCCAACATATTAGGACATCAGTTACATAGAGAAAAGGAAAAATCAGGGGGATAACACATGAGAGATGCCCAGAGAGAGACTTACTGTGGGAACTCTGGAGAGGCAGAGCAGAGGTAAACTCACCCACACTGAGGCTGGATGACAGCACAGTGAACGCTGGCAGACAATTTAAAAGGAGGGGAAATGGTGCAATAAGGTGCAAAAGATGACAGAAGATAGGAAAAAAGTAATCAAACATGTGGAAAAAATAAAGGCGTTGACATTTATAAACTGTTCTGGAGCAAAGAATGAGCAGACAGACAGTCAGTTGTTGAGAGTCAGTATTTGTGACAAATACACTCTGATACAAAACTCAAGAGAGAGAGAGGTGCAACAGAAATGGCAGACAGTAGACAGTCAATAAACTTGTCCAGTAGGGGGCAATGCAGCGCATAGACGCTTCCTGTAGCGGGTTTATCTGTGTAAGTGTGTGCAAATGCTGGCTGTCTAGGTGGTGTCCAGAAAACAATGTGGGTTACATTGATAACTGGCGAACATTTTGGGGAAAACCTGGTCTGATCCAGAGAGACGGCATCCATCCCACTTTGGATGGAGCAGCTCTTCTTTCTAGGAATCTGGCCGAATTTATTAGTTGTACAAAACTGACAACCCAGGGTTCAGACCAGGAAGCAGGGTCGTATTTTAACATTCCTCTCTGCAGCTTCTGTACTGCTACCCACCCATTACCCTATTAAGACGGCCAAAATTGAATAGATTAAAAAATAATCTAAAAGGAAGAAATCAGGAAAATCTCATAAAAATAAACAACTCAGACTAAGAAGAAAAATAAAACAATTAAATGTGGCTTACTGAACATAAGATCTCTCTCTTCAAAGACTTTGCTAGTTAGTGACCTGATTTCTGACAATCAGATTGATTTATTTTGCCTCACAGAAACCTGGCTGCAGCAAGAGGATTATGTTACTATAAATGAGTCAACTCCTACTAATTATTAAAATTTTCACATTCCTTGAAATACTGGGTGAGGAGGAGGAGTAGCAACCATCTTTCAGTCCGAATTATTGACTAGTCCCAGACCAATCAATAGCTACAACTCTTTTAAATATTTAATCCTTAGTTTTCCTCATCCAAATTGCAAAGCACTAAAACCACTTCTGTTACTCTCAATTTTTAGATCAGTTTTCAGACCTTTTATCTGATTTAGTGTTAAATACAGATAAAGTTATTACAGTGGGGGATTTTAACATTCATGTTGACACTGAAGGTGATAGCCTAAATATAGCCTTTAATGCTATCTTAGACTCAGTTGGCTTTGCTCAAAACATTAACAAACCTACCCACCTTTGTCTTCATTCTCTGGACCTTGTGCTGACATATGGCATTGAGTGTAAAGACATAATATTTTCTCATAACCCTGTCCTGTCTGACAATTTCTTAATAACCTTTGAATTTAATTTAACAGAGTACTCCACACCTGGAAGAAAATTTAATTATAGTAGATCATTATCAGACAATGATGTAACAACCTTTAAAGAATCTGTTCCACTTTTAATTTCCTCATTATCACTGAAAAACACAGTAGAGGGCAATAACTCTGTTTCCGCCCCTTCACAAATGGATTCTCTTGTTCATAGTGTTACTTCATCATTGCGTGGTGCATTAGACAATGCAGCCCCCTTAAAAAAAAAAGGTAATTATTCATAGGAGGCAGGCTCCTTAGGTTTATTTTAGATCTTTAAAGCACAATGTTAGAAAATTGGAGAGAAAATGGCGCTCTACACACCTAGAGGATTCCTACTTAATCTGGAAAAATAGCCTACTGTTGTATAAAAAGACACTTCGCCAAGCTAGAACAGCTTATTTCTCATCCTTAATAGAAGAGAACAAGAATAATCCTAGGTTTCTCTTTAGTACAGTTGCTAAACTTACACAGAGTCATAGCTCTGTTGAGCCATCCATTCCCTTAGCTCTTAGCAGTCATGACTTTATGGGATTCTTCTTAAATAAAATTGATTCTATTAAAAGAAAATCTTTGACATACTCCCGAAGACGATTACTTCATTCTCAGCAAGTGAGACAACATTGGAAGTAACTGTATAACCTGATCTGTGTTTAGACTGTTTTGATCCTGTGGAGCTTCCTGAGTTATCAGAAATATTAGCTTCATCTAAACCTTCAACTTGTATGTTAGACCCAATCCCAACCAAATTATTTAAGGAAGTGTTCCCTCTGATTAACAGCCCCATTTTAGATATGATTAATCTATCCTTAGTAAATGGATATGTACCACAAGCTTTTAAAGTAGCTGTAATTAAACCTTTGCTTAAGAAACCTTCGCTTGATCGAGATGACTTGAAAAATTACAGACCTATATCCAATCTTCCATTCTTATCTAAAATCCTTGAGAAAATAGTTGCTAATCAAATGTGTGAGCATTTACACAGCAATGACCTGTTTGAAGAGTTTCAGTTAGGCTTCAGAGCTCATCATAGCACTGAAACAGCTCTGCTAAAGGTCACTAATGATATTCTTATGGCCTCAGATAATGTTAGATCTCAGTGCTGCATTTGATACAGTCGACCATAATATTCTCTTAAAAAGGCTGGAATATGCTGTAGGGATCATGGGAACAGCGCTAGGCTGGTTTAAATCTTATTTGTCTGACAGATTCCAGTTTGTTCATGTAAATGATAAATCATCTTTAAACTCCAGGGTTAATTGTGGAGTACCACAGGGTTCAGTACTTAGGCCAATTCTCTTTACTATATATATATATATATATAAGCTTCCAATAGGTCAAATTATCAGGCAGCATAGGATAAATTTTCACTGTTACGCTGATGATACTCGGCTTTACTTATCCATAAATCCATTACTCCATCCAACAGGGAGGGAGCCTTCCTCCCTCCCTGTTGGATGGAGTAAGGGGGAGTCAGGTTTAGCCTAAACCGGCTCAGTTATGGTTGAGGTGCAAACACACCCTCCATTTCTGCTACCTGTATGACCCCTTCTCTTTTCCAATGGTTATAATCAGTCTGACAGAGAGAGGTATACCAATCCTTGTGGTTTTTAGTATAACAATGACCATCAGTGGGACCCTTTGTGGGGTGCCTTGAAACGACATTGTTGAAAATAAGCGCCGTTTAACTAAATAATCTGAACTGAAACTTTCTGTGTAGTTATGCTGCTATAGGCTTAGGCTGCTGGAGGACATAATGACCACTTTCACCCTCTTCGCTACATTCTCACACTACTCTCCAATTTTTCATTATTTGCTGTTATTTCAGCTTTTAACTTTGTTCTCTCTTTTCTCTTCCTGGAAGCTACACCTGGCCTGACTCTGTGTCTACCTGTGACACCTTTCTGGAGAGGGGCATCGTCCGAGCTTCTGCTGGCAACAACTTAATGCTCACCCTCTATCGATGATCCACATGGCCCTGTCTTTTAGTGTTTAACCCTTTCTCTCTCCTAGAGAAACTTTTTATCCAATTTGAATAAATAACTAACTCTGACTGCACTGTTCAATGGTTAGGACTAATTGGAATGTATGTACCTGACTTTTGTGAAGTGCTTTGAGACGACGTGTTTTGAATTGGCGCTATATAAATAAAACTGAATTGAATTGAAATGAAAAAGGGGTTCATTCACACACTCTTGAAAAACATGCAGTTATTTTATTTTGTATTCAGAGGTTTTTCAGAACTGATTGATGAGAAGGTTTAGTCAGTTGAAGATGTATTAGAACAGCTAAAACCAACAGAAATGAGAATTTCACACATAACATGCTTCACACAATGCTATTGGTAAACAACTACTTTGTGTTTAGCATGTTTGTCTTCGAGAAATGATGCCTGTTGTTAAATATTAGTTTTGAAATGAGCTTGCTCTACCTGTATTTGGAGGCTGAAATGAGGCTTGGGGTGTGGGGCTGCTCCCGAACGCATCGAAATTAGCAAATCCTGCACCTGCGCTGACTTTCTGTGCTGCTGGAGGTGCAGATGAGGTGATATTCAGATGGACGGATGACAAACCAAGGGGAAAAAAAGCAACAAAAAGTGAGGGGAGAGGTGTGGATGAATGAATTTAGACAACATCTAACAACATAGGTGACTGCAGTGGATTTATATGCAAGACAAACAACCATGAGCTGGCAAGAAATAGACATTCAACCTTTTTCCAGAGATTCTGAAATGCATTTTGACATGTAAACCAAATAATATGTACATCTGTGACTAGGTTTTCCTTGAGGAAATATGTGGATGGCACTTCAGCCTCTAGAGACATTGAAGTCTTGACGGGGTTTTGCTTTCTGTGAAGGATAATTTCCTCTCATTTCCCTCAACAGAAACGGTTAACTACGAGGATTTGTTTGAGTCTGATGTTATTCTGTAATGTCGATCATGTTTTGCAATTGTGGTGAATGGCTATTGATACAGAACAAATTCTGTGGACAAATCAGCTTTGTAGGTCAGCCAGATGGTTCTGTTAAAAACAAATGGAGTCTAATCAGGGCGATTCCAGTAGAAAAATGAAATCAATAACTGAGGCATTTTTAAATACATGACTGACTAGATCGACCATTTTGCTAAATTTCACAGACCTCTAGCAAAAATACTCACAGCCCAGAATTTCTCGTTCAAACGTGCAGCTTCTAATGGGTTTCCATCGAGTGAAGTATAGCAGGTTGGAGTAGCTCTGTTACTTTTGATTCTGACTGATTCTTTTTTGGGAACTCTTCCTCTTTTGGTGGATACTGTCCTCTCCGGTGTCGGATGCTGTGCTTGGAGGAATTTTCCTAATACTTTTCTACTTTTGGACATTTGTTATGATGCATTGCCATGGCAAAGGGTTTTTTTCTTCAACCGGAGCACTGTTAATTCTCAAAAGCTAAAATAAACTTCGCTACCCCCCAAATCCCTGATGAGTTAAAAAGGAGGGCCGGGGATGAAAGGCGGAGCAAAGAGAAAGAGAAAAGGAGGAAGTTCAAACCATCTTTTCCATCATTTGTGGGAAAAGGAATCGTTGGGAAACTTGGATGAACTCCAACCCCCCAAAAGGCCAGCCGAGTCCCCGGGAATGCAGTATTATGTGTTTTACGAGACGGGGCCGCAGGACATACCCAACTCCAACTCTCTGTCTAGTTTTCTAACCATCACAGACAGAGTTTAAAGAGGAGCGGCAAATGTAAGGAGTGGACTGGCTATTTGTAACAACAGATGGTGTCTTTTCAGGACATTTTACTGTGGGTGTCTCTCTGCATCCAAAAATTTGGGAACTGTTAGCATTTTTTTATTTCCCCCAGAGATTCACCTGTGTTTTTTTGGCAACAGTTTACGTTCCACCTTTAGCTTTTGCCGACACTGCATGTGAACCATCAGCTCAGTTGTTGCTAACAACAGACACAAAACCCAAGGGTTTTGTGGAAATATCTGGTGATTTTAACCATTTTTCACCTCTCTCCCTTTCCCAAACGTTCCAACAGTTTCCACGCTCTCCCAAAAAAAAAAAACTTTGGTTTTGTTTTATGCAAATGTAAGGACTCATACATCCTACAGAAAGACCTCCCCCCTGCAAATCGATCACAATCTTGTTCTTCTCTGCTCGAAATAAAAAGCCTCTTGTTCAGAACAACCTGTAATAAACGGGACTGGGGAAAATGGTACATGAAGCTGAGGAACTCTGGAGGTTGCTTTGAGGCTACAGACTGGGACGCACTGGCCAGCCCATGGAAGGCATCAATGCCATGACTGATTTTGAAAACCGACTTTTAAAAACTTCGGTGTGATAACATCATCCCCACCAAAAACCGGGGAATGCTTCCCCAAAAAAAAACCCTGGATCACCAGTGACCTAAGGCCCTGTTAAACAAAAAAAAAAGACCCTTCAAAGGGGGGGCGAGAATTTTGAGTATACAGAAGCACTAAAAGTCAAATCGAGCGCAAGGAGGTGTAAAAGAAGAACCTAAAGGAACTCCAGCAAAAACAATATCGAGATGTGTGGTCAGGGGTGAAGATCAACTTCAAGCAAAAGGGGATGATCAACCGATGGAGGTCTGGCCAGAGAAATAAAATAAACACATTCTAAAATGGGTTCGTTCAAAAACAAGCTCACCCCCCTTCCACCTCCCTCACAGCCAAAACTTTCCCCCGATCCTTTCCCCACGCTGTCAGTAACACCTCAAATCTTTTTTTCTTCCACTCAGCCAGGGCCCCTTCTGCTTTACATGTTTCCAAAAACATATCAGAAGATCCCCGATGCTCCCTTTGGCTCACCCTTCCACCGGTCCCAAAAAGTCGGGAAGTGAAAACTGGAGAGACGAATCAGAATAAGCTGCAGGTCCGATGGTGCACCCGGGAGCCTGAGGGCTTGCGAGCAGCCGTGGACCTGAGCCCCTCTTAAATCTTAGTCTGACTCAAAAGGGTTTCCAGGTTGTGGAAGACCCCCTGTCTTTCCCAACCCAAGAAAACTCACCCTCCCCTAAAATGATTTAAAACCCTTTTTGCCCTGACATCCCATCCCTGAAGTCCTATGGGCTCTGTTGGCCCACCTGAGTAAGCAAACAAAAAACTTAAGGACCTCCTTTGTTTGCTTTTCGCGTGGAGTTGGGGTTTAAGATGCCATCCTACACCTCTTCAACAAACCCCAAAGTCACTGGACAAAGCCAGCAACACTGTGAGGATATGTTCTTTGATTTCTCCATGCATTTAAAAACAAACCAAACTATTTCTTTTTTCGAAACTCCGAAACTCAGGGGAGGCCTCAACAAACCCCTGGATCAAAGACTACCTCAACAGACCCCAGTTTTTGAAACGAAGGGGTTTTGTGCAACCCGGTAGTCTGCCCACGGAGTACCACAGGGGACTTTACTCCACCATTCCCCTTCATTTTATTAACCCCAGACTTTCAGTACAAACAGACTCCCCGTCATTGCAGAAATCTCGGATGATTCACATTGTGGGGGGGATCAGAAGGACATTAAGATGAGTCAGAAAGGGGGTGGACCCCTTGTGGCATAGTGTGGAAACAAACATCTAATCTTGAACGTGACTAAAACAAAGGAGATGATTGTTATTTTAAAAGAAAAAGGGAAAAACTCAAAAAAATATTTCCTATGGGGAAAAAGGGGGAAGTGGTGGAGGATATAAATACCTCCAGTTACCTGGACAACAACTGATGGGATGCAAATGTGAAGCCGTCTACAAGGGAAAAAGAGAATGTTCTTTTTGAGGAAAACTTAGGGCCTTTGGTTTGCAGCAAAATGTGAACTCTATAAGCTGTTGTGGAGGTGGGGCCTTCTGCCTCATCTGCTGGGGTAGCAGCATCAGGGCCCGGGGGCTTTTAAAAAAACTCAACAAGCTAATAAAGAAGGGGCTCTGTTCTTTTAAACCTGCAGGACGAGTTTTCAATCCCCGGGCTGGGCCCCATCCCCCAGGGGTTTTTTGGCCCCCTCCCGCCCAAACCCAGAACCCCCCCCAAACCCCCACCTTTTCTTCAGCGCTCCGAGGCCGGAGACTAGATTTGCAGGGGCTGAAAGGCCGCAGTATGCAGTGACACGCGCGGAGGAAAAGTACTGAAAAAGTAGCCCGGTTATGGTGTTTTGGGGTGTTTATAAAACGTTTTTTTTACAATGGGGTAGTTAATTTACAGTGTTTTAAATTTTTCCTTTTTTTTGGTTTTTTAAGCGGGGCCAAATGCCGATTCCCTGCTTTATTCATAGGTTGTATTGCCCTTTTCTAATTTTTTTTTCCCCAGAACCACTGTCTCCCACTATCTCCATCTCGTTTTTATGTTGCCTCACTCTCACTCGGGAGTCGGGACCGATGTGTTTTTGTCTGACCGCCGAATCCCGCCGAGACTACGTAAATCCCGCTGGATCCCGCGACATTTGTGTTGGGTCCCGCAGGTCTCTAGTTCTGTGGACTCCTCTGGAATCTCTGGAGATCATTGTGCAAAGAAGGATTCTTCATAAAATGAAGAACATTATGGAGAACCCTGAGCATCCTCTTCATGAGACTGTTGTACAACAACAGAGTGTCTTCAGTCAGAGGCTTCTTCAGATCTGCTGTAAGACAGATCGCTACAGGAGATCCTTCCTGCCCACAGCCAACAGCATCTACAACGGCTCTTTGAAGAAACCTGTATAAAATGAGCTACAGCAACATTTAATTTCCCTTTGGGATTAATAAAGTATTTTTGATTTGAATTGAATTGAATTAAACAGCCATCACATCCAGATACATCTCAAATTTAAATAGAATCAACAAGTTGAGATTACTTGATCAATGAGATTGCTTCATCAATGAAAATGGGGTTTGAACATAGAATCGCAATGTTATCGCTGTATTATGACTTTAATCATGTAGGTGAACTTCTGACTTGATAATTGTGAGCAGACAATCATCGATTTCCTCTACACGGAAGGTAGAGTCATTGATAAGAAGCTGGCAGCTCAGAGTGTTGTATCGATGCACATTATTGGAAAGTTGAGTGGAAGGAAAAAGTGTGGTAGAAACAGGTGCACAAACAACTGAGTTTGCAGAAGATTCACAAACCATGGACTGTAGCTGGAGTCGCTGTTTCAAGAGCCTCACAGTATCCAGGATATGGGCTACAATCGTTGCATTCCTTGTGTAATGCCACTCCTAAACCAGAGACAACATCAGAAGTGTCTTACCTCGGCTAAGGAGAAAAGAAGTGGATTTTTGCTAATTTTGTCTAAAGTCCAGAGTCTGGAAGACAGGAGGTTAGGCACATAATCTAATTTGCCTAAAGTCCAGGGAGAACTTTCCAGTCAGTGGTGATTTGGGACTTGTGTTTTATCAAGTTCAAAGTCAGCACAGCTGCTACCAGGAAAATTTTAGAGCATCTCGTGCTTTCCTCTGCCAAGAGGGTATATAAAGATTCAGATTTCATTTTCCAGCAGTATTTGGTAGGTGCCCAGACTGCAAAAAGTGCCGATGTCTGGTTTAATGACCATGGTATCAGAGTGCTTGATTGGTCTGCAAACCTGCCTGACCTAAACCCCATAGAGAATCTAAGGAGTACTGTCAGGAGGAAGATGAGACACCAGAACCAACAATGCAGATGAGCCAAAAACCACCATGAAAGCAACCTGGACTTCCTTAACACCTCAGCAGAACCACAACAAGATGACCTCCATGTCATGCAGGATGGATGCAGTAATTTATGCAAAAAGAACAATGACCAAGTATCATGGGCATATACTGGCAAAACAACATTTCCGTATTAAAACTCCTTGTTTATTGCTCTTACCTAATATTCTAATTTATTTAGATGTTGTGAGTGGGGCAGCCTGTTTCCCAGCCCACTCTTTTGTTCCTTTCTTAGTAAAATTGTGGAGGAGAATCATTCTCTTAATGTCAATGTACACATTGTTTATCTCGTCTGTAAGCAGCAGTGAGCACACCGTGAAAAACCCAGCAGTGTCCACAGGTACACCGTGTCCCACAAAAGGCCTGTAAAGATTATTTTGAACAGCAGGAACCTTTTCAAAAAGGTATTGCTTTTTTACCCAGTTCGTCTTTTTGTGGCAGCACAGCAGGAACTGTTTCTGACGGTAGTTCAGAGAAATGCTTTTTAGGAACATTCAGGACATCATCTGATGCAATCTTTTTGGTAACTGGTCAAATCAGCAAAACTATACACTGAATAGTACAAATAGTAAAACAACAGAGTGACATATAAGCATATTTAAAGCAACCAGAGAAGGAGAAAGCTTTAATGCTCCTCAAAAATCCATTAGAACCGACTGTTTGATCTTAAAAGAGCTTCCTTCTCATCTTCCATTTAATGTCGCTCCACCTGTATACTTTGATGCAACCTAAAGAGGCCAAAAATAAATAAACTGAAACAACTCAACTAGTCCTTAATGTAGCTCCCACAGTACTACGGAGGTGCATTTAGCAGCTTGTTGCCACAATTCAAAAGTTTTAGAAGTCCATGTAGACCATGAATGAGTTCTTGATAAGGACAGCGGGTCAGTTGTTGCCGATACTGTTATCTAACACAGATACCAAAACCACTGTTCAAGGCAGCAATTTCTGTTCTCAGTGGAGTTAAATGTTACAAAAGATTCATCTCAAATAATTACATTCATGAAAAAGAAGCAAAGAGCTTCTGCATTGACACCATCTTACCAGTACTTGTTGCGTATGGACCCAACTGCCTATCAAGTAGACTACTTTCTATGATAATTGTTGGTTGTTGGTGGTTTCTTCAATACATGAGGAAAATGCCATCTGTGATGTTTAAACTAGGACGTTTTAAACATCTCTATTTTCTCTGCACATTTATACATCATATATTTTAGCTACTTTGGTTAAATCAAGCAGTTATTAGTTGGATCCTTACTTGTGTGGCTGTTAAATTGTGCGAAGTTAGCAAAACCGGAGCTGGCTGCTGTGTTCACATTGGCTGGCGCTGCAAAGATGTCTCCACCCAAGTCACTGAGGAGGTCGAACTTCTTATCATGGAACTGCTGTTGATGGGGTTGTCCACGGCTCACCACTGGAGACTGGTGAAGACAAAAACACATGTGAAACAAACAGTTTTTTAATGGATGTGCTGGTTGCCATGTACTATCTATCTGAAAATGAGCACTGGAACAACTGTAGTTTGGTGACTAACATGAAGAGGATACCAAGGTATTTGGAAAAAACGGTCAGTCTACCTAAGCTAATCACATACAGGGGTTGGACAATGAAACTAAAACACCTGGTTTTAGACCACAATAATTTATTAGTATGGTGTAGGGCCTCCTTTTGCGGCCAATACAGCGTCAATTCGTCTTGGGAATGACATATACAAGTCCTGCACAGTGGTCAGAGGGATTTTAAGCCATTCTTCTTGCAGGATAGTGGCCAGGTCACTACGTGGTACTGGTGGAGGAAAACGTTTCCTGACTCGCTCCTCCAAAACACCCCAAGTGGCTCAATAATATTTAGATCTGTGTGACTGTGTCAGGCCATGGGAGATGTTCAACTTCACTTTCATGTTCATCAAACCAATCTTTCACCAGTCTTGCTGTGTGTATTGGTGCATTGGTCATCCTGATACACGGCACCGCCTTCAGGATACAATGTTTGAACCATTGGATGCACATGGTCCTCAAGAATGGTTCGGTAGTCCTTGGCAGTGACGCGCCCATCTAGCACAAGTATTGGGCCAAGGGAATGCCATGATATGGCAGCCCAAACCATCAACTGATCCCCCCCATGCTTCACTCTGGGCATGCAACAGTCTGGGTGGTACGCTTCTTTGGGCTTCTCCACACCGTAACTCTCCCGGATGTGGGGAAACCAGTAAAGGTGGACTCATCAGAGAACAATACATGTTTCACTTTGTCCACAGCCCAAGATTTGCGCTCCTTGCACCATTGAAACCGACGTTTGGCATTGCATGAGTGACCAAAGGTTTGGCTATAGCAGCCCGGCCGTGTATATTGACCTGGTGGAGCTTCCGACGGACAGTTTCTGGTGGAAACAGGAGAGTTGATGTGCACATTTAATTCTGCCTGTGATTTGGGCAGCCATGGTTTTATGTTTTTTGGATACAATCCGGTTAGCACCCGAACATCCCTTTCAGACAGCTTCCTCTTGCGTCCACAGTTATCCTGTTGGATGTGGTTCGTCCTTCTTGGTGGTATGCTGACATTACCCTGGATACCGTGGCTCTTGATACATCACAAAGACTTGCTGTCTTTGGTCACATATGCGCCAGCAAGACGTGCACCACAATTTGTCCTCTTTTGAACTCTGGTATGTCACCCATAATGTTGTGTGCATTTCAATATTTTGAGTAAAACTGTGCTCTTAACCTGCTAATTGAACCTTCACACTCTGCTCTTACTGGTGCAATGTGCAATCAAGGAAGACTGGCTACCAGGCTGGTCCAATTTAGCCATGAAACCTCCCACACTAAAATGACAGGTGTTTCAGTTTCATTGTCTAACCCCTGTATATTTAAAATGTATTTATTTTCCAATTTGTATACATATTATTTCTTTCCTTGCACGATAATCCCAAAGGAAAGTTAAATGTTACAGCTCATATTATACAGGTTTCAGTTGTAGATGCTGATGGGTGTGGGCAGGAAGGAACTCCTGTAGCGCTCTGTCTTACAGTGGATCTGAAGAAGCCTCTGACTGAACATCCTGTTGTTGTATGATATTTATGTTGGGAAGTGGCTGGGCCATTTAAATGTTATTCAAATCCTTGCAGAGACTAATTTAGAGATCATAGGAAGGAGTAGATAGAGAGAGGAAAGCAAGATGCCCAGTGGCCTTTGGGAAAAGGCTTAAATTGATGACTAGACTGCCAATGCAAATAATGTATCTGAACGAAGCTCTTCCTTGGAAACAACAGCAGTTGTAAAATGGCAAACGACCAAGTCAAATGTACAGGTGTCTTCACCAGGAAAGCTTTTATAACTGCATGAAACAAAACCCGAGTCATTTCTGTGACATGTAACAGAAGACAAAGTAAACAAGGTGAATCAATGTTAGGATATTGTTTGAGCAAAAGATGCATCTCAACATTATGTGTCAAGAACACAAAACTGTTGAGCATCTCTAGAAGCTATAAATATAAAGTGTCCACTTAGCCTATTACATTGTTGTTTGTCTTCAGTAAGTCCATGTAAGTGGTCCTACTGGGTCATCGTGATGTTTAGGTAGGCACCACTTTCTAAAAGCTGGACCCAGTTTGTGGGCTACGATCAACGTTAATAATTTGATTTGACAAAATTGTTCTGTTTTTTGGGAAGAAATCATAATTCAGTTTCTTAAAAAAAAAAACAGGCACATTTTATGTTGAAGTGTTTATATGCCCTTGTCTGACATATTCACCTGATTTTGTGGGGTATTCTTAGTCAGGTGCAGAGTGGGGGCCGACTCCCCCAGCAGTGATTTAAGCGGTCTGACCTCTGGGGTGCTGTTGGTACTGCTGTTTGAGGAACCAGAGATGGAAGCATGGACCGATGCCACAACCCTGGCTTGTTCAGGAGGTACATACCTTGGAAGCAAATAATGTATGCAACACATTAAAATAATGACGAAACCACAATAACCGATAACAGACATAAAATCTAACTTCATAGATTTATTGAAACTTCTTATCAAACACTTTAATGGAACCGAGAAAGTCTGACACTAGTATTTGGTAGAATAATACTTTGTAATATAGTATAAAAGGGTACATATTTGGAGGTGCTAGCAGGTTGGCCATGATCACTGGATAAATAACATCTACAACAGTAAAGCACCATTATTGCTACGGGTTTCATGTGACAGAAAATATCTGTTTGCTCCTGAAGAAGCATGCTGAGACATGCAGCACTTTCTCCTCTGCTCTCATTTTGGTCAGCCTTCAGAGACTAAACACCAGAAGATGAGCTAAAAATAATTCTTTCATAATCAGGTGCATTCTCACAAATTTCTCCAACCTCTAGGAAAAGAAACCGTTCATATTATTCATGCAACTAATCTTTGTGTCCAACTGCATAAAGCTTAGTTTTTATAGAGTACTAATATTTGCTTTTCAAATCAAACATTAACAATGACCTCATTTTTGTTGTACTAAATATTAACCTCAATTAGACACAACACTAGTCTTAGAATAAAGACAACTGGGCTAAAGAACTAATATGTCAATTTAACGAATCCTATAACTTCTTGGAGTCACTACTGCACATTTAGAGCAGCTTGACTGCAGCGACCTACATTCAGTGCACTCAAAGAGGGGTGTCTGACTGCTGGAGGCTGAGTGCTATGAGCTGCCTTTGAGACAGTGCTCAGATCCATTCATTCGGATCTTTCCACGACCAGCTTGAAAAACTCGCTCACCATCTCTTCTTCTCATATTTTTCTTGAAGGCACTCCTTGACTTTCTGTGGTTCTCTGAAATCTGGTACTGATGAGGTTCTGTCGTCATAAAGACCAAGCCAGATCTGTTTACATACCTGGAACATATAAATGTAAGGGAACATTTCTTTTATAAGGCCACTTTAAACTGTTGAGCAAAGGTTCAATGATGAAAACAGAAAAATGCAAATAGATCCGCAAATAGTACAGAAGGAACATTCAAAGCCATTTTTTCTTTACAAACAAATGAAGAAGTTAGGCTTTTTATTGCTGATTTTCTTTGAAGCGGACATTTCAAGCTACAGGCCCATATTTTCATACATTCATACTTCTTTGCATTCATAATTTTATATATTTTTTAATAATGGCCCATCAGTACAGTGCTTACACCAATCGCACTACATATCCTATAATGCACTGCAAACGCTACTCGTGGCTCAAGGCAGGGGGTGCATAAGCTGTGCTTGCGGTAGAGTCAGATAAAAGCAAAAAACTTTCCGCGTTAAAAACGAACCAAGTCAGCCCCAGCCATGAGTTCACACGGTACTTCACTTACTTTGAAGGGCAAAACAAATAATCAGGAAGACCTTTAGACTCCATTTGCTTTTGATGTTGAGAGAGTACCTTGACACATCCGGAGGGAGCTTATAGAAGTGAAGTTTAACAGCAAACTCGAGGCAACGTATGCTCTGTATCTATTCTTTAGTGTGAGACAATATTGTCTTACTGATCCACACCTTCAAATAAAAGTTTTCACAGCTCAAAACGTGCATAGAACCCGTTGCTAATTAAAACAAACGACACCAAACATCCTCCAGAGAAATACATACCGCTATTTTAGCTGTTCAAAGTTCTGATTAAAACAGGTCTGTTTCACAGGTCTAGTTTTGAGTTGGATCATCTCCAGTCATGCATCAAAAATCCAAAGTTTTGAAAGCTGTCTAGCAAACAGTTAATGACATGCTCCACAATGAAGGTAAGCCAAAAACAGTCACTGATAAAGAAGCTGGCTGTTCACAGTGCTGTATCCATGCTTATTTAAGGAAAGTTAAGTGGAAGGAAAACAAGTGTGACCAAAAAAAGCCGCATAAACAACAGTGATAACCGCAACCTGTGAAATAAAGCCCATCCAAGAGTTTAGGGAAATAATCACAAGGTGGGCACCGCAGCTGAAGTCAGTGCCTCAAGTGCCACTACACTGAGAGGTATCCGGGACGTGGGCTGCAACCGTTATATTACTCTTGTTAGGCCACTCCTGAACCAGAGACAAAGTCAGAACCATCCTACCTGGGCTAAAGGGGATAAGGACTAGATTGTCACTCAGTGGCCTAAAGGTCTCCTTTTCAGAAGAAATAAAATTTTGCATTTTATTTGGAAATCAAGTTTCTTGTGGCCTGATGAGAAGCTTCCAGAGTGTGTTATTACTTAGTAAGCCATGTCATCAGTTGGTGTTATTCCAGTGTCTTTTCTTAAGTACAAAGTCAGCAAAACCAGCTACTGGGCAATTTTAGAGCACTTCATGCTTCCTTCTGCTGACGGGCATTACGGAGATATTGATTTCATTTTCCAGCAGAACTTGGCACCCTTCCATGCTGCCAAAGATACCAATACCTGCTTTAATGACCATAATGTCGCTGTGCTTGACTGGCCAGCAAAGTCGCCTGGCCTAAACCTCTCAGAGAATCTATTTTCTATTGTCCCGACAAAGATAAGAGACACCAGACCTAACAAAGCACATGAGCTGAAGGCCGCTATTAAAGCAACCTGGGCTTTCTTAACACCTTAGCAGAGCGACAGGATGCAATGCAGCATTAATGCAGTTATTCATGCAAAGAAAGAGGCATGAACATACATGGACATAATATGCAGCAGGCAGATACATCGGTATTAAAAAAACATTTTTAATTGGTCTAATATAATATTCCAATTTTTGCAAAAACCTAATTTTGAGTTTTCATTAGCTGTGAGCCAAACCCTTTAAAACTAAGAGAAATACACCAATCTCTCTGTAATGAATCTATATAAGAGGTTCCCTTGGAAAGAAAAACTGAAATGAATTTTTCAGTGATATTTCAGTTCACTAGGATGAGCCTGTACTGGCAGTGATAAAAACAGAACATCAAAATCCAAGATAAATACATTAAGGACAGAACAAAACAGTGTGAAGGCTGAAATAAAACAGCTGAAGAAAAAAATAGCAACATGATGGAGTAATATTTACAGCCAAAAGCATCGATCCCAACCTTGTGTCTGAATGCTGGGCCAATTTGCTCCAGCTGATATTAAACCGTGCCTTCCTGCTGGCGCTGAGCCATTTTATGCTCCGTTTACCAGAGATGTGATGACGGCCTTGATGGACTTTGGTTCCTCTGTTTACACCATCCTCCTCAATCAGATTTTAGCGGAAAGATGAATGACTAACGTTTCATAATGAGACTCCATGATAATTATTAATAAAAATGGGGTACTTGGTACTTTAGTTAGTTTGCAAAACTCAGACCATTCACTAATCCACAAAAAGATCGAACATATTGTGATTTTACTCAAACACTTTAAAGCGCCACCTGTAAAGTAATTCAGGTAAACCAGAAAGAAAAAAAAGGCCTTTAGGAGTAATTAAATAAAGTATTGTGCTACAAAGCAGGTTCCACCATGCTTACCTCATTGCCATGTTTCTGTAAGAACTCGATTTCCTGCTGCGTGAATGTTGTCATGGAGATAGACTTAACTCTGTGAGGTGGATTCAGTCCCCGTCTGCAGGCAGAGAAATTGAAACTGGGGTCAATTTGATTTCAGGACACAGTAAATGAAACCATCGTCTTGATGTACTCCACAGCCCAAATCCCAAATGGATGAGGATGTCTAATTAGCTACAAGCTGATTGTGTAACTGAGCCAACTATTAGAGAGACAGAAGTGAAAGTCAAATCACGACAGATAAGCAGCAAAGGAAGAAGAAAACAAAGGAAATGGGTGAAACACTTCCTTAACTTGCTCTGACTGAACTGAGGCAATCAAACAATGAGTAATTTCCCCTAATATGGAAACTATTAAGGAGTAACATCAGTTGTCTCACACAAACCTTTGCTCATTCTCCCTTAAAAGGTCACACAGTTCATAGCATGGCAGAAAATGTCAAAAATGTTTTCCTAACCGTGTCAGATAAAGGGTCATCAATAGGCTGGGCTATTCTGTCTGAAAGTTTAAACTAACTCTGATACGGCTCTAAGGTCGTTTGACATACAAGCAGAACATTCTGTGACTTTAGGGGACAGACATCGGAGCTGGGAAAACAAATAATAAAACAAGTTCGTTATTCATTAAATCAGATGAGCAGAGCACATCTAATCCATGTGTGCACAGAAACATGACTGAAGAAACATCAAAGTCAACGCAGTTCCCAATAAATACCACTGAATTATATTCCAAGTTTTTACTTTCAGTATAAACCAGTAACAA
The DNA here is from genome assembly GCA_036173005.1 of Crenichthys baileyi. Taxonomy (NCBI): domain Eukaryota; kingdom Metazoa; phylum Chordata; class Actinopteri; order Cyprinodontiformes; family Goodeidae; genus Crenichthys; species Crenichthys baileyi. The sequence continues at coordinate 397,829 of JAHHUM010000019.1, forward strand.
AAGAAGAGTGCCAGCATAGAGTAGCAGCGCCGCTCCTGCCCCACCAGTTGGATGCACACTGCCCGTCAGCTGGCAGTACAGAGAAATTTGGCAGTGGAAATGTTTCAAATATGTCACTGACATATTGTCCATCCTTTTGTCTGCAGCGGACTAAATATTTTGCTGGCGACCACAAATCCCGATCACCTGTACCTCATACTTTGCAGCTTGCAGAGGCCCTGTGTGTGGTCTAGTGTATCTCCCCCTTTCCTTCACACAAACATGTCAGCCGTGTGGAACTTTTACACCGTCTGTGAGAGTGATTTAAAGCTTGCGCCGTGTGACATGCAACGGAAAAATACCTCGCGGGGGAAGCACGTCAAAATTCAGCAACACAAAGAATTTAATACGACATTTAAAGAACAAGCACTTGGAGGAGTATGGTGAGCTTTCGAGGCTGACTGCAGAGAATGAATAGAAGACGCAGCAGTCAGACGGTAGTTAACGCAGCCCAGGCTAACACTCGTCCGTATCAGCGTGACAGTCAGCAGGCTAGGCAAATCGGCCGAAAATGAAACTCGACTTTGAATGTTTTCCTTCTACTTGACATTATTTAGTTTAGGCAACGTTGTGAGATTTATTTGACTTTCTGCATTATTTAGCCTGTTGAGGGCCATCGTTTTTTCAATCCGTTAAAAAACGTAGTACTGATGGCAGGTTTTTCAGTTGTCCTTTTGACTGGATGGTTGCTGCATTGTGCCTGTAAGTTCTTTGTATTTGGTCTCTTGAAAAGAGGTGATCTTAAGGTTGCCTTTTCAAGCCAGTAGAACGTAGAACTACATCGGAAACAGTACAGCCATTCTATATGATGGTATCAGTGATCGGCACTCATGGGTGGTCGGTATCGGAGAGACATTAGTCAGGTGACACATACACAATAGAGACACTGAACGCACTAAGGTAACATCTGAACTCCAGAATTAAGTAACCCAACATTAGAAATCTGAGTACAGTGCAGATGTTTCAATAGGAAATCCAGAACTTTACCAATTTTGGACATTTGCCTGCATTTCTATGATTCCCAAAATTAAAAGGAACAAACAGAACTCTACTATTTTTACTCCTGCCTTTTATAGCGTCCATCCTGAAGGGGTTTTGATTCCACACAGTATTTTCTCTGTCAGACTGTTGGATTATTTAGTATCTGAAATTAGATGTTATACTGGTGACATTAAATTAATTAATGCTTATATTTGAGATGTGGACACAACTGATACTTTGGACTTTCTTTTTAGTAAGCAAAAGATTGCGACATGTTAACATCTTAAGTTTCACAGGTACTCTGTCCAAGTGTGTTGTGCACAAAGCCGAGCCAGAACCTGGAATGAAACACTAGACAAGGTTGCTAAATTATTGACAGGTGGTAACTTTCTCAGAACTTTTCATCTCGCTCATTCTTTTCACGTTCAGGCAGCTTGGCTCCCGGTTACTCAGCGTTACACTCAGCAGAGAGAGCACACAGAAAAGGTTACTGCAGTACACTCCACACAGGTTGTACAGTAAACAAGAGCAGAAGACAGAGAGAGATACTTCCAACGCTTTATCAGCTACTGTTCAGTTCTGGCCTGCTAAGAACTCATGTGAAAACAGAAAAGACCGAACTAATTACTTAAAATAAAAAATAAAAAGACATATCTGCTGGATCTACCACAGAAATAAAAAGCTGACTTAACCACCAAACGGAACAAAAGACAAAGATTCATGACTCGACTTTATATAAGAACAACCTTCCCAAATGTGAATTTCTTTCTCATTTTTTTTCCAAATTTTAAAATGTATCAAGAAGACCAGACGATAAACTTTTATCAAAGAAAAAAAATCTCTTGTATGCAAAATATAGTGAGAAAAAAAACAGTTCAGAAGGTCTCCAGCGCCCTGCGAAAGGTAAACGATAAGATCCTATTCTAATCAAGATGAAACTAGGTCAGAAACAGGGAAAAAGTCCCATCGCCCTAAAGGCTGAAATATAATGTGAACATCTCTATCCGCTGAGGTCCCACTGACAGGTTCTAATACAGGTTGGATCATCTTATCTGCTGTGGTTTGTGTCTTTATTTTATTCCCTGCATTGAACGTGACCCTGAAAAAGGGTAAACATCATTTGTTTGCATTTATTGGGATAGCTATTGTTTGTTTAAAATGTATGAATGGACTGGAAGGTGTATAACAGGTCCCAGGTTGGATCCCATCCATGCAGACACGCGAGCTAGAGGCGCTCCATACCCACGGATCTGCTATTTCACAACACTCAGTGGCTTTGGGTAATTTCTTCTATAAGGAGATTTAGATTGCAGAAGTTAAAAAGGAATTACAGGGTGCTTCTACCATCACAATTTTGCAGAAATCAGCAAAGTCGGCTCCACATTTCCAACAACCAGAAGTCCACTCAATTCCCGAGCGGCACAGTGTATGAAAAATAGTATCACATATTGCACAGTAAAATAATTATGACCTTGTCTCTACTGTACACTGAATAGCTGAGCCAGAGAACTCAACACATTTGCATACTGAAACAGCTCGAGGGTGAGAGAAACTGGCAGTACTAAGTCTCATAAGAGTGGAGGAGCTTACATGAAGTCCAAAATAACTGCTAAAGAGAAAATGTTTAATATCTAATCCGCAGTTTTACAAAAATACCTTTAAATATTAAACCCAATTGTTCGAATAAGCATGACTTTTATACTTTAAAATAGCGCCTGGCCGGTTTTTATTACACTAGGCGTGTGTGACACTTGGCCCCTTTTTAATGTCATCTTCTGGCTTCTACATCCCTGCTGACTCAGGACAAGCAGGCTGAGTGGGGTTCCTTCCTGCCATGAGCAATTCACCAGAAAGAGACATTGTAAATGTGTTCCTCCTGGGAAGGTCCCCACCTTCACCAGGAATGTGTTTACATAGCAGATTCCAACACCACCCATTAAATAACCACAACTAAAAGAGGGAGTTGGTGGTTATAAGGAGAAGAATAAGTGGTTGTGTCCCTGTCATCATCTCTGAAAAAGTCACGACCGAAAAATTGTCCAAACTGTAACTAAAAATAACTGGATTAAAAGAAATCATTTTAAAAAAATTACTTTTCAAGCAACTGTTGGGTTTCTAGCTGCAATATGTTTGTATATATAAATAAATAAATGACTGTTTTGTAAAATTGTTAGTAAAAACTTTTTTTTTTTTTTTTACTCAAGATAGTTTTATTGCAACTTTCTTTTACCTTTTTTTTTTTAAACACAAAATCTCATTCCAACCATGAACATACGCTGCTGCTGGATAATTCATCATATTAAACAGCTTTCAATAAGAACTTGTACTGAACTCTTGTAATTGTATGAATAAAGAAGGATGTTCTGTCACAAGTTAAGACTTTTTTGATCAGAGAATTACAGACGATGGATTAGTTGAACTAGTCTTCTCTGTGTGGTCACCATATTGTAGAGGGTCCGACAGCACCGTGTTGCCTGATCATTCTTGTACTTATACAGCCCATTGTGCAAATTAAAAGCGTTCAGATAAGCTAATGGTTGCCAGCTAAGTGTCAGGCCTTCCATTGCAGTGCAGCTTGCACAGTTTAAATCTTCGGTGTCTTTGCGCTGACACTGAACTCTGTAAATTCACCCAATATTTACCCTATTTTACTTATATCTTTATTGTTTAGCTAAATAATTAAGCTCATAAAGAGTCTGCCATATTAATGCCACAAGAATACAACTCAGTTAAATCTCAGCTGAGTTGATGTCTGAATAATAACTTATTTCAAGGGACTGAATATATCTGTGATGCTATAGAAACGTCATGTTCATGTGTCATTTGTTGCTCAGCCAACAGCCCTGTCCCCTCCTTTGGCAGGCATCCATCTGCCTTCTTCCCTCTCCAACGACAGCCTCTAGCCATCACTTCCAGCTCTAGGTTGGAGAGGTTTGCTTCTCTGACTTGGAATAAAACCCCTTGTAAAAACTGCAAGACATTTGAGCATACATAGTGTGACAAAGTCAGCAGTTGGCTCTTGCTTTTGCACTACAGTTGCCCACGAAATTTGTGAGTCCTTGGCACAGCAGTTCAAGTTTTGGAGCTGAATGCTGCTTGTATGACCATTAATACATCCTTTATTTTCACTTAACGAATGAAAATGGAGTCCTTACACAGCTGCTGCTCACCGTGAGCGCATCAGGTTTAACCTTCCTGTCAGTTCCTGGCTGGGGCAGACCTCCTCAGTATGCCGTACCAGAATGTGATAGTTATTTTGAAAACTACAAGTATTAGGATTGTCATGTTGGAAATCTTTCACTTGGCTAAATCACTTCCACTTTCTCCAGAGCATGCAGTCTCTCAGTAAACCGGGAACTCCCACTATACTTTACCATGTTTCTACAGAATTGGGCAACCGAGCGATTTGACATTGTGCCCTACCCAACAGTCAAGGGAAATAAAGACCCCACCCCAGAATAAATCCAGATTTGGTAGATGCTCAAGAAAAAAAAATTCTGAAACTTTCCCGATCTCAACTTGCAATTGCAAAGTATTTCCTTCACAATGTTACATCACTGCTCATGCTTGCAAGGGTAGAGTGCTTCAGACATTCCAGCTCAAAATAAAAAGACAACTATAGTTTGTTTTTAAATACTCATTCATGAAAACTTTAGATATGTGTTTTTGATAAGGTCTTGTCAACTCACATTTGTTCTGTTTTTTCAAGAATAAGAAATACAGAGGAAATCATTTTTAAAACAATTAGCACGATTCAAAATAATTTCAATGTATGTCAATCTGATCCTAAGGTGGTCTCCTCCCAACGGCTTTGTCACTCCAAACGTTTAGAAACAAGATAGACAGACGGTGACCTGCTCTTCCAGCCACTTCCTGTTGCACACATGCATCACATGCTGCTGATATAGCAGTCGAGTGGGGCCACACCACTTCCTGAGCCTACAGTTACAACCAGCCTGAAGCACATCTCCAAAAGAGAGGAAAGAATTGATGAACAGTTACCTCAAAAAATCAAAAGGTCTCATAGGGCGGCATAAGATACGTCTCCTAGATACGCAACTCTTCTTTTCAGATTCAAGTCAACATAAGCAGAGGACCACGTCACACCTATAATTCTACTGTAAGACAAATATAAGGTTAAGGGAATGCGAAACAAAAGTACTTTTTGTAATACTGAACCAAAAATGTATTCCACTATTCGTTGATGAAAAATATATAGTTTGATGCCTTACATGTTCATCATAGGACTCCAAGTTTCAGCTAGAAATATTAAACTGAAAAAGCAATGTTCCTCTTCCATCAAATTTAAGATTGTGTACTTTTTACGGTGATTGTGTTACTGCATACTGTTAGGACAGAATACTGTACCAAGAAGTGTGATTGACTTAGTGACCCTCTACAGAGCATGGATGTAATACATTGCTTTAATAATATGGATTTCTGTCCGAATATACCAACATTCACATACACTGACAACACAACACCTTTTAACCCACTAACAGCGGCATAAAGGCACTATATTTGCTAATCCCAAATCCTAAACGACAGAGTTCTGGCTACACAACTGCACCACAAGGCTTTAAGTGGGACAATACAAAATCCATCCAGTTACACTGTAACTACTAGTTTAGTCAATATGCTTTTGAGCTTTGCAGACTGAAGATTTCGTATGATGTATCCTGATCAGCTCATTGAATTGAAATCGGAGCTCTGATTCTTGTCAGAGACCCATTAAGGGGTAAGATATGTGTTGTGTAAATATCAGATACAACGCTGATGATGGCATAACCACTGCTAAAACACTTATCGGTCACATCTCTAAATAACACGACACTGACACGCCCAGGTGTCAAGTTTACAACCCAAAAATATTCCTCAAATCAATGGCTGCAATAACTAACGTGACTCTTTCTATAAAAAGTATGTGGTCAGTAAGTAAAATTAGCCAGAGAGGGGGCTTTCTAACGTTAACAGCAACTGGTAGCAGCATCTGGCTACATGCTTATCTGTAGCTTCAAAGTGCCAGATAAGTTCACTGGCTAGCACTGGAAGCTAAAGTTAACTAGCATCGAGGGTGGTCGCCCTTTCACTTCCATTGTGGGGGCACTGACAAGTCATGTACCCCGCCCAATACAGCACAACCAGACAATGTCAAGCATCAAAACCCACTCACTATAACCTCGCTGGATAGACAGTTCTAACGGCAGCCTACGCTAACGGGTTCGGTTCGCTCCGTATTTGAAACACTATATCATATGCGTAAAAGCTGTGGCTTACGTCTGTGTGCAACTCAATACTCACAAGATGCCAGAGCAGGAGGTACACACGAAGGAACCCACAGTCATGTTGGCATAGGTCGGGCCGCGCTGGTCGCAGTCAAAGCACTTTCTATTGGGAGATAAACTCGTCATTTCTCTCAGCATCTTCAGATGTTTCTCCTCCTGTTTTCGTTTCGCGCTCGCCGCCATGGTGAAGGATACGCAGCACGGGTAATTAAATGAGGGCTGGGAGGTCAGCTACAACTAAAACAAAGGGCTGTGCTCTTTAACGGTTGCCGACCTGATGCTAACGGCAGATAGGGGCGGCTCTGTTGTCAGGGGCGGCCTGGCGTCTCCTCGAACAAGGAGTTTCAGGATGCGCATCAGAGGAGACAAGAGAAGCTCTGCCGTCTACTTCCGCTTTCGTTAATATCCCGTTACGCTTTGCCTCTTTTTACATCCGGGACAATTGTTAAATAATTTTTGACCTTTTATGTTAGATGTAGATTTGTACTTAAAAGGAAAAATAGACGTAATAGTGACAACGCAGTTATTTTAGAAATCTTTACTATGTGTGGAAATAAAGATAAATAAATATTTTATTCTAGATAACCGCACTAATCTGTTCTTTACATTATTTAGCTCCAGTTATAAATTCAAGTTTATGGAAACGTATGTTCTGGTGAACCCTAAACTCTAAAAATAACGACCGAAGGTTTCAAGTGCCATAACGATCTTGCAGTAATATCTTTGACAATACTCACGGCAATTTTTTTTTTTAAACACACCAGCGCCACGGTGTGGATTAGCGTCATTACTGCGATACTACTGTAGAGACTGTTCAATCCTTTACGAAAATATTGACCCAAGAGCAAATTGTTTATTGGATGTTACATGTTAAAATTAGCAGCTGTGTGTTTAAAGAAATATGCGCCTGGTAGTACTCGGTGAAATTCTTTGCTGCTCTAGAGTAAGAGAGAACATTCAGTGCAAATGTATTAAAGCTCCTTGACCGTTTTTTACATTTTCTCATTTCACGTCCACAGTTCAATGTATTTTTTTAGACTTCCGTAGTAATACATTATATTGAAGTAGAAAAAAATAGATGGTTTTCATTTTTACCAATATTTTTTATTTTGAAAATGAAAATCTGAAAATGTGGCCTGCATATGTATTCAGCCCCCTTCCCTCTGATACACATACATACAACTCAGTGTACCCAATTGTCTTCAGAATTCACACGATTAGTGAATAGAGTCTACCTGTGTGTAATTAATCTCAGAATAAATACAGCTATTCTGTGAAATCCTCATAGGTTTGTTAAAGAACATTATCGAACAGACAGCACCATTAAGAAACACAGCACAGGTCAGGGGTAATATGGGGAAGTCTAAAGCAGAGTTGGGTTAACAAACTATTTTCCAAAGCTTTGAACAATTCAGAGATCACTGGACATGGCCCTCCTCCTAAACTGTCAGGTTGTGCAAGAAGTGCATTAGAAAAACAATCAATTGAAAGCCAAAAGGCCCATAGTAACTCTGGAAGAGCTAATGATATCCACCGCTCAGGTGGGATACTGGCAACTGACTTCACGAATTTGCCTTTTGGTTGTCCTCTCTAAAGGATAGACAACAAAAGTGTTAATTATTTTTGAAAGAAAGCGACAAGTCCAATTTGCAGTTTTCCACAAGCCACACATAGTAGGAGGCATAGCAAAGAGCAAAGAGGTGCTCTTGTCAGGTGGGAGCACAAATAAACTTTGTCAGCCTGTCGAAAGCTGCGAGTGGGAGAAACCCAACACAACAAAATACCCCGAGCACAGGATAATGCTGTGGGGGTGTGTTTCATGAGCAGGGACAGCGAGCTGGTCACAATTGATGGGAAGCTTGATCGAGGTAAATACAGGGAAATCCTGGACGTAAACCTGTTAGAGGCTGCATAAGACCAGAGATTAGGTTGAAGGTTAATCTTCTACCAGGATAACCCTAAACATCCAGCCAGAGATACGGTGGAATGAGCTAGATCAAAGCATATTCATATATTAGAATGGTCGAGTAAAAGTCCAGTCCTAAATCCAATTATGAATCCGTTATACTTAAGATTCAATGTTCATAGACTTACTCAAACCAATCTGACTGGGTTTGAAATATTTTAGTCACTAAATGTGCAAAACACATACTCCAAAGGAGTTGCAGGTGTTATTGAAACAAAAAGTGGTTCTTCAATGTAATTATTAATGGGGGTTGAATACAAACCCAAACACTTTTCAGACTTTCAAATAACCCATGAATCCTTTAATTGTGCACTACTACTGTGTTGGTCTATTACATAAAATCCCAATAAAATTGGCATCTGAAGTTTTATCATGACAACACTAAAGTTAATCATGCAACATCTTTTAATGAGGAATATACTCCCTATTTAAACACTTTAAAAGCAGTAAAACAAGCTTTATGTCAAGCAGATTGAAAGGCAGAATACCATCTACATGCCTGCATTAAATTTTAGAGCATTTATATATCGACAAGCAGAAACCGGGAATTAACAAAATCACAATATGCCCATACTCATACATAAATTTTATTATATGTGAGTTATATAACAAAATACAAAGCACAACACAGAGCAGCTGCATTATTTACAGAAATCCCAAATGTAAGGGCTATTATAAGCACGGAACTATTCTCATAGCACCATTATGTCTAACAGATGGCCTTTGATGTTCTTGTTTGTCTGTGGTAATGACAACTGAAATCCAAATATAGTAAATATAGCAGATTTTTGTTCATTTGTCAGCTGCTACTGACTGACTGACTGAAGCAACATCTGCTGACGCTGCTGTTGTGGAGAGAAGTCAAACGGTCTGCGGTTCTCAGTGTAGCCATAAAGTTTGCGTAGAGCCACACGGGCTGCTTCTTCCTCAGCTCCAACAAGCGTCTCTCCTGGACCTTGAGCCAGGAGTTTCGTGTCACTGGATGATGCAGAAAATAAGTCAAACATGAATGTGATACAAATGTAAACTAAAATTTATGATTTCTAAAAGTTCTCATTTGTATGAGTCGGACATTCAGAAAATGAAGACACGACATATATGTATGACCGGTTATGTACCTGTACAAGCCGACAAAGTAGAGTGGCAGGACAGTACTGGCTCCAGCAGACCTGATGAGACGAGGCTCTGGCAGAGGAAGGTTTCTCTTTGTCAGCTCCTCCACCAGCAGTCCCATTGGATTCACCACAATCCACATATCAAACAGATCCTTCCCTATCAGCTGAGTCAACAGAAAATCCTACAGGGTAGCGCAGAGGATGGAGATGAGGATTATACTACTGTGGAACTGAGAGAACAAACTTAAGACATTTAATTTAAAAGCCAATGAGCACCAACGAATCTCTTACTCTTAGGAAGAATGCAGCTCGCTCTGCCCCACCGCTCTCCTCCAGAGCTCCAATCACTGCCATGAATGTGGAATTCAGCACCTCGTCTGGAACAGGGAACTCCGCACTCATTGTAAGGTCCTCAATGCCAAGATTTCTTGCAACATAAGTCACGACTGACGGACTGGTGAGGTGCCCCACAATGCACTCAACCCCCTCATGTGGCAGGTTAGGGAAGCTTGTTCTGCACCAGTCGGTCAGGAAGCTGTTGGTCAAACCTGCGCCCTTTTCACTCAACTGAAGATTATCCTTCAGAGCCAGGGCCATGGTCTCAGAGTCCACGCCTAGCTGCTTTCTCCTGTCCTGCTCCGCCTGCAAATAACATGGATTGATGAAGGCTATTTTAAGTAGTTCCAGAGAGAAGTTTTCATGGAGACGGGAGCTGAAAGCCTGAACCTCTGAATGGTAATCCCAGTTAGGCTGTTGCCACCTGAAAGACAGTCAAACAGGTAACAAAGTCATTTCAATACATAGTACACCAAAATTTGAAGAAAATGAGCAGTTTGTGCTGCTGGAAATATAGATCATAAATGTAATGCACGTTTAAGAATCTCTGACACTTGTCATTATTCTGATTGAGGTGGTGTTTCTGCAGTCTGAAACACAACAAAGTAATAAATTGCTCTAGTTTACAATTTTTTTTTTCTATGCATAAAAAAACAATACCACACAGACTCCTGAACGAGTGGCCTTGAGATGCTCTCCAGCATTAGCTAAATGTTAGTTACCGTGGCTTCGGTGGCGGAGGTCCTTCAAGCTTTAGCTTCTTCGCCATGAGGTGCGTGTATGCTTTCATCCATCGTTTCTTCTCCCTAACCTGTGTTAGTGAAGGGCTTCTGGAAACCAGCTGGCACTGCAACCTAAGCGTTAGCGCGCTGCGGTTTAGCATGTAGCCCGCCGCCATGTTTTCCCAAAGACAGTGGAGTGTGTTACCTTTAAAAGTGTCCGACACGAACAGAACGCGCTGACTGAGCGTAACCATGGAAACCAACGGAAACCATAGTTAACGTTCACAACATATCGAGTTGCCGCATGATATTTATCCAGTTTAAAAGTTTACAACCTGCCTTTCAGAACATTTCCGCGACAAATTAGATACCTTAGTCTCTTGTGTGGGTTTATTTAGTACATTTTCGGAGAATTACACCGCTGGATTACAAGAAGATGGATGATAAGGTGACTGCAAGAGGAGAAACCGCCGATACTTCAGACACAAAAGAATCAGGTGGGATTATAAAAGATGAATTTCAAGAAAAAAAGAAAAATGGCAAAAAACAAAGGGAGTCCACAATACCAGACGAAAAGCAATCAGAGCCAAGGATGACCAAGAAGTTCCTCAAAGACCACTGCAAGATGAACAAACTGTACTCCACACCATGTCTGAATGACACACTGTACCTGCATTTCAAGGGTTTCTCCACCATTGAGAACTTAGAGGAGTACACAGGGCTCAAGTGTCTCTGGCTGGAAAGCAATGGGCTCCGGAGGATTGAGAACCTGGATGCTCAAACTGACCTTCGCTGCCTGTTCCTTCAGCAGAACCTCATTTACAAGCTGGAAAACCTGGAACCACTGAAGAAACTCTGCACCCTGAATGTCTCCAACAACTACATCCGCATCATGGAGAACATCGCCTGCCTTCCTCACCTCAGCACTCTGCAAATATCCCATAACAAACTGGAGAGTGTAAAGGACATAGACCATCTGACTCAGTGTCCGGCCATCAGTGTGCTGGACTTGTCTCACAATCTGTTACACGACCCTGAGATCCTCCATGTGCTCGAGGCGATGCCAGAACTGCGAGTGCTGAATCTGATGGGAAACGAGGTGGTGAAGAAAATCCCAAACTACAGGAAGACCATGATTGTACATCTTAAGCGGCTCACCTTCCTCGATGACCGCCCCGTGTTCCCCAAAGACAGGGCGTGTGCGGTGGCATGGGCCGAGGGAGGCCTGGAGGGGGAGCGAAAGGAGAGGGGGGAATGGGAGACACGGGAGAGAAGGAAAATCCAGGAAAGCTTGGATGGAATGGCGAGGATTCGTGAAAAGGCGCAGGAGAGAAAGCGCCTGCGAGACTTTCAAGAGAGGGGTGAGCATTTTTCAACACTTTTCTGAAACACAGTTATTAGTGAACGTTTAGAGTTTAACTGTATAATCGCTTCTCTCTCTTAGGGGAACCAGAATCAGCCCCCACTCCAGTAATGTTTAATGAGGAAAACAACTCCCAGTATTTATCTTCCTCTAAAGCAGAGACGGGTCAAGACTTCATGCAGGACAGCCTGAATCCTCGTGAAGATTTTGTTCAGTGTCAAATATCTGAACAGCAGGTTGGCGTTAATGAGGCAAACAGCGGAGATGTAAAAGTTGATCAATCCCAGATTAAGCATGAAACAGAAGAGGAAGTATTGGAGAACTCACGACAAGATGGGCAGATACTGCAGACAGATGTGGCAGAAAAAAGGCATAAATTAATGAAGAATAACAAAGATAATGAGTTTCCTGAAAACACACAGATTCCACTGGTTCGGCCTGTTCTTCCAGGAGCAGATGAGCTTATATCATCACATGGTCCTGGACCATTAGCTACAGAGCTAGAGGATGAAGAGCAGCTGGAAACCATTCACCTTCCCATTAGCCGTTCACTGCGTATCGACGAGCTCCCTGACTTGGAAGATGTGGATCCAGGAGACCTCACTGGACTGAACCATCAGCAGGTCTTCAGGCCAAAAACAGAAGTCATATCAGGAGGCAGTGATGAGGAGACACCAACTGGGAACCAGAGCGGCGGCATCTTCAGCTTTGGTCACAATGGGAAGTCATCGTTTGTAATAAGCGACTGCAACAAAACTGGGCTCTCTCATAATTCTACATCACTGGTCTATCCAGAGGATGAGGAAGTTGTTACCCACAACCAGGAACCTAAATCCAATCAGCCTTCCTCAGTAAAGAGCTGCCTGATTGAGGAACTGGACTGATACCTTCAGAGTTAAACATGGTGTTTTTACACAGGACTAGCCTCCTGTGGTTTTATATGAAATCTGAAAACTTAAATCTGAAAGCCAAATGTAACAGAATAGAGTTGGACATTTTGTCTTTGCATATTAAGAGTTCAACATCAGTTTGTTTGGCTACAAGTTTTAACACCAGTTTTAGTGAAAAAGTTGAAATCCAGTCTTAGTTCATTTTTATTTCAGTTCTGGCATTAATAAAAACACAGGACAACACTTTACAGGTATAACTTTAATTATTCGCATTACAGTTCCTAGGGGATGTCGCACAATTGTCTCCCTGCAATAAATATTTAACATGTTACCATAGAGCAAAACATCTCCACACTGTAAGTTGGGTCTTCTGGTTTCATGACCAATGCCACACTGTTTCGTGAATCTTCCCACAGCTTTAGGTACCATGGACAAATATTTACAAATCAGTCAGTAATGGGTGAGAAAGGTTGGAATAAAAGCAAAACAAGAACAAACATGGACAAGATGAAATGCGTGTAGAAAAATAAAACTGTACATGTTTTAAACAAACAAACGCAAAATATCAACCCTGTGCAGGTTAGGGCTCATGAACCCCAAGATGTTTTAACACAAGGACTGAGTGGAGCGAGAAACTAATATCTGATACATTAAATAAGGAGTGGTGTCTACCCCAGAGGCAGAAATACAGACCAACTCTTAACGCCGCAACCACACCCAAGAGTTAATGAGCCAGAAAGCAACACTGATCGAGTACATAATCATTTCTCGCTTTGCTCTCTCCTTGTTCTCCTCTTCCAAGTGTTGGAGTCTCCGGTTCAACTTGATGAGCTGTTGAGACAGATAAAAAACAAATTGTTTCCCATTGTCCACAAAGGTTTCAGTCATCTGCTATAAAGTATTTGTTAAAACTAACCTGGCGTCGAAGTGTTGTTGCATCGACTACTGTTATGTCATCAGCAGGCCCTTCCAGAGAGCTTTCATATGTCGACAATGCAAGCCTAAAAAACAAAACTCCTCTTAGATATTTTACTGAACCAGCCATAGCAGCTGGTAACATTTCTGACTGGTATCCATACGCCCTGAGAAATTCATAACATTATTTGAAATCACCCTAAACAAGTAATCTATGCGAGAAAGGATGAGGTCAAGGCAAGAGAAGGAGAATATGAGGTACCAGGTGAAGTTACCTGGAATCAGCCATGGGGTTGGAGCCCAAAGCTGACCCCCCTCGCAGTGATGGTTTGCTAAAGAGGTGGGGAAACACAAAGAAGGGAGAAGGCAGAAAGAGATCTAGAAAAACACAGTGTTGCACATAACGCACAAGCGACTAGCGTCCTTTGAACCCACAAGGCTGAGCTTTCTGGACATTCTACAATGTCACAGTTAACACAAGAGCTTCTAACGTTTATATGTTCCACATGTTTTTGGAAAAAGATCACAACTGGGAAGCGTTTTAAGAAACCTCTCCTATTCCACACATGGGGCGGAGCCAAACGTGGCGCTGAAGATGATGCAATTGCGCTTTCACCTCTAGTGAACCTATGCAAGACTACATGTTTAACGTTTGTAGTTATACTTTTTGCAGAGGGATGAAATCATTAGCCAAGTTACCTCAGTATACCCGATTTATTTTAGCCACAAACACTTGGCATGTAACAAGTTTAGAATTTTAAGTAGGAAATTAAGAATTGAAACTGTTCCCTTTACAAGGACCTTCTTTTAATGCCGAACCAGAGTGGAATTGATCTTCTTTAGATAGATAACGGAGATTCTTAACCTTCATGCAAAGATCAATCAGTTTAACTTCAAAAACGTGTATTGTTTGAACTTAATACTTACAGTAGAACTGGCTTCACCACAAGCCTCAAAGTCCAAGCGTAAGTCATCTCCTATGTCCTATTTTATTATTAAAAACTTCTAAATAGCCATAGTACGATTATCTGGGTTTAATCCCGCGACTTAATATTGGTATTAAAAATGACAGGTGTTAAAACAGGCCCTCAGTAGTGCTAAAGAGCAGAAATCTACATAGATTGGAATAGATTGCTGGGAAAACATTTGAAGAAGCTTGTATTAGGCTGATGATAATCTTTGCAGCCATAAAAAGGCAATAAAAAAAAAAATGACCAGACAGTTCGGAGGTCACCTGCGTGGGTTCTCATCCAAGACCTCCAGGACCTGCTGGTAGGCCCGACGTGTAGTAGACTGGATGAAAGATAGAACACCGCTAGCGCTGTACACGTTGGGATCTTCAGCCACGTTGAGGGAAGGGCGTGACTGGTTAGTGGTCGGGGGGTGTGAAGTTGCACTGCCCGGTGCCCACCGTTACAAGGAGCAAATTTAAAGGGAAAAAAGGGAAAAGGGCAGAAGAGGAGGAGGAGGAGGAAGGAAAGGGAGAGAAATGAGGAAAAAGTACGATCCCCCACTGACTTCATTAAAGCCAGATCAAAGCAAACAAAAGCAGCAGCATAAGAAACCTGCCAGTCACTTTAGGCAATAAACAGAAAAAGGCTAATCCCTCTCCCATCATCTGAAAGCAAAGTGATGAAAAGTGCTGTGATGCATGTGTGACCTGGATGGAAAAACGTCTTCCCTTTATAAGTATCTATCGGCATCTTTAAAACCAAGATTTTACTCTTTGCCACAGCCGAATTATCTATCAAATCACCAAAGCGCACAGAGCATAATCAAAGCCTGTAATTTATAGATGTATCAAACAATAATGATAGTTGACTAGTGCAGCTGCTTTCTGTTTTAACTGCAAGAAACAAAAGTCCTGCCTGAGATGCAGCCACAGGTGACCAGATGCAAGATGACAGTGGACCAAAAGAAAAGTTGGAGCTATAAGGACGGCACAGCTTGATACTACATGCGTACATCAGAAGAGACAAAACAGCACAGCGGTGGACAAATACTTACGCTGAGTCATTATGGGTCAGTTGACGGACAGCCGCATTCTCGCTGGCGGAACGCTCCCGCCATAAACGTCCCTGGGGTCGCACCTATATGAAAACAATGCAGACAGCTGGGTTAACGAGGTATTAAGGTAAGGACGTTACGTCACCAGGTAGATCTCAGCCCCCTTGTACTTGAACAACAAATGACTTGTATGTTTATGACCTACCACCTCATCGGTGTCTGGAGCTATTTGATGCTCCTCTTCCAAAAAGTGCAGGGGTCCCTCATTGAGGGTCAGGACTCTGGGTGGAGTTTTCAGTGACAGAGTTTCAAGGGGTGTTGACTGGATGAGGTCCAAGTCTCTGGGTCTAGGGAACTGGGGGTCAGTAGCATCTCCTGACAAATCACACGAGCGAAACCAAACAACGTGAAATCATTTGAACACACAAACAAATAGTGCTAAATAGTTTTATTTTCAGTTTTGAGCAGCTGACATGATACGGATGATGGCAAAACGTGAAGGGGTGGATAAATGCCTGATCCACCGATATTTGGATTTGTGTTGTTTATAAGTAGCTGTGAAAAACGTCATTTCTGCTCTGGAGGATGCACAGTATAAGGAAATCATGAGATAACAATATTCTTGTTACACGGTGCAATGAAATGATCAGCTGCAATAAATACACACTCTACTGTCCTTCTTTGACAAGGCAAGGCTTCCAACACTTCCTGCGACTTGTATTCTCTTGGGCACTATGACCCGTCAGGTGTGGACACCGGTCAAAGTGAGAATCCATCCAAATAGATGAATCTAAGCATGAATTCCTGACACTATAACTAACGTTGCATTCCAAATAGACTTCCATGATATTCATTTTGCACTAAATTGTATTGCAAGTTAAAGGTATTTGTGATATATTGTGCAGCCCTAGCTAAAAGGTGCAGCTTGTTTACATTATAAAGAGCCTTGTGGAACAAGACATACCTACGAACAGGGTTTTTACACATTTCCTATGTCTGACATTTTTTTTTTAGGCTTTTAAACACAACAATGAGTATGAAACATCTACCTTTAAAGATGGTAATATATTAGTGGGGTTTATTACATGTATGTTGCACAAATCAACATAATGATTTGGTCAAGAACTGTTTTCTGGCCTTTTTTGTATATGAACAAACTTAGATCAGGTTCATTTTAAAACACTTAGACGTGCCCAACCAGGACTACATTATCCTGCCCAAAACATAGATTCTCTACAGCACAAATTGTGATCTTTATTACATGTTTGCAAGGAAATTTGAACACTGGAAGGAAATGTAAACACTGCGGCTTCAAAGCTTTATTTGGAGCTAAACCTGTCGAATGCATCAATTCTCAAAACCTGACTTAAGTTGTCTAGAAGCCAAAACCAAAAACCTCTTTTTAAATATAAACATACACTTATTAGTAGGTTCTCATTCGGAAATTCATATTAAAAATACTGACGACTAAGTTGTTAAACCGAAGTTATAATGTAGGAAGTCATGGATAAAAGAAACCATTTAAATTTAAATCTGAAAATAGTGTGTTTTTGGTAAATGCAAATGTTTACCATAAAGCTGGAAAACCAAAACATTTTAATACTACATTTTCTTTAATCTATAATCATCCAGAAAATATTACCCAAACTGAGAAGATTTAGCAGCATACCAACCTGAAATCACGATCCTCTCTGGCACTTGCATTATGACGCTGGGGGGCACTTCCTGTAAACCAACACTGGGCTCGTCGTGCGTTTGAGGAGCCACTTTGAGCTTCTGAGGGATGCGCATCTTCTGGCTGATCCCCTCAGTGTACTCCAGCTCATACTGGATGCGGTTTATCTCCGCCATCTCTACCGTCGGGGATGGAAATGCTGCTCCACTCATTGGGCTCTGCGGATTTAAAACAGGAGCAGTTATGAGTCCCAACATGACCTCTGTTCATTTCATTTTCCAGCTCTTTTTGTGTTGACACAGGTTGTTGACGTGGTTTCTTTATTTATTTCCTCTGGGGCTTTGTGAAAATAGGACAGTGAAGGCCTGCTGTTGGAAACCACGAACTCGTGACAGTAACATATGATAATAACCGAAAAAAAACCAGCAAAACCGCACTGAAAGCAGCAATAATTTATGATGCCTAACTATGTTAACATTAAGACAGCATTGACCTTTTATTATCAGGATTACAGAAAACATTTTACCAATAAAAACGACCGTTCACAATATTTATAATGCGTGTCTATCTACCTCAGTGATCTAACTCAGTAATGTGGTCATAAAGCTCATGAAGTGTAAGACAACTTAGCCTTCTCGCCATTTCAAGCTAGCACTTTAGCGCGGCTTCTTACCGTCCGGTTTGTTGCTTAACGCAGCGATCTCTCTAAAAAATTTACTTTTCAAATAAAACCAGGAAGGGACGTCTGTAGATGTTCCAGTGGATGCACCTAGGACTTAAATTTCCAAATAGCGTAGCTGTCTAACATCTCTTTGTATTCATTTGAGAGAGGAGGCTCCTCTCGCTCTTTGCCCTGTCTGTACTTTAAACAGGAAATAATCCTTGCAGTCGGAAGTTACGTTTTAAGTTGACTACAAATTAAAAGCAGAACTTAAAGAAACGTTTTTCGATTTCAAATAATATTTAAAATGTCAAGACCGTTATAAAAGTGCTTTTCGTTATTTTCTTAACTGTATGCACACTTCTAATAAACCCACATTTCTTGATTTTTCTGAGCTATTCATAGACACGTCGTTTTATCTTTTTGTTAAAATTTAATTTAAATTTAAAATTTAAATTTGTTTTATTTGAGACTAAAAATACTTCTGATTAAATCGTGTTATTTATTTTTCTTTATGCAGCCTTTTTTTGTTTGCTTTTTTTCCTTTTTTTATCTGCTTACAATAATTAGGTCTCACCAGTAGCCTATAATTTTCCTTTTTTTTCATTTTAGCGTATGTACCCAATGCCTTATAATTAGTACTTTAAGTATGTACCCATTTCCTTTTTTCAATTAATTTTTAAACTTAATTTTACAATTGTTTTATACATATTTAAACTATTATGCATAATTTTCCTTTTATTCTTCCGTGTTTGCTGGTAGACAAAGGCTAGAAAAATAACTGTGGTGGGTTACTTCCACAGCAGTCCTCCTCATGTCAGTATGACAGCTGACAGATTAAAATGGGAACTGGTTTGTTTTTAATCCTGCTTATGGTTCACAACATTTTATATTTGTCTAAAAGTACCTGCCATAAATGGACAAAATGTCCTATTTGTTTCGTGGATGCTTGTGTTGTCATTGTACCTTGGTGCCTTTTTTGATTGCTTCAGTAGAATGCTTGTTCACTCTAATCAGTCAATGTCACTGTAATATGTGGAAGGAAGTTGAAAAGGTACAAACAAACAAACAAACAGAAAAAACAAGCTGCGACAATAAAACAGGCGCATGTCAGTAAACCCCCCACCACCCCCTACCCCCGGGGTTTGTGGGTGGTGCATTTAACACGGGGGCTCTCAAAGGCTCAGAAAGTCGCCCCTCTACTTAATCAGTAGCGTGAACAGGAGTAAACATCAATGCAAGAGCCAAAAAGCCCCGAGCCATGTCTGAAGGCGGACTTCCATGAATGTCAGGATGCTCTGGATGTAACGGGCACTACGAGTCTGCGCAGCTGAATCTTTAACAGCGTGTCTGTCAGCTGCTGGAATTATGTTTCCAAAGATTTTCTACTTCTGTGTTAAGTTATTCAGCGCTATGCAGATCGCGTCATCTGCGGACCTGCAGCCTGGCATGTAAGTAAGAAATTGGGTCTTTTCCATCGTTGTTAATTGGTAGTCTGATGTTGACTTACAAGGTGAATGAGACAAGGCTGCGTTCACATGCAATGAAATAACTCGGAATCAGGACGTTGATTTTGAAAGAAGAATAAGGGACACCAGTTTTTGGAAATAACGAATGTTTTTTCTATCCATTCTCTGTGGTCTGTGCCACTTTTAGTGCCCACTGGGGGTCTTTATTTCTGGTCCCACATGAGAACGGATATTTACTGTACATACTACAGCAGTTTTACATAGTCTACTTCCAAGGAAATGTTACTTTTGTTTGTTTGTCTATATGGTGCTCTACTACCGATTTCCAGATTCAGATAAACTATGCAGGACTTTAAGGGGGATTCTTTTCATTAGAGGACAACCGCAGCACTTCCTCTAATTAACTTCAAGCTTTATTGAAGCCAGATGCTGTGTGGAGGCAGACAGCTGCAAGTGTTGAAAGTTACCTGTATTTACAACACAGATGAATTCAGGCTAACTCAACATAGGTCGTTACAGTTCATGCCAGTAGATACGCATCATAAGTAATGACCTATTGGTAGTGCAGGCATGCACTGAACTTGTATTAAAAATTTCCTTGATGCATGGGTTGTTGGATGATAAATCTAAAATAAAGACTTAAATGATTAGGTGCAGCAGCCTGAAGTCCTTTTTTATCACACAGCTGATCAAATTCAGTTATATTTACTGAATGTAAAAGCAAGATAACTGTCTATACAAATGTATGAACTGCCAAGGAGGATCAACCCACCATCAGAATAAAGTCAACCTGCAAAATGACAAAGAGTATTACTGCATCACTCTTTTCTGTACTTTTCCCCATGCAAAGGCCAAATGTTTGCACCAACCAGGAGGTGTCCATGTTGGGGATCCGTCAACCTTGTGTTCAGGCGTTTACCCGCATGGTGAAGGTGTGGAAGCAAGGCTGCACAGGCCACAGATGGTGCGTGGGATATGAGAGAAGGTAAGAACCATCCAGTTTATTTCACATTCCACACATGTACTTTTTAACATCAGAGATGCGTTTTCTATCATAACCTACATACAGTGCCCTGCAAAGCTTTTTCACATTTTGTCATGTTACAACAACAACAACCATAAATGTATTTTATGGAGATATTTGATGATAAAACAAAAAAGGGACAGAAATACTGTATAATCTGAAAAGTGTGGTGTGCATTGGTCTTCAGCCCCTCTAAGGTAAATACTTTGTCGAGTCATCTTTCACTGCCAATATAGCGGCAAGCTATAATAATAACAGTTTTGCACACTAAAGGAGAGTTTGTGTGGCCATTGCTCTTTAAGTAATAGCTCAAGCTAGGTCAGACTGAATGAAGAGCATCTTTGAGCAAAAATTTCTAAGCTTTCCAACTGATTTTGAACTAGATTTATGTTTGGGCAATCTAATACATCAATGTGCTTTGATCTAAATCATTCTATTGTAGCTCTGACTGTAACTTAAACCCAGTTGTCCTGCTGAAAGATGAACCTCCACTATTTCCCTGTATTTAGCTTTAAGCATCTTCCCATCATCTATGACCACCTTTCCTGTCCCTGCTGAAAAAAAGGATCTCCACAGCATTATGCTGCCACTACTATATGTCTACATGTGGATGGTGTGCTAATTGTTAAGTGCGTTTTTAGTTGTCAGAGTTTCATGCAGCCTAAAACATTTAATTTTGGTCTCATCTAACCAGAGTACCCTACTCCTCTCCACTGTGTGGAGAGTGGATACACTTTTCAGATCATTCCTTGTAAAGAGAAAGAAGGTGAAGTCCCAATAAAAATAAACACAAGTTTGTGGAGGTAACATAACAAAAGAGTTCAACAGGTATTTAGTAGATTTCGCTTATTTGCTAGCCCAAGCAACAGTTGCAATACATGAAGTCAAGGATTTGATTTTTTTTCTTTGCGACTTAGGATTGCTGAATATAAATGTAATAACCAGACAATTCAGTTTACTATAAAAAGGAACTGAATTAATTGCTAAGTTATACTACTGATATTAAACCAACAGGATTTTTGTACAACATTATACAAGATTGTTGTTGTATGTTAACAAAATCATATAGTACAGCCTTTAAAAATATGCACATGTAACATAATCTTTTCTCCTCAGGACTACTTACTACACAGCATACAGGCAAGCGTACAGCATGGATTTTCATAATGTCTATAAGTGCTGCCCTGGCTGGACTCAGAAGAATAATGAGATGGGCTGTCTACATAGTGAGTAACTAACTAAGTGTCATACACATATACGCAGCCCATATCTGTAATAAATTGATATGAAATATTCATTATATGGAAAACTGCCCTCTTAGTTTAAAGAACTGCTTTAGGTGTTGCAAGTGAGAACAGAACTGAAAAACACCAGCAACATGATGATGTTAAATTATCCACAGGGGTGTGCAGTGCTAATGCCTGTCTTAATGGTGGGAGATGTATAGAGATGGGCGATCATGTGTGTCGCTGTCCACTGGGCTTCAAAGGACTGCAGTGCCAGTATGGTAATTATTTTAATTTCACTTTCAAGAATACTTACCAAATAAACAAATGCTCTGGTTTTTGACACCTTTTGCACTTTATGAAACCATGTTTTAAGTTTTTTTCAGATATAACAATCACTGAACTTAGCTATATTTGCAGAAAGCAACACATTCATTAAGCTTTATTAGTTGTTCTCAAACTTATGGTTTACCTTTGTAAAATCACAAAGCAGTGATTAGACAAGACTACTCTATGGGTTCTCTGTTGAAGGTAGAAAAAGTTGTTTCTTGAGGGATTCATTGCTTTTAATGGGATATTGAGGTAAAGTCATGGAATTTCCTATTTTATTTGGTCAAAGGTTTTTATACAATTCTGTTTTTTAAATGAATAAGGTTTAGTTTTGTGGCAGTCAGTCATTTTAAGATAATTGGACATTTTGGACATGATTTGGTTTGTAAAGTTTTGCTTTTGTCACGCTACATCCACATACATCAACATCTTTTATTGTGATTTAGTTTATAACAGACCAACACAAAGTACTGCATACTTTTAAGGTAGAATGAAAATTATTGATGTTTTTCACATTTTTGGAAAACCTATAAGGTTTAGCACACAACTCTTTTTAATCTGCAACCCCTAAAGTTCAGTGCAACTAGTTGTCTTTAGTTTAGTTTAGTTGTCACCTAATTAGTAAATACTGTCCACATCTGCGTAATTTAATGTTAGTATAAATAAAGCTGTTCTGTAAAGGCCTCAGATGTTGTTAGAGAACATTAATGAACAAAAAAAATCATTGAGACTGAGAAGCACGGCAGACAGGTCAGGCATAAAGTTGTAGAGAACTTTAAAGCAGGGTTAGGTTAAAAAATATTTATATAAAATATATAAAAGGTTTGAGCAGCTCATAAAGTACTACACAGTACATCATTTGGAAATGAAAATATTGTGGTAGAACTGCAAACCTACCTAGACACGACTGTCCACCTAAACTGACAGGCAGGGAAGGAAGGATTTATCTGAGCAGCAGCCATGAGCCGTGTTAAATCTAAAGGACCTGCAGAGAACAACAGCTCAAATGGAGGATTCTCTTGACAGGACAATGATTAGTTGTGCATTCCTTAAATCTGGCTTTTATAGAAGAGTGACAAAAGAAAGTTATTGTTAAAATAAATACTTAAAGCATGTTTGTAGTTTGCTTCAATCCATTTAGGAGATACAACAAGAAGAAGAAGGTGTTCTGGTCAGGTGAGACCGAAACAAAACTTTTGGCTTACATACAAAAGGTTTTGTGTGGAGGAAAACAAACGCTGCACACCACTGTGAACACAGCATCTCCCTGTTGAAACAAGGTAGTGGCAGCATCATGCTGTTGGCATGTGTTTTTTTTTTTTACAGTGACTGGAAATCTGGCTAAACCTGACGAAAAGATGGATGGAGCTAAACACAGGGCAGTCCTGTTTTAGAATGACCCAGTCAAATCTAGATTTAAATGCAACTTAGATTCTGCAGCAAGACTTGAAAATTGATGTTCAGAGATACTCTTCATCCAATATGACTGAACTTTATTATTTAACAAATATTTTTAGAAGAGCAAAGCTATTGGAGACATTCTCCAACAGGCACGCGGCTGCATTTGCAACAAATATGTTCCGACTATAAATGCGTGCCACACTTTAAAGATTTTTTTAGCCCCCCCCCCAAAAAAATAAACGATTTGTGACAAAATGTGAAAAACTTCAAGGGAGATTAAACTTTTTGAAAGGCACTATATAGCAGGTTTCAATAGGAACTATTTCACCTTGTTTCTACTCATTTGTTTGGCTAGTGGACATGCATTTGATTGTATCATTTTACAGAGCCAAAAATTGTCCAGACTGTTATTGCCTTTTGATAGCTGACTGACCTGAAAGCCAGCTATGACAAAGGAATAGGACATATTGCAGTAAGTATAGCCTGAAACACCTAAAAGTAAGGAATAGTACATGATTTCTGAGTATTTCTGATCTCTGAGTATATTCTTATTTACATGGTTGCCTGTATGTTTACCATCTGTCCAAACTTAAGCGGTTTATACTCATTAATAGAAGGGTAGTTGTTGTTGTTTTAGAAAGCTCTTGTAGAGACAGAATGCTGTGCACAGAATATTTTGGTCAGGAACCCCACATGCTTGTAAACAGAGAAACACTCATGTACATTGCAGAGGTTATCCAGTCTGATTCTTCAACCTTCCCAGAAGGGAAAGCCTTGTCTGTGGACTGCCAGGGATTTTAAACAGTCCCCCACTTGACGCATTTCACAAAGATGGTTCATGTTTGTTAGAGGGAGGGCCTTGCATTTGTTTTTACACCAGCTCTTTGGTTTTCATTCTTCAAGGTGGCAGTTTGTGATCATAAAGGATAATTGTTTTTCATCCTTCTTTGCATTCCATTTTGTGCTGTTATCCATTGTGGTTTTGGTCTTTTCACTTTGTGAAAAATTTTACCTTCTCCTGTCTCCCCTGATGGATTTATCCGCTCACTTCTGCTGGACTCATTATATAGACTCAAGCCAAGCGCCTGTGTTCAGCCAGGTTCCTTTACTAAACCCCCATTGAAACAGTAGCAAACACGCATGCAACTGAACTGGGTTTTTACAGATCTTAGAAATGTAAAGTTTTTGCTGATTGTTTTAATGTGATTATGCCCTTAGATATTAATTCATCATATTATTGAAAATATTTATTATTATTCTAAAATACATAAAGGAATCAGGTAAATACCCAGAATGTTTGAGAGCTTTTCTAGAAATTATGAGAGCATAGATGTAAACATTCTCTGTGTTTGACCTACACTTCGAAGATGTGCATGATTATGTCTGTGCATCTGTCTGTCCTTGAGTGTGTGTGTGCGTGCGTATATCTACATGTCCCTGCATTGTTATGTGCACAGAAGTGAAGGCAGACATTGTCTAACCTTAAAGTGTGGGGGTTGGTCACAAAGGGAGAAGGGGGCAGAGCACCTCCATGGGGGACAGAAGCAGCCCCCCAAAGTTAGCTCATATGGGAGGCAGTATCTTACCTGCAGTACAAACAGTTTAAACATCTTAATTGTTTATGCCATACTAGTAAAGACCTACAACACATATTTCCTGGTACCACTCACTGAATACAGTCCAGTTAATACAGGAAGTACAAACTCAAGAACTAACCTTTATACTTATATAATATTAGGCTTATATCTGGCATGCTGGTATATATTTTGGGTCTATTCATGACATTATAAACAAGAAAGATGAAACTTACATTATAGTGAATGTGGAACGCTCTATTTGTGTTGTGAGCTTTAACATTCCTCAGTGACGGATTTGGTACTGCTTCCATTCAGTTATGATGGAGGAAAAACAGATACAGTAAAGGCCTGGGAATTTTGATCTGTTTTATTTTTTCTTGGGCTAACACTGTAAGGTAATAAACAATCTGGATTTAGCTCAAATTGTGTGCCGAAATGTTGGACCTGGATCTGTAATAGTTGTATTTGTCCCTGCTCTTGAATGCCACGAGGTCTCACTTTTAATGGATCAAAATTTTGCTTGAGGTCAAACTGGTGCAAGAGTCTACATAAAATGAAGAGACCATGGGCACACGAGAATAAGGACAGAAACCATCTGCTCCTCGCTAAAGATGTCTGGGTGTTTTCAAAGTACTTTTGAGAATAGCAGTTCTGGGCAATACCTAAGACTGGATCCTGTTATTTAAGAGGGTTTTTATAACAGCAGACAATGGCCGGAGTTTTTATTGTTTTTGACAGAAATGGATGATTTACATTGTGGTCCTACAAATACCTGTGCCACTCCAAATGTTTTATTCTCTATAAGGAACATGTAAAAAAAAGATGAATTTTAACTTGTTTTAGGACATGTTGGAGCATTCTTTGTTTTTTTGTTCCTAATTTACAACCTTTGGGCTTTATATAAAAAGGGGTAGAGTCATTCATTTATAAGCAAAACAACATCTAAATTTATTTAAACACTGGCGTCATCACATTATAAAAGAAAATATTACAAATACATTATATCAATTATCGACATAATGTTTATGTGTGCAGCTTTGGTTTTTGTTAAAAACGGTATTTATTTTTTATGGTTGGGGTGACTGAAGTCGTTTTTGTCTTAACTTCACACATTGTCTTGTGTTGGTTTTTATTTTTATTGGGGTTACTGGTTTGTTAAAGTTTCTGTTCTGGATTTGGCTTTGACATGATTCCTGATCTCAGTCCTCGTTACATATAGAGCCTCTCAAAAAGCTCCCCAAGTCAACACATTTGCTGTAATTACAGCTGGAAATCTGCAAGGAGTGTGTCTCTACCAGCTTTTGCCCACTCTGCTTTGGAAAACAACTCAGGCTCACTTGTATTGGATTGAGAACCTGTGTGAACATTATTTTTTTAAGTCTTCCACAGATTCTAAATTAGATATAGATCTGAACTTTGACTCGGCCATTTTAGAAGAAGAATATAATTTCGTCTAAAACGATCCATTGTAGTTCTTGCTGTATGTTTAGGGCATGTTGACATGCCCACTTAAATGACTAAAATTATATGCAGGCGTCTCACATTTGGACCACATGATGAGAGCATCATTACTCAGCATTTTGAAGGTTTGCCACATTCGAACCTCAGAGATTTAGTTTGGTGTGCTCCTGACTGTTAAAGTGAAAGTGGTACCATGGTAAGATTGAAAGAGCTGCCCAAGGACTTCAAAAATAAGCATGTAGAAGCAATTGAGTCTGGGAAGTCATTTAAAGAGAACTCAAGCGAGTTTAAAAAGGACACTCAAAACATCTGGCAACATGCCCAGTTCAAGCATGTTCACTCTGATACAGAAAAAAGTCTTCTGAAAATAAAGGAAAAAAGTGAAGAGCACACTAAAATGTGCCAGGTAGAAAGTAGACAAAGACCTTCCAGAAAAAGTGTTCTTTGGACATATGAGTCTAAAATGTAACCTTTTTGTATACCAGAAAGAGGATATATTTTGAATAAACCAAATACAGCATCCAAACTAATCTAATACTATAATGATAATAATGAAAAGTGCTGGGCCCAGTCAAAGCCCAGATCTTGAGCTCATTGAGATGACTGGGGTCACTTGTAATGGGCTGTACATGCAAGAAGTCCCTCTAACATCTCACAGCTGAAAGTGTGGAGAGGGGCAAACTTTCCTCAGACTAATATAGGTGAGAGGGTGGATTAAATTATGCTACATTGTGTTTAATTTAGATGGAGCTGGAGATTCAAGATTTAACTCTTTGCAGTTTCAACAAAAATCAAAAGCCCACAGTCTGAGATGTTTGATATGATGGATGAAGGGTGGAATACATTATTTTAAAGTTGCCCTAAACAGTGTGATATGGTAACAGCACAGCTACAGCTGGTATTGGCTTTCAGACTTGTCAGCATATGCGAGGAGTCTGGCAATTACAGCAGAGATGCTTACTCAGCTAGCCACCACAGAGCCACCACAAGACAAAACATTTGCTCATAGTAGTATAGGATTTATCATACTATGTCTTCATTGGTTTTCGTCAAATACAATGATTGTGCTCTGAGGCTTAACTATATTTTAATAAGTTTTTCTGGGCTTGAATAACCCTGTGCATACCATCATTTCTAGATTGCAGTTTGAGGAAAATGTTAATGCAAAGATCTGTTATCATCTCTTCTTTGTATAAATGGATCCCAATCCTGTATTAAATCCCCTCCTTTCTGCTGCTTTCATATAATACATCCCTGCATATAAAAAATAAATAAATAAAAAATCTGCTCATTGTCAATCCTCACTGCTCTGAAGGGTTACATGTCTGGTGATATGAACTGACACTAATAGATGTACTTTATGATTTGCTGTAGTAGAGGATCCAAATGCAGTTAGGACCCATATGCAGTGAGGAGCAAGCAAGAGGTGAAACAGGCAGAGTGAACTATACAAATATTTCATACATATTAAAAAGATGCAGTAATAAAACAAAACAGGAAAAACTGGAAAGAACGGGAGGATCAGACTCAGCGAAAAAAGACAAGCCTGAATGAACATGAGTAGGTCTAATTACGTGAGTGAAAAAAGCTGAAAGAAAAACTGGAGGACAGAGACAACTGGTGGAATCTAATGGGAGAGATGTTCAAACAGAAACTCAGAAACCAGAGAACAGCATAATCCAACACGAGAATGTGAAAAAAAAAAAAATCAAAAGAAACTTTGAAACAACAGGAAAGCAATAGTTAAATGATACAAAGTGCACAAAAGGAACCAGACTACCAAAATAAAACAGAAATGATGGTCTTCAAATGAAAAATAAAATACTAAAGAATGCAACTCAAATCAGAATCTTAACCAAAACACGAAAAGCTAAAAGTACACCAAACCACACAACCAAAGTCCCAAGGATCACAACAAGAAATGTTTTCCTTTGAATTTCTGCAAGTGATTTAGCTCAGAGGTTGAGCTGATTACAAATAAAACATAGTATAGTAACAACTGTGTCAACAAGGCCCATTTCTGTAATGACAAAGTTTTGCTGACCTCAAGTTAACTGGTATGCCTTTAACTAGTATTTTTACCAATCTTCCTGGCACTTTGTAGAAGTGTAGAAGTCACCAACGTTTTAGTTTCGTTATTTGGCTGTTCTGCAGAGGACACAGTAACTTCTGATAAATCAAATGCAAGTTTACTCTACCTTCACAAATTCCCCTACAAGCGACTTATCGAGCATGTTCTTCTATTTGGTGACTCAAATGACTGAATTAATTGCTATATGAAACATTTGTTTAAGTACAGTTTATGAAATTACAGTTTATATGTTTTATTGCAAAACAATATTCTGTCTGTAAGATTACACTTCAATAAAACATAAATAAAACAACGTTCGACCTGCAGCAACCAAAGACTATGTAGTCAGGATTAGTTGATGGGTCAATGACCTCAGCCCAATATCTGATCCAAGAAACACACTTGCTCCAGATGTTTCGGCTGCACACTTATGATGTGAACCTCCCATTTCACCACATCCCAAAGGTGCTCTTTTGGATTGAGTTCTGGTGACTTTGGAGGCCATTTGAGGACATGGATCTTTATGTTCAATAAATCAATTTGATAATATTTGAACATCAAAAGATGGGTATACTGTGCTCATAAAGGCTTGGGCATGATCAGAAACAATGTTCAGGTTGACTGAGAAGTTCAAACTAGGCTAAATTGTTATTAGGGGGTCGAAAAAGTGGCAAGAAAATATCCCACACACCATTACACAACCACCAGCAACTTAAACTGTTTAGACAAGGCAGGATGGATCCATATTTTCAAATCTGGCCTTACCATCTGAACGTCGCAGGTGACTGGGACCAAGTGTTGTCTTCTGCTCCTGTAGCCCATTTATTTCAAGGTTTTATGTGTTGTGTATTAAGAGATGGCATTCCATATACCTTGGTTGTGTATTTTCACTGTACTTTGCTGCTATACTGCAATCACTTTCACCGGAGAGAAACTCCTAAGCATCAGGCAGTCCTCTCTGGGCATTATTTCTACTGCTTTCATCAATTCAGTGATTTTTTCTTAGATCCTGGTTGGAAGTGAGGCAGCTCTCTGTGGGATTTTCCAAAGATGCAGATAGGGGAAATATGCAGGCTTGTTTTTCAACCTTTGCATGCGGGGAAATCTCTCCACCTGGCTAATGTCTGCTCCTCTGTGAACAAAACGGATGAGCTGATCCTTCCTAGCACAAGGAACTCGGACTTCTTCGGTTGTGTCATCCCCAGGAAACACACCATCATGGGGTTAAATGACTACAGCCCTATCAACCTTATGTCTGTGGTCATAAAATCCTTTGAGCGACTGGTGTTGAAGCATTTAAAGGACACCTCAGGAACCAACTGCTGGACCCCTTGCAGTTTCCTTACAGGGCAAACAGGTCAGCAGATGATGCAGTCAGTTTGTGACTACACTTCATCCTGCACCACCTCGACCATCCAGGGACATATGCCAGGATCCTGTTTATAGACTTCAGCTCGGCCTTCAACACCATCAACCAAATCTTTCTCCACCAGAAGCTCACACTGCTCACATTGCCGGTCTCTACCTGTCAGTGGCTCTCTGGCTTCCTGACTGACCGGGAGCAGCAGGAAAAGCTGGGGAGCATCTTCTTCTGCTTAAGAATCATCAGCACAGGCGCCCCCCAGTGGTGTGTTCTCTCACCTCTCCTCTCTTTACACAAATAACTGCACCTCAGCTGACTTGTTTGTGAATCTCCTGAACTTTGCAGATGACACCACAGACTGTACTTCCTGAGGCAACTCAAGAAGTACAACCTACCCCAGGACCTGCTGGTCATATTCTACGTTGCCATTATTCAGTCTGTCCTGTGTTAGTCCATCACTGTGTAGTTTGGCCCTTTCACAAAACAGGATATGTCCAGACTGCAACGAGGAATCAGGTCTGCAGAGAGAATCATCAGGGCTGACCTAGTGCATATTTGCACTATCACAACCTTCATTTTTTGTTTTTCTTTTCTTTATATAAAATCACTGGCTGTACATACACATACATGTACATACTGTTCCTTTCACCTCTTGTCTGTGTACATAAAATTGACCAATAAATCAAATTCTTATTCTGACAAGTGTTTATTTGAGCTACTGTTGCCTTTCTGTCATCACGAACCAGTCTGCTCATTTTCCTTTGATTCCTGATATCAACAAGGCACGTTTGTCATCTTCACCATGCCTAGTTGCCTCAATGCATTGAGTTCCTGCAATGTGATTGACTGGCTTTTACCATAGACAATCTATTGGCACAAAGAGCATGACATGCTTTTTAAATCTGGGGCCACATTTTACTTTCTTTTTCCTGAAATGTGCTAGTTTTTGCAGTTGTATTAAATCCAAATTGAGGTATTGATTTTTTACAACCACTTTAGGTATGTTTTGTGTCCTTCTATATTTCATAGCTTGTATGAATTGTTATTACTTTGTAATTGGAATAGGAGGGATTATAACTGCAGCACGCTTACTTCATTTAAGTCATTTATTTTGCACAGAAGATGAAGAAATTTAGCTCTGTAAAAAGCCAGAGTAGAGGTCAAAATGTAAATACAAAGCAACTGAAAGGTTCATAGAAAGGTTATCTTAACTAACTTAACCATAGTAAGATTACTGAGTATCATTATGCTGAAGTGAAACAAACACCTATTCTCAAATAATATATCACTTTTATCATACAATTAGAGGAAAGCAAGGAAGTTCACAGTGCTTTGTCCTGCTTTTAAATATCCAACAGACACTGAATTACACTCTGACTCTGCACAACAGTTCCAATTGCTCCATGTTACTGCATGGTTGAATGCATGCATAAGAACCTCATGACAGTTGCAGTCTCTCCAAGTCATGATTGATTGCATCCCTGTCTCAACCATGTCAAATCTTGAAAACAATCCTTTTGTTTGTTGTTTTATTTTCCACTGGGAGTATTGATGCTGCAGCTGGCATTCCTCTCTGTGGCAGGTTCAGCTCCCAGCAATTTTTTATGTCCTTTTGGTCTGCTTTACAGGGGCTTCTGTTTTTCCCATCAGATCACAGTGTTGTATTTTTCTTTTCTAATCTGTTGTTTCGAAAGTAGCAACTTAAATCGTTTATTTCCAGTAAGGTTGACTTCCATTTGGTTCTCCTTTATCATAGATTTATTATTTTATCCGGGGAATAAGATAGAAATTACAGATCTTAAGAAATTATCAGACGAAATATCACAGAATTCTGATCTTACAGATTCTTGGCAAATTAATTGGTTTAGTTATTGTTGCAGACCTTTAGTTGAGAATAGCAAGTAAAGAATATATCTTTGTAGCTTTTCGAATAACAAAGAAGTAAACATCACACTTTAACTAGTAACATGGACTTTCTAGGAAAGTAAAAAGATCAAGTTATTTTTTTAATATTCACAAGAATGAGCTGAAAAAAACATTATAATCTTTTCTCTCTGTATTCCCTTTGCTTCCTTTCCATCTGGCATTGAAGAATGAGAACATGAAATAGCTTTTAGTATCCCCACACTGTGCTGTTGAGACCAACTGTTTTGTTATTGATCTGGACTTGTATTATTTAATGGTTTTACCACAAGGACAGTGGACATATGGCTGAGGCTTTACTGATTTATTCTATATCCATGTGCTTCAAATAGTTTTTGAGTAGGAGGAAGAATGTGGGTCCTTGGAGGAATTAGAACCGGGGAGGTACTGTGCTGGAGAGGTCACCAATGTCTATAACACCTGATGAGATATGCAGGAGTCAGGAAATTCAAGAGCATTTAAAGCTTCTTGGTCCTGGTGTTACATGATGGGAAACCGTTATCACTCCCATCCATAAAGCAACAGGAGACCACTTTCCTTTTAGCGCAGAGCATTTTTTTTATCCAGAAGCATGTTCTGATAAGTACATAAAAAAATTACAAAACGGTTTTAATTTTTATGGTAATCATGCGATTAAGGATTCAACCGAATCATCCTCTTTTCGCTATGACCATATTTTTCTTATAGATTGATCTTGAAAAGTAAGCACATTCACTCTGGAAGTTTAGCAAAAAAAGAATAAACTCATTCATGAAGGACGTGGTGCATCAGTGTCAATTTCGGGTATTCCCAGCCCCAGGTTTAAACAAAGTTGGCAGACTTTACTGTTAAAATCAATCAAACTCCCTTTTGATACTTTGTCACCTGTAAAACAAAATAAAATCATACTTTACCACTTTCTGCTCCATACAGCCAGAAAAAACTACAGTTACCCCAGCGCTTTCTCTGGCATCTCATTTAAAGGAATTTACACCGGAAAGGGAGCATGACTGAAAAGTTTTTATTTTTGAGCTGCTGAAAACGTTGGTGTACCTTGATACCACAAACAAGCCCAAGCTTAATGTCATTTTTTATTTCCAGCTGCTACATCTGGATATAGTTGCTTTTAATTTGGTGCACTACTTTTGTGACATCCTGCAGTGGAAATTACAGTTTTTATTTTTTTACAATGCATGGCTATTAAAAAGTAATGTACCTCTAGCTATTAGCTTTAAGTTTTCAGTTTTGCCTGTGGAGGCTTTTTCAAAAAATAAACAGGCAGGTAGCATTCATATTTATAAAATAATATTATATCATAGTGTAGACCTAAACTGTGATGCATTCTGTTAAAAACGGATGAACCACTACTATTTAAGATGTATGTGGTGACATAGAATGTGTTATTTCTCTGCATAAGTGACATACTTTCAGTATTTGACATGCTACTACGAATCTGATGCTGACCTAACGTGGAGAGCTTGTTAAGGTCCTGTGTAGCTGAGGGAGCAACGGAAGGATATTTTAGGGGGTTGGAGTTCAAGGCGATGACTTTAACAGTCTTTTTCCCTGTGAGTCGATGAGAAGTGCATAGCAGGACTATTCAAAGCGGAAGACTGTTCAGTCTTCAGCTTGTAAGGGGTGTAGTGTAAACCCAGATTTTGATTCAATTCAAAGAGAGGGAATTCATATTACATAAATGTGTCTAATTTATTGACATTACTTGTTAATTCTTAGTAAGCTGAATCTTTTCATGTCCTTTTTATTGTAATTGTATTTTTATGTCCAGTCAATATTTTCTACTCAAACAAACTAAGTTCATATTAACATGTAATTTCTTTACATTAATTGAGATTTCAGAATCAGAATCAGAATCAGAATCAGCTTTATTGCCAAGTTTGTACATACAAACAAGGAATTTGACTCCGGTACACTTTGCTCTTTGGTTTTTGTTTTTGCACTACAGAATATACATATTTACAATGTACAATATACACATATATAAATAAAAAGGTGCATTTGCAACATCTGTATGCTGTTGTTTTGTATTTTATTGAATGTTCAACAGAGAAACAGCCTGGGGGAAGAAACTGTCTCTGTGGCGGCTGGTTTTTGTGAACAGTGCTCTGTAGCGTCGGCCTGAAGGCAGAACTCTAAACAGTTTATGTGCAGGGTGTGTGGGGTCTGCAGAGATTTTAGCAGCTCTTTTCCTGACCCTAGACCTGTATAAGTCTTGGATGGAGGGAAGGTCAGCCCTGATGATTCTCTCTGCAATTTCTGAGTAAATTATACTTTTTAATGGCCTGTTTTATTGTAATTATATGTTTGAGCTCAAACAGCTCAATATCATCAAGTTTTGCCTGTTAGCAACACATTGACCCCACCCACCTGCCAAAAATCTAGTTTAAACCAGTGATTAACAGATGGTACATGCGTGATGTTGGTGACGGTGGTAGGGGTTTGTCTTGTAATCAGTGGGTTGCTTGTTCAAACCATGGGCAAGACATTTCATGAAAGACATGTTTTGAATTTCAGGACCTGAAAATTTTAAGTTAGATCAATTAAAATAAATAATTTAAGTTTAATTATTTAAATTAAGTATCTTCAGTTAAAGTCTGTGACTTGGCTATTAGTACATTCTACTCAAATGTTCTATTCCATTCCATTAGGGGCTCAAGTACACTGAACGTAGTAATTGGAGTAATTGGAAGATACAAAGCTGCTGCAAGTAGTGCTCCCATGCTGTCTACAAAGATAAAAACATTTGACATTAACATCACTTCATTGACACTCTCAATAATTTCAAACAAAATCAGTTCAAAGGACCAGAAAGACAGCTAGCCTGCACTAATCTGCTGAACTCTGATGCAAAAATGTTTGGCAAATGACTCGAACAAACCTGCATACTCTTAGAAACTAAGAGTAGGTGTGGCCTGAAAAACAACATGGCGACCCATCCTTAGCTTCTGAGATCTTGTAGAATTCAACAGATTTTTATTAGTCATTTTTTACAGGAATTATAATGGAAAATATACCATGATAATACACCATAATATGTTAAATATATATTAAAATAAATGGGAAATTCAGCAACATCTTTCACTCTGCTATGATATGCATTCCTTTAAATTCAGAATATGCTACAGAGTATGCAGTCTGACAATACCTTACATACAGTTTTAACCTAATGATAGCAATTTCCAAAACTAAATGTATACTTCCATGTGTGAGAGACCCAATCAAACACTTTATCTAATGGAGAATTTTTCACATTCACTAATATTTTTTAGAATTATTGCAAAGATACCTGTCTCAGCATGGGAATTCAAATAGTCTAGATGGACAGCAGTACTTTGACAGGCGTGCTCATTTTAACGAGTTGAAATAAAACATAATGTGTCCATCGGATTAATGTTAAAATACTTTAAATACTGCAAATACAAATAAATGTAGGGACTATAACCCTAAACATCTGGTGTTGCAGCAAAAATTATGAAAGCCTTGATCACAAGCTGGTTTTAAAGAGACATACTTTCCTGTTTGTCACAAAAGGGCTGTGTGGGAAATTCACGAAGTGTTTGTAACCGTCACAATAATAACAACAGAGGCTTGCTGGAAGTTTTCAGTCCACACAGACTGCAAAACATCTTGTTTCCCTAACAGCCAGGCAGTTTCTCCTTTTATTCTTGTTTTTCACAGTTGTGCTTGTGAAATATCCTGCAGTTGAAAATGAACAGTCCTTTCCTTTAATACTCAGGAGGAAGCAAAATTGTGCCAAAGTTTTCCTCTCCCACTCAGTTTGAACCTTTGACAGTTTTTGTCTGTTTGATTTGTTTTATTAATCAGTTTGTGTGTTATGATTTGGGGGTGTTTGGTTTTGGGTTTTGGGTTTTTTCTCTTATGATTGTTTTCCAAATTGTTGTGTTTTGGATCCTGCTTCTGTTTATTATTTCCCGGTTGTGCTTCAGTTTCTTATTGTTGTTTTCTTGTCTTGCAAGTCATCTTTCTCTCTATTAGTTTGTATCATTGGATTTCTGTTTTGCTCCAGTTACGTTTTGTTCTCCCTGTCTCTGTCAGCCATAGCAATCAGCTTCATTCGGTTCACCTGCATCATGCAATCAGTCTTTTTGATTTCACCTGTACCATGCTCCATATATACACCATCATTCTGTTTACTCGTCACGGGAAACATTACTTCTGTTTGTACTCTATGCCTGTTGATGGTTTGTTCCTGCCTCCACCTTGGAGATATTTGTTTCGCTTAAAATAAACTGTTTCTACTTACGGTTACAATGCCTGTCTGTCTGCATTCTGGGGTCCACCACCACACCACACCAGACATCGTACTTTCTTTTTCTAATTCAGTCAAACAACATTTTTTAGCTAAAGCTTGCTAAATTAACTAAACTATGGCATTTGAACCAATGCATTCAACATGCAAACATATCTGAAGTATGAAAATTTTTACTCTCAATTATAACATCCTTTAAAGATGATAGAAGGTAAGGCTTTAATTTAGTCCCTGCTGACAAGATTTTAGACGTTTCTTATATTGTTTGATTAAACGTTTTATGCTGTCCTTTGTGCTGTAAGGGAATATCTGACTCATAGGACATGGTTCCAACAAAGCAGAAACAAGCTGTATGAGGAATAAATGTTGAGTGCTCACTGTGTATGAACCTGGCCTTTTAAACCTTTCATTTCAGACCTTAATGAATGGGAAGCGAATTGGCAGCTGCACAAGAGCTGCGCGACTGCATCAAAGTCAAGTGTAAAAGGAGAATATCTAGATTTGCATTATCCCACATGCCGCAGATTTTTTTACATACATACATAAAACAGCATTAACAGCCATGTTTCGGTCTCATGTTTCATATTTCCTGAGAATGCTCTTTCTAAAAGTGTGCGTTTGTTTTATGCACTGTTGATAGTAATTCTTTTTACTAGACTCAGGACTAGCCTATTCATTATTATTTTACAACAATGCTTAAACTGGGAGCAACCACGATAGGAGGTGGCTATAAAAAATCTGCAACATGTGGGTCAATGGAAGTCAGATATTCCCCCTTTATACTTGACTTTGATGTGCTTGTGCACCAGTTTCAAGCAGTACTCTGTAAAAGCACTGCCTCTAATCTACACTGACTTATAAGTGTATTGAATTGTTTGGAATTGCCTCAATTAGTGCAGTGATAAGGGAGAATTAACTCTTTTAAAGAGATTTTCGCCCTGCCTTTAAATGAACCCCCCCCCCCCCAAAAAAAAACAAAAAAAACCACTTTGCTCTTAACCAAGGTTTAGAATTTAGTGAGGCTCAAAAGCAGCTTTGTACAAGAGAACAACTTACTGTTCTTATTGTGGTGAACCTGGCCTTTTAATCCTTTCCTTTCAGACGTTAACGAATGTGAAGTGGATGAAGGTGGCTGTGAGGGTTACTGCTGCAACACCATTGGCAGCTACTACTGCAAGTGTCCTGAAGGCAGCGAAGTGGGGCCAGAGGGCAAGGCTTGTCATGGTAAGATGGAGTCATAGAGATCTGAATGCAGCAAAACCCAAAGACAGAATGTTAAAACTCTCTGGCAATCCTTATGAATTTTATTTACTGTTTCGCTTCTGATCAAATACAAAATATCCAGTGGGGTTCATATTGTGAAATATCTCAAACTTTGACCTCCATTTACAAAGTCACTATTTATTTATTTATTATAAAAAAAATTTATGGATGAAGCTGAACTTTTGTATTGCCCTTAACTTCCTGTAGCAATTAATTAGTTTTGCAAATCTATTTTCAGTCTCATGAGAAATTTGCCAAGTTTCATTCTTTTGTTTTAATTATTTTGTGTTTCATGTTCCGTATTTTTTCCCTTTAAACGTTGCCCCCTAAGCTCTCTTGGTGCTCCAATAAAAACCATTTTGTCTTTAAAATAAAGATAAATTTCATCATTTGGATTGAATTCATTATTGTAATTTTCTAATTATAAGGGATTATGTTCAAATTTTCTAAATAATGTATCAGAATCCCTATCCATCATGGTGCGGCAGCACTGTTTTTTAAGAACATTTGTCTGCCTCATGTAAAATAAAACCGGGGGGGGGGGGTCTGTGGTCAGCATTTAGGCTCATTGGTACCAAAGAGATACAGGTGTGAAAAAGTGACCCTGACCTTTGAGCTTTAAGGTAGGGCCATTCTAATACTAAATTATTATTAGTTAAAACTGTCTTTTAGATCTTCCCTGAATGAGACTTTAAAATTGTATTAACTAATTATAAACCTAAGGTTTTGGGAGCCCACTTTGACAACTAGTTGTTTTTCACATCAAAGAACAGAGCACATAGTCTGAGTTTTGAAGTCATATCATTTGGCCAAAATTGAAATGTAAATTAAATCCCAAACATTCAGATTTCTGTTTCCTATTCCGTGCCTTTGAGGCACTCGCCATACATGTCTGGTCTGTTGCTTTGTCTACTTGTCTCAGCATCCCAGCTAAGACTCTGATTGTGTCACACGATGCCATTCAGAACTCATGACCCCTGACCCCCGACACCACCACCACAGCTCTCGGCCCTGCTCCGCCAGGCACTACCTCATTTACCAGTGAAAAGCAGCCATTGTTTAGTTCCCACTAAAATCCTCTCACATGTGGAGACCAATACCTTTGAAAAACATCCCTGTGGATCTGCAGTTTTATATGTTGATAAGATCTCAACATATAATCTATAAGAACTGAACAGAACTGCTTTATTTACACTAACGTTATTCCAAAATAAACTGCGCCAATTCAATTTTCTTTCAATAATCGTGTTATGAATAAGGATTCCTGAATGTTTTTCTTCCAACATGTAACCTTCTGGAACTTTTATTCATTTATTTAGATTGTGTCCTCTGACGCTGAGTGGCTCTTCCTCTGGCCCGGAGTCCCGCTGCAGTCGGTGGACACAGATCTTTGCCCACCTGGAGTCATTTAAATTAGGGTTAGGTTAGCAAACAGTACTCTAAGCTTTCAAAGCTCACATTGCGCTGTTTAATTCATCATCAATAAAATGAACAGAGTATGGTACAACTGCAAATCTACCAATACCAAGCCTTCCACCTAAACCAACAGGCCCAGCAAGAAGCATGTTAGTCAGAGAAGCTGCAGAGAAGCGTCTGGTAACTCAGGAGGAGCTGAAAAGATCCACAGCTCAGGTGGGAAAATCTGTAGACAGGATAAACATTAGCACTCTATAAGTCTGGTTTTCATGGAAGAGTGGTAAGAAAAAAAGCCATTGCTGAAAGATAGCCCTAAAAGCTGGAAAAGTAACAGTGCTCCTAATCCCTAAAGCATCATCATTCCCTTGAGATAGTGCCCACCTTGAGGGCGGCAGCATGATGGGGCAGGCATACTTTTTGTCTGGAAAACAACCTGTTGGAAGCTGCAAAATACTTAAGACTGGGTTAGAGCTTTATCTTCCAACAGGACAGCGACCCCAGGCGTTACAGCTGCGTGTGTTAGAATGGCCCAGTCAAAGTCCAAACCTAAATTCAACTTTTGGCAAGCCGTGATCACAGAAGCTCTTGAATTTAACATTTGTATGTTGTCTTGACAACTTGTTTCTGTCTCTGTGGATCAGAAGCATTAGTCTAGCACACATACAGCCCTGTGAGACCATCCCATGAAGAACAGGATATTTAATGCATACTCAACACACAGCGTGGTAAGCCATCCATCATTCACACCAGAGAGACTCAGTCAGACCAAATCTTAAATACATATCTTACATATTTAAAAAAAAGGTGTTTGCAAAAAGAAGAGTAAAAATAAATCAAACTTGATTGAAGCTCAGAGGATGATTGTTTGTACCTAGAATTGTGGTCTAATAATACTTAATTTTCCAGATGGAAAAAGGGGACACGTTTCTGAAATCTGACAATTTTTTTAGGGCTTCATTCAGTTGGAAGACTCCAGCTCTTTTATGAATCTCTTTTGTATGCACAAGAGATTTGAACCAAATATCAAATACTAAAATAGACTGGCTCTGATGCAATATAGAATCCCTAACATCATGAATGTTGATTTTCTGTTGTCGATCATTAAACACATTAATTTGATGTGTTATTAAATGTGCTCTAAAATTGTCTCTGACAACCACACAAAGACTGGTGTTCAAGACAAGTCTGGACGTTATACTCTGGTGGTTTTTAGTATTGGTGCTTTCTTATTGATTTGCTTCATGAATGCTTTTGGTTTTTCTATAAAGACTTGTTAAAGTTTGTATCTACCCAAATATCTTGTTCATCTGTTTTTGTTCAGACATAAATGAATGTGAGGAGCTCAATGGAGGATGCCAACAAACGTGTGTCAACACAGCAGGTTCTTATCACTGCGAGTGCAGCGAAGGTTTCCGGATGCACTCTGATGGTCGGACCTGCATTGGTAAGTAAACGACAGTGTAAGTAGTAGTAGACAACTATCCTGACAGTTTGAAAAAGTTCTCACTCTATGTTATAGGTCTAAAGGAAATATATTGGAAGTTTGATTACTCTGATTATTAGGTTTATCATCAAGAGTCAAAGTGTTACTTTAAGTAATTTCTCAATATATTTTCTACAGGATAGCTGGAGCAGATGCAACATTAGCCATCATCTGTCTTGATTTGAGTAATGCAAAATTTTCTATACCATTTTATGTTTTTTTTTTTTTACTTTTATTACCTTTTTTTGCACTTTTTTTCACTTCTTTGTGAACTATTTATGTGCTGGCTGTTTGTTTTTTTGACTGTTTTGCCATCAGTTTAATGAAAAAAAGATTCTCTGAAAATTTTCACTAACCTACCTACCTACCTACCTACCTACCTACCTACCAAACCAACCAAAGAAGTCTCCAGTTTTTGCTACGGTCCAACAAGTGTGAAATGGAAAGAATTTTACTTGGTTTGAAATATAAAATCCAGTGCATTATTGACAATTCATGTATTTTCCTTTTCTAACAAAGTAAGACATCATGTCTTTCTTCAGTTTTATAATGGTTCTTAATGCTCCGAATTGCCAAAGTGCCAAAGGGGCAGCTAGTTACAGGGGTTGGACAATGAAACTGAAACACCTGGTTTTAGACCACAATAATTTCTTAGTATGGTGTAGGGCCTCCTTTTGCGGCCAATACAGCGTCAGTTCGTCTTGGGAATGACATATACAAGTCCTGCACAGTGGTCAGAGGGATTTTAAGCCATTCTTCTTGCAGGATAGTGGCCAGGTCACTACGTGATACTGGTGGAGGAAAACGTTTCCTGACTCGCTCCTCCAAAACACCCCAAAGTGGCCTCAATAATATTTAGATCTGGTGACTGTGCAGGCCATGGGAGATGTTCAACTTCACTTTCATGTTCATCAAACCAATCTTTCACCAGTCTTGCTGTGTGTATTGGTGAAATTGTCATCCTGATACCCCGGCACCGCCTTCAGGATACAAGTGTTTGAACCATTGCATGCACATGGTCCTCAAGAATGGTTCGGTAGTCCTTGGCAGTGACGCGCCCATCTAGCACAAGTATTGGGCCAAGGGGAATGCCATGATATGGCAGCCCAAAACCCATCACTGATCCACCCCCATGCTTCACTCTGGGCATGCAACAGTCTGGTGGTACGCTTCTTTGGGCTTCCCCACACCGTACTCTCCCGGACGTGGGGGAAAAAACAGTAAAGGTGGACTCATCAGAGAACAATACATGTTTTCACATTGTTCACAGCCAAGATTTGCGCTCCTTGCACCATTGAAAACTGACGTTTGGCATTGGCATGAGTGACCAACGGTTTGGCTATAGCAGCCCGGCCGTGTATATTGACCCCGTGGAGCTCCCGACGGACAGTTCTGGTGGAAATAGGAGAGTTGAGGTGCACATTTAATTCTGCTGTGATTTGGGCAGCCGTGGTTTTATGTTTTTTGGATGCAATCAGGGTTATCACCCAAACATCCCTTTCAGACAGCTTCCTCTTGCGTCCACAGTTAATCCTGTTGGATGTGGTTTGTCCTTCTTGGTGGTATGCTGACATTACCCTTGATACCGTGGCTCTTGATACATCACAAAGACTTGCTGTCTTGGTCACAGATGTGCCAGCAAGACGTGCACCAACAATTTGTCCTCTTTTGAACTCTGGTATTCACCCATAATGTTGTGTGCATTTCAATATTTTGAGCAAAACTGTGCTCTTACCCTGCTAATTGAACCTTCACACTCTGCTCTTACTGGTGCAATGTGCAATCAATGAAGACTGGCTACCAGGCTGGTCCAATTTAGCCATGAAACCTCCCACACTAAAATGACAGATGTTTCAGTTTCATTGTCCAACCCCTGTATGTCTGCTAAGGTAATCATGTTTAGAGCACTGTTTTACGTTCTGTTTTACTACCCGTCTCTGTCATCATGCCTCTGGTGAGATCACCCAAAAGGCAAATGATTAATATTCCAATTTGGGACATCGTTAAGTCACAGAATAAACAGGATGGAAATAATATCCACTGGAATAGTACTGGAAGAGCACTGAAAATAATAATAGTTTTTAGCCTTTTCCCAAGTATTTTCTATAAATATATAGCAACTGAGTTTGAGGTGTGAAGGCTGTTTTGCTAAACTCATATTTATTTTGTTTCATCCATCTTCCATTAGTGAAGGTTTTTCTACATTTTCATTTCCACTTGAATAACTGAGCCAATGAACGTTCTGGCACTTTTTACCCTTCATGCCTTTGTCTCTGTTTTGCTTTAAAGCTGTAAATTCTTGCTCCGTTTTGAATGGAGGCTGTGAGCACAAGTGTGTGGATGTGGGCAACAATCAGTACAGATGTGAGTGCCGAAGGAACTACCAGCTGAAACGAGATGGGAGACACTGTGAACGTAAGTGATCTGGTCAGGAAATGTTTCATTCATGCAAGCAGACATAATTATTTTTCCCTGCCTTGCACAAGTATAAACATTCCTTGAACCTTTTCACATTTTGTCACGCTAAAACCATAAACATCAATGTGCTTTGTTGGTATTTTATGTGATAGACCAACTTAAAGAAGTGCATAATTGTGAAGTGGAAGGAAAATTGTACATGGTTTTCAAAGGTTTTTACAAATAAAAATCTGAAAGTCAACTTTGATCAGCTTTTAGGTTCCTTTTGAAGATTAGCAACCCAAAACATGATTCAGCCACCACCATGTTTGACTGTAGGGATGCTGTTTTCAGGGTGCAGTGTTAGTTTTCCACCACACATCGAGTATTGCATGTAGGCCAAAATGTACCAGTGTAGTCTCATCAGACCAGAGCAGCTTCTTCTACATGTTTGCTTTGTCTCCTACATTCCTTGTGGGTAACTTCAAAAACAGGATTCCCTATGACTTTAATGGTCTGATTTGTGCTGGGCCTAACGAGTACCGGTCATGTTAATAGACTGAGCTTTGAATCTCTGCAGCTCCTCCAGAGTTACCATGGTTGCTCTTGGCAGGCTCTTTTTTTATTAAGGTTGTCGTTGCTGCCCTTTCATTTTACATGGATGATGGGCTTGCAGTATGCCATACTCTTATCAATAAGATGTTTATGACCTAACCCTGCTTTAAACATCTCTACAGCATTATTCCTGACCCTTCTGGTGTGTCTTCATGATGCTGTTTGTTCACTAATGTTCTCAAACAAACTTCTGAAGCCTTAATAGAACTGCTGCATTTATACTGAAAATGTACACAGGTGAACTGCATTTACTTATTTGATTGATTCTAATTGTCCCTGAATTGGGTTGTAATGGGGGTATAAATGTAAAGGGGATGATAAACAAATGCACACCACACATTTCAGATTTTAATTTGTTAAACTACCTGAGGACTATGTAACCTTTTTCTTAATTTTTTCATATATGCACCAGTTCTTTTTGGTTTATCACATAAGGTTGTGTATCTCAGCAACAGAGATTATATGTGCAAGCTTTGTTTATTTGTTTGTGTTTATTAGTGAGGGACCCCTGTAAGGAGAGGAATGGAGGCTGCACACACCTGTGCCACTCAGAAGGTGGTAAAGTTAACTGCAGCTGCCGTCCTGGTTTTATGTTGTCTGGAGACGGAAAAAACTGT
Organism: Crenichthys baileyi; assembly: GCA_036173005.1. Taxonomy (NCBI): domain Eukaryota; kingdom Metazoa; phylum Chordata; class Actinopteri; order Cyprinodontiformes; family Goodeidae; genus Crenichthys; species Crenichthys baileyi. The sequence continues at coordinate 441,687 of JAHHUM010000019.1, forward strand.
GAAGGTGAAGAAAATCTATTTCCGTCACAATTTACTCAAACACATAAATGCATATTCTATTCATACTCAAAATACTACTTATCAAAAAGATCTATACCAACTTTTCTCTATTACCTTGCAGACAATACGCTATTGCTGATGTCACTAAAAATAGTAATAAGGAAGACCCTCATCTCCAATGTCATCCTGCTCTATCTGTCACAGTTAGTTCAGAAAACACAAAGGGCACCAGACGTAAACACCACCCCTGGAAAATACTCAAAAACAACCAGCGAGGAAGTTTATCAAACATTTTTCTGGGTCTGATAATAGGAAAGCATCCTGTTTTTATTTTTATTGCTCAAATGAAATGAAATTTGCCATATGATAGTCAGGAGTTGGCTTTGTAGTTAATATTGTCCTCACAATCACTCTTTTTTTCCCTGTTCTTCTTCCAGGGGATAAGCTTATTTTTTTGTTCATTTTCCTTATATTCCTTTGTTACATTTATGGGGGATATGTTTGCATAATTGTTATTAAAACCCCTCCAAGCAAGTTTGATCATTATTTAGATAGCATGTGTGTTTTTTTGGCTCCAGGTTAGTTACCCCTTTTGCAAATTCATACCCCAGGCCATTACAGTTTCATCCAAAACTACTTCTGCTCTATAACTGCAAACAAATCATTTAATACCATTGCGTATTACTTTATTTCTCGGCAGTTACCTATTTTGATAAGTTTTGTAAAAAATGCAAATATAAAATAATATGACCCCCTGATCCAATAATCCAATGTGACCTGTTGTTGGTTGGAGTGACATAACCACATATCTTTGCATTATATGAGTCCCTCCATCCATCGTCTTCCGCTTATCCGGGGTCGAGTCGCGAGCCTAAGCAGAGAGACCCAGACTTCCCTCTCTCCAGCCACTTGGGCCAGCTCATCTGGGGTTAGGGTGGGATCCAAAGCTGACAAGAATTCCGTTTTCATGGTTTCAAGTGGCAAACTTCCTCTATGTCTTATCAAAATATCACTAATATATTAATACAAAAAAAAGTATATTATTATATTTAATAATTTACGCATTAGTAACTTTGATTTTACGTGTACTCGTTGTCTTCCGCTTTATCCAGGACTGGGTCGCGGGGGCAGCAGACTCAGTAGAGACACCCAGACGTCCCTCTCCTCAGACACCTCTTCCAGCTCCTCCGGGGGGAGCCCAAGGCGTTCCCAGGCCAGCCGAGAAGCATAGTCCCTCCAGCGTGTCCTGGGTCATCCTCTGGGCCTCCTCCCGGTAGGACGTACCCGGAACACCTCACCAGGGAGGCGTCCAGGAGGCATCCTAACCAGATGCCCGAGCCACCTCAACTGGCTCCTCTCGATGTGGAGAAGCAGCGGCTCTTTTAGTAGAGTATTAGTAGGGTCACCCAAGGCAAACAGGTCCTAGGTGAGGGTCGACAAGTAAGCCCCAGCCCCCCTTAGGACAAATAACATAGATGGGGAAAAATGTTCCCCGCCAGGGGTGGGTCACCGGGCCCCACTCTGGGCCAGGCCTGGGGTTGGGGGCCTGGCGAGCTCCTGGTGGCCCGGGGTTTCACCCATGGACCCCCGCTGGGGAAGCCTAAAAAGGGAAAAGGGTCCCCTTCCCAGGGCTCACCCCCCGTGGGAGGGGGAAAAAGGGGCGGTGCTTGTGGTATGGGTGGCGGCCGAAGGTGGCCCCCTTTGGCGGGCTGACCCGGCTCAAAAACTGGCATTAAGTATATCATAGAAAATGACTTTAAACCATGGGCTGATCAAAGTGGGTAAGAAACGTCTACACAGTTGCTATGAATTGAGGCACGGTTGTGACAAGGCCGACAACACCTTTTCGTACCCAACAGTCAGGTTTGTTATCACCAAAAATGCAATAGTATGAAACAGCAAAGGGGTATATAAGCCAAATAGCTATAGAAATGTGCTCCCTCTGTCACCTGATTTGAGATTTCTAATCAGATTTGGTCTTGTGTTATACTTTTGCTTTTATTGCACCTGCAACAATGGGTTAGACCATTCAACTCCCACCTCCGGGAGAGCTTTGACCAGATTCCGGGGGATGTTGGAAACATAGAGTCCGAGTGGAACATGTTTTCCGCATCTATTGTCGATGTTGCTGCCCGTAGCTGCGGCCGTAAGGTCTGCAGTGCCTGTCGTGGCGGCAATCCCAGAACCCAGTGGTGGACACCAGCAGTAAGGGATGCTGTCAACTAAAGAAGGAGTCCTATGGGCTGTGTTTGGTTGTGGACTCCGAGGGGGGCTGACGGGGTACCTGAGCCAAGCGTGCTGGGCCCCTGTGGCAGGGGCCCCAAAACTCGGCCGGGGAGGTTTTGGGTGAGGCCATGGAAAAGGGGACTACCGGTTTGGGCCGAAGGATTCTGGAAAAACGTCCGGCGTCTCAGGGGGGGGAAGCAGGGCTTCGCCAACACGTTTTAGTGGGGGGGGGAGGCTGCTGACCTCGACTGAGGACATTATCGGGCGGTGGAAGGGGTACTTCGGGTCTCCCAAATTCTCCCACACGCATTTCCGGTGGAAGCAGAGGCTGGGACTCGGGTTGGATCTTTCATCCCCCAGGCTAAAGTCACCGGGTGGTTAAAAGCTCCGTTGGTGGAAAGGGGGTTTGGGGGGGATAGATCCGCCCTGATACCTCAAATTCTGGATGTTTGGGGCTGTATTTTTGCACGCCTTTTCAACATTGCATGGCGGTCGGGACAGTGCCTCGGGATGGCAGATGGGGGGTGGTCCCTTTCATAAAAAGGGGAGGAGGGGGAATAGGGGGGGTTTGGGGGGGGGGGAGGGGGGGAAGGAGAGGGGGGGGGGGGGGGGGAAGGGGGGGGGGGGGGGGGGGGGGGGGGGGGGGGGGGGGAAGGGGAGGAGGGGAAGAAGGGAGAAAGCGCAGGAAAGAAGTAAGGAAAAGCATGAGTTTGGTCCGCAATATGCGGCACTAAGTCCGGACCTGTTCCGGTGTAATGTTGGACTCCGGCAGAGCTGCCCTTTGTCACCGGTCCCTGTTCTAACTTTTATTGACATATTTGCTTAGCGCAGCGCTAGGCCGGGGGGGTCGGGTTTGTGGACCAGTGGATTTCGTCTCTTCTTTTCTGCAGATGACGTGGTGCCTGCTTCTGCCCCCTCTACCAAGCCTACAGGCATGCGCTGGGCTGTTCGCAGCCGAGTGTGAAGCGCTGGGATGAAGGACAGCTCCTCCAAGTCAGAGGCCATGGTACTCGATCGGAAAGTGGGTGGCTTGCCTCTTCAGGTTGGAGGAGAGTTTCCCTGCCTCAAGTGGAGGAGTTCATATCTCGGGTCTTGTTCACGAGTGTGTGGAGGATGGAGATCGACGGACGGACGGTGCAGCTGCCGCATAATGGGGCACTGTGCCCGGTCCGTTGTGGTGAAGAGGAGAGCTGAGCCGAAAAGGCGAATCCCCCCCCTGCCTCCTTCGCTTCTCGTTTAACGGTCGGTCTACGTTCCTACCTCACCTATGCCATGACTTTGGGTCATGACAGAAGAACGAGATCCCGGATGAAAAGCGGTTGAAATGAGCTTCCTCCGTAGGGTGGCCGGGCAACATCCCTTAGAGATAGGGTGAGGAGCTCCGCGGCCAATCAGGAGGGGCTCGGCGTAGGAGCTGCTGCTTCCTCAACATTGAGAGGACCTAGTTTTGAGGTGGCTCGGGCATCTATATCGGATTGCCTCCCTGGACGCCTTCCTGGGAGGTGTTCCAGGCCGTCCCACCGGGAGGAGGCCCTAGGGGACAGCCCAGGACCGCTGGAGACTTATCTCCTCGGCTTGCCTGGGATACGCCTTGGCTCCCCCCGGAGGCGCTGTAAGGAGGTGTCTGTGGAGAGGGACGCTGGGTGTCTCTGCTTAGTCTGCTGGCCCCCGCCGACCCGGTCCCGGATAAGCGAAGCTACGCCGACAATGGTTTTAGAACAAAGGTTGAATTAATCAAGGTATTGTGGGTGGAGACAAGAAATACATGTATTAATTTCATGACTGTCTCTGGACTTTTACTTTGTCTCATGTAGTCCTGAAGCATTCTTTAGTTAAATGTGGGAGGCAAATTGTATTTAAAAAAAGAAAAAAAAACGGCTATAATTACAAATGTCCTCTGTGATGCTGTTCCATTTGTTATATCTGAGTGCAAACATGCACATCTTCACATCTTCATCTTTCAACGGTTGCCTGTCTGCTGTAGACATGGATGAATGCAGCTCTGGTCAAGCTAAGTGTTACCATGGTTGTGTCAACATGTTGGGCTTCTTCAGCTGTGTGTGCCATCCTGGTTTCGAACTCGGTGCTGATGGCAAGCAGTGCTACCGTAAGTCAAAACTGTGGAACTTTGATATTTGCTCAAAAAAACGAATGCACAGCTAAGAGCTTTATGTTATGTTTTTGCTTAGCTTTGGCAAAGAAGATCATTGAGAAATGGATCAAAGCAATTGGCTTATAATAGGGAGATTGCTTTTGAGCTAAAATTGTGAACTGTATGAGCTGAAACATGTTTACAGTTTCTCAGAGAAGAATTATTGGACCTTTAACACAGTGTCATAATACAACTATAAATTTCAATGTAGTTTATTGGGATTTTCAGTCATAGACCAAAACAATAAAGTCTTGCATAACTTTGAAGTGGAAAGAAAATAATAGATGGTTTTCAAATTGTTTCACAAATAAAAATCTGAAACATACATATGCAAGCTAGTAAGAGTTGAGGAGAATATGGATGTCTCTAAATACATCCCATAAGCAAACCTGTTAGTGCCAGCAAAAGACTTGAGAGTTAGGCAGAGGGTCACCTTCTAACAAGATAACAACTCGGAACAGACAGGCAGACCTACAATGGTGTGGTTTTAAATAAAGCATATTAATTTGTTTGAATACCCCAGTCAAGAGCCAGCCTTAAATCCAATGAAGAATATGGTGCAAGAATTGAAAATTGCTCACTGAGATTGAGCTATATCAAAACAAGAAGAAATGCAAATATTGCATACAAATGCATATCACACTTGTCAGATTTTTGTTTGTACAGAAATTTACAAACAAAAATGTAAATTTCTTTACAAAGAAGACACTCCTGGTCTTTGCTGATGACTATTTCCTGATTCATCAGCACTCTGCCCAAAGAGCGCTGATGTGGTTCAGCCCCCTTCTTTCCACTTCACAAATATGCACTACTTTACCTCAGTCTATAAAAAATCACAGTAAACTACATTAAAGTTTGTGGCTTTCATGTGACAAAATGTTTGTATGTAACATATCGGAATAAGGTAAATCACACATTATTTTGGTATGATAAATCAGCTAGATCAGCTCATTTGGACTGGTTAGATGGAGATCACTGGTCCTCAAACTCATTAGTGAAAAAAAACCTGTTAAAGAAGTGAGATGGTACAATGTAACAACTCTCTCATCACCTGTAGCAAGTAAAATACGAAACATGATCAGAACTTCACAACACTGTCTAGATATTTTAGTTCTGGTCATCTCATGCTGTGGTTTTGGTGCTCCCACCTCCAGGCATTGAGATGGAGATTGTAAATAGCTGTGAGAAGAATAATGGTGGATGCTCTCATCACTGTGAGCATACCACCAATGGCCCCCTCTGCTCCTGTAATCAAGGCTACCAGCTAGATCAAGACAGGAGGACCTGTGTAGGTAAGAGCTTTGCTGTCCTATGAGGTTTTCCAATATCAGTCTACAGTGATTCTGGTTAACATTTAAAATATGTTCTTTTCTTAGATAGCAATGAATGTGTCAGTGAGGGGTCCTGCTGCAGCCATGTCTGTAGAAACTACCCCGGTGGTTATGAGTGCAGCTGCAGAGCAGGCCACAGACTGAACCCAGATGGCTGCGGCTGCGACGGTGAGATTGCAGCAAAATTGTTAGCAGATTAGCTTGTCTGGTGTTTTTAGGGCTTCTTATCTTATGGAACAGCTAGGTTGTAATTCTGATGCATGCTTAATATCTCGTTCAGAAATTTGCCATTTCAAAGCCATAGCAGGGAATGAAAAAGAGAACACATTGCTCATGAAGTAGCCAAAGTCTAAACACACTCCAGATGCATGCTATTGATTTTATGCATATCAAATTAGTGTCGACCCCCATCACGTGCCAGTGCTGTGCTAAAGTTGTGCTTTTCTTCCATTGTCTTCTTTTAGATATTGACGAGTGTCTAGTAGAGACCTCGGGATGTGAACACTACTGTGTCAACACCTTGGGAACCTATCAGTGCTTTTGCCGAGTGGGCTTCCGCTTGGATCAAGACCAGCACTCTTGCATCTGTGAGCAACAACTGTATTGTAACAATCAGCAAGCAGAATTCTGACAAACCAAATCAAACAAACCCTTTGTATGTTCAGCTCTGTATGGCAGTGATCTGGACGAGGAAGAGGAGGAACAGGAGGAGGATGAGGGGCTGGAGGTTGACAGACTACCTGACCTGCTGTTTCGAAAGGCTCCTCAACTGTTGCAATACACAGCAGCCCTGCAAGCACATTACAGCAGGGATGATGGTCATTATGTTAGTGGCAGTGAAGAAGAATTAGAGATCCACGGAGAGCACAGGGGAGAGCTGAGACTGGAGAGCACCATAGGTACAGTAAAAAGTGTGAATGATACCACTTCTGTGGTTGCCTGGCCAAATCAGTGGTGTTTTATTGTCCTCTCCATAAATCTACAGACAAGAAAAGTAATTTGGAGTTTACCATTTCCTTTTCAGTGTGCTTAGATGGCTCCTTTGGGGATGGCTGTAGTGTGAGCTGTGAAGACTGCGTGAATGGAGTGTGTAGTGAAAACAGAGACCGATGTGATTGTTCACCTGGCTGGACGGGAACCATCTGCAACGAGAGTAAGAATAGTTTCTTTTCTTTTCAGTGTAAACTCCTGGTACTGTATCTGGATATCTGGATATCATCAGAGACAAAGTTCTGTTTGTTCCAGAAAAATGTCAGTTCCAAGCAGAAAGATAGAAGAAGCAGCGCTGATAGAATGTCACCAAGGAAGATTAGGAACAGAGTTTAATTTGAGTCAAAAATAATAATGTTATGGTAACATTGATAAAAACCTAATAATTAGACATGGAAAGATTCTGGAATTAGAAATGATTTGTACTTAGATGGATAACATGATGACTAGCTTAGAAAAAAAAGATAGGTGGAGTAACTGGAGGGTCAGAAGTTAAACCTAAATCTGCCAGGGGTATGTACAAGTTTAGGCTTAATTGTTGGTTGTGTCTCTGATAGCACGAGAACCAGGTTTGCAACACTAGCAACATTAACTGGAATCACCTCACTTGACACCCCTACATACATCCAGATGTCTATATTGAAACATATTAAAAGCCTTGTAAACATTTAGCATCCCCGCCATACTAAATAATAAAAACAATTATTCCAAAACCATGAACATTGCCCAACCCCTGCTTAAAGCTGAATGCATAAAGAACTTGATTGAGTAATTATTTCCCACAGCAGGCAAAAATGTACACTAACCTACTGAACTTCACTGACAGGACTAAAGCACATACACACATCCTGGTTTTGCTAGCAATCCTTCATCATCCAGGTCTGTTGAATTGCCTAAAGTGTTATTGTGTTTTCTAATTAAGGGATGCGATAGCTCACAGTGTGCATCGATCCAGAGACATGGATCAACTCTCATCGTTTCTTCAGTGTGGGCAGCTGGGGTTATTTATGGGCTCTAGAACAAAAGGGGACCAGTGGGAATAAATCTGATGCTAAAGTGTGGCAAGGAGCCACAACAAGACTACAGGCTGAGGTCAAGGATGTCCACTAGTGGGTAAGGAAGGAGACTCCTTTGTTCTGATGTAGGACAATGATTAATAGCTGTCTTTGGTCTGTGGGAGAGGTCCATGTGGGATTAATCCATTTAGAAGCAATCTGTCACTTCTGAAAAGTACCTCCTGAGGGTGACTCCTGGTGTTCAGATGCGCATCATGGAGGAATAGGTCTGGACAGCCCTGTTGACTGATGGAAAGGTTCTGTAGAAAGCCACAACACAATGATCTATTACTTAAAGTAAAAATGTCAGATCCTTAGCAAATTTCACAAAAATATCAAGTTCTTTATTGGAAAGCACTAGCTTTTAATTCAAATATATTGTGGTAAATATGTACATTTTCAAAAACGTGTTGCAGCACTGAACTAAATGTTTTTTTATGAAAAATACAAAAAAAACGAATTCATTTCTTAATAATTTATTACAGGGTATTTTTTATTTTTTTTATCACCAAAAAGCATTACATTTATATCTGTTGATTTTTGTTAAAACAATCTACCTTGTAGCAGCTGTGAGGAAAGTGTGAGGTGGAGTTAAAGCAGACACTGCAGGAATGTTCTTTAACACGTCACAGCCTGCTGGTTTGTGCCAGAGTTGCTAATGACGTCTGTGAGAATAGGAAACTCAGAGGAGAACGGAATCAGTCTCTGACCACTTCCTTGCATTAGATGTTTTGTATTTTCAATTCGTGTTTTTGTGGTAAAGAAGTTTCCTTAGTTAAATTCATTAAGTAGTTCTGCATCAAAAACAAAAGGGATTCTCAACCTTGTGTGTCTCCAGCTTGTCCCCAGGGGAGCTATGGTAAAACGTGTAACGGTGTTTGCCGCTGTCTGAATGGGGGCTCGTGTGACCCTGTGACTGGGAAGTGTCTGTGCCCTCCCGGGGTACAGGGCCACTTCTGTGAGGATGGTTTGTATTCTCTGTCTTTTACGCACACATTAATCTGGAATTGAGTCACAAGTCACAAGCATGTGGCATACTTTGGTTTTTACAAAATTATTTATTATTTTGCCCTGGGTTGATAAATAAACAATGAAATGATTTATAATTCCTAGGGTGTTTATAATCAGAGAAATGTAATTCCATTTAAGGAAAAACAAGTTTTTGGGAACTTGATATATTTAAAGAAAGGAACAGATTAGGTGTCATGCTGCTATCAAGATTATGTGCTTTACCTGAAAGTTTTTCAGTATACGTTACTGAAAACCAAAATTTAGACAGCATTCTGCCCACATCACAACTAAAGGACCATGCAATCAAAAAGGGTAGGGTATAATACAAAAAAGACAAAATATTTCATAATTTTCTGAACTATTTAGAACATAAAATCTTAAACAAAAGAAGTCATTTTAACTTATAAAACACTGGTAGAGGGTGGTTAACCAGGTAGTGATGATGCACAGGTGTTAAAATGCTTTTTAAACCTTAACCAGAATTCCCATATTTTGCATTAAATAGCAGCTTTTTACTAAGCTTTCACAAGTTATGACATTGTCTAAGAAACTGTGATGTAACATGAAGTTTATTTAGGATTTGTCCATCAATGTGACGAGTTCTCTGGGACTAATCTCACTCACAGGTTGCCCAAGGGGTTATTTTGGAAGGCACTGTAGACAAAGGTGCAACTGCCCCAACAACGGACCCTGTCACCGACTGTATGGAGCCTGCCTCTGCTCTCTGGGATTATATGGTCGTTTCTGTCATCTAGGTTGGTGAAAAGTTGAAGGACAGGCTGTATTATAATGGTGGAATAGTGTTAAACTTAAAGTAATTACAACATAAATGTTATTCATAAATGCATTACACTTTCTGTCAAAGTCTGTTACGTAAACAGCCATTTGATGGTTGATATCTGCCAGAATAAACAGTATTAAGACTATGAAAATATGAAACATTGCAAACAAGTTTCCCCAAATCAGTATGATCAGGTTTGTTTAAAATATTTTGTGAATATTTTACATGTGATGTCTCCTCAGTCTTGCATTTGGTTTTGATAAGCAGATTACACCGTTGTGTCACTTGATGTGCTGAGCCGTTTAGAAGGCGGCACAAGGTGGGAAGGAAGCTCTCTGGGCAGCCAGTGTCCGTCCAGCTTTACCTCAATGAGGTGGACTGCCAGGGCAAATTCCTCATTGTCCAGCATGCCATCCCTGTCTATATCTGACAGCCTCCAGATGTGAGCAAGCACAGAATTGGGCAAATGTGTGGTTATCATCCATTGTTTGACTTTGGTGCCACTGAGTTTGCCAGCATGTGGACTTAAGTTATAGAAGATCTCATCGTATTTAGGTTTGTATTTCTCTACAACCCATTCACCGGAGTCTGCTTCTCTGATCTCATCATCTTTGAGCATTTCCTTAAATGGATCTTCCCTGAACTGCTCACGCCGGAATGTTCCCAAAAATTCCCCATCCAACACGGCAGGTAGCGATTTCTTCTTCTGCTTTTGTTGCTGAAGTAACGGAACCAGACCGGCTATGTCAGTGGTTAGCAGTTTGTCCAAAGAGCTCATCAGGCTTGGTTTCAGAGACTTGAACTTCGAGAAATCTTGACCCAAAAGTTTCTCCTGCAAATGGATGCAAACTTGTGAGGCTCACAGAAGGCATTAAATCACATGAAACATTTTATTTTTGGAGCCGTTAGAGAGTTCGTTTGACCTGCATCTTGGTGCAATCAGGGAAGTCACCAGCTGGGACTCGATGCTGTTGCTGAACCTTGGTGAAAATAACAGGAAGCTCATAGATCAGACTGTGCTTCTTGCTTTCTTTACAAAAGATGGTTGGCATCGCCTGCTTCAGATAGCTGATAATGTGTGCATGAGCCTAAAAAAAGAGCAAATGAGACATACAGTTTAGAAGTTTATATACACATGTAACATTACCTTTGGTCTTTTAATTATTTATTCAAACTACTCTTTTTTCTTGTTAGACTGAAAACACACTTATTCAGTGATTGTTAAAAACAAAAACTCTGTGGACAAGGAAGAATTTACTGTGAATTTTCTCTAATACAACCAGAATAAAGGTTTGACATACAGGGACAAATATATGTGTAAATCAAAATCATGACTGCAGGGAAACCTTTGACCAACATAACAACAGTTGAATTTACAAATATTAACCCAAAATATGATTGAAAGTTGTTTCACCCTGACTAAACGTGCTCTCTTCACCAGGTCATTCAGCTTTCGCACTGCAGCGTTGCGTGGCAGATTCCTTATATCCGTCAGCAGATCCTCTTCCTCCAGCTCTATTAGCTCGTAGTGGTCACACCTCTGCCTCGGCTCTGACCAGAACGATCCAATAGAAACCCGTAAGATTTCAGGGGTTCGGAACACTTTCCCCAGCGACCACATGAGGGCACCATACACTCTCATGAGCTGCTGGGAGTCCACCCTGTCAGCTTTGTTGAGAACCACACCCAGCTTGTCCTCATAGCCGTACAAAGCCCCAAAGGCCCTGGTGAGCTCATCGGAGAATTCCAGTTTGTGTGCATCGAACAGCAGGATGATCCGATCCACACGCTCCGCAAACCAGCGCAGTACTGCTTGGAAGTCATAGCCTTAAGATAAGGAACAAAAACACAGGATTTTCATTAATGTATCTAATGGGGAAAGCCATACAGCCTTAAGGCATAGAGGAGTAACACGTCCCAGTGGTCCCCACTGGTTTCTAGCCATTACTGTTACACCCTTAGAAAACTGTGTTTATTAAACAAAGCAACTGCTGCTCAGTTACTACCTGCTTGTCTCCTTACAGCTCACTCTCACATCTTTCATCTGCTTTGCCTCTGACATCAGCTGAGTGAATGATATGATGGGCTGATCATTTCTACTTCATTGCCTTTCCTATGACTGTACTCCTAAAGGAATTTTAAAGCAGCAGTGTAGTCCACCCTGAACTGTTTGTGAGAGGATATTCTGTCTGACATTCTAACATATTCTGTCTGCAATCTGTCTCACCTCGGCTAAGTTTTCGTTTAGCTGCAGTTAAGATACCAGGTGTGTCAATTATGCTGATGTTCTGAAGGACTGGATTTGGCATCTGGACACACTGAAATCTGCGAAGAAAAAAAAAAATTATTTCAGCATCATGATTTTGCATCTTTGTTCATCGGTCTCTAGCATACCCTTTGGTATAGGTGTGCGTGTATGTTTGTGTGCATGGTTGTTTGTCCTGTGTGTCTGTGTTGGTGACCTGTCCAAAGTGTAACCTCCCTCTCACTTAAGGACCGCTGGTGAGCGGAACCATCACTCCTGCGACTCTGCATGGGAATGTGGGTATGTACGATGGATGGATGGATGGATGGATGGATCCCTTTGGTTTTTTTTATTATAATAAATATTAATGGGAGCTTCCAATATATCTGGTCATAAAAATATTGTGGATTTAACCTTCTTCCCTCTTTGACTCTGGCTTTTTATCCTTATTCTTTTACCTGTTCAGAAAAGAATTTCCAAATGGGTCAAGGTTGCGAAAGGGTTTCTTCGGATCCACCGTGATAGTGTTACCAGGGATGACTCGCTCCTCCTCTCCATACATGAGTGCGGTGAAGCAGTCAGTGGTTGGCTCTGGCCCAACTCTGCTGCCAGGGAAATCTTCCTCTAGGAGATACCTGATGATTCAGCAGATACAACCTACTACCAACATCTGCCTTGGATGAAACACCCACAGCCTAGCAAATCTACAATGTTCATCTGTTTCATTGTACTTTTTATTTTGAGGCTTACCTGATAAAAGTCGTTTTTCCTGTCGAGTACTGACCCATCACCAGTACCATTGGTTTGTTGTCAAAATCTGCATCCTCCAAGCTTGGGGAGTGAAAGTGATGAAAGGAGTAGTGCTTCTCAATCGGCAGCAGCCTCTTGTAATAAAAATTCTTCAGCTCCTCTGTCACCACCTTGACGTCTCCCAACATTTTCGGGCTGCTCCAGAACCTCCGGATAGACATGTTGAGGAAGTTTTCCTGTGCTCTTCTCAAGGTGGAAGCTGCTCAGGGTTTAAAGACCAAACTGGAGTAATGAAAACGGACAAGGAATATGATCAAAATCCTGCAGCTGTCTGCTCCATCCTGCAAGTGGGGACACTGAGAGGGTGGAGAGGGTGTAACTGGAGTCTGCAGCTGCACCTAACATGAAGCCAGTGGTGAAGAGGGATTGGGTGGAGTGCAGTTCAGTTTTTGTTAAATAGAGACAATCTTGGCAGGATTCAGCCATAGAGATTAATTGTGTGGCAGTTCATCTGTATACATAGTCATACACTTGGTAGCTGTTGCTTTGTGTGTTAAGAAAGTTGTATGAAATGTATTTTATGACCTAGAACTGTGCGGAAAATACTGAAATAAACACATGAATGGTGACTTAGAGTTAATGGGAAGTTCAATAAATGGTTTCAGTTTCGAAGTTTCACTTTGCTTGATTTAGACAGAAATCTAATGTTGGGAGAACATGGCGTGTTTGTTCTGCTCATGCAAGATGAAATTTGATAGCTGAGGTTTCCTTTTAGCATATTTTCTTAATTATCCTTTAACAAAAGTTGCCAATAGATAATATTTTTGGTAAAGTGCAGAAATACTGTGCTGTATATTTTTTGGACTTTAGCGCAGATTTAAGAACATTCTTTGTCACTCAACCCATGAATTCATGCCTTCTTTTTCATCTCTTCTTTTTAAAACCCGGTCCGTCCCTCAGCTTGTCCCAGGTGGACCCATGGAGCAGGCTGTTCCAAAGAATGCAAATGTGTCCGAGAACATTCCAGTGGCTGTGACCCAAAAACGGGGAGCTGTTTCTGTAAGGCTGCATACCACGGTCTGCTATGTGAGAAAGGTATAGGCACATTTTATTTACCCTTCAAACAGTTTTAATCCGACTCAGTCAGATTTAGATTTTTACGGCCATATTAATAAACTGATAGTTTCACAGTATAAAATATTGGAACAATTAAACTATTGTACCTGTTTTGTCATACAACAGAGACGTCAGTCACTCAGGGAAAATACATCTTCAATAATGCAGTTTTTCCTGTCCTATGACAGAAGAGCAGTTTAAAAGATCAGAATAAGAACCAAGCAGAGTTGAATGACAGGATTTTCTACTCCACTTTGTTTAATAAAACATTTTATTTGCCGTCATGTAATCGTCCTCTTGTGTCTATCTCCCAATACAGAATGCGATCCAGGCTTCTTTGGCCCCGACTGTGAGCAGTCATGTGATTGTCCAGGTGGAGGGTCATGTGACCCTAAAACCGGAGAGTGCAGCCAAATATGTCCTGCTGGGCTTCAGGGGGACCAGTGTCAACTGGGTGAAACAAAATGTTGCTTTCATATAGTTATGGACGTTTGTGCCTGTAAAAGAATTTAGAAATCTAAATCTAACCTGTTAAATAATTTTGGTTTAACCTATGCTATCATGTGCAGTCATCTGGTCTTAAAATTTCTATTTAAAGGTGTAATGGTTTGTGAGCCTGCATACAGACTGGTGTTGACATGTATAGTTATTGTTTACATACAAAGCCTTGCAAAAGCATTAATGTAGTCCCTTTTTTACACTTTGTCATATTGCAACCACAAACTTCATAGTGTTTTACTGGAATATGCTGGTTAAGATTCTCAATCATCCACGACATGGCGAATCCAAAAAAGAAAAAATGTGGGGGTGTTTTTTTGGAATATAATGTGATAGACCAGCACAGATGAAATGCTGAATGAACAATGTACAATATAAAATAGAAAAGTGCAGTGTGCATTTGTGCTGAGTCCACTTTTGCTCAGATACCCTTTAATAAAATTCAGTGCAAGGTCTCAGAGGTTTGTTGGAGAACATTAGTGAACAAACAGCATCATGAAGACCAGGGAACACAACAGACAGGTCATGGATAAAGTTGTGGACAAGTAAAACCGTTATTAGAAAATAATCTTCTCACAGAAAATACAATACAAAACAATACAGGAGACATTACCATACAGCTAGAGTTATAATATTATTATTTAGATCAAGGCATATTCATGTGTGAGAATGACCTAGTCAAAGTGCAGAATTTTGTCTCAGATTTTTATTTCCAATAAAAATCTGAGACAAAACTTGATCATTGTTCTTAACAGATGATCATCATCCAATCTGACCGAACTTGAGCTTTGTTTGCAAAGAAAAACCATCAGTGGACGTTTCAGTCTCCAGATGTGCAAAATATGAAGAGACATATCCCAAAATAAAATCAGCTGTAAATAGAAGGTGGTTTTACAAAGTGTTGACTCAGGGAGACTGAATATTAAGGCACACCACACTTTTTTTTATTGTAAAACATTTTGAAAACCATGTATCCTTTTCCTTCTACTTCACAATTATGCATTACTTTGTGTTGTGCTATTGCATTAAATCAATGTAAATTACATTGAGGTGAGTTATTGTAATGTGAAACAAATTAGAAAATGTTCAAAGGAATAAATACTTTTTACACTAACAATCACAAATTAACATTAATTCTTAACAATGACTTTCAGAATTGATCTACTCTTTTCTTTCTGTCATAAAAAAAATTAATTAGGTACATGAAATGAATACAGATTTTTTCCGAAATTTACTTAGAAAAGATATTCTTGTTACTATAAATACAGGCACTGCACTCCGACTGTTCTGAATTATTTTCAGGAGCACAAACTTTGTGAACTGGAGTAAAGCAACTTACTTATTATCAAGTATATACATATTGAGGCTTGGTTTAGAACCAGGCTTGCTGAGTTGTTCAAAGGCGTATAAAAACTAAGTCATTTATATTCCGCACTCGAGTTGCAGGCCAGGAAATGAAAGGAAAGATTTACTTCAGTTCCAACTCCAGAAGCTATTGGCAGAGGCTGAACAAATAAACATTCTTTAAATGTTATCTTGTGCTGCTTTCAAACCAAAATATGTCACCCAGTTTAACGTATTTACCCCTCCTTTTAATTTGTTTGTGTTCATGTCGTGTTAGCCTGCCAAACAGGAAACTATGGTGAAAACTGTCGTCTGACCTGTGACTGTCGAGGAGCTCCCTGTGACCCTGTAACCGGAGAGTGTGACTGTCCTGCTGGGAAGAGAGGAAGTTCATGCCAGGAAGGTGTTTATTTTGTTACACTGTCTCTTACTAATAGTTTGCAGAGACAACACAACTCCGTGAGTTCCAGTTTGAACTCAGCGACATTACGAGCTCTGCATTGCTTTAGCTCATCAAACAGCTATTTAGTTTTATGCTTCTTTTAGAATAAACTAATTAACAATTGGGACATTTGCCTGATTTGTACAAGGACAATCCCCTCCCCCACCACACTGTATCTGTATCGTATTTTTACATTGACCCTCAAATGATTCAAGTGAAACTGCCTTTAGGGCTTCATACAACTAATTTACAGAAATGGCTTCATTCCCCATTAATCTGAACAAACGTTCTGCTTCACAGATTGTCCTGATGGATTCTGGGGGCTGAAGTGCCAATTCTCTTGTCCTGTCTGTGAGAACAGTGGCTCCTGCAACAAGCAAACTGGTATGTGCGAATGCAAGGCAGGCTTCATGGGAAATCTCTGTCAAGAAGGTAAGTGTATAATGTATAATGTATAAAAGTTACTGTAGGAATGATTTTTTTTATATCCAATATAACATATACAAATAAGGCATAATATTATGACTGAGAATATAAATAGCAAATAACAGTGATTATCTCTTCATAATTGCGTGCGTTACTGGGTGGGATATAGGAGTGAGCAAGTGAACTCTATGTCCTCAGGGTTGATGTGTTAGAAGCAGGAGAAACAGGAAAGGAAAGGATTTGAGTGAGTTTGGCAAGAGCTAATTTGTGATGGCTTTATTAGGTCAGAGCATCTCCAAAACGGCTTTTCTCCCATGGTGTTCCTGGCCTTTAGTGGTCCGAATTAGTCAAAAGCGCTTCTAGGAAGAAACAGTGGTAAACTGGTGATAGTGTCATGGCTTATTGATGCACATGGGGACTTGAAGACTGGCCTGTGTGGTTCGATCCAAGAGAGTAACTAAAGAAGTTAAAGCTGGTTCTGATAGAAAGGTGCTGGTATACACAGTGCATTGTATATTTTTGCTTATTTTTGTATATGGCCAAAGACCAGTCAGGTTGCCAATACTGATCCCTGTGTGTGTTGTCTGTATGGAGAACACATGGCACCAGGATGCACTATGGGAAGAAGGCAATCTCACGGAGGCACTATGATGGTTTGGGCAATTTTCTGTTGGGAAACTCTGAGTCCTGCAGTCCAAGTGAATGTTACTTTGACATGTATCACCTGCCTAAGCATTGTTAAAGACCATCTAAACCACTATATGAAAACAGTATCCCCCGATGGCTGTGGATTTTTTCTTCTTTCAGCACAATAATCCACTCTCTAAAAAAGCAAAGGGTCTAGTGGATACCATGCCTTGACAGATCAGGGCTTTCTTCACAGCAAAAGGGGGGACCAACACACCATTAAGCAGGTGGTCATAATATTCTGCCTGATCGATGTATGTGGCACCACAATACCAGAAGGTTTTGTAGTATCGTGATTCTTCTTGTTTCATTTTCACATTTTACGATATGTAATGATTGAAAAAAAGATTTCCCATGAACTGCTCTCCTGCCGTGTAAAGCTTGGATACATTTGGTAAATCATTCATCTAACCATGAACATATTTAAATTAAACTATCTGATTGTTTTCCGTTTCCTACTTATTTCCAGCACTGTAGAAAAACAAACGGGTTATCAAAGAAGAAAAATGTTTGTTGACACTCTGGAACAACATGAATTAAAATGAAATAAATGCACAGCATGTCACAACTGGCTTGGTTAGTTTGTAAATAGATAAGAAACATGATTGGATACAATGTCACCAAGTCAGTGTCTATGTTTGTATGAAGGAGGTGGATCATTGAAGGTTATATTGATGCTGTATGTTATTGCTGTAAGCATTTGAATGTTTCAGGGAAAGTTTTATTTATTTCTGCAAGATGATGCTAAATGACAAATTATTCCGGCATTGTTACATGGATAAGAGCACAACTGGACAACCTGTCAACGTTTGAATTGTTATGGATATGAAAATACTGCAAAAGAGGAGGTTAAGAGGCATAGCAGGAATGTTACATCAAGCAAGGAAGAGAGACTTTAGCTTTTTAATCCTAAGTGCTTAAGTAGAAAACAATTAGACTTCTCTTCTTTCTTGAAGAAGTTTTGTTATCCAATCAGTTCTAATCATTGCTTTAGATTATCCGGTTCTGGGTGACTGAGGATGCCCCACAATGTATTGCTTTTTTTAAGCAGAATGGGAAAAGTACTTTCTAAGTATTTTCCAAGTAAAGTACACCGTCTCAGTTTCAGTATTTCATTAAATTTTTGCCTTTCGTTATGAATGAAATTTTGTTTTTTGGTGAAGCTGTTGAAATTTGTTGGTATTTGGGTTGTACACAAAGCTTATGTTGGTTTGGAAAAATATTTTTCAGTTTTCTGATGATCCACTTGCTGTACACAGCATGTCCCTAGTAAGAATGTGTTTGGATACAAAAGCAAATCTGGCAGAATAGTAAAGAAAGAAAAGAAAAAAACGAAAGAGGGAATTCATCAGAACTTTGTGCCTAACTGTGTTCAGCATGTGAAGCTGGTTTCTGGGGCCAAGGCTGTATCGGAAGGTGTTGGTGCCAGGAACACTCTGTGGGCTGTGACCCACTCAGCGGACAGTGTGTGTGTGAGGCAGGGTACACCGGAGACTACTGTGAGGAGAGTAAGTTTGGATTTTAGGGGGTCATTTTAGAGCTTTTTAGAGCATTTAGTGAATACTGCCACCGTGGGGGTATTTGTAGTTACTGCATCTTTTACCCTAATCTATTTTCTTGAGTTGCATATTGTCTTGTTTTCCAATTTTTGTTTTAAGCAAACATAGAATGACGCAAACTTAGAAGAAATTGTTGCATTTCCTGTTTATTTTATGTTTATGTCTGAGATTGACAACTGAAAATATGTTCTATCAGGTTGTTAAATATCCTCATGTTCAGATGTTCTTTGTAATATGTTTCCCCCCTCTCCGCTCCATAGAGTGTATGAATGGTAATTATGGTCACGGCTGTGCTCAGGAGTGTCTGTGTCAGAATGAAGCCCTCTGTGACCATGTGAGTGGCGCCTGCATCTGCTCCCCTGGATTCACCGGGTCTCTCTGTGAAAAAAGTAAGGCTTTTTTTTATCGTACATCATGTCTGCTACTTTTAAAGTAACAGTTTCTGCAGCTTAACCCTCTCATTTTTTTTATTTGTTGAGTGGCGTCAGACCCAATCTTACATATAGTAATGAAATCCGTACATTTGAATGTGTGGGCGATTGAGGCAGTGTCCTTTGGGTTCTTTCTGTACAGATTCAGATAAACAGAAAGCTTGTAAAGTATACTCAAAGGAATATGTTGAAATTAATCATGACCAGCTCAGAAATATTTTGTCCCTGATACCGATCCGAATCATTTCAGATTAGGCATTTACAAATATCGAGCCAAAGTCTGATACTTTTGTAAAAGGATTAAAATCAATGCCATGTACTGTATACAGTCAACTGATAAAAAACAAAAACCCATTAAATAAATGGAAAAAGAATCACATGTTGGTTTGTTTTTTTAATCTCTAAAAAGAAAGTGATTTAAAGTACAGATAAACACCAAAAATGAACCATGTTTTTATCAGTTTTTCAAAAAAAATGTGTATTCTAATGAAAACCTGAGGATACCATAACTCTTAATAGCTAGTGTTATTTCCTTTGGCTGAAGTACCTTCTACGAGACACTTATTGTAGTCATCTATTAGTCTCTGAAATCAGTCTAAGGAAAGTTTTTCCCACTCCTCAGTTTCAGCTGTGAGATGTATGAGGGTGCTTTTTAGGTGTGGAGCCTAGTTTATGTAATCCCACAGCAGCTCAGTGAGGTCAAACTCTGGGCTATGACCTGGTTTGGGGTTTTAAATATGTTTTATTTATTTGAAAGACCTTGGTGGATTTGCTGGTATATTTGTAGAATTCATGGTAGATTCTCTGGTGGTGAGCTGGTCAGGTCCTGCTGCAGCAAAGCATCTCCAAGCCATGACACTTCCAACTCTATACTTCATATGAGGTTCTTTTCCTAGAATGTGGTATTTGGTTAATGCGAAATCTGTCCTCTGTATTGGTATCCAAGTAATTCAGGACTCATCTTTTCAAAGAACATTGTTCCAAAAGTCCTAGTCTCTGTCTATGTTCTCTCTGGCAGTTTTACTCTGGTCGTCATCCTTTTTTTTACAGAGCGACTGTTGTACGCTATTTTCCATACAGTGGAATGGCTGATTTCTATTCTTTTGAGACCTCTTTAAATGTCTTACCAGTAACATAAACCACTGCAATCTTCTTCTGAAAGCCACGGACAGCTCCTTAGATCTTACCATAGTTTTCACTCTTCAACAATTGAACCATGAAAAAACTTTTTTTTAAAGGTATCTTGGACCTTGACTCTGAAAGGGCAGAAAAAACACTTATTTTATACCTGGTTTAGTAACCCATAGCATAAAAAGGCTTTAATTTTGAAGAGTGTCTTTAAACTTTATTTTGAAAGTCCAAATGACCTTGCTGATTATGGCTGTAGACCGATTTGAACTCTAGTGATAACCCAACATCTATAAACCAGAGTTTTTAATTTTAAAAGAGCCACAGGATCACTTTTTAAGTCTGGTTTTGCTCTATTAGTTTCCATTCTATTCCATTTTGCTTTGCCAAGTATTGAGTTGCTCTCTATCCATTTCTATGGTAGAACAACAGTCCTGGAAACAGATTAGAGCTGTTTCTTTATTCCTATTTACTGTTTTTGTCAGCCTCAGACTTGCTGAAGTTTTTCTGCTCTTTCTCATGACATTCGCAAACAGTTAAACTCTAAATACACTAGAGGGTGCTGTAGGACATTTCTTCATAACTGTGTCATCTCTGCCACGGTTCCATTGAATTCAGTGAATCACTAGTCTGCCCATTCAATGGCTTAGCTGAAACCATTATAAAACCACACAAATCCCAAGATATAACTTGTATTAATCATTGTGGGACAGATGGACCGTGTCTCTGCAGCCATGCTGCCGTAGCAAACCATTCATGTAACTATTCATCTCATCATCACCACGTTAGTCCTGAACTGCAACAGTCGAAGATTTTCAGCCGTGAAACAGATTCATTCTTGATTATGGTCCTTTGGCTTGAAGTGGCCTTGTGTTATTACAGACCAAAAGATTTACTGAGTTCACTACCTGCCAATGAAATTCATACCACCTCCCTAGTACACGGGGCTTCTTAAATCATGGGTATGTCACTCTGGAACAGAGCTTCACATCCCTAGTCATAACAGTCTGATGGCCTCGCATGCAGTCATCACTCTGATTGGACGTTCCTGTGGAAATGCAGCTATCGGTCTGACCAGATTTCATTTTGTTAAGGTTTAAACAGAGGTGTCCAGTTTCTTGGTCTTCTGCAGGGCCTCTCCTTTCAAGGAGTAGTCAGGAACAAGCCTGGTCTGTGAGAAGATCCAGATCTCTTTAGTTCATCTGTTACTCAAAATCTTTTGCCCCATCTAGAGAGAGCTTTGTCATACGTTGGCAGTTTTCACCTGTACAAATCTTTTAAAATTATTAGAACCGCCTCTAAAAGGTACAGTGTAAAAAATGCCTTAAAATATATTCTAGTATTCCTTCCTTTTTTTTCAGCACATATTCTCAAACAAAACATTTAATGAAAATCTTTTTTCATTTGACTACATTTATTCAGTAGGAGAATACATACATTTTTTTTAACGTAAAATCATGTGTAGCCCCACAGTTTTTGGCACCCATGCTGTCAATACTTTCCACATCCCATCTTTCTGACAGTAGGACAACCCTTAGCTTGTTTTCAGACCTGAGCTGTTAGTTCTATCTAAAGCCCACTTTAGTTTAACTAGACACTTCATTTGGGCAGTTGTGAAGGCTCATCTGAGCTTTGCTGGGGACCGAACAAAGGGATTCTGTTCAACAAAATGTCAGTCTTGGTTCAGTTGAAAGTGAGCCATGGTGTGGTTCATCTACAGTGGGAAATCAACCGGACTATCAAGCAAACCAAAGACAGAAAGTGAACCAAAGGGAGGAAGTGACATGTTTATGTGATATATACAGTATGTGATACAAGAACTTTTCATTTCTTCCAAAACCTCACGCTACCTTTTTGGAACCACAGTAGGATGTTACAGTCTTTCCCTCTATGCTGTATTTTTCTGTACTGCTGCATTCATCTCATGTAACAGAACGGCGTTCTGAATAGCTTGCAGTCTGCTGCTCATACTGGGCAGCTTCTTGTGATAGCACCTCAAATTAGCAGCTATTGTTGCTGCACTACCTCATCCAGGTGGTGTAGTCCATCTTGAAAAATGCAGTAGGAAAGTGTTCCTGACCAAACGAAGATGTGAAATTTTCCTGCTCCTGAACTATCCTGGTGTAAGAGCACTCTTAATCCCCTCCTAGAGCCTCCCTCTATGAGATTTTGCGAGGTTGGACAGAAGGATCTTGGACCTTACATTTCTTAAGATGATCTAGAGTCTTGTTTCGTCTGTTGTGTTCTCCTCTCTTCAGGTCACCCCACAGGTTTTCTACAACATTTAGGTCTGGACAGTGAGATGACAATGAAAAAGGTGGATTTAAAAAATCTCTTTATTTGACCATATGTTTTGAATCATTATTCTCCTAAAAGTAGGATGATGATGATCCATTTTTGATTTTCTGGCAGAAGCCACCTTTTTTTTTAAAAGGTCCTGGTACTTCAAATAATGAATGATGCCATGCATCTTTTCATGGCCTTAGAATAAAAACAGGTCCACAGGATCACAGATCCTCCACCTTACTTAACAGTGGGTATGGGGTAACCCGTTTAGAGTGTTTGTTGCGGAAAGGCTCAATCTTAGTCTCATCTGACCAAAGCACATGGTTCCAGTTATAAAGTCTAAGTGTCAGATTGCCCATATTTACATTTGTGATGGTAGGACAGAAAAAAAAAAAAATTTTTAGAATGCCTCCCAAACAAGCGGTTGAAGACTTGATGACCTCAAGGTGGAACTCTATGCTTTTGATATTTTTTTAATATCCTGCTCAGTAATTCGTTTTTAGCATTGTATTTTTATTCGTCTCAAAAAAATAGACAAAAATTTTAAAGATTTTAAATTTTGTCCGTGTCAGACCATGCCACTACGATAAAAAATAATGTTTACCAGGGGTACAAATAACTATGGAGAGCGCTCTAGCTAAAGCTGATTCCTAGATACCATTTAACTTTGCCAAATGCATTGTTGTGGTGCTGGTGTTGATGGGAAACATTTCAGTCAATTTTTATTGAAGTAAAGAGACCTATATTCCTTCTTACGACTAGAACTCTTCTCCAAGTACAATTAACGTGGATCAAGCTGCTATGTGCCTTTGATGTTTGCTTCAAAACCCTACTTTTTGTTGCCAGAAAAAAAGAACTCTGGCTTAATGAACGCCGAAGCATCCGTGTTATTGTTACTTGTTTAGTTTTTGTTTAGGCCCTGAAAGGCACCAGGAAGTTTTATTCTGCGTTCTGTCTATCCGCTCTGTTGCTGTGGTGTGCTCTAACTGGTTGTGTGGTCCCCGGACCTTCTTTATAGGCTGACAGCAGTGGCTCTTACACAACCAGGGATCTGGAAATAATCCTGCTGTCTTAAAGAGCTCATTTAGTCAAGAGATGGAGGCTTTCAATGATGGCCTACGTGTGTGTGTCTGCGTGTGTGTGTGTGTATTTGTGTGTGTGTGTGGCTTTTGGCTGAAACATCTGTTCCTACCAGTAAACAAAGAATCATAGGGAAGATTCTGTATTTATAAACACTATATGTCAATGCTCTATCAGAGGCCAGATTGGTGCCTTGCTGTGAATGTGGATATTTGCCGCCCCCTGCTGGCATTTAAAAATGACATACATCATCAACTACATTTAAGGATTTAGCACAAGGATGTGTTTCAGGGTTAATGTTTATATTTTAATGTGCCAAGCCACTGTAGAGTTGGTAAATAAATATAAGTAATCTTCTCCTTGTTGCCATGGTGTCAAATGCAGTCCAGACAGTAAACAGACAATAAAGTGTCCATTTTGCTACCGCTAAGTTAATATACAGCTGTTTTAAGATGACAGCATCCTCAGTGGGCCAGCTTCAATAAAACTGCTGCCTAACCACTTCAGAGACAGGCAAAGACGTCATGCTGTCAGCGTGGGAACACACCAATGACCAGGAAAGAAACTGCTGCGCAGGAAAGAGGCTTTCACCAGTTTAAGGCCTTAAGGTAAAAAGAGGAGTGAGGAGAAAAGGATAAGGCTATGTGGCATTAAAAAAAGTTGATTTTTGTCGAAACTAGGGCACATCAAAAGTCTTTCTCAGGTTTAGATCTTGCAACAGAAAACCAAGAAACGAAAGAGGAGGTTGGTTATTTTGCCCCTTTGCCATTTCTTACCTTTACTTTTTTTTCTTGTCATAACCAACTTTATTGGGTAGGAATAGTGCAAACTACAAAATCATGTGTCATTTCATAACCCCCAGAGGAGCGGGGATTGTAACTGTTTGCAACCACTTAGACAACCAAAAATAAGAAATAATTGTCTATTATCTACTCATAGTCATAGACTCCAATAAATCATATCTAACAACAGAAGGTTAATTAGAGTAATCTTGGTTTGATTCAGTGCCCTAATCTGTTATGTTTTAAGTTGATCAGAATCAAACAAAATGGCAATAGAGTGTAATATAACGTTTTCAGAAGAAGAAAATGAATTTGAATTATGCATATGTCTTGAGCTTTTTTATGGCCATTTATATCTACAATACGTGACAAGAAAAAAATAAACTAATACACCATTGTATGATGTTACTAAATGGTTTGTTTACAGGTTAAAATGACATTGCATATGTTTGAATTTATTAACCCAAATTAACCCAATACCAACCAATGATCATTGATCTTATTTGTAGTGTTCATATAAATCAACAAAAGAATTAGTGATTTTGTTGTTGTTTTGCAAAGTACCAAGCTTTTACACTTCAGTTGTCCTGTGATCTCCGCAGCAACCAATTGAGCAATCAAAAATAGGTTGTGAACAAACATTCCTTCCTGCTCTGGTGAAATCATGCTTACAGACAATATTTACATCCTGATGGTGGAAAGGCCCACTCATCCCCCAGCCTCTGGCTAACTTCTTCTTGAGAGTGGGCAGCATGTTTAGCAAACTCTGTGAGTGTCACTTGACTTTGTGGGTACTTAAACTGTCTTTTTAGCCCTCACTGAGAATGGGAAACAGACGCTCAGACTGGCATCTGCTTGTTTCTCCTGGAGCTTTGTAGGTGTGTGTGTGGGTGTGGAGAACAGTATCCAGGCTTTGTTTTACCTTTGGTTGACGGGGGCCTGTGGACACAGCAGGTGCTCTATTTACCGGCTTTTCGTGCCCCCTCTGCCCTCCAGAAAGACGGGGAGAGGCCTCTGATCCACCATAAACTTTGATGTGGCCCAGATCCACCAAACATGTGGGGGACAGGAGCTCACTTAACGAATGCAGGCGTTCAGCTGCCGCCGCAGCATGGTACTGCAATTTGATATTGGTATTTTTGAGAGGGAAAGTAGGAGGAGAAGAGTAAGAGGTGGTAGAAAGAGAGAAAAAGAAGTGTGTGAAAAAAAGCTGGTATCAAAACCTTTTCCTTTCCTCTTTTGTGACGCTGCCATTTCTAACCAGTGGGATGTTTTATCTCGGCCCACAGCGTGCCCGAACGGCTTTTACGGTCTTGACTGTGGCCAGATGTGCGAGTGCAGGAACGGTGCCCGCTGCCACCACATCACAGGAGCCTGCCTGTGCACCGCCGGGTGGGCAGGACCACACTGCATTCTGGGTAATGGAAGCCACATCATTAAAACAGGGTGTGAGGGAGGCCCTCGCTGCGGCCCTTCACGACATCCTCTCCTTAAACACAACTAAGATGTGTTTGTGAACAATTATCTACATAATGAGACACTGCCAATGACTTTTTTAGAGATGGGTAAGGGAGGAGAGCGGAGGGAGGACGAGAGTGCCCTCTGGCACCCGGGATTTAATTGAGGTCTATTCTGGATAAATGCACCCACATGTATGTAGAGATTAGGATCAAGAAAGGGAGAACATAAGTTGGAAGAGTCTTTTAGGATCTAACCAATAAGTGTTTTCATGCTGACGTTTCTTGAGGATTTCATGTCTTTGTTTTAATGAGGCCAGGGAATTGCCCACTAAAATTCTTCGTCTGTGATTCTGCAGCTTTATTCATGGCTTTGCTCTTTCCGCAGCCATTTTGTGGTTCCAGCTATCAGAACTAGAGTCAGCACAAAGCCACTAATATGAGTTAATGGTCCAACTATGGCATTTACTTGTTTTGCACCAAATGTCATGTTCACCTTTTAGTTAGCAATGTATTTATTCTAAACCAATATGGCTAAAAATGACATCAAATGTTGCTCCTCTGTAGATTTCCTGTATATGATTCTTTTGTTGCATGGTATTACTAAATCATTATGTCACTGTGGCCATGTATGTTTTGCATTGTCAGAATGCCAAGACGGTCGATTTGGAGAGCAGTGCAGCCAGACCTGTGAGTGTCAGAATGGGGGCAGTTGTGACCGCGTCACTGGGCGATGCAGCTGTGCAGACGGTTGGACCGGAATCCACTGCCAACTGTGTGAGTATTTCACCACTTCAGTAACTTTACAATCAATGGCTAAAGGTAATTTTATTGTCTCCAATAGGAAACTGTTTTGCAGCATGTCCACTCATCAGACATTGAAAGACAATTCACAAAAAAACACAACAGTGCTTATAGTTTTAGGTAATTAAGCACATCAATAGCAGCAGGTACAAAAGAGATTCTTTATCTCTTGTTCTTCACTGCAAGCACCCTGAGGCAAGAAGCTGAAAAACTCTAAAGAAATGATTGTCTCAACATAACATGACAGAGGTAGCCTTCCTAAGCTCCTGCCTATTATGAAAGTCAACAGGCTGGACTTGAGTCATCACTGAAATCTTACCAGCAACTTTAACCAGGTTACTAGGTCTGGTCGTAATGACCAGAGACAAATAACCGTACCAGGAAATGATGCAAAACATTTAAACAGATTTAATAAAACGTATAAAGAAGGGTAATCATTTCAGATGAGACAAATACTCAAAATTTCCTTAAAAATTATAGCCGTAGTTGGACATTTTTGGTTATTGTAGCAGCAAAATGTGGTTCAAAGGACAGGAGCATTATCAGGAACAACCCCTCGAATGCTTATAACTATCCACCAGTTCAATGGCAGCAGCCTTTACTACTTTCAATGCAGGATGGGGGATAACTTCCTTAAGTCAATTACCATGTTCTTTGTTTTTAGGGTCTTGATTTTTATAAAATGATCTAATCACATCAAGAAATAAACTGATCTACAACAGGCTCATCACATTTAATAAAATGCCTTAGCCTTCATACTAAAACATCACTGGTATATAAAATATATAGTAGGGGAGGGAGACATCAACCCTGTGGTGAACCAGTAAATGAGGACAGCTGATTGGACAAACAGCCGTTGACTCTCACATCAAGGTCTGTCAGTAAAGAAAACACAAAAAAAGGTTATGCTGGTTAAGGAGTGTAGAAGCTAAAAGATGTGGCTGGATAGTATTGAAAGATGAAGTCAATAAATAGAAGCCGAGCAAAGGTTTAGGCAGCATCCTGGTTGTAAAACAGAATATTTGCTAAAGTGACCACAGCATCTTCAACAGCCCCTGCAAGCAATAGATTTTTATTAGCATTTTTATTACAAACCGGATTCCAAAAAAGTTGGGAGACTAAACAAATTGTGAATAAAAACTGAATGCAATAATGTGGAGATGCCAACATCAAATATGTTATTCAGAATAGAACACAAATCACAGATCAAAAGTTTAAACTGAGAGAATGTATCATTTTACGTGAAAAATATGTGGTTTTAAAATTACATGGCGTCAACAAATCCCAAAAAAGTTGGGACAAGTGGCAATAAGTGGCTGGAAAAAGGAAATTGAGCATATAACGAACAGCTGGACGACCAATGAACACTAACTAGGTCAATTGACAACATGATTGGGTATAAAAAGAGCTTCTCAGAGTGTCAGTGTCTCTCTGAAGCCAAGATGGTAAGAGGATCACCAATTCCACCATTGTTGCGCAGAAAGATAGTGCAGCAATACCAGAATGGTGTTACCCAGCGTAAAATAGCAAAGACTTTCAAGTTATCATCATCAACCGTGCATAACATCATCAAGAGATTCAGAGAATCTGGAACAATCGCTGTGCGTAAGGGTCAAGGCCGTAAAACTCTACTGGATGCTCGCGATCTCCGGGCCCTTAAACGTCACTGCACCTCAAACAGGAATGCCACTGTCAAGGAAATAACAGAATGGGCTCATAAATATTTCCAGAAAGCATTGTCAGTTAACACAATCTCCCGTGCCATCGGCCGTTGCCAGCTGAAACTCTACAGTGCAAAGACAAAACCATTTCTAAGCAAGCTCCACAAGCTTAGACGTTTGCACTGGGCCAGGGGTCTTTTAAAATGGAGTGTGGCAAAATGGAAGACTGTTCTGTGGTCAGATGAATCACGATTTGAAGTTCTTTATGGAACACTGGGACGCCATGTCATCCGGACCAGAGAGGATAAGGATAACCCAAGTTTTTATCAACGTTCCGTTCAGAAGCCTACATCACTGATGGTATGGGGTTGCATGAGTGCTTGTGGCATGGGCAGCTTGCATGTCTGGAAAGGCACCATTAATGAAGAGAACTATGTTCAGGTTCTAGAACAACATATGCTCCCATCTAGACGTCATCTCTTTCAGGGAAGACCCTGCATTTTTCAACAAGATAATGCCAGACCACATTCTGCAGCAATCACAACACCATGGCTACGTAGGAGAAGGATCCGGGTTCTGAAATGGCCAGCCTGCAGTCCAGATCTTTCACCTAATAGAAAAACCCTTTGGCCCGGAATAAAAGAGGAAGGTGCGACAAAAAAGGCCCAAGACCAAATTTCCAGTTAGAGGCCCTGTATTAGACCTGAATGGGAGAGCCTTTCCCTATTTTCTATACTTGAAAACGGGGTTCCTTTTTTCCCCAAACGTCTGTTGAGTGTTTGTAAAGAAGAAGGGGGAGCCACACAGGGAAAAAAAAGGGCCCTTTGTCTCAATTTTTTTTGGGATTTTTGACGGCCATGGTAATTTTAAAAAAAAATTTTTCCCCTTTTAAAAATGATAAATTCTCTGAGTTTAAACTTTTGATCTGTGATTTGTGTTCCATTCTGAATAAAATATTAGATGTTGGCACCTCCACATCATTGCTTTCAGTTTTTATTCACAATTTGTTTGGTGTAGATTCCGGTTTGTAGATCTAGTCACTTTAAAAATAAATCTACACAGTTTTTGTGCTCCATGAATTTTATTTCGTACATTTTAAGCAGTCACAAAGAATCTCCTGCATAGCTTTTGCAGAACTGATTTTACAGTTTGAAGAACAGTCAAAGCATCTTTGATTAACATAAACTGATTATCAGTAACTTGTTAGAAATAATCATATTAGTGCAAATTTGTGATTGTAGCTTGTATTCTGTGTAGTCATATACCATGTCTTGAAAACGTCTAATTTCTATCAAACACTTTTCAGAATCTGTAACATTACAACCACCTATTTCAATGGGGTTTTTTTTTTGTATTTTAAAAAGAAATAGGGTTTTTTTAAAACCCCTTTTGGGTTTTTAGGGACAAAAAAACCACAAATAATGCAAATTTTGGAAGTGGAAAAAAAAAGGGTTACATAGTTAAAAAAAATCTATAAAAAAAAAACTATATGGGGGGGGGTGGCATGCATTTATATTTTAATATATAAAAATTTTATATATATATATATTATATATCTATATTTTATATTTTTATTATAAAATTTAATTATATATATAAATTATTATATAATTATATATATATAATATATTTTATTTTAAAAAAACACTTTGAAAACCCAAATTTTTTGCTTTGGTTACAGCTGCAAGTCTTTTTGGGTAAGTCTCTACCAGCGTTGCACAGAGAGCTCAAAAACTAAAATATTTGCCCTTTCCTATTCATCCCCACAGCATGATGCTGCCACCATGTTTCACAGTTGGGACGATGTGTTCAGGGATATGTCGACATGTAGCATTTTCCATGTAGGCTTGAAACTTAAGTTTTGGTCTCATCTGACTAAACATCATCTTCTACTTGCTGTATTCTCTACATGCTATTTGGCAAGCTTTACACAGGACATCTTATAGTTCTCTCCTTGCCGGTTATCCTGTTGACCAATTTTTCCACCTCGGCTGTTGTTTTCTGCTGCTCCAGTGTTACCCTGGGCCTCTTTGCTGCTTCTCTGATTTCTCTCATTTTAGGTAAGCAGCCATGTTGTGATAGGTTTATAGTGCTCTGTGAGATATTGAAAGCTAGATATTCTTGTATAACGTAATAACAAACTTCTCCACAGTTATATCCATAACCTATCTGATGAGTTCTTTGGTCTTCATGATGTTTGTTCACCAATGTTCCTCAAAGGCCTTCACAGCTGCATTTATACTAAGACTAACACACAGGTGGAATTTATTTATTGTTCTGTGACTTGCGATGGGCATTTGTAATACTGAATTTTATTTAGATTTGCCAAAGTGAGTAAGCTGAATATGAATGCATGCAACAATTTTCTACTTTCTGTTTGTTTGCTTTTGCATCACACTTATGCACTACTTTGTGTTGCTCTATCACATACTGTACATTCACAGTAAAATGCACAAGATTGTGTTTGTAAAGTTGCAAAATGTGGAAAAATCTCAGGGCTATGTATGCATTTGCGATCCTGTAGCTAAAATGCAGTCTTAATATATTTTGTCTTCTTTTTAAACTTTTCCCTTTATGCATGTAGCTTGTCCTCCAGGTCAATATGGGGAACATTGTTCTAACAAGTGTCTGTGTCAAAACGGAGGTTCCAGTAATAGCATGACTGGCCAGTGCTCCTGTCTACCTGGATACAGAGGAGCTGCTTGTGAGTTAGGTGAGGACATCCACAAAAGCTCAGAATTAGACGCTCTCAGATGCAATTCACTTGATACCAGTAATGAAGCATCCTGGTTATGTACAATGACATGGTTTTTGCAGATGCATATCACAAATGTTCCTACTCTGACAGAATGTGAGGAAGGAAACTATGGCGAGAACTGCACACAGACATGTGGATGTTCAAATGGAGGGAGATGTGACAAGGTGACTGGAAAATGTCTGTGCTTGCCTGGCTGGACTGGAGAGCGCTGTCAATTAGGTGAATTTAGAACCTTTTTATTACAGCACATTCACAGTGAAAGACAGGTGGAAATAGAGCTTTTCTGTTCACAGCCTGAACCTCTGATGCACTTCTTGAGTAACAGCAACTTGAATGTATTCTGATCACAAATGCGGGTGTGTTTGTCTGAAGTCTGTTCTGAGGGATTTTTCGGGGAGCGCTGCGAGCGGAGGTGCGACTGTGCCCACAGTTCCAGCTGCCACCACGTGTTGGGTCGCTGTGAATGTTGGCCAGGCTGGAGAGGAGCCAGGTGTGACAAACGTGAGTGTGTGTGCGTGGATGAAGTGACTGCAGCTGAGTGAAACAGGCAAGACAGAGCACTTGGCTGAACTAATTCTGTTTCCCTGTCTGGACTGTCAGCCTGCCTTCCAGGGTTCTACGGCCCTTCCTGTGCCCGGCGGTGTCAGTGCCGGGCTGGGGTGTCCTGTCACCACAAGACGGGGAGTTGCAGCTGCCCAGCTGGACTCACAGGGTCCGGATGTGAGCAAAGTAAGAACAAAAAAGAACACTGATGTCAGCAAAATACATTTATCTACAGTGGTAAGGTGAGAAGCTGTCAGTTTGCCCACTTGGTGATTAAAATTCCCCTTCTTTTCTCCTGCTTCTGGGAAAGTTTACAGTTTACTCCATTCTAGGAAATGCACTCCACCTCTACGTGAGACCCTCACTATCACAGGACTGTATGAGAATGTTTCATTATTTATACCATACCCTGTAGGGCTGTATACGAGCCGCTTCACTACCCTCACTGCTCCTTCAACCCCCCCCTTAGCTCCCTTCCTCTCCTCTCACACTCCCTCAACATCTGATAAATGTTACACACCGGTTGCCAAGTAAAACAGAAGGCATTGTTTTTGTCTCCTCGGCGGCGGATAAGGGCTTTTGGAAGGCAGACATGCATAATGACAGCGCTGTAATTGCCTCTTTAGTCTGGAGTCCTTTCTTATCTGTCCCCCACGCTGCCTGCTGCTGCTGCCTTACTGAGTAGCCGAGTACCGTAGTCTCACCCGAAAACATGTTTGGTTCACAAATTCATCTTGGTCACTATGACTGATTGTCCTGGGACTTTTTTCATTATTGTGATGAGTGTATACATGCAGATAGGCAGAGAGGGTGTGTGAAAGAATGTCCCTGTGTATCCGGGCGGGTTTGGGCACCAGGGACAGTTGCTGGGAGTGTTAGGTTTGTTGCTAGAGAAGTGCTGAATGCTTTGCTGTGTTCACAGAATTATCTGGGAGAGGAAAGGGAAATGGCACGCGTCTTTGTTCCCACAAACTGCTGAATGTGTGCATGTTTAAGGTCTTTTCTGCAAAACGATGCAAAGCTGGACAATTTAATCATTTAATGCGTTGGTGTTTCACTCGTTGCTTTTCTTTTATTTATGGTATTTTTGTCTGCAAATATTAGATCACATTCGTGTCAGAAACTGAAACAAAGCATCTGTGCACATAAGTCTGAATCATTTTTTGTCTCTCCAAATGACCTTGTTAAACTGCATTTCAAGAAATGCATTCTCTGGCCTTTTGCTCACATGGATGTAATGCTAGATGGTTCTGGTTGTGTCATCCCAGCGTGTCCTGTTGGCACATTCGGACAAAACTGCAGCCAGCTGTGCCGATGCTCCGGGCTCCAAGAGCAGTGTGATCCTGTGACAGGGAAATGCAGCTGCTTACCTGGCTACTACGGGCCACGCTGTGTGCTCCGTGAGTATGCTGTTAATAATGTGATGTCAGCACAAAGTATTTTAAAGTATGGGTACTGTACCTACTTTCTTGACAGTAAAAAAATATGTCAAGAAGGTAGGTACAGTGACTTACAAAAGAATTCATACCCCCTTTTCATGTTTTGTCACAAACCTTAACATATTTTATTAGGACTTTTTGTGATAGACTAATACAATCATACATAATATCAGGTACTCGTACTCGTACTCGTACTCGTACTCGTACTCGTACTCATTGTCTTCCGCTGTATCCTGGACCGGGTCGCGGGGGCAGCAGACTCAGCAGAGACGCCCAGACGTCCCTCTCCTCAGACACCTCCTCCAGCTCCTCCGGGGGAAGCCCAAGGCGTTCCCAGGCCAGCCGAGAGAAATAGTCCCTCCAGCGTGTCCTGGGCCGTCCCCTGGGCCTCCTCCAGTGCCTGGAACAGGCGTCCAGGAGGCATCCGATATAGATGCCCGAGCCACCTCAACTGGCTCCTCTCGATGTGGAGAAGCAGCGGCTCTACTCCGAACCCCTCCCAGATGGCCAAGCTCCTCACCCTATCTCTAAGGGAGTGCCCGGCCACCCTACGGAGGAAGCTCATTTCAGCCGCTTGTTTCCGGGATCTTTTTCTTTCGGTCATGGCCCAAAGTTCATGGCCATAGGTGAGGGTAGGAACGTAGACTGACCGGTAAATCGAGAGCTTCGCTTTTCGGCTCAGCTCTCTCTTCACCACAACGGACCGGCACAGTGCCCCCATTACTGCGGCAGCCGCACCGTTCCGTCCGTCGATCTCCCGCTCCATTCTTCCCTCACTCGTGAACAAGACCCCGAGATACCTGAATTCCTCCAAAGAAGAGACGAAATGCACTGGTCCCCAAACCAGACCCCTGCCTGCCCATGGCTGTGCCTAGAAATCCTGTCCATAAACGTTATGAACAGGACCGGTGACAAAGGGCAGCCCTGCCGGAGTCCAACATGCATTGGGAACAGGTCCGACTTAGTGCCGGCAATACGGACCAAACTCCTGCTCCGCTTGTACAGAGACCGGATGGCCCCTAATGAAGGGCCCCCGATTCCATACTACTGGAGCACCCCCCACAGGGCACCACGATGGACACAGTCGAATGCCTTCTCCAGGTCCACAAAACACATGTGGACCGGTTGGGCAAACTCCCATGAACCCTCGAGTACCATGTAGAGGGTATAGAGCTGGTCCAGTGTTCCACGGCCGGGACGAAAACCACACTGCTCCTCCTGAAGCCGAGGTTCAACTATCGGCCAGACTCTCCTCTTCAATACCCTGGCATAGGCCTTACCAGGGAGGCTGAGGTGTGTGATCCCCCTGTAGTTGGAACACACCCTCCGGTCACCCTTCTTATGAAGGGGGACCACCACCCCAGTCCAGAGGCACTGTCCCCGACCGCCATGCAATGTTGAGGAGGCGTGTGTACCATGATAGCCCTACAACATCCAGAGACTTGAGGTACTCAGGGTGGATCTCATCCACCCCTGAAGCCCTGCCACCGCGGAGCTTTTTAACCACCTCGGTGACTTCAGCCTGGGTGATGAAAGAGTCCAACCCCGAGTCACCAGCCTCTGTTTACCAGGAAATGCGTGATGGCAGGATTGAGGAGATCCTCGAAGTACTCCTTCCACCGCCTGATAATGTCCCCAGTTGGCGAAGCACCGCTATCCTGAGGCGCCGGACGGTTTGCCAGAATTGGTTCGAGGCCAACCGGTAGTCCTTCTCCATGGCCTCACCGAACTCCTCCCAGGCCCGGGTTTTTGTCTCTGCCACAGCCCGGACTGTGTCCACTCGGACTCTATGTCTCCAACATCCCCCGGAATCTGGTCAAAGCTCTCCCAGAGGTGGGAGTTGAATACATCCCTGGTTGAGGGCTCTGCCAGACGTTCCCATTAGACCCTCACTATGGGCTTGGGCCTGTCAAGTCTGTCCGGCTTTCTCCTCCTCCAGGTGGTGATTAGTGGACAGCTCAGCCCCTCTCTTCACCCAAGTGTCAATTCAATTCAATTCAATTCAGTTTATTTATATAGCGCCAATTCACAACACATGTCGTCTCAAGGCACTTCACAAAAGTCAGGTACATACATTCCAATTAATCTTAATCATTGAACAGTGCAGCCAGATTTTGTTATTTATTCAAACTTGATAAAAAGTTTTTCTATCTAAGGAAAGGAAACCCAGCAGATTGCATCGAGTCAGTGACTTGCAGCATTCACTCCTCCCGGATGAACATGTAGAGACAGTGGACAGTCCCTGGCGTTGACTTTGCAGCAATCCCTCATACTGAGCATGCATGTAGCGACAGTGGAGAGGAAAAACTCCCTTTTAACAGGAAGAAACCTCCAGCAGAACCAGGCTCAGTGTGAGCGGCCATCTGCCACGACCGACTGGGGGTTAGAGAGAACAGAGCAGAGACACAAAGAGAACAAAGAAGCTCCTTTAGTCGTTTCACCTAGAAAGAAGGAACAGATAAACTCTGAGCCAGTTTTCAAGTTTAGAGTCTGAAGAGAGCACATAGAGTTAGTTACAGTAAAAGCTCAGTCAGTAGCTATGTCTAGGAGACCAAAACATGCGGCCGAAGGTCTGACGATACAACAACAAAGTCGATCATCGACCTCCTGCTTACGGTGTCCTGGTGCCAAGTGCACCGAGGGACACCCTTATGCTTGAACATGGTGTTCATTATGGACAATCCGTGACTAGCGCAGAAGTCCAATAACGAAACACCACTTGGATTCAGATCGGGGAGGCCATTCCTCCCGATCACGCCTCTCCAGGTGTCACTGTCGTTTCCCACATGGGCGTTGAAGTCCCCCAGCAGAAAGAGTAATATAATAATATAAAGTGGAAGAAAAATTATGCATGGCTGTCAAAAGATTTTACAAAAAAAGTCTCAAAAGTGTGGCATGCATTTGTTCTACTAAGTCATTGCTTACATTAGAACCTCAGGGGGAATCATTTGTCAAGGCTTGTCACAGATCATTGGATTTGGGTAAGGCCTTTGACTGGGCCATTCTAACATATTAATATGTGTTGAACCTCTACCTCAGGGTTAAGTCATTTGCAGCCTCTAACAGGCTTGCTCCCAGAAGTAGCTCCATCCATCTTCCCATCAACTGTGACCAGCTCTCCTGTCCCTGCTGAAGAAAAGCATTCATTGCTAGGGGAGGATTGCATCTTTTTCAGATGATGGATTAAATATTCTTTTGTGAGATGTCTGGAGCTTCTCCGCAGCTTTCCCTCTGACCTGTCTGTGTTCCTTGGTCTTCATGACACTGTTTGTGTTGTGTTCACAGAATAGCTGGATTTATACGGAGATTAAATTACACACAGGTGGACTCTTTATACTGATTAGATCATGTCTGCATGCAGTTGGTTGCTCTGAATTTTATTTAGTGTTGTCACAGCAAAGGGGCTTAATTCATTTGCACATCAGACTTTTCAGATTTGTATTATGGAAAAGAACTGTGGTCTATCTTATAAAATCCCTAAAAATACATTGAAGCTTATGATGTAACAAAATGTGGAAAAGTTCAAGGGGTATGAATACTTTATCAAGTTACAGTAATTGTCTTGCTTTTCATAGACTCTTCAAAGCAATTGATATCACTAGCCTTTTTTCTTTCTGGAAAATAAATTAATAAAACCTTTGAAACTAACCAAAACTGAACCTCATCAGCAAAAAATACTGTTTATCAGTTCTTTCTGTTGTTTCTCTTTCCTGTTGTTCTGTGTGGGCTTCAGGATGTCGAGCTGGTTCATTTGGGCCAAACTGCAAGTCAAGATGCACCTGCGTCAATGAAGGTCGCTGTGACTTCAGGACCGGGACATGCTACTGTTCTCCTGGTTACATTGGAGCTGACTGCAGTTCCAGTTAGTAGGAGAAAAAACCAAAAAACAAAAAGTATCTCCTTCAAAATAACAATAAAAACAAACTGTATTGAATGTTCTAAAGATTTTCTATGGCAGCAAGTTTTTGTTTTGATAATAGTTGGTAACAATGCAGAAACTCCTTAGATCCTATGAAACTGTTTATTTGTGCAGGTTGTCCCAGTGGATACTATGGGAAGGACTGTTCAAAGCTGTGCTCCTGTGGGGAAAGAGGGCAGTGCCATCCAGTAAATGGTAGGTGTATATGTGGACCCGGAAGGACAGGGACATCATGCCAACAAGGTAAGCTTAAACTCATGCTTTTATTTGTTAGATCAATCAATATATATGCTGAAGTATAGGTGGTTAGAAAAGTGAGGTGTTCAAATACAAAATATAAAGGGTGCATGAGTATTCGCGGTGTGTGTCAAGAAAAAATGTCTATTTATGAAATCGTAAGAGACAACTTTTTGTTTAGCTTTGAGTCAAACCATGTCACAGGTTTCATCCCAGGCTTTCCTTCTGCCTTTTATCTTTTACTATTCCCATGAGTACACAACGACTCACCACTGAGGCAGACATGCATCATTTGAAACCATTGGCCTTAATGAGTTCTTTGGAAACTAGAGACCCCAACAAGAGACTGACAAACCAGCAGCAAAATGAGGGTGTAGCTTTCAACATTTTTCACAGTATATTTAAGGAACAAATTCTCCATTTCCTCAGAGTATGGCCTCTCATGATCACAGGGCCTTTATTCTCGGGAAACAGGAGGCTGAGCTGAGTTTTCTTAATCTCCTTCTTTATCAGCAATTCAGCAAGATTGCAGACGGGGGGTTTCCATTTCGACTTGGGCTAAATGTTCTCCTCTTTAGCCTCCTGGATGTACTTGAACATACCACGTCTTAAGTTGCTCTTGTTGAATGTTTACAGAAACCTAGAAGTAGCTCATTCTCTGTGTTCCGTGTCAATGGATTTGGCAAACATGCAAATAAATAAACAGGAGAATCAAAGATGTCTTGCTTATTGTTTTCCGGACACTAAATTACCCAAGGAAACATGATTATTCTTTTATCTTAGCGCCAAATTAGGCTACTTTGCCATCTCCTTAATGAACTGTTGGTTAAATAAACATGACGGCTTTTAGTGCAGTGTTGTATGTGTGTGTTTGAGTAAGAAAGAACATGCCTGTCCCTTCATTTCAGTGGCTAAAAAGAAGACTGTGTAACTTTGTTTTATCATTTCTGCAGCTTGTCCAAAAGGACGCTACGGCTTGCAGTGCAGGTACGCGTGCAGCTGTCAGAATGGAGCTGTATGTGATCCTGTTGATGGGTCTTGTAAGTGTGGACTGGGCTGGACTGGACCCCAATGTGAGACAGGTATTCTGAACCTTCAGAGGTACCCAACCATGCCATATTACACTACTAGCTACACTGTCGCTTGAAGTAGTGTATGTTTGAACAAACTACTTTTAAAAGTTAAAGTATACTAAAACGTTGGCGATTTGGCACACAGGAAATCTCTGTGTTACAGTAACAACAAGCTCTAGCTGGTGCAGAACCCCTGTAAAAACAGTGGATTTATTGTGTTTTACACTTTTCTACTCCTATTAGGTTTAAAGCCCTATTTACTCACATGATGCTCTATATAATTCCTGTTGTCTTTGATGTTGCTTAACTATTTATTTATTTATTCCACAATCTGTCTGTTTTTGTCTATGTTATATACAACAGATTTTGGAAGTGTCCAGTTAAAATGCTAGTTTTTTTGTGAGAAATAAGACCATGATAAATGTTTTCAAAAAGTTTTTTACATTTGATATGACATTTATACTGTATTATATACATCCACCGCTCGTTTGTACCCTTATCCGTGCAGGGTGGCCAGGGGTTTTTGTTGAGGGCATACTGTTGAGGGCGTGGTGGTGGCGCGGGGGTAAAATGTGCGACTCATGGTCAGAGGCTTCAGTCCGTGACGCAGCCGCGAGTTTGACTCCTGGTCCAGGCAACCATTGCTGCATGTCTTCACTCTCTTTCTACCTCTTTCCTGTTAGCTTACTGTTAAAAGATTTGGAAAACAAAGGCCACAAGTGCTGCAAAAACATGTATTTAAAAACAAACAAATCTTTAAGTGGGAGAAAAGTATACACAAAAAATAGAAATTTGTGATAACCTGGTTGCTTAAGTGTCCATACCCTTGAACTAATACTCTGTTGAACCCTATTTATTCAATTTCAGCATTCAGTCTTCTTTGATAGGAGTCTGTCAGCATCCCATAGTTTGATCTGGCATTATTTGTTCACTCCACCTTGCAAAAGGTCAAAGGTCATAGGTTTTAGACACACTTTCTCATTTAATGGTTTTCTTTGTGATCATAGCTATTTATATTGTACGTACATTCTCACAGAAGGCATCAAAACTGTGAATGAACACATAAGGAGCAAACAGAAATTGTAAAAGAACTTTAAATATGTTTTATATTTTAGATTCCTTAAAGTAGCCGCCCTGTAAATATTTATGAACACAAAGAAAACCATTAAATGAGAGTATCATTAAACAAGTGTATCTGAAACTTTTGACCGGTAGTGTATTTCCAAATCTATCGGACTTTGATAATATTTCTTGTGCATTGCTCTCTTTAGATGACCCCCACTAACTAAGGTTATAAGCTTTTCATTACTTACTTCTGTAAAGCTCTTTTTGTTGATTTGAATGTATGCATCCAT
Source organism: Crenichthys baileyi (assembly GCA_036173005.1). NCBI lineage: Eukaryota > Metazoa > Chordata > Actinopteri > Cyprinodontiformes > Goodeidae > Crenichthys > Crenichthys baileyi. The sequence continues at coordinate 481,253 of JAHHUM010000019.1, forward strand.
TCACAGTGATGCTGTATCTTCATCTTCAGCTTGTATTTAGAACTGTGTAAAATTTCATCCACCTTGACATAGAACCCAGTTCCATCTGAAGAAACGTAACCCCACAGCATGATGCTGCTACCACCGTGTTTCACAGTAGGTATCATGCTGTCTGTTGTTTTTCCACTAAACATAGCTCTTGGAATTTTGGCCACATAGGTACACATTGATTTCATCAGACCATAACATATTCTCCCGCAGGGTTCGGTCAGATTTTAGCCTGTCCAGGATGTTTTTTTGGAAGAAATCATGCATGACTAGTCCTTACTCCAGACAGAGGAAAGGCATCTCTCAAAAGACAATATAACAATGTATCAGTTTAGAAAAAAAGTCTTTCTATCTGTTTTTATTCACATTTTATTTCAAAATTGCGTGTCCAAAATTATTTATACACTTCTTAATACAGTGATCAAACACCTCTTGTTGCTTAATTGCTGACCAACCTTTGCATGTTTTCACTGATATTTCTTTTTGGTGGGTCTTTGAGGTTAGAAGACCTCCTTGCCATCACCCTAATCTTTAAATCAGTCCACAGATTCTCTATCAGATTCAAGCCAGGTCTCTGGCTTGAGGGACCCATCCAGCCAGATTTGGGACTCTGGCTGGGTTCGTCCAAAACATTAACCTGTTAAACCCACCAGCGGGTTGAGCTGTGTGGGGTGTGTTTGATTTTTTTTAGTTTAATGACAAATAAATCAGACACAGTAACAGTTGCAATAGTGCTTCCACTTGGAAAGTATTCTTTTATGTCTTACCTTTGCACAGGTATGAAATGTTTGCATGTATACCTTATAACTGTGGAGCTATACTTGATTTACTTCAGGTATGTAATTTCAGGTGGAAACCGCTTCTAAAACACTTAGTAGCAGGTTAATATTGCTTCCAGTCAGAAAAAAAAATGGCCAAATTAAAAGAATAATTTAAACCTAAATCTGCCAGACGTATGAATAATTTTGGTCTAAACTGTATAAAGCTGCAAAAGTTATTTTTAAAGTATTAGTCGGACACGACTAAAAGAAAAGCAAATTAATTAGAGGCTTATAACATAATCAATCATGTATAATTGCATTTTTTAAATCAAATAACAATATTTCACACAATAAGGGATATTTTTCAATTATAATAAACTTCAGTTAATGACTTTAATAAAGAAACATTAAATTTTGATTATGGTGAACTGATATGGTGATGTTCAGCAATTTCTACCTTGATCTAGCCAAAACTGCAATGTTGTGGCTTTGGTTTTGCAGTGGTTCTTTCACCCATACAAATCTAGATGCAGTTACATTCAAAATGTCTTCTGGCTTGTAAATCAGCAGCTGTTAGTCACTGTCACTGCAATTTACTCGAAATGTAACACCTCAACCCCCAGTACGAATTTTCTTTCTCTCTATTCGTTGGGATGTCCCCTTTTACCACAGATACTCCCTGGCTTTAGATTTTAAATGTTAGGCCTCTTTGGTCACCTGTGAAGTTTACACTCAATAGCAGTGTTTAACTTACAGGAGTTGGACAATGAAACTGAAACACCTGTCATTTTAGTGTGGGAGGTTTCATGGCTAAATTGGACCAGCCTGGTAGCCAGTCTTCATTGATTGCACATTGCACCAGTAAGAGCAAAGTGTGAAGGTTCAATTAGCAGGGGAAGAACACAGTTTTGCTCAAAATATTGAAATGCACACAACATTATGGGTGACATAACAGAGTTCAAAAGAGGACAAATTGTTGGTGCACGTCTTGCTGGCGCATCTGTGACCAAGACAGCAAGTCTTTGTGATGTATCAAGAGCCACGGTATCCAGGGTAATGTCAGCATACCACCAAGAAGGACGAACCACATCCAACAGGATTAACTGTGGACGCAAGAGGAAGCTATCTGAAAGGTATGTTCGGGTGCTAACCCGGATTGTATGCAAAAAACATAAAACCACGGCTGCCCAAATCACGGCAGAATTAAATGTGCACCTCAACTCTCCTGTTTCCACCAGAACTGTCTGTCGGGAGCTCCACAGGGTCAATATACACGGTCGGGCTGCTATAGCCAAACCTTTGGTCACTCATGCTAATGCCTGTGGCTGTGCACAATGTGAAACATGTATTGTTCTTTGATAAGTCCACCATTACTGTTTTCCCCACATCCGGGACAGTTACGGTGTGGAGAAGCCCCAAAGAAGCGCACCACCCAGACTGTTGCATGCCAAGGACTACCGAACCATTCTTGAGGACCATGTGCATCCAATGGTTCAAACATTGTATCCTGAAGGCAGTGCCGTGTATCAGGATGACAATGCACCAATACACACAGCAAGACTGGTGAAAGATTAGTTTGATGAACATGAAAGTGAAGTTGAACATCTCCCATGGCCTGGACAGTCACCAGATCTAAATTATTGAGCAACTTTGGGGTGTTTTGGAGGAGCGAGTCAGGAAACGTTTTCCTCCACCAGTATCACGTAGTGACCTGGCCACTATCCTGCAAGAAGAATGGCTTAAAATCCCTCTGACCACTGTGCAGGACTTGTATATGTCATTCCCAAGACGAATTGACGCTGTATTGGCCGCAAAAGGAGGCCCTACACCATACTAAGAAATTATTGTGGTCTAAAACCAGGTGTTTCAGTTTCATTGTCCAACCCCTGTACTTTTACTCTTGTGTCCAGTGCTGCTTCATCATATAACATCTCTTTACACAGTACTGCCTTTCCCTCTTCTTTCTTTACGTTCTTCTGCTACCATCAACAAAGCACAGAAGGGAGGAGGAGTCTAGCTCTCAGATCTTTCTACAATGCATTCATTGCACTAAGACATCTGATATTTACTAATTAAACACTAGTTCAGATGAGATGACCAACAGGAAATGGAGTGAAGAGAAAGGGGAAGACATGCAGCAGACGAGACTTGAACTCATGACAGCCTTTGTACACGGGCCATGCGCTTTGCCCCGTGCCACCGCTGCGCCCACATTGAGATTCTTTTCAGATAGCTTAACATTATTTCTTGATATTTATTTTAGATTCACTAAAATGGTTTATCATGGTCTCATTTTTGTATATTACAACATCTCGGTATTAATAGGAGAGTGTTCACTGTTAATATCCACTGTGCATTTCTGTCGTAACTTTTTGCATTTGTTCAGCTTGTCCAGCAGGAAAATATGGGCCCGATTGTGCACAACACTGCCAGTGTCTTAACAATGGGTCTTGCAGCCGTTTCACTGGCAGCTGCAGCTGTACTGCTGGGTTCTATGGCCACTACTGTCAACATGGTATGCAAAGTTTTACAAATCACGATTATACGCTGACTCTTATGAACACTTTGGTAATAACTGGTTAGATAGGTGACCTTGCGGGACATCACTATAGTAAGCTATTTTGAAACATGTAACCTTATCCTGATATCTTGTTTTTCAGAGTGTCCTTCTGGGTTTTATGGAGTGAATTGTGGGCTTATATGTGGCTGTAAGGTGGTCCAAGAATGTAATCATGTGACAGGCAAATGCCTGTGCCCACCTGGCTATGATGGCTTGGAATGCGAAAGACGTAAGTACATTATGTGTGACTGCCTATGGGTGAAGTATCAAACAAGATGTATTAAAAATTACAGAATAACAGTTATTTAGAACTGGACTTGGGCACACCTGTATTAAAGAGAGTGTACCATTTTAATTTCCTTTGAACATAAAAGGGGAATTTGTGAAATGAATACATATTGTAATTAAAAACAAAACAGAGAAAGAAAGACATGAAAGGTTTTTCTTTTAGTAGATGGTCATGCAAACTGTTGAGAGACAGATGCTTTCCTTTGCTTAATGCATTTCTTTTACCCTCCTGCCTGCTTGCGGGGCTCTCAGCTGCAGTGTGAGTGCCTATACAACCGCTTCAGCACCAGCAGGAGATTTGACTAGGAGATAAGGAGGGGTTGCAGGCACTGGCTACACACGTAGAGTTAAACTCAAAGTTACTCATACCCTTGACAGATTGGGCTTTAAAGCAGTCTTTTAATTTCAACCAACATTCTTCTTCTGTTTTTGATCAGCCCAGCCAGAGACTTGAATACAATCTAATAGAGAATCTGATGAGGGAGCTAAAGATTAGGGTCTTGGCAAGGAGTCCTTCTCACTTGAAGCTCTTGATCATAGATGGATCATTGAAATATCAGTAGAAATATGCAAAGAACTGGCCTGCAATTATAAGAAGGGTTTAATTGTTCTAATGCCAATAGAGAATTGTTATACTTATTATTGAGGAATGGTATCAATAATTTTCAACATGGCATCTTCTGAACATAAAAATTAACATAACAAACTACTTTTTTAACTGATGCTCTTTTCCAACGTTTTCTTATCTTTTAAGAGATACATGTCTCATTTCCTATCAGGAGCATTTTTTTTTATTTGTCTGATGTAATATTCTAATCTTTAGTGTCATGTTTTCATAAAAATTTATATTGAAGTAGACATAGATGTTCACAATGATGTCAACCCAAAGGTTTACTTTTTTTCCCAAAATATACCAATTAGGCATAACATTATGACCATAGATAGTTAATGTGAATAATAATTAATATTTGTTCATTATTGTAACTGTTACTTTGTGGGATATACGAGGCAGCAACTTAATAACGTGTCCTCAAAGGTGATGTGTTAGAAGCAGGAAAATTTAAGCAATTTTTACAAGGGTCAAACTGTGATGGTTAGGTGACTAAGTCAGAGCACCTCACAATAAAATCCTCTCAGGAATTCCTCCCAGATGTGAGGTGGGCTAAAATGCTGTGCAGTCCGCCTTAAAAGCAGGTAACTTGTTTATTCTATTGTCAGCAGCAAACATGGTGTGCCAACTCTATACGGGAATGCCAACTCCGCACTGATTGCACACGAACAGAAGGTCTTACACTGAGTTAAATAGATTATCTTTTTTTATCTTGTGCTATTGGGCCCCCTTTCTAATGTCACCCTGGGCAACTGCCCATATTGGCCATATCAAAAACCACCACTGGTGGGGTGTTAAGCCTGGGCTGTGTTGTCTGATCCAACAGGCGAGCTATAGGGGCTCAAATGGATGAAGAAGTCATTGCTCTTTCTGTTAGAAAGGTGTTAGAATGCACGGTGCATTGTAATTTTGGGCTGAATATCTGCAGATCAGTCAAACCAAAACATTAGGCAAGTGGTCACAATGTTTCACCTTATTAGTGTGTGCTACAGAGGCAGACAAGTTCAGACCAACAGTAAGTTTGTATGTGTGTGTGTTTTTTTTTACTTGTAGGATGTGAAGATGGCAGCTTTGGATTGAATTGTGCGAAGCCCTGTGATTGTGTGGATGGGATGCCATGTGACCCATCCACTGGAAGGTGTCTCTGTCCCTCAGGCCAGTGGGGACAGAAATGTGAAAAAAGTAACTTGAGAACCATATGTTTTGTTAACTCTCTTAGCATTCCTCTCCGCACATTCTCTAATGCAGCAAATTCCTTCTGTTCCTAAACCTCTTGTTTTCCTCCCATTCTGTCCGTCGTGTGTCAGGCTGTGACGGAAACCGCTTTGGCCCTGACTGCTCCCTGCTATGCCAGTGTTTCCAGGGTTCCCGCTGCGATCCGATAAACGGCAGATGTCTGTGTCCACTCACCTGGCTCGGCCCAACTTGTAGTGAAGGTAAACCTGAGCTCCTTACTGCCACTCACATTTGCGCTGACATAAAGTTGTGAAGCTATAACGCGAAACGGGACATAAGGCTGAGGGCTGTAAACCTGAACCAGCTTCAGTGAAATACTGTATCGTGAAGTGTGAGAGGCTGAGAACCATCACTCTGCGTGTCACCCTGTCTCCCTCAATAGCCGCTCCTTTCTCCTGACAGTTATTTTAATCTGCTCCCAGCATGAGGCTGGGCTTTAGGTTGTCTTCCTTTTACCTACTCACAGCAAAGCCCACGGGGGAGTCTACAAAGCAGTTACCTCTTCTCCAGAAACCCCAGAACATTTGCTTTTGATTTTCAAATTGACTGATGTCTTTTTGCATTTCTTTTTTCCCCGTCTTCCATTTTCAGCGTGGCTGCACCAAACCTCAGGAGTGCTGAACATGTCTGTGTCTCACAGAAAGAGAAGAACAGGCAGCACAACCGCATAACCCAAACAGAGGTGCAAACTCCTAACTGGATGCTCAAACTCGGGACTTGGTTTGGCTCTGATCGTCTTTGAGAAGTTTATGTTTGTTCTGTGGAGCTGGTACTCGGTTGTTAGAGGCTGGCACTCCATCACTGAGTCTGAGACAATCAACCACCAGGTACCAGCATGTGAAAGGCCTTTGGAAGACCATAAACTCCGACTCAAGCTGTTTAAGATTTAAAGTTGGAGGTTGTACGGTGCCAACACACAGAAATAGCATTTGGTGCTTACATTGAATGACATCTGGTCATTTTGCCATTTATTGAGTCAATAATGGTTCACTTCACTATGAGACTCATGAACTGCAATTACTGCAAGAAATGTTCAGTTTAGTTTTCTCTTTGAAAGAGATATACAATGATAATGCAATATGATACTTCTGATTAAAACCATTAAATTAAATGAGCGGCTTTATGGTTTATTTCATAAATAAATGTACAGATACTGGAGTACTTTAGAGATAAAAAATACTGTCCTGTATAAAAGAATCAGATTATCAAGTAATCAGTAATTCTTCCTCTTTGAACATGTATACATTTTGCAACAATACAACCACAGTTTCAGTGTACTTCATTGGGATTTTATGTGATAGATTAGTACAAAGTGGTGTATAATATAAAGTAGAAGAAAAATGATAAATGGTTTTCAAAATACCTCATATATAACTTAATTGTAAGGAGGCAGTAAAAGTTTTTCTCAGAGATCTTTTAAAGCCAAGCTTACTTACAGAGGTGTTGCTAAACAAAACAAAAGTAGTTTAAAAACATTTGTATTTAATTTCATATCTTTTTTAAATTTACTTAATAATCACATATTTTGCTTGTGAACCGTATTCTGTTTTGTTAACTGTGGGTGTGGTAATTCTCATTGTAAAAAAAGTGATTAGGCCTTCGATGTTAAGTTCAACAACTTTATAAAACATACAGGGGTTGGACAATGAAACTGAAACACCTGGTTTTAGACCACAATAATTTATTAGTATGATGTAGGGCCTCCTTTTGCGGCCAATACAGCGTCAATTCGTCTTGGGAATGACATATACAAGTCCTGCACAGTGGTCAGAGGGATTTTAAGCCATTCTTCTTGCAGGATAGTGGCCAGGTCACTACGTGATACTGGTGGAGGAAAACGTTTCCTGACTCGCTCCTCCAAAACACCCCAAAGTTGCTCAATAATTTAGATCTGGTGACTGTCCAGACCATGGGAGATGTTCAACTTCACTTTCATGTTCATCAAACTAATCTTTCACCAGTCTTGCTGTGTGTATTGGTGCATTGTCATCCTGATACTCGGCACTGCCTTCAGGATACAATGTTTGAACCATTGGATGCTCATGGTCCTCAAGAATGGTTCGGTAGTCCTTGGCAGTGACACGCCCATCTAGCACAAGTATTGGGCCAAGGGAATGCCATGATATGCCAGCCCAAACCATCACTGATCCACCCCCATGCTTCACTCTGGGCATGCAACAGTCTGGGTGGTATGCTTCTTTGGGGCTTCTCCACACCGTAACTCTCCCGATGTGGGGAAAACAGTAAAGGTGGACTCATCAGAGAACAATACATGTTTCACATTGTGCAGAGCCCAAGATTTGCGCTCCTTGCACCATTGAAACCGACGTTTGGCATTGGCATGAGTGACCAAAGGTTTGGCTATAGCAGCCCGGCCGTGTATATTGACCCTGTGGAGCTCCCGACGGACAGTTCTGGTGGAAACAGGAGAGTTGAGGTGCACATTTAATTCTGCCGTGATTTGGGCAGCCGTGGTTTTATGTTTTTTGCATACAATCCGGGTTAGCACCCGAACATACCTTTCAGATAGCTTCCTCTTGCGTCCACAGTTAATCCTGTTGGATGTGGTTCGTCCTTCTTGGTGGTATGCTGACATTACCCTGGATACCGTGGTTCTTGATACATCACAAAGACTTGCTGTCTTGGTCACAGATGCGCCAGCAAGACGTGCACCAACAATTTGTCCTCTTTTGAACTCTGGTATGTCACCCATAATTTTGTGTGCATTCTAATATTTTGAGCAAAACAGTGCTCTTACCCTGATAATTGAACCTTCACACTCTGCTCTTACTGGTGCAATGTGCAATCAATGAAGACTGGCTACCAGGCTGGTCCAATTCAGCCATGAAACCTCCCACACTAAAATGACAGGTGTTTCAGTTTCATTGTCTAACCCCTGTATTTCTTCATAGTTTTTAGCCTAATTTTATTTGCAAGCCTGCAATGTTGTATATAATTTACATAATTCTTCAACAGTCATACTGAGCATTGTTTGGCAAGTAAAGTATTAGTGCATCGTGGTATGAGCAAGTTTTTACTCAGCCAGTCTGTAAAAACAATTTTCTCCCTTACAATTGTCCTTTTTTTCATAAGTTTTTAGATAAACTTGTTTCCAGTTCCAGGACTTTGAAGGTAGTGTATATAAGGAATAAATATTCAAAATGTGCACTTTATTGCCAAAGAAAATTTTGCATATTTTTATTATTTGAAATAGGCTTGACTAAAACATTATTTCTGTCTCATTTTTCCTATTTTACACATTTTAGAAAAAAAAATTAGATTGAAGTGCAGATTTTTAAAATAAAATTATTTTATTAAAAATGCTTAGTTCAGTTGGTAACAATGTATTTCCTTACTGTTTTTGTTCGAAAATTCTACAAAACATAAAAAATAGACTTACCTTTATTTACAGTTTCTTTACCTTTGTTCAGATGTCTCTGCCCTTTAATTAACTTTGATAATTTCACAATGTGGAGGCTTTTGTACCTGTAAGCAACACACCAGCTGTATCCGTCAGTGCTCATTCCCCAACATAACAGTGGTGCTACATTGTGTATACATTTTGGAATTTGTTGCATTTTTAATATTGTCTTCTACAGGGGTTGGACAATGAAACTGAAACACCTGTCATTTTAGTGTGGGAGGTTTCATGGCTAAATTGGACCAGCCTGGTAGCCAGTCTTCATTGATTGCACATTGCACCAGTAAGAGCAGAGTGTGAAGGTTCAATTAGCAGGGTAGGAGCACAGTTTTGCTCAAAATATTGAAATGCACACAACATTATGGGTGACATACCAGAGTTCAAAAGAGGACAAATTGTTGGTGCACGTCTTGCTGGCGCATCTGTGACCAAGACAGCAAGTCTTTGTGATGTATCAAGAGCCACGGTATCCAGGGTAATGTCAGCATACCACCAAGAGGACGAAACCACATCCAACAGGATTAAAATTGGGGCGCAAGAGGGAAGCTGTCTGAAAGGGGATGTTGGGGGGGGTTTCCCCTTGGGAAAAAATGGGAATTTTTAAAAAAAAAACCCTAAAAAACCACGGCTGCCCAAATCATGGGCAGAATTTAAAATTGGCACCTCAACTCTTCTGTTTTCCACCAGAACTGTCCGTCGGGACCTCCACCGGGTCAATATACACGGCCGGTTGCTATAGCCAAAACCCTTTGGACACTCATGCCATTGCCAAATGTCGGTTTCAATGGTGCAAGTAGCGCAAAATCTTGGGCTGTGGACAATGTGAAACTGTTTTTCTCTGATGAGTCCACCCTTTTACTGTTTTCCCCCCATCCGGAGGGGGTTTACGGTGTGGAGAACCCCCAAAGAAGCGTACCCCCCAGACTGTTTCCCGGCCAGAGTGAAGCATGGGGGGGGGGAACAGTGATGGTTTGGGGCTGCCATATCATGGCATTCCCTTGGCCCAATACTTGTGCTAGATGGGCGTTTTCCTGCCAAGGACTACCGAACCATTCTTGAGGACCATGTGCATCCAAAAGGGTTTAAACAATGTATCCTGAAGGGGGTGCCGTGTATCAGGATGACAATGCACCATACACACAGCAAGACTTTTGGTGAAAGATTGGTTTGATGAACATGGGGGAAAGTGAATTTTGAACATCTCCCATGGCCTGCACAGTCGCCAGATCAAATATTATTGAGCCCCTTTTGGGGGTGTTTTGGAGGAGCGAGTCAGGAAACGTTTTCCTCCACCAGTATCCCCTAGTGACCTGGCCACTATCCTGCAAAGAAGAATGGCTTTTAAAAATCCCTCTGGCCACTGTGCAGGATTGTATATTTTCCTTCCCAAATTAATTGACGCTGTGATTTTGGGCCGCAAAAGGAGGCCCTACACCATAAATAAGGAAAATTTTTTGGGTCTAAAAAACCAGGTTTTTAAATTTTTCATTGTCCAACCCCTGTATGTTCTAATGTTTTTTTATGAACAATCAAAATTGGCTAAATAGGAATAAAAAAAGATGCAACTGTAGTCATTTGCCTGTTTGTTTATTTTGGAACTGCATTTCATAGTAAGGTCTTTTGCTTTGAGTGCTATAAGAGCGAGGGCAATTACATACCTAACAGTGGTCTAAAGTGTGTGTTTCTGTGTAGGAAGGAGAGGGGGGCATGCACCTGAGATATGATGTTAACTTGTGTGTGTGGGTGTGGGTGTGTGTGTGTGCGTCATATAGCAAGTGCACACATCCTAGTGGCATTTTTCAAGCTCACTGAAGCATGTTCACGTCTAATGGCCACAGGCAAACGTGCTCCGGTGAAGTGCCTGGACCAAGCTTGCTCCCCCCTTTCCTCCATCCATCCAACATCCCTGGGGTGAGTGATGGGTGAACGGGCTCACCAGCGAAGGATCGTGCCCCCTTACCGCACACACACACACACACACACACACAGATCAGGTCGCCGGTGTGGCTGATTGATGCTGGAGTGCTGCAGCTCACCCTGTGTTGTGACAAGCAGCAGATGTTCTCCAAAAATGTTTATCGGCTGGGCCTTCATCTTCAGATGACACACACCTGGTTCCAGTCAAACAGGCCCAGAGAGGCCATCCATTCGCTGTTTTCTGGGTGGCCACAGCATCACTGTATCTGCCCCTCTGTACTTGAAGGTGGGTGAGCTGGGAGCTGGTGCGGTAAAATAAATTTATAAGGTAAGATTTAGAAGATAGTGAATGCCAGACCTTAAATATGCTGACAATTATAGTTCTAATACTGTGCAGGCTGAACTTGTGACTGAGGTCCCTTTTTATCTTGATTCTGGAGCTGCCTCAGACATAATTTTGTTTTCCTTAATGATGATGCAACTTAAAAAATGTAATCGTTTTCCTGATTATCTGTGAATTAATAAAAATAAAAGTTTTAAAAGATTTCTGATGAAAAGCAAAAAGAAATCCAAACTGCTACATGCAGGCTTGCATATCAGGAGGGCAAGAAAGAGAAGCGAGGGGCAGGAAACCAGCAATGAAATAGCCCGTAAACGGTAAGATTGCATCGTGGGTACTTTTTCGATGTAATTAAGCGTACGCCACTCTTCACAAAAGAGATTCTATCACTCACTGCCATAGCTTCACATCCCAGAGATCATTGCTGGCCCTCTGCATTGAACCGGATCTCCCAGATGACATGGTGTTTTGAACTGTTGCTGACAAAGCTGTCTGCACAGATAAAGAAATGAGTTGAGGAGGTGGGGGAATCATTTCAACACGTCTTGCACCATTAGGGCAGTTGTTGACTGAAAAAATAAATGTTAAACGTAAAGGCTCCAAAAAGATCCATATCAAGAAACTCTCCCACACTCTAGATGTGTGTTTTGCTGGGAGTGAAATTTTTGCTCTAAATGTTTAAAGCCTCTGAAAATAAAAGAAAAATAATCACACTTATGTTTTGGGGTTATTTTCTAAATGATGACTATGCTTGAGGTTGTGTTCTTACATAAACAGAGTTGGGGCACATTTTCTAGTTGTACCACTAGGTGGAGTTCTATGCAGGAAAGAGCCTGTGAAGGAAACTTGCACCCACTGACTGCACACAAACATCAGCATGAACATTTAAAGCATATTTATGTTCAGCTTGCTCCAGAAGTGTTCCACTGTCGATAAATGCACCCGTCCCTTGAAACATCGGGCTGACGGCCTGCAGAGTTCTTTTTTTAAACTTTGCTAATCCATGAGCAAATGAAGGCCTTCCAATTGGTCGTGCCACCATGCCTGCTCTGATTAGCCTCGTCATATTAAAACCATGTGCGTGGCTGCTCCGCATCACTCTGCTCAGTCTGTTCTATGGAACTGCTCTGAGTGTCCATCAATAACACTAATGGCCCGTAGCTTCCAGGGAGGAAAAAATAAACCGAGAAACGAAACCACAACTTTAAACTCCTCTGCTCATGAAGAGGGAGCTGACAAGCCTGCAGAAGGGATGCCAACACAGATACATGTAAAATAAGTAAGTGGGTGGGTCAGAACATGAGGGTTTTTTTCTGATTAGCCTGCAGTCGTTGGCACAAACGGAGGGTCCGGACAGAAGAAACTTGTTTAAGTAATGTATGGGAGTTCCCCCCCCCACCAAGACACCCACTTCTACACCTCCTACTTATGCCAGCTGTTAGTAAATAACTCCTATAGGGATACACACTCTCACCCTTTCTTACCTCCTCCTCTGCGATGGCCTCCTGATGTCTGAGTCAGCATGGGTGCCAAGTCAATCAGGGAGAGAGCTGCCAGCTGCAGCTGCCCAGCCCCGCTCCGAGGGTGTAATATATGTTCCAGCGAGGCGAGCGGGGCAGTTACATGCCAAGCAGGGTCGGCTGCATTGGGTGGGTCGCAGAGGAAAGGAAGGGAGCCCTGGGGCATGAATGGAGAGGAGATGGGGAGGAAGGAGAGATGGGACAGGAGCTATAATGAGGAATGGATTGATTCTGAGGCTCTGCCAGCTGTCCTATTAGCTGAGTGGCTCTAAGCCCCATGAAGCACTGCACATGAAGTGCCCATCAGAACCTTTGAACCCACTGGGAAAATATAGGAGACAGATTCACATGCAAACCTCTATTTCAGAGACACAGTAACTTGCAAAGTATTCAAAATATTTAAATATTTTGGCATTTTGGCACATTGCAACCTCAATCTTTAATGTTTTTCAATGGGTTTATCCGAGAAAGGTAAAGTTGTGAAGTGGAAGAACTGGAAGAAAAAGGATACATGGTTTTGAAAATCCTTTCCAAATAAAAATCCTTAATCTGTGGAGTGTATTCAAGCCCCTTTACTATAATACCTCTAAATAAGATTCTGGAGAACCAGTTACCTTTACATGTCCACCTGTGTGTGATGTAATGTAAGCATAAATTCAGATGTTCTGTGAAGGCCTCAGATGTTTTCAAGAGAACCTTAGAGAACAAACAGAATCACAAAGACCAAACAACCCAGCAGACAGGTCAGGGAAAAAGCTGCGGAGAGGTTTAAAGCAGGGTTTGGTTATAAAACAATATTCAAAACTTTATATATCTCACAGAGCTCTGTTTAGCCCATAATCCCATGATAGAAAGAGTATGGCACAACTGCAAACCTACCAAGACATGACTGTCCATTTAAATTGACGGGTCAGGCATGGAGAGCATGAAAGAAGTAGTCAAGGCACCCATTATAAATCTGCAGGTGCTGCAGAGATCCACAGCTAGGATGGGAGACTTTGTCTAGTAGACAACTTTTAGTTGTTCTTTCCACGAGTTTTACCTTTATTGAAGGGTTGTAAAAAGAAAGACATTGTTAAAAGACATTTTTTATATCTGGCAATGAACCATTCGCATCACTGTTGGGGAAATTAGGGACAACATTTCTTTGCAGAATTGCTTTAATTCAGCCACACTGGAGATATTTGAAGCATAAACGCCTTTTTAAAGCTTACATTACAGCATCATAATTGTGTTTAAGTGCAGACTTTGACTTGGCCAATCCCAAGCCTTTTTTTGTTTTTTACTTGTCATTCATTTTCCCAGTTGCATAACGCAAGTGCACATGTCACAAACATATGGCCGGACATTCTCTTTCAGGATGTTAATGATGTTTTAATTTGTTCTTGAATTTCTCTAGATCAAGGCATGTCTTACTTTTTGAGATCTTGTAGCCTATTTTACATTGTCATATAAGTTCTATTTAAGTGATTCTTGATTTAGATCTGACCTGAATGTGGATGGTCAAATCAGACCAAAAATGCAGTTGATCACAATTAAGTCATAATTTAACAAGCTTGCAATTACTTTTTCCACCTAGGGTCATGTTGGTTTGCCCTGCTTTGTCCCTTAATAAAGGAGCCAAAGCATTATTTGAAAACTGCTCCTTATGTTTACTTGGTTATCTCTGTCTGATATTAAAATTAGTTTGATGATAGGAAACATGTTAGTGTGACAAAAAAAGAAAAACAGAATAAATCTGTAAGGGGGCAAATACTTTTCTACAATGTTGTATATAAACTCACAAGTCATATTATTAGCCGCACCTTGTAAACCAAATAGCAAACTAACCAATCACATGACAGCAACTGAATCCATTTACTTCTCTAGATGTGGTGAAGATAACTCGCTGAACTTCAAACATTAAAAATTAGGAGAAATGGGATTTAAGTGACTTTGAAAGTTCAATAAGTACATATACTTTTGCAAGGGAATATCTGTAAATACAAGCTTTGTAATATTACATCATCTCAACATCCAAGAATTGTCCTTTTGTAAGACTGAATTAGTCCACAGGTGGCAAAACACATGGTCAAAGGCAATATCCTCACCACTTCATTATGACTACGGCTTTCGGAATCACCACCAGTAATGAAGCTGACCTCATCAAAGCTGGACGACCCAAACTGACCTCATCAACGCTCCCTGACCCTCTGTGACCTCATCAAAGCCGGACGCCCCGTAGAGCCCTGAAGGCCTTAAGAAAACAACCCATCCATTAAGGTGCCAAGAGCACTGTAAATGTGGAGCGTCAGCACCAAGCATCTTCACTGTCATGCCCAATTTCTCCACCCCACCCCCAAGTTGAGTAATTCGTCGGACAATGGGACTCCTAAACCTCCAACCCTCGCAGCCACAATGTCCGCCCACGTTGGCTGGCAGCAGCGACAAAGAGGGGAGGCGGGATTGGGTGGCCGGATGGGGAGGCCTGCTGCAGGATGGGACTCTTATTGAGTGTTTGAGCGATGAGCCAGGTCATCACATCTACCCACCTCATCCATCATGCCCCACAAATGGACACAAATAAAGAGAACGCATTCCTGCCTCCGCTCCCACTACCACATTCTGCTGCCTTTTCTCCACTTCCCTCTCTATATGTGAGCCAAGGCCTTGAGGGGAAGAAAGAGGAGCAGAGTTCAGGCTCTCCCTCGCTCCTGGAGGCCATGGGAGCGCCAAGAAAAAAACGCCAGGTGGTGTTCTGACTTATGCTCTCAGTTTAGGCCAAAACGATGGGCAGCCAGAAGGAATATAAGGAGCAGGGTTCATAAAACAATGACAAAAAGAACAGAACAGAAAACATGTCAATCCACATTGTATTGTTTTATTTTCTTAGTTGTTCCTCCCACAGTATTGAATTGAAATGCATAACAGTTACATTGTAGAAAGCATTAAAACAAAGTACCTCAACTTGCTGATTAATTTTTAAAATTGATTATAAACAAACAAAAAAACACGAAAACAAACAGGAAGTCTGGTCCCTCAAAATGGGAGAATAAACAAAAGTATTTTGTTATTTATCATAAGTTTGGCACAAGGGATTAACATGAACCGAACATCACACAAGCTTTGCAGACAATCATAGAAAATGTCAGATAGAGATCTTTACAGAACAACCATGCGCTTCGGATCAAACTAAACCTGACTTATTTTCATTGATCATCCTTTAAACCACTTATGATTTCTGTTTTCTTCTTTTTTTTACAATTGAATCATAAAAAAACCTAAACAAAATCTATTCATTGACTGGTTTAATTAGTAGAGTAAGGATTGAACTGCATGTTTAATACTATCTGGCAATCAAACGTAATCTACAAACCCCTCGACTATGGATCGGGATTGGCCCGGGATGGGAATCTCCCTCATTTGCCTGGGCTAAGAGCAGTGCTATTCAGTAAACAAACTACAGTTTGCCAAGAAATAAATACAATTCTCAAAAATACAACAGCAAGTAACAACAACAACACCAACCAAATAAAAAAACAAAACAAATGATTGTCTAAAAAATGAAAGACTCATGAGAATGGAGTTGCTAACAAATAGCATTCAGACTATTTAGTGGTATTGTTGGTTGGATAGGATGGTTTCAAGAATTTCTGAAAAAGACATATGCCCTTTTCAGAATGACAATTATTGTCCACCCTGCCTACTTATCTCAGTAAATAACAAAACCAATAAAAAAAAAACTAAAAAAGACATTGTTTTCTTCTCTTACACAAAAAGACAATCTATTTATATCTGTTCACATATAGCGCAGGTGGGCAGGATGGAGCGCTGCTTGCAACTTGTATACAGTGCTGTGATTGTACAGACACACTCAGTCATGAACACACAAACAGGAAACTGGCCTCATTTCAGTTGAACTCATTTTCTTGTATTTCTTGTAAAATATTTGTCAATATTCAAGCACTGATCTCGATGTCTTTACATGGAGCAGCTTTCATCTGAAAAGGTGAACATCTGTGGATCTCCTTAGAAGTTTAACTGGACTTGTGTTCTTTCTCCTATGCTTTACACACAACGAAACATGCATTGCTGAAACCAACTCTCAAGAATGTTACCCTTGCCTTGTATGTACTCAAGGAATGACACACCAGCACATTCATCTTACTCAACTGCATCAGCTGCCTTTGCTGTGCAAAACAGAAAAACTTGGAAGAATAAATACAGATTTTATTACTTTATTACTATTTTTTTTTAACCGCAACTTAGTTGGTGTTAGTGTAAAAAATCGTTTTAGTTTTTTGTGTCTGCCAAAGGGTTTTTTGTGGACAGTGACCCAGCTTTGTGTTTAAGGCAGTCAGATGGGCCGTGGTTCTGCTCAGCAGTTAGGGACCCGCTGATAGCCTCTATGGCGGACTCCCACTGCCATAAGTAGGTCAGTGGTGGTGGAATGCAATGGTATTGGCATCATCATACGTGGCTAAGGGACTGCATGGCGCTGGATTCAGCAGCAGCCCGTGCCAGGCTATGCCACATGGTTGCCGGGGTGTGGGGGGCTGAGTGGAGAGAGTCCTTTTCGGCCAGAGACAACATCATGGCATATGCCTGAGGGAACAAGAGAGATGTTACACTTATGAGGAGAGCTTAAAAGTAGTGATACATCTAGATGGGGCAAACAGGAAAACTTATACAAAGCCCTGCACAATTACTGCCGTTCTTGGTAAAGATGTGTTAGAAAGCCTTAATTAGAATTATTGTTATGGGGACTTAGTAATTCCAAAATATCACTCTGCCAGATTTCTCTACCTGTGAAATTTGGAGCTTTATTAAGTTCCCTTACCCTCCTCCCTACAAGAATGGCAAGACAAATTTGTGTCCTCATCCAGCCTTGTTTGTCACCACGAACATGTGTTTTGTTTCTCTTTTATACTGTGCCTGTGTATTGGGATTTATCACGTAAAATTCACAGTGTCCCACTGTGTCATAGCAGGGCACATCACTTTTGCTGTGACATCACTGTCCTGTGTTTTAAGTATTATATCACATTTATGTTACAACCCCAATTCTAATGAAGTTGGGATGTTGTGTAAAACGTTAATAAAATACAGAATACAGTCAGTCAGTCATTTTCTACCGCTTATTCCATAGTGGGTCACGGGGGAGCTGGTGCCTATCTCCAGCAGTCTATGGGCGAGAGGCGGGGTACACCCTGGACAGGTTGCCAGTCCATCACAGGGCAACACACAAACAACCATGCAAAAACTCAGTCATACACCTAAGGGCAATTTTAGAGTGACCATTTAACCTAACAGGCATGTTTTTGGACTGTGGGAGGAAGCCGGAGTACCCGTTGAGAACCCACGCATGCACGGGGAGAACATGCAAACTGTACGCAGAAAGACCCCTGGCCAGGAATCGAACCCAGGACCTTCTTGCTGCTAGGCAACAGTGCTACCCAGTGCGCCACCGTGCAGCCCACACTGAATACAATGATTTTCAAATCCTGGTAAACCTATATGCAATTTAATACACTACAAACACAATACATTTAATTTTCACACTGATTAACCATATTGTTTTTTTGCAAACATTCACATATTTTGAATTTAATGCTTGCAACATGTTTCATAAAAGCTGGGACAGCAGCATGTTTGCCACCGTTTTACATCACCTTTCCTTTTAACAACACTCAATAACAGTTTAGGAACTCAGGACACTAATTGTTAAAGCTTTGTAGGTGGAATTCTTTTCTATTCTTGCTTGATGTTCAACTTCAGCGGCTCAACGATCCGGGGTCTCCGTTGTCGTATTTTGCGCTTCATAATGCTCCCCCCATTTTCAATGGAAGACAAGTCTGGGCAGCAGGCAGGCCAGTCTAGTACCAGCAATCTTTTACTACGAAGTCATGCTGTTGTAACGCGTGCAGAATGTGGCTTGGCATGGTCTTGATGAAATAAGCAGCGAGGTTCCTAAAAAAGACGTTGCTTGGATGGCAGCATATGTTGCTACAAAACCTGTATGTACCTTTCAGCATTAATGATGCCTTCACAGATGTCCAAGTTACCCATGCCATGGGTACCAACACACCCCCATACCATCACAGATGCTGGCTTTTGAACTTTGTGCTGATAATAATCCGAATAGTCTTTTTCCTCTTTGGCCCAGAGGACACAAGGTCCATGATTTTAAAAACTATTTAAAAGGTGGACTCGTCAGACCACAGCACACTATGCGTCAGTCCATCTCAGATGAGCTCGAGCCCTAAGAAGCTGGCATCGTTATATTAATATATGGCTTTCACTTTGCATGGTAGAGTTTTAACTTGCACTTGTAGATGTTACGACGAACTGTGTTAACTGACAATGATTTTCTGAAGTGTTCCTGATGTAGCAATATACTGTAGGTCACTAAATGAGTCGGTTTTTAATGGAGTGCCCCCTGAGGGATCGAATGTCAAGGGCATTCAATGTTGGTTTTTGGCCTTGCTGGTTACATGCAGAGATTTCTCCAGATTCTCTGAATCTTTTGATAATATTGACTGTAGAAGATGAAATCCTTATATTCCTTGCAATTGTCTGTGAGAAACTTTAAAACTGTTCCTAAACTGTTGGACTATTTGCTCACACAGTTATTCACAAGGTAGTGAACATTGGCACAATCCTTGCTTGTGAACAACTGAGCCTTTCGGTGATGCTCCTTTTATATCCAGTCTTGACACTCACCTGTTTTCCTCATTTTTGCATTCCTCAACTTTCCTAGTCTTTTGTTTCCCCAGTCCCAGCTTTTTTGAAACATGTTGCAAGCATCAAATCCAAAATGAGTTAATATTTGCAAAAAAAAAACAATAAAGTTTATCAGTTTGAACATTAAATATGTTGCCTTTGTAGTGTATTTGACTGCATATAGGTTAACCAGGATATGCAAATCACTATATTCTGTTTTTATTTATGTTTTAAACAACATCCCAACTTCATTGGAATTCATTGGAGTTGTATAGTAGGATTTATATTAAGCCATTTAAAACATCTTAACCAGGAATGCCAAATGGGAAGGGGGACACTAGAGATTTGTAAATATTCTTCATACCTGAGACTTGGATTTCCTAAAGAGTGGCTGCTTGACTGTCTCAGCAAGTGATGGAGAACCGAAGGATCCATCGTCCTCATCTCCATCTCCATCACTCAGCTCGCTCTCCTCCATTTTGCGCAGGTCAGTAAAGCGATGGATGTGTTCCAAAGCTGAGAAGCTGTTCTGTTCCTCCTCATGCGTATACCTGTAGGTTTTGAAAAGAAAACAGAACAGTATAGAATGCCTTTATCGTCACTGCAAAAACCCCTAAATATAAGACTTAAGGGTGCTGCCAAGAAAACAAATTTTTAATCAAATAGCCACTACAATCAGCAAGCAAATTATTCAGTCATGCTTCTTATAAATTAAATGGTGTAAAAATATATGTAATGGCGTAATAAATTATGTAAAAATTATGGTAAAATTATCCTTAAGTTAAATAAGGCCTCTAAAATATATTTTGTTGATACGTTTTGAGGTTCATAAAGAGGATTGACAAAGTGCTCTCATACAATATTTACCTCCTTGGAGAGGTTTTGCAGCTGAGGTTTAAGTTGCTGGGCTCACTGAAATCCATTTCATCGTCACCAAGGCTGTCAGGATGCACCTTCACTTCCCTCTTCTCGGGACTTTTGGATGGCTCTTCTGCTTCTTCTTCCTCAGCATCCAGGTATTCTGCTTCTTCATCTTCCAGGTCATGTGAGCCATGGCTGGCCATGAGTGTTTTCCCCTCCTCGAGCAGGCCTCCATTTAGCCTGTAGATCAGGATCAATCACAGAGCAATACATTTAAACCCCTTCTATAGGGTTAGCTATCTGTTTTATAAATAAAAGCAACTATAGACAGCTTTGTGTGTGCTGTTGTGGGCCTTTCATTTGAAACTGTGAAAGTTACACAATAAACAAAGTAAGAGGTGGAGGATCCGCAGCCAAGCAGAGCCGGAATCCAGTTTGTCATCAAGGTTTTGGGGCCCCTTTGGGCACAGCAGCACCGCGCCGATCCCTGCGGCACTTAAATGGAGTGCTCTGCCTCTCTCTTTGTTTATTTTTCTCTACTATCTCGTATTCATCTAATAGGCCAAATATTTATCTGACAGCCCCATTTGCTGGGAGAGTTATGAAAGAGCTGCCAACCGGCCTACTCCTCTATCCCCGAAGAGGGAGAAGGGGCCAGCTATCCAAACTGCTGGAGTCTTAATCTGTCCCTCTGTCTCTGTACCACAGGAAACCACCATTTGGCAAATCATCTGGAACCACATTAAGACTGATTCACTAATTACACTCTGGGACATCTTTCGTCAGCTTGCAAAAATTCCATTTCTTTGCACAAAGGCTTCAGAGAAAAGCAGTGAAAAGTGAACAATGAGAAGATGGAAAGGGTAAAAAATCCATCAGCATTAGAGAAAAGACAGGATACCAGCACTGGATTTAAAAGCATGCCCTTCCAGAAAAAGGGGCTAATATTCCAGATTAAAAAGATTCTGGACTGATTGTCAGCAGCTGATGAGGTTGTTCTTTCAATGCAGCTCCCTCTAGAATGGTGCATTGACAAGGCAGCATTCGTGCCGTCTCAAGCTTTCACAGCTGCAAGAAGGAGCTAACTCCAGAAGAGAGAGCGAGAACTCTGTGATTAAGAAAACAGATTCGCTAATTTCGCTTTCAAACGTGGTAATTTGCTGAGGATAAAGTATCTATCAGGAGCAGTCAGGAGCGCTGTTGTTTGAAAGGAAACACAGACCGACCCTTTGACCCCACCCCCATCTACACTCTTCCTGTAGGCAGACATGTTGGTTCCAGATGTGGCGGACTAACTGCTGCATTCCCCCCCCCCCCCCCCCCCCCCCCCCATGACCACTACTTCTCCGTTTTTCTCCAGTTTCCCTCCTGTTAGTCTACCACCCAGTCTGCTCTCACAGGCCTTATCCACAATCTCCAATCTGTGATCCCACCAACGTGAGGCATGTAAAAACAAACAGAGTGACCTAAGCGGCCCTCTTAACTGCTCTCTGATCTAATCACCTCAACAAGAACCAATTTGCATAATGTTCAGACATTGTTGCACGCACAAAGATATCTTTGCCTCGCTGTGGCCTAATGGCAAGTAGTGTAAAGAGCTCCTAGGGATTTTCAAAATCTGGGATTTTATTATCACAGATGATTGGTCTCCTATTAAGAGCTCTAAATGTGGTGTGGTTAAAAACAAAGGCTGGCTAAGAGTAAAAAACAAGTTTAAGTCTAAATAGGGTGATAAGAGTTACATGTTAAAGCTACTTAAGCACCACACTCCAAAACAGAGCAGCATATTGCATAGTGCAGCATATAAGAGATTCAGTGCAGCTGCAGATCCTATCAAGAAAAATACACCAAGCTGTGCTTACCCTTCCTCAGAGAGGTCTGGTGATGTCTGGTTCTGACTTGTGCTGCTGATGAAATTTCTTATTTCATTAAAATATGAGTCTTCTTTGTCATCCAGTATGGCACTGCTGCTGTCCAACTCAGACTGCGGGGACGACATTGCAGTTCCTGCAGAAAAATACAAAAGAAGCAAAATCGTTTTTATTGGAGGTTTTATTCATAGGTAAACATTTTCCACAGTCTTAATTATTTTCCTACATCTTCCAGGATTGCCCTGAATTTAGTTTAATTAATTTTTCCAATAACTCTGACCAGGTTCTTGTTCCTGCTAAAGAAATAATTCCCACAGCATGGTCCTGCCACCACCATGTCACCCTCATGCAGTAGTGTGTTCAGAGTGATGAGCAGTGCCTCTTTTAAAGCCCATATATAACATTTTGAATGTGAGCCAGAAAGGGTCCCCTACATGGCTGGTTGGAAACTGCAAACATGACTTCTTAAGGCTTTCTTTTTGGATCTCTGCAGGTGCTCCAGACTTAAAATGGTCCTCTTGGTCACTTATCTGGCCATGTCTCGTACTTTGGTCATCTTTTTACTTTAGGATGATGGATTGAACAGAGCTCTGTGAGATGCTCAAACTGTGGCATATTGTTTCACAACCAAACTCTGCTTTAAACTTCTTCACAACTTTTTTCCCTAACCTGTCTTCTGTGTTCCTTGGTCTTCATGATGCTGTTTGGTCACTAATGTTTACCAGCAAACCTCTCAGGGTTTCACAGAGCAGCTACATTTCTATGGAGATCACATCAAACAACGGTGGACTGGTCCTAATTGGGTAATTAGTTTTGCTGGATTACAGTTCTGGGTATCAAATTAAAGGGGCTGATCACAATGTGGTGCCACACGACCACATAAACTCCCAGTAAAACACAAAATGGGGAAAAGTTTAAAAGTTTGAATACTTTTGCAAGTATTGCACAGTTTGCATCTTCGTTTGTTACTCAACTGTGAAATCTGCTCCGTTCATATCACGCCACTTTTGACATTATGTCTGCTGGTTGGGATGTTGTGGTGATGATAAAACATCATCGATGAATGTTGAACTTTTATTTATTCTATGGAAAATTGCCTTTATGACCAAAGTATTTTTATTTCATCAGATGGACAATATATTGCCTGATGCTCAAAAGATAAAGCTTGGCTAATAATTAAATTTGTGTTTGATTGATTGCACATTAGATGCGATTAAGTCGCCACCTCCTCTGCCACTGTTGGCTTCTGGCCGGGAGTCACCACTTTTTCTGCTGATTCAGAGTGATGCCACCTATCAAACTTGTGAGCTGTAACGTGCTGATGAAAGCTGCTCATTCAAAAAAAAAAAAAAAAGGGTTGGGGGGGTGGGGGGGTGGGGGGGTGGGGGTGGGATGGCAGATTTATAGAGTTTAATTTGTCCGCCTCTAGATTCCTTCAAATCAAGAGTAAATTTTATTTTATACTCTTCTACATAATGATTTATGAGACTTTAAAGGAAGCAAACCAGCTTTCTTTCAAAAAAATACATAAAAGAAGGAAGAAGGGCTGGAGATTTTTGTGTGAAAATCTGCGTAACTTGACTCACCTGACAGATGGCCGGTTTCATGCTTTTTGAGGTGGCGGTCCAGGTTGGTCTGCTGGCCGAAGCAGCGGTCGCACAGGTGACACTTGAAGGGTTTCTCCTTGTTGTGAATGTTGCGAATGTGCCGCTGCAGGTTGGAGGAGATGCTGAAGGAGCGGTCACAGTATTTACACCTGCACAGAGAGCGGTTAAAACGTTCAACGGTAACATAGGAGCAAATGGTCATAAATAAAACTATGTTGCATAATGAAGCAGTAGTTTGTTTCTGTGGAAACAGAACTGAAATCAGTAAGGCCAGACACAGCAACACACACATGCTTAGTCCTTTAACCTCAGACATGATGGAGGAGCGTGTTTAAGGTGAAACAGCTCTGCTCTCTTATCTCCAGCCAAAGCAATAAAGCTGCATTCTTCCCTCACAAAATAAGCACGCAACACATTTGGTTCAAGTCCTGCAAAATTAGGGGCTCCTGCCAAGTTTCTTCATGCAAAATTATACGAGAAGATTACATCTTCTCTGCTGGTGGAATTAGCTCGCTCGTTTGGCTGTCCCTCAGGAACCCTCCCAGTTATCTCCACACAAGAAAAAAAGAATTACAATAAACAGCGGTGATCTTTTTAATGGCATGCCAGCATGTAGAGTTCTGGGATATCAGGCAGGGACAGGAAAGGCCTGCATCTGTCTTATTCTTTCCCCTGTGGTCAGTAGGCCTCCTCCGAACTTTGGGCCAACATTCCTCCACCTTGGTAACTACAAAGTCGGATAACTTTAGCAAAGGTGTTTTCATTTTCCAAATGCAGCTAATTTGCAGAAGTGAGCTTTTATTTTAAAATCCTGGTAATCATTTTTGAATAGACACTGCTTTAAAAAGTGGTAAAAACTTTTCTTAAGACCTGGAGCCTCACAAACAAAAAAAACCCAAAAAAAAGATAATGCCATGACAACCGCTTTTGATAGCAAGAAACCCTTACTGGTTTCCAAGGCTTGCAGACCGCTTTGAGTCTGGCCTCATAACTGCAATAGAAATGACCACAGCTGCTAGGTCTGGACATCTGCCTCTTGCTTCTCATCTCCCCAATTTTCAACAAAATTCTCCTCTCCTCAGCCCCCCTCTGCCTCCTGTCACCGAGGCGACGTTCGCCATTTTTCATCGGGTAAATTATTTAGCAGTAGGATAATTATTCCAAGCTTATGGAATAGGAAAACACACATAAACTCTGTTCAAACTGTGGTCTGGTAATCCCTGGGAAAAACGTCTCCGCACCTGGTAACAAATTAGCTGTTTTTCCTTTTATTTATTGTTCAAACTGCATTTGCTGCTTTCTTTTGCAGCAGAGGAAAGATCTGATGCCCTATTTCCAATCTGAGTTAAAGTGTTCTTGTGCAAATTTGATTGTTGACAAGACATCAAATAGCCTTTTTAGCTTCATAAAGTGTAGAAAGACAGATGAGGACAGACGGAAAGATGCTGGCAAAAAGCACTCTATTACACCAATGTAGTGATAGCATCTAAAGATTCACAACCTATAATATATGTTTCTCTGCAAAATCATTTACACCTCCTGAACTTTTGCAAATTTATTTACATTAACCACAAATTTCCATAGGAATTAGGGGGATTTTATGAGCTAGACAAACAAGAAATAGTGGATGATGGTGACACAAAAACAAAGTTTATTTTCTTTTGTTTTTCTTTACAAATAAAAATCTGAAAAGTGTGGTATACTTTAATCAGTCCCCTTTACTCTGATGCCCCTGCAAACAATAAACCAGAGTATCTGTGAACAGCTTTTGACTCTTGCCCCAGATTTTCAGTTAGGTTTAGATCTGGACTTTGACTGGGTCATTATAACACATGAATGTGCTTTAATTTAAACTACTTCTTTAAAAGGTCTGGCTGTATGTTTGGGATTGCCCTGTGCCTCACTGTGTGGATGGTGTGTTCAATGTGATCTGCAGAGTTAGTATTATTTAATGCAGGCCAAAAATTTTAAGTTTGGTATTTTTTGACCATAGTACCTTCCCCGACATGTTTTCTGTGTCCCAAGCTTGTGGAAACTGCAGGCATGCATTGCATTGGCTTTCTTTTCCTTCAGAAACGCCAGTTTTTTAAGCACACGACCAATAATGTGGTTGCTTTCTGAAGAGATTCTTAAACCTGAGCTTTAGATCTCTGCAGCTCCTCCAGAGCTATGATGGGTTGACTGTGTCCCTTTATCTTCATGATGTTCACTAATGTTCTTCAAAAAACCTCTGAGGTTTTTACAGAGCAGCTGTATTTACACTGAGATTATATTACATGCAGGTGGATTTACTAATTAGGTGATTTCTCTAGAAACACATGCTGCATATTTTAGTTTGGATTTGGAAAAAAAACCCTGAAAAACTTAAATCCTTTCCCTTATACTTTACAGTTGGTGCTGGGCTATCACATAAAAATACAATGAAATACACAGAAGCTTGTGGTCGTAATGTGACAAAACTTAAAAAACTTAAAGGGTTATAAGTATTTTTGCATGGCGCAACAAACAGATGGTTGTCTAAGGCCCTACGCAGAACAATGGATTCTGGGACCTTCACTGGTACCATCACTCATCAGCGCTTCAGGTATATATTCTTTTTATCATCCATGTTTACATCTTTCTGCAATATCAAGCTGACATTACAGATATTAAAGTTTACAAATTGACTGGACTTGAATAATTTTAATTGACCACATAACCATCGATCTGAGCCACTTCACATAGTTTATTTTGATAGCACTTAGGATAACTTTCTCTGTATAAAGATATATTTATATTTAATCATTTAGAGAAAATCTGTTGTTCTTTCTATAGCTCTAAAGATGTAACCTGATAAGCATAAGGTGAAAGTTATCAAACTGGATGGTTCTTTTGTACAAAAGATACTTATGAGTTAAAACTTGATTTGTAGGCCTCTTTGACAATTCATCTCCTCTTGAAGAATCCTTGCTCATGTGGGAGTCCTAAGCAGCTGCCTAGTTTGCTTATGCTTTGGCCTGATGCTACTTACAAACGATTCCAGGAGAAAATGTATAGAGTCATAGGGATGAGATTACCTGTATGGTTGCTCTCCTGTATGAGTCCTGAGATGACGAGTCAGGTTGGCAGATCGAGGGAATATTTTCCCACAGTATCTACAAAACATAGGCATATTAGTGATCCAAAGACACCACCAACGTACATTTATGTCTGGAGGAATTTATTATCAAACAGATCACCACTGGACTTACCTGCAGGTGTAGCGCTCCTTGCCCTTGCGCAGCAGCGTCTCTGGAAGTGTAGAGGGTGGAGCTCTGAAGTCGAACATGGACGGGACCGAGCGCAACAGTTCTCCAGCCTCTGGCTTTAAGGAGCTGAATGTCTCCAGCTTTTCTGCCATGCTCTCGATGGCCGTCATCTGCAAAGACAGGAGATGGGACGGACTTCAGGGCTGAAAGCTTCTCAGTCTTAAAATGCAACAGTGTTTAATACAAAGGAAGCTTGAGTGTCACTTTTTGTTGTTAAAAAACTTTTTAATCAAATTGCATGATTTATTTGAAAACACATTTTTGAGTCTGACTTCAGGATTCAGCAAAACATAAAAGGCAAAATACAGCAGCCAATGTAGTTCAATGTCACCCTTAATACAAATGATCCTAAAGACTCAACTTCATTATTTGCTATGTAATTCTTTACATGTAAAAAGGCAAAAAAGCTATTACAGAGTCACTTGTGATATAAGTTTCTGAGTAACTTTTGGCAGCTCATATGATTACATCATATTTGACTGATGTGTGTTGTTTACAAGCATCATACAAGTTGAGAAAAATTGAAACAGGTATTGGATGAATTTTTATCATGACATTCATCAATGATTCATGCATCACAAGGTGAACCAGCTGATATGGAACATGACAAGTGTATCTGACACTGATTCATAACTTTTTTGCAACACACACACACACACACACACAAAAACATGCCATCTTCCCATTCCCATTTAGGAATGGCAGCAAGCAGCTGTGCAAATCTAAATGTTAAATGCAGCCAACAAATAATCATAAAGCATGGTTGCAATAAACACACACACACATTAAAGACTACAGCCAATCTACTAATGAAACTGAGCATTTACTTTCATCAGAACTCTCCAAGGAAATGCATGCTTGGTGGACGCACATGAGCAAAAAAAAAAAAAAAAAAAAAAAAAAAAGCTCTGGTGGTCTTAGTTGATTAACTGCCTTCAATGTGTGCAAAACGGAAACTATACATATGTGTGTGAGAGAGAAGAATGGCTCTGTAATGCTGTTTTTATGTGCATCTGTGTCTGCGAGTAAAGAGCGTGTGTAGTGTATGGGACCGGGATTGTACCAGCTCGGTGCATATCTGCATGTTTTTAGGTAGGGCTATGTGTCCGTTTGTGTGTGTGTGTGTGTGTGTGTGTGTGTGTGTTTTGAACACGTGTGTGGCAGAGGAGTGATTCATGTCCACTGCTGGGCTGTAAACCATTCTGTGCACAATGCGGGCAGACAGCACATTCGTCAATATGAAAGATGTTGACATTACTGATCAAGGGCCAGACACGGGTAATAATGATATCGCTGTGCTGAGAGAGGTGGGATGTGGGGGAGGAGAGGCGGGCTGGAGAGGGGAGTGAGGGGCGGGGGTCTTAGTAGGCCGGAGGGCCTGTCAGACCATTGCAGACACACACACACACACACACGCAAATGTTTTTTCCTCCTTCTTTTAACTGGGCCACACAAATTTGCATTATTTTACGTGCATTGAATTTTCAGCCTGTTTCTTCTTATTTCAATAAGGGGACAAATCAGTGTTGATTCAGGTCCTCCACTGGAAACCTGCTCCGGCTCTGACATTACATCTCCCGCTTTCACCCCCCGTCACTCTCAGGCTTTTCGCCAAGAACGACAAGACAGTGAGACAAGAAACAGAGGATGAAAACTAAAAAAGAAGAAAATGATGGAGGACTTGATGATTACAGGACAAAAAAACAGCAATGCAACAGAAAAGAAGAACGAAGAAAAAGAGAAAAGAACATGCAAACGAGGAAGAAAAGGGTCTGGAAGAAAGAGGAACTGATGGCTGATGGATGGCGCCGGAGTTCAGAGTTAGGAGCAACTGATTAGGAGTGACGGCTGAGTGTAAAGTTCCTGCCGCAGCCGTTGACGGTCCCACCGAGGGAGGATGTGGAGTGTCAGGACTGTTTGATTATGAATATGCCAGCGTTACACGCCATGAATCAAAGTGCGACACAGAGAAAGCCAGAGCGAGGTCGACGGAGCTGAAATTCTTTTACATCTTTTCTGAATATACAATGTGTATCTCATCTGACTTGTTTCAGAAACTGTAAAGAGTGTTCAGTTTGCCTGCCTTCCTCAATGAGAATCCATAAATCTTGGGACCATTAGGCCCCCTACAGCTGTTGGCAGTATCATGTTTGTCCGATAAGACTTTTCTTACACCTAAGCGCTACTCCTTCTGGCTCCATCTGCTGGGGAATTTGAATGAAAGCTCGAAAGACTTTAAAGAGCTGTCTTTAAGCATTTTCACAATGTTGGTAGCATAACATCTCCCAGTCTCTGCATACAAGAATTGTCAAATGTAAGAGTTTATATGTTTCACGAGACAGATGAATACTAACATGCCTTATTTTCTGTTGTTAAATTATTTACAGATTTTCTTTACTAGATTGTACAGAATCAATCAAACAAATCTTCCTCAAAATCATTTATGCATGCAAGTTATGTTCATAAGCCACTGTATGACCACCTACATCTCTGTGCAGGACATCAACGTGGACCCACCCACACTCTTTCATTCGCACTCATACACAGATGCATACCTCTTGAAACTCCCTGGTTTTTCCCCAGGGTGGGGGTCGTTGCTTGTTGCTATAGCGTCGCTCTGGGACCAGCACTTGATTGGCTATCTTCAGATGTCAGTGATGCTGTTAGGACCTTAATTAGTGAGATGCATTCTCAATTGTTGATCTTTATCGGGAACCAGATGTTTGGAGGGAGGGTCTACCCCCCCAACAGAATCCCAGAGAGACTATTACCCCTTCTCTGATGCAGCAAGGACCTATCCCAACCCCGCCAGCCAACACACACACAGCCCCACACACACACGCAAACAACATCCACACCTTGCATTTATCCCTCCGATAAGAAAAAAAAACCCTTCGTTCACCAACTAAGCAAACACATGTTAAGAGCTGTTAGATGGAGAGGGTGTAGCTCAGCTGCAAATACCCTCTTTAAAAGGTTCCATGTTAATTAGAGTACAGAGTAAATGTAAAGATGTGACCACAAATAAATAAAGCAGACGTAGAGTGGAGAGTGGAGAGAAAAAGATAAATTGTTTTGCAGATAAAAATCTGAAAAGTGTGCCTTGCATTTCTATGCAGCTAACCAAATCAAAACCTTACAAAACCACCTTTCGCTGCAACTCTGACCAGCTTCCCTGTCCCTGCTGAAGAAAATAATCTCTGCAGCATGATGTGTGGCACACAATGTGTGGCAGAAAGAAGGTGTTTTCTGCCACACATTGTGTTTTCCATGAGGACCCAAAAATTGTCACTTTGGTCTTATCTAACCAAATTATCATCAGTTTGTTCTCAAACAAGCATCTGAAGCCCTTCATCGACCATCTGTACTTAGATAGGGATAAAATAACACAAAGGTGAACTCTATTTAATTTGACCGCTTCTAAAGGAAGTTGGTTGCACTAGTTTTATTTAGGGATATCAGAGTATAGGGGATTATAGAGTATAATAATATATTCAATATGTGCTTCTTTGTGTTAGTCTATCACATACAATCCTAACAAAGAAGTGTAAAATCATTTGTGGTTAAAAAGTGACAAAAGGTCAAATGTTCAGAGGTATAATATCAGACAAATTACAAAAAAAAAATATGCAAATGTGAATCACAGTGATCCCATACTGAGCTCTGCTTGTGTGTGATGGTGGCAGGCTGAAGCCATGCGAACACTCTGTGATGTCTGGTGTAAACTACTATGCAGCCCATGCATGAGTTATGGTTTGGGATCTGACTGGTAGAGGAACAGTACTGCAGGTCAAAGAGGAACTTACCCAAGTTCTCTGATCTGGCAAACGAAACTGAGGGGCGGAAGACAGGGAAAAGAGAAGGACATCAGAACCAAGAAGCGGTGGATAATTCAACACATATTGCTACAAAGTGGGAAGGAGGAATCTTGGTGCAATTAACTTTGAATGAGCAATGAAGTGTCTGTCTTTTGTGTTATGGAGACTTTACTGGAGACTAATAGTTTCCAACACGTTCTGGTGTTCAATAAACTCATTATGGGAGCCTACAATTCCAACTCCAGAATAAAATCTAACCAAGTATTGGCTTGCAGTAAAATTTCCTGCCAGGAAATAATGAGATGAATCATTAAAGGTTATGAAAAGTATCCCCCTGTCCCCGACGTTTGGCAAACCCTATTTTAACATGTTGCTCATTATTGAGTCAGGTGACCAATACTGAACCCCCACTAAAGTCTACAGAAGGACCCCTTGTCTGGTCTGGCTTAAACCTATGCAAGTCTGGCATTTGTGGGAATGATTTGTGTGTCCAGACATCATATAGTCATAAAGATGGCCTAAGCACTCTGTTAGTGTTTCTACTGATAGGACACCTCATTAGGGCGTGTGGGACAACCATGTGGCTGCTGCAGGCTGGGCCCATGCTGCAGTCTGGACAGGAGACATAAATCAGACAAATGAAACAGCCTGTAAAAACCAGACCTGAAACGGTCTGAAAAGAAGGGACGGAAAATAAAAAAAAATCATATGCCTGAGAAAGTGGTGTTTTCACTTTCCAACGGACCGTTCTCACCCGCAGGGTAAGATTGAACAAATGAACGAGAAAGCGACGTGTTATATACCCACACACACACACAACACTGGAGTACATATGCAGACAAGAGCCTTCTGTGGAGCCTTACAATGAAAATGCTGGCACAGAAAGCCCAGGGGCAGAAATCATAGCTTTAAGAGCATATCATTTTTTATATTGTAATCAAAGACACATTACGGGAAGATGTGTCACAATGTGGCCTTTCTTTGTGCCACATCTGGTTTAGATAGCCAACAATGGGCTTAACAGGCAGTAGCCTGTATAAAACTGGAGGTACATACTTATCCTCATTAATCCTGTTTGGCCAGCCCATTGCGAATAGGAGCCCCTCATAGAAAGAATCATAATATTCACTGACGGGTTCAGTGCCTTCCCACCTGAAATCCTAGGAAACTAACATTGCACTTGAAGTGTGGCTAAAGTCACCCAGAATTTGGCTGATTAAGTAAAATTCATCTGAAATCCTGACATTACAAAAAAAGAGTACCAAAGGAATCTGACAATGTCATTATTTTGCCAAATATCCCTATGCCCTAAATTGTCCAAATTCCTACAGTGATTTGGTCAACACTTACTTGTGGATGGAAAAGGAAGCCTGGAGTCGGCCGAATGTACTTTTCTTTCAGAGTCTCAAACGGATCGCTCATTCTCCTCTTCTCAACCCTGCTAATAGTAGATTTCTATCAGCTCGTGTTGACTACACAGCCATAAAATCAAATGCTTGTCTTTACATTACAAAATGCAATTGATGGAGATACTGGGAATAACAATACCTGTAGATAGGGTCCATGAAAAAAGGGGTGGGCCTGGCATGCTGTAAAGAAGTGTCTGCTTTAGGAACTTCCACTGCTCTCTTCTCATCTTCATAGCTTTTGTTCTTTTTGGCCTCCTCCTGACTTGGAATGCGTCCTCGGCCCCTGGACCCCAGGCTTAGATCGAGTGGCTGGTCCTGACCAGTCACATTTGAGACCTCAGGTTTGGAGGCAACAAACAGGGACAACTTGCCCTGTTTTCGTTTTGTAGTGAGGTCAAATGGTGACTCAGATGACTTGCTTTGAGCCTTCTTGCAGTCATCTCCTGGCGACTGTGGCTCACCCTTAACGCCTGTTGGTCGGAGGTCCCTGTCTGGCAAGGGGTAAACTGGTGGAGAGAAAGCTGGGAAGAAAGGCAGTGGAAACATAGAGGGGTAGGGCAGAGACCCAACCTTCTTGTCCTGCAAGCCAGCCAGCCCTGCTGAGCCAAAATATTTCTCTGCAATAGAAGCAATGGCCTTAATAGAGTCATTTACAGCCCCTGTTACAGCCGTGTGCTCCTCTAATGAGGACTGTATAAGGGATTGGCCTGGAAAGTCTTTAGCAGTACTGCTACTCATCAAGCTGGGGCTTTGAGAGCCTCTCTCGGTGGGCTTTCTCCTGGAGCCTTTGCTGTTTTCTCGAGCAGCTACCCTCTCCCTTTCACTGTCCATGTCGCTTTCAAGTTCAGAGCCCGTTGTGCTCTCTAGATCACTTCCACTTGGTGTGCTAACGTCATCCACATCGCTGCTTTCAGACTGATCACTTTGTTTGTTCTGCTGCTTTGAGGACACTGAGGAACCTTGATTGTGGAGTTCTGAGTCTTGTATGTCGTTTCCAGGAGAACAGCCATTTTTGCGCAGAGCTTTTAGCAGCTCTTGAGACTCAAGAGTGCCAGGGCTTGGAGGAAGCAAAGGACTTTTACTTAGCTCTGCACCAGGCCCTGCAATGGGTGCATGGACTGTCTGTCTTACAGGAGAGGAGGTGGCAGGGATGAGCGGAGGCCGGTGATATAGTCCAGAAGGAAACAGGCCAGGGAAGCTGAAAGGAAATGCTGGGGCTGCAGGAAAAGTAAGCCCGCTGTGGTGGCGACTTGCCCCGAAGTAATCAGCAAGTCCAGCACTGCTGTGACCGAGCGTGAGAGCTGATTTGTCTAAGCCAGGGGTGCCAGGGAGTGGCAAACCCTGCGCAAACAACCCCCCTGCTGTAAAATGATTCTTTCCTTCACAGAAGCGCCGATGCTTGTTGAGGGACGAGGTGGTGCTGAACATTTGCCCGCAGTCCTTGCATTTGATCTGTGTGCGACAGTCAGCGTGCATGCGTTTGTGCCGGCAAAGGTTAGAGAACTGGGTATATGACTTGTGGCATACCTCACCTGCAGGGACACAGAGACAGACGGAGAATGCATAAATGTCCATGACACACTAAACCAAACACTCTAATGTGGAAAACATCACATGACTTCATATCTCTACTTAATATACATCAGAATGACTAGATTTGGGGAAGAGGATACACCCGCTGATTTTCCCATCAATAATGTCACCATTTAGTTTTGTAGCAATCGAAAATGAAAAGGTGTGTCCAGATCCTGTCATTGTGAAGGAATCTGTGTGGTTGATGATATGAGTCAGTCGCTGCCAGTCATCACCTGCACATCAAACCTGATTCCCACGCATCCCCTGCTCTATTGTCTTCCCAGGGACGCTGCCAAAGAGTCCATAAACAATCACACATAGACACTCATATGGACATGCAGGCACATTCACAGAATATTCACATAACACAAAGAAATGGAATCACACACACCCACACACAGAGGCATGTAGACATAAAGATACACACTTTCTCAGCCGCATGCAGTACAATGGCTCTATTTTAAGTTTGCAAAGGAAGCAGAGTTGAATGAATCCTATCCTGCAGTCCAGTTCCCAGGGACAGGTCTCACGTCCTCTGCTGCCTCTCTTCCCTCTCCCCCCTATGGGCCTCTAGAGTCGACCCCGCAGCCCCCTCACCTTGTCCCAAAGGCTGGGACCAAGTTGTCCTGCATTAAGTCACCTTCCCACAGCCCATCGCAGCGAGTAGCGCCGTTACTCTGTCTGGGCTCATATGTACAGTGACAATATCGGATCCGAAAACAAACCAATGTCTCATATTATCTGTTATCACTATTAATATTTAAAACTTATCTAATACCAATAGATGATATTGAAAGAGTTGAAAAAGACAAGTTTATATTGTTTTCTATTGTGTTTAGTCACAATGTCATTTAGGAGAAAAATGTCCCTCCCATATTGCTCCCAAGGAATATGATTATATTTATAGATATTTTGCTCTACAGTTAAATGTTTAATAAGAATTTGATTACTGATTACAAAAGAAAAACCAGAGACATATATGTGTGATTGACTTAGATCATACTGGCATTGGCTGTTAAAATAAGGGTTGGGAAGTTTTATGGCTCACACTGTGATTACACTACTGCATACTTTGGATGTCTTCCAGGCACAAATGTACATGAGAGGCAATTGAAAGAGATGGAGAGGAAGACCAGTATTTGGGAACCAGATTTACATAAACAGCCTACAAGAACTCATAAATGGAGACAGCTTGAGTTAAGAGCAGATCTTATGCTAGAACTAAATTTTTAGGAATGAACACTTTAAATCATTAGTCGTCAAGGTAGGAACCTAAAAGTTGTGAAGAGGTGAAATAAGCAGTACCATTTCCTAACACACATTTTTCTTCTAAACAAGCCTATTTTTTGTTTTTCCTCCCCTGTCCATGATCTTCTGTGTTTTGTATTTCTAACTGCAAACACCTTTTGATTTTGGTGGTTCGCACATGTTCAGTTACAGAAATCTCTCTTGCAGAGCGACCAGGTGGACCGTGACGGTACAGGTACAGATGATTAAGCTTATATCACAGAGGCATCCCAGTTGGGCAGTTGGTCAAGTGTGCTCTGAACCATGATTTAGCTCTGCAGCAGACATGTACATTGGGGTAGTCAGGTTTCTTTACATCCAGCTGAAAAGTCAGAGAAGCTGTAAAACATGCATTTTACAAGCATGACTACAGGTCCCGAATAAACTTTAACAAAAGTCTCTTGACCATAAATCATAAATATTGTGACATTTATTGACACACAACTCACACGTATTACATGTGAGATCTGATCCACAATATGCATGCAGTAATCAGCCATTATTAAACTGAAAACAAATCTTATAAACACATTCAGGAGAGAAGGATGGGAGATGAGTAATGGTGAGTTGAGTGCTTCTGTCTTACAGAGAAGTGTTAAGATGCACACATCCTTGACACATTGCATGCACTGAGATACAAACAGGATCATGTGACCATACAAGCTTCTTTCCAAAACACATACATGTCCTTCAACAGCAGTCGGTCAAACAAACAGCTTACAGGCACACACGAGGTTGTCCAGACAGCCGTCACATTTCACAATGCTCTGTCTTTTTTTTTAACAGAGCCATTAGTTGTTTTTAAACCTGCATATTTCCCGCTGATTACAGCAAATGGACTATTCGCCGGGCGTACATGTGGTTGCTATTTATGAGGAATGGTGAATGTGGTGGAGGCAGGAGAGAAGAAAAAGAGAGAAAGGCAAATAATGAGGCTTTTGATGGAGATGCAGCCATTCCTGCCTTTATACATATATCTATCTATCTATATATATAAATATATTATATATATATTATATATAAAATATATATTATATTATATATATATATATATATATATATATATATACATATCTATATCTATAATATATATATATATATATATATATATATATATTATATATCTATATATATAGATATATAGATATATCTATATCTATATATATATAGATATATATGGTATGTGTATAAAAGAAGGAAAGAAAGAAAGAGACTGAAGGAGCAAAGGAGAAAGATCATAACACTTCAGGGGAAGGAGGAGATCAGATCTCTTGTGGTAGTGAAAGTGTGAAAGGTCAAAACGTGTCTGGGTCTGGCTGAGGGGACGTAAGTGTATGCTTAAGTGAGTGGGCATTTTGGAACGAAAAAGGCTATTAGTTCCTCTGTCTTCAGCAGATCACGCTTGGTCACTGTGACAAACTGGCAGACTGATATTACTATACAAACAGAATAAAGGTGCTGAGGTAGGGAGAAAAAAAACTGCACGAGTCCCGTTTTGACATCAATATTACAAAAATGTCAGGGTAAATGACACGACAAAAAGCTGAGAAAAGAGCAATTACATTACTGTAAAATCATCATTTTTTTGTAATAAAGTCAAGTCCAAGCATGTAATTGTTGTTATTGTTATAATGTACTGAGGAGACTTACACAGGTAGGGTCTTAGTGACTTACACATGAAGGGCTTGACACTGCTGTGAATGTGCTTATGCTGCTTGAGGCCCGAAGACGTTGCAAACGTCTTGCCGCAGTCGGAGCAGGCATGGGCCCGAGCACCGACGTGTTGAGAGCGAATGTGCCTCTGCAGGTTACTGGGGTCTGTGAACACCTGCTGGGGGGAGCAACCAAACAGACACACAGGGGGGTTAATATCAGATTCGCTTAAAGTGTGCAGAAAAAGAAAAGAACGTGTAGAAAAGAGACGTTTATTGACCAGTCCCTTCCATCACTTTACCTTTGAGCAGTTTTCACATTCATAGTGCTTGCCGCTGTCATGCGACATTTGATGTCGAATCAGGTTTGATTTCCAGTTAAAAGCCTTGGGACACTGATCACACTTGTATTCCCTCTCCTCAGAGTGTGACTGACTGTGGTTCTCCAGACTGCAGCAAGAGGAAATGAGAACAATCAGAAGTTGTCAGATTTCTTACAGTACCTTACAAAAGTATCTACAGTATACCTATCAAACTTTCTTAACATTTTGCCAATGATTCTCAATTGAATTCAGGTCTGGCATTTGACTGTGCCATTCTAACACAGGAAAATAACTTGACCTAAACAATTTAATTCTGACCAGCTTTCCTGTCCCTGCCAAAGAAAATCACTCTCGTGACACGATGATGCCACCACCTTGTTTCACCCTGGGGAAAGTGTGTTCAGGGTGAAGTGCAATGTTTTTTGTCACATATAGCGGCTTGTTGATATCTTTTGACACTGTTTCAACAGTGCCCATCTTTTTTTGTTTGCATTTGAGCCACAATATTTCAATTTTCTGGTGATGGACTGAACAGTGCTCTCTGAGATGTCCAAGACTTAGGATCTTATCATAAAACCTAACTACCCTTTAAAGTTCCTGACATGTCTGGTGTGTTCCTTGGTCTTCATGATGCTGTTGCTCACTAATCTAACAAAAAATCATAGTAAGGACGGCTAAATACATGCGCATGCCAGACGTTTTAAATATTTCCTGTTTTTATATAAAAAAGCCTAGAAAATAACATATTTCTTCCAAAAGTAATTCAGGTGATGAAATGTTTCTGTTCATTACATACCTCTGGACATCAGGGAAGGCCTGGTCACACTCCTTACACTCATGCAGGCCATGAGACATAGGAAGGGGCCGCATATCTTGAGGTTCTTGAGCTGTCAGGTCATCATCCCCTCCTATACACACATGAAAGGCCATAAGGATTTAAATCCAGAGGAGTAATTTACCCTGCATTGTGCAACATGATGCACAGAGATGCAGCAAGATAAAAGCTTAGGAGGCATATTGCAAGGGTACTTCATCTCTGATTCAAATTCTTCTTGCAAAACGTTTTAACATGTGATATCAACTTCTTTCTCCAATCATTTCTAATGTTTCTCTACTTCTAGTACCATCAAAAATACAAAAGAAAGTTAGCATTTTATTGTTTTCAAATGGCATTCCTTGTTTTGTAGGAACATGTTAAGGAATACCAAGTGATATTTTGCTGTATTCAAATCAGCTGGGGGTGAGAATGCTCCTTAATCTCTCCATTAAGCACAGTGCTGCAGGTCTGTGCTTATTACGGCTGGAGAAAACTCTGATCCCTCTGTCATTTTCTCTGGCATCTCATCAAAACCACTTCAAAATGTGGAAATGGCATGAGAAAAAATGTGGGAGGTTTTGAAACTATAACCTATACTGCCAATACTTGATGCAGGTTGGCATAATTCCACAAAAGGAGGAAACTTTGTTCAACTACGTTATTTTGCCCAAACCTACAAAATATGCTTTTCTTTAAAAGCTTTTTGTCTTCCTAAGGAAATAATGATGAAACCTGATTGTAATTTTACAGTAAAATATGATTGTTTTGCCATATTGCCCACTTCTAGTCTCAAAAAAACATTTTTTTCACAAACCTACCCTGCCTGCGTTTAGATAAATTATAGCTTCCGACGATTTGTAGACTCATCCTTTCACAGTTTATTCCTCTGTTATCTCAACTCTTCAGCCACTCATCCTTCATGTCACTCTACACTGCTCAGTGTTCACAGCAGCATGAAACAGGCGCGCCTATTTAGAAACAGAAGTCAAACCTGGGTTGAGGAAGGCAGAGGGGGGCATCCCACATGGCTCCTTCTGGTGGTCCAGCAGCTGGTTGCGGGACTCAAAGTGCTGGTCACAGTCATCACAGCGGTACTGCCTCTCCTCTGGATTGTGAAAGGAAGAAAAGATTTTGTATTACAAAATGAGGTGAGGTGTTAAAGAGGACAAACTGTGAATCTATGTCTTTGATGCAGACCATGAATATCAGGAGCCATTGTGTCACAGAAATACTGTTCAGCCTTCATTAAAAGTAGCAGCTCCTCGTCAGGAAAAATCTCTCTGGTTACTTTGTAGAAGATCTGTAACACACACAATATATATTTTATGATTTAAAGGTACATTTTTGCCAAAAAAGGGTTAGGGTTAAACCCGCACCAAACTAAACTGTTGAGGTAAGTTGTTCAGTTTTAGTATCCTATCCTAGTCCAATGTTTACAGCACATTTTTATGTTTTTTTAAATCTACCACAGTTCCGCAGCAGCAAATTTCCCTTAAGGTAGCTCTTTGTGCACAAACACACACATAAACACACAGATCTCCACAGTTGTTTACAAGGTCATAATACCACAAAGCCACAGCAGAGGGTTTCCAAATACATGAAAATACACATAGTCATTAACTTGTAATTAATCATCTTATGAGACATCCATCTTCAAATCTATGAATGAAAGTACAAGCAACCATCCTGCTGAATACATATCCAGCCTCATGAAGACGCACGGCAAAAAATTACAGAGGGCAGGAAGTGGTAAATTACTGTGTGGAGAGAAAGCTTGCTAATTCAGCAGCAAGCAAAGCAAACAGGCAAACTGCTAAAGAAGAGGTTGAGTCGAGTTAAATGTGTCAGTCAAAGAAGGAACCTCCTAGCAGGAAAGTAAAACCACCTCTTCAGGCGTTCGTTTTAAACCAAAACTTGGTCTATATATTTTTTCTCCAAGAAATGCAATCAACATGACGTGTGCTCTACAAAGGCCCGCTGAGCAGGTGAGTGTCTATTTAGGCAACGAGGGGGGTGATTACATCTAAGAATCAGCTGAGAGATCCTGCGACTGCGGAGCTTCCCATGGACACACAATGGCCTTTCTCTGCAAAACAATCACACATGGGGTTATTTTGAGCACGCTTTGGATGTTAAACATA
This sequence comes from Crenichthys baileyi, assembly GCA_036173005.1. Classification (NCBI taxonomy): domain Eukaryota; kingdom Metazoa; phylum Chordata; class Actinopteri; order Cyprinodontiformes; family Goodeidae; genus Crenichthys; species Crenichthys baileyi. Next base: position 521,282 of record JAHHUM010000019.1, read on the forward strand.
TCAGCTTCCTTTGCTGTGTCAACATGACAATGACGATGGAGGAATTTATTAGAAATGCACTGGGGGGGCTGATGTGGACGGGGTGATAAAATGTTTCTGGGAAGTCGTCGATCACAGGTAGACAGCTCATGAAGGGAATTCTTGAATAACATGACTGCAGCCCCAGAGCCACGGCGGCTCCATGTCAGGTTGTGATAAGTTTCTTTGTCGAAATAAGGATAATGAGGTATTCTGTTTGAGTACTGCGTTATTGTGTGTGTCGTTGATTCTACTTCGGACAAATGATATCATACTTACAATTACATTACAGGGAGCTAAAGTCAGGCTGACCAGAGCAGAACTTGTTGCATCTCGATACTGGTGTACAGCAAATTAAGCACTCATGAGTTACAACCAGACCTTTGAAAGCAGTAAGCTATCACAAAAACATTGTTGCAGACTGAAAAAGAGTCCATACACATATCCAGAACAGGAGAAACTTCAATTTCAAGTATTTATTCAAGGATATCCAAATTTCATTTCGGTGCATTGGAGGTTTACAGGAGAAACTGTTGCTACATGCATGCTCAGTATGAGGGATTGCTGCAAAGTCAACGCCAGTGACTGTCCACTGTCTCTACATGCTCATCCGGGAGGAGTGAATGCTGCAAGTCACTGACTGGATGCAATCTGCTGGGTTTCCTTAGATAGAAAAACTTTTTATCCAATTTGAATAAATAACAGAATCTGACTGCACTGTTCAATGGTTAGGATTAACTGGAATGTATGTACCTGACTTTTGTGAAGTGCCTTGAGACGACATGTGTTGTGAATTGGCGCTATATAAATAAACTGAACTGAATTGAATTGAAAGCTGGTCAAAGAAAAAGAAAGGTCACCTACACTGTTTGGTATAGCCTCAAACTGCAAAAATATACAGACAATTGTTCAAAGTATTTTATTATAATATATATAATATAATATATATAATATTATAATATATAATATATTTATAATATTGCTGGAGTGCAAGCAACCTGTCATCTACACTTATGTATAAAAGGCACTGCGGATGTAATGAGACCTCGCAATTTTAAAACACCACGCTATTTCTTGTTAATGTGAAATCTTTCTAGCGTAGCACTATCTAGTTGCTGTCAGCAAGGAACTTCATCTGGTGGAGTAAATGTAAGCTGCCAAGAGCCCTGAATATGGAGATAAGCACTTTACCTCTTGACTGTATTGACAATTATATGAAAAGACAAATTGTGTCAAGCAAAAGGCTACAGGTCCAGATGGTTTCAGCTCCAGGCTTCTGAGGTGCTGTGAAGATCCACTGTGTGGTATCATAGCATACATGTTCAACATGGGGCTGAAGCTTGACAAAGTACCACATCTAGGGAAGACCATCGGTACCGAAGAACACAAACCCGAAGGGCAACAGCAGCTACAGGTCTGTAGCTGTTTGTGATTTACGAAAATGGTTTGTTTGTTAAAAAAATGGGGTTCTCAGTCTGCCCAAAATGTATGCTAAAATCTCATCTCATCTTGTTCTTGTAAACCTAGGGTGTATCATGGCATCTTATGAGCTGAATGCAGCATGGTTTATTTGACTTGGAGGATAATGGCAATGTCTTAGAGGAAAATGGATCTGCTTCCTCAAAATATGTGGACAGAAAAGACTCCTGCGCTGTGTAAGAAATACTGACTTACATGGCTAGAGGAGAGCCAGGGGGGTTCAAGGGTATTTGAAGAACCTGGGTGAACTTTATTGAATGTTAAGGAATACAAAATATTTTCTGCCACAGCAGTTTTTTTTTTGGCCTATAAATTGTTTTTTTTTCTACGTTTGGTGTTTTTTTTTTAAGTCAAATAAAAAAAAAAGCAACTGAAAAATATTGTTTAAAAACAAAGGAAAGAAAGAAAAATATTTTGTTGTTATCCAAAAGAAAAAAAGGAACAGAAGTGTGAGGTTCTCTAATCATGTTTTACTTAAATTTTGCTGTAAACACACAGGCGTATAGAAATGGAAAGCTTAACATGTGTGTGCGCACCAACAGAACCAAGCTCTAACAGGCCATCACCCCTGTGAGGTCACCAAAATATTGATACTATGAAACAATCAAACAAAGGCTCAAGCAGATTTGTTATTCTGTAGAAGATCCGCTCGGACATTGATGCTGAGACTGAAGACAGAGGCTTTTAAAAACTAAAGTTAGGGCTAGGAGAATCTTGAAGAATATCAAGAACAGTTTTTCAAAGAGACAGGTTTTCATATTTGGATTATTGTGGTTAAACAAAAGTAAATTTATCATAATAGACACACATAAGTGAGGGACACTCATAACAAATAGCAGCCATGATTGTCCTGCATGCTGAACTTTCCACTTTTAAGAAACTCTGTGGTCAATTACTTGTCTTTAATAAATGAAATCCTTTACAAAAAAGATGGAATGTGCATTCCTTTAAGAACACACAAGTGGGTAAAGCATGAAGATTATGAGCGGAGGGGAGTTGAGGGGAACTTGTCCTGCATGTCCACCAATTCCATGAGGATCAACATAGATAAACACAGCAAACGTGCAGGTCTGGAGGCCCCACGTTTGACTCTTACTGGTCAGTTCTCAACTTGTTATAGACCAGAAAACACCCTCACTTCCCCTCCCAACCAGCCACACTCAAAGACAAACCCAACAACAGTTTAACAATAGCTGTAAGTAATCACTGAGCGCAGATATTCAGGCTAAATAAGTCAAAACAGTGGGAACCTGCTGCTTCTGCTGAAAAGGCAGTAAACACTTTGAATGCTCTGCAGTCTAAAAATTTATTTTCAAAAAGTTTTAAAAAAGCTTTAGTGTGATTCATATTCAACCTTGTTTTCTACATTAGTGTATTATTTATATATTTTCGTTCATATACGCTCATACTGTCAGAGTCTACTGCCATAAAAAGGTAATGAACATAACTGGGCAACTTGTTACACTGTCATTGCCGCATGTCCCCTGGGCACACCCTCCTTATTCCCTGACCTTGACAGGTATGGCATTCACTAACGCTGTCAAGTCCAAGTAAACTCTGACTGGGTGCTGAACGTAATGCAAGAAAGCTTCAAATGAAACACTGCTTAAGAATTCAAAGACAAAGTGGGAGAAGTAAAGATGTTCTAGACAGGTGATCAGGGTTTACAGTGAATAAAATAAGGAGGAGAAAACACACAAGAATGAACTTCCAGATATTATAGGAAACTAGTACTGATGCAAATAAAGTTATAAATTTATTTCAAACAACATTCAGTTTTGTGCAACTTTTGCAAAACAGCTTCTACAACACTTCTGCCTCTCCTCAACATGCCTTCTACACAAAACTATGACAAGACACTAAAAGCACAATGACTATCTGCTTCCAGCACATTGGTTGAATCCCAAGCAAAGTCAGCATGACTCTTGTGTTTATATATTGAGCCTTTTGTTGAAAATGACTTTTAAATAAAGAACAGAAACTATCTTATATCTCATCAGATTTCATTTTACAAATAACTATTCATTAATCAATAAGGTTTAAACTGTTATCTCTGGGAGTTACAATCAGCCCCAGTGTCCTCACACTGCAACATGCCCCAGAGCCACTTCATCGCACTCAATACTGAGCGAGAATCAATGGAGCGGATGAGATTAATTCTCATATCCTTCTGTACTGTCTTATGAAAGGCTCTTCAGGGCCTCGTTGGATGATGTTAATGGCACGTTTTAATCAATTTTCCATTCAGTTGAATCAGTAAAGTGAGGAACGCTAATTGCCCCTAATTATCCTAGCGACAAAGCATGAGGAGATCTGTGCTCAGAAAGCTGCAAGTGTGTTTTTTTTTGGCTTTAGGAAGACTTGAGCTTTGTCACAGAAACAGCCAAGAGCTCATGATGAACACAAACAGCAGCTCCAAAGTGTCATTTAAGCTAATAACTGGCCCATGTTAGTACTAAAGAAGACTTCGGCTGAGAATGAAAAACAAAATCGCATTTAATATGACGGTTAAAATACTTGAACCCGTGGGACATTCTGTGTGACTGATAAAGTGGGATACCTCTCTCTGTTTTTCATATTGCATAAGCTATACAAGCCAAGATAAAAAAAAAAAAAAAACATTTAGAAAATGAACCTTTGGTCTTGTAAGCTGCAACAATCAGGCTCCCCTGGGCCAACACTGATTTTTTGTTTTCTTTCAGGTCTGACCTGCTGATTTTTAAAGATTTTGACTGTTTACAATTTTTTTTATTACAAATAAAACATATGTGCTGTGGGTTACTCCATGATGAAGTAGGATTAAATCCAACAGAAAATAAAGGGCTTACAAGATTATCTCAATTTATGGGTCGAAATATATGTCCCTGGCTTGTCCGGTTTTATTAAACAAGAAACAAAGTGCACTCTGTTGACTGATGCCGGTATAGATGGTGGAAGTTTTTAGTTTTGATTCATTTAACAAACAGAGACTAAACACTAAAGGTTTCCAGTATTTGACCTGTTAAGCAATGATCAGAGCTGATCAATGAAACATCGGTCGATCTTTGATCAACTGAATGGTACATCTCTACTGCAAATGGCTTCATTAAGGTGCCCGTATTTTCCTTTCCTTTTATTGTGTAATAATCATCTTGTTTACATTCAAATATGTGACAAATTAAATGAAGTCAATAATAAATGAAATTTCTCCTGCCCTCATACTTGCTGGTTTCTGTTTTTTATCCAGTTTATTGCAGATTCCTGCAGAAAAAGGACATTTTCAGGTAATGTAGTAAAGCAGATGAGCAAACAAGAAGTTGAAATAGAAAAAAGGAGAAGCATCATCTCCAACTGATCCTATATCTAGGAAAAATATATAAAAGAAAACAGACTTTGTTTCACCCATTCCTTCCTTTTCCACTCCCCTGTTCTTCTGAGATTGCTCGTAAAGTTTTATAGTAAACAGAACTGGGTCAGAAATGTGAGGATGGAAGCCAGTTTTACTCTCATGCCAGCAGAGGTGCTTGTAAAGGCCCCACACAAAATAACGTCTGAACACAACTGGAAATTGCTGTAGTTGTAGGACAACGTCCAAACGTAAATCATAGGACAAATTGTTTCTGTCCAATGGCTCAGAAAGAGTCCCTTAAATCTAATCCTGAGGGAACATTTTGCAGTATATCTGAGGCCCTGAGTAACTCTGTGAGGCTCTTCTATGAAAATCTAGGGGTGGTGCATGTAATGTGTGGCGTAATCAGCGGTTTCAGACTGAGTATGGACTCAGCGCTTTCTCTGTGGCTGTAAAAAAGACCTGCTGGAATCAGGTACTGTGCGGCTTCAACATTTCCAGCTCGGAATGAGGAGCACAGGGAGTCATCTAAACCTCAATGAACAAGTCACAACCCTGCACACACACTCCGACTGAGGTCTGTACGTGGACAAAAGCCCAAACGCAGGCACATACAGGTGTGTATGTGTGTGTGTGTGTGTGCGCGCGCACACTCTGGAGACATAATGAAACACTCGACACACTCGCAAAAAAGGGCCCCCATGAGCTAAGAGTCACAGGGACAGACACACACTGGCAGTATCTGACAGTAGCTTTACAAGACCACCCCGTTTAGTCTATTCATTTTCCAACGCACTGACGGGCATTGTGAGAGGCTACAGTGTATTTTCGAAAACACCAGCGTTGGCCGGAAGGCTTAAAGACAGCACATTGTGCTCTGTTGTGACAGAGCGTGATACTTAACAATCACCTCATCATAGCCATGTCCGTGACCTGTGGGAGCCTTACACAGCCACCCAAGCAGAACCGCAGCGCTGACAGCGACTTGAACCTCGCGTCGCGGGCAACTCAGGGGAAGCTCTCTTTGCTTGTTTGTGTCTGTCTTTTACAAGAGTGGGGAGGTAAGCATGCATGAAAGAGTCTCGCTCTTCTTGATTATGTCCTCCTGCTATCTTTCCTTATAGAGATGTGTGAAAGATGAGCAGAAGATTAGTTTCTTGGAAGCTGATCCACAATGTTTTAGGAAAAAAACAACAACTTAAAGGCTCAATGTAAAATAAAAATCTAAACTGGAAAGAGTTGGGTGAGAGATATGAATTTAAATCCTGCATAAAAATTTAGTTAATGCTTCAATCTCAGCAGATGACACTGAACAAGTTATCTAGATGGACCACCTGTAACGCTCAGATTATGTTTTCTGTTCGGGTCAAGCAATAATATTATCCACACACGCGTCAGGTGAAGTTTAGGCCCCTGTCTTCCTGCTTCAGGAGCCCACTGACTGTGGGGATTACTGAGCTGAACGGGCCCTCATGTGTGCAGCACGCACCTCTCTACAGCCAGGTGAGCAGCAAAAGGGCTTTGACATTCCTGGCATAACTAAGAGTTTATATCGCCAGCATGACCGGGAAGTGTGCAGAACTATTATTCCGGGGGCGGCTGCCTCTGATCGTACCCTGTGGTCTTTGTGAGGCAGAAGGCAGCAAACAAATACAGAGGTAAAACATGCAGAGACAGTGAGAAGAACTGTGTGTGTCCATGTTCGTGTCTGTTTAGGTGAAAACAAAGAGGGCCAGCCACTCATAAGACTATCTGACTTAGATAACAAAAACATCATCTAACAGCACACAACAGGATGGCTATTGGAAAGTACAGATACAAAATTTTGGCTTTGGGGCTGTTTAAAATGAGCTGGAGTTTAAAAACCCTGGTTCATCCTGCCATGCAGAAGACACAGCACCATCTGGGAATTTCAAGATCAAGACATTCACTTGATTTTTCTCTCCTTCTCTGGTTTCTTTCCTTTCTTGAGATCAATTTTGTATCACACAACGTGTCTCCACATACCTGATCATCAATCTGGCACGCTCTCAGGTTATGCTGCGTGGCCGCAGGGGCGAACTGAATGTGCTTCAGCCAGCTCCCTGCATCTGGTTTGCTGGCATCCACACAGAACTTTACATGGCCTGACCCGTCCAAGATCTGCAGAGAGAAAGAGAGAGATCAGACTTTGATCAATATCAGACCAGGTTACTGTGTCCAAACACTGCCTAACCGCATACCTCCCACTGAGAAATACAACGCGGCTTCATGAAGCAACACACACACACACACACACACACACAGAAAACACACACACACACAGAAAACACAGTATTACAGTAATTAATAATAATAGCTAGAAAGAAAAAACAAAATGAAATGAAAAATACCTATAATTTATTTTTTTCCTTTTTCTTTTCATCTTAATTTCAAAACATAACAGATTTTCTCTTTGGTTTCACATTTTGTAAAAGTATTTTAAATATGTTTTTTTGTGTCTGGAAACAACAACAGAAGGGTTATAATTTATTAACATAAATTCAACAAAATCGAAAAAGTTAAAAAAAGGCAAAGACTGTATAATTTTTTTTTATTATTTTAGGTTTGAAAATCAGAATTAATTCAACAAAAACGCAACAAAAAACGAAAAACACCAAAAAAAACCATAAAAAGATTAAAACAATTTGAAAAACATTTATTTTTATTTCTATAATATTTTAACTTTAAACAAATCTCAATCTACATCTGTAACTGCTGCTGAACGAATTTAATTTAAGGAAATGCATTTACAAAACTACACTCATTCAGTTTGCAACAACAAAAGTTCATAAAGCAATAAAAACTCTAATATAAATAAAACCAAAGAGCCTCTTCTGCTCTCATTAAGAGGTCACTTACAAAGAAAAGGCCTGAGAAATATCCCAATTTAATTAATAGACACACAAATAAAACATGCAAACCATCAGGCTGCAATGAGAGAAAATGTTGCAGCATTAAATGATGTAACGATGCTTTTAAAAACGCTCCTGGTTTCTGCAGAGCAGCTGTAAACTTTGTAGGGAAGCAAATCAATAGCAGGAAGCCGCCGAATGATAAGAATTATGAAGACAAGCCGATTGTTAGGATGCAAAACAGAATCTCTCCCAGGGTCACAAATCTGAATTAGCGCCTTTGTGTCAACCTGCGACTGAATAAATATTTTTGCTCATAAAAAAAAAAAAAAAAAAAAAAACAGGGTCGGGAATCAAGAGGGGATCCTGTGCGTTTAAAATGTAACCATAAAACTTTAAGATTTAAATGATCAGCGAGCAAATATTAACGATCAGTGCAGAAAACAATTAATGTTTTAAGGGATGTATGAATCATCTTACCGTATAAACTCGTACAGCCTCTTGGGAGGAAACTGAATCAAACTCCGATGAAGAAAAAAGTTTTTTTTTTTTTTTAAAGTGTGATTTAAGTATAAAAAAATAAACTAAAATTTGTTTTTGCTACGGTCGCTTCTCCAGCTTTGTAACATCGCAGTGTGTTTCAGCGCCTGTTCGGCTCTCCAAGCTGCGGAGTCTCCGCCTGTGCGCTCTCGGACACCGCACCGCCTGCGCTTTGGATGAGGAGTAGATCCGGACAGCGCTGCTCTCCTCTCACTGTCCTACAGAGACCGCGGGACGGAACTAAATCCCATCCGGCGCATCTGCCCCGCTGCCAACTTCTGCTCTGCGCGCTTCTGCTCGGCTCGTCCTCTCCTTCTCTTGTCACCCCTCCTGTCCTGACGCGCCCAGGTGTCCTTCAGTAAGATATCCAACTTTTCATTTTTCCCTTCCTCAACCTCCCCTCCCCCGTCCCTCCTCCGCCTCTTCCCCCCTCTCTTCCTCAGACAGGTCGGGATGTGTCGTCTGTGTGACAGCAGGGGGAGATTTCTGCAGGCGGACAGTTTGCGCGTTGTTTCTGATTCTGCTCAAATAAAGCGGGATCCCGCGCCTCCGTCTCCATCCTTTCCCCCCGAGGAGAGTCAACTCGGATCGCGGGGGTCTGTCTGTGCAACCCCCCGTGCCCGTGTACCCCCCACCCTCCGTCCCCGCTCCCCGTCCCCAACACCATCGGAAGAGACTCAGCTCCGCAGTAAATTTTAAAGTGACAGGGTCCCGGGGTTGGAGAGGGTGAGCGGGGTCAGGTAGAGGTCGCGATGGGGGCTCACGAGAGGGTTGAACTCCACGCACACACACACATAGTCAGCCACATTTTAATGATTTAATATCCACGTGTTACCAAACTTTTTTTCTCTTCCCAGAAGGACTTTATATTATTATCCGTTTGGAAATCCCAACCTTAACTTCATTTTAGCGAACTATAACATTAGTGACAGTACATCACACATGTAAATAAACAACAAATTGTCCTCTCCGCCTTGGAATCATATTCTTTTATCAGAACGTAGTAAAAAACACAAGTGGTTATTTGATATTTTTAGTTTCTTTTAAATACAAAATATTCAATTGAAACACAAGCCGTTCAGTTTATTGTTTGATTTTCTTGTCATGTTTATAAAAATAAACAAAACCATAAAACCACCAGTAAAGTGAAACGTAAACTGCTTTTCTTTATTCGGACACACTCGACGAGCTTTCTCCAACAAAGTATATGCTTCACCACATGACGTCATTTCCCTTATTTTGGTAAGGGTGACATTGAGTTTGCAATGTGCTAAAAATTGCAACCACCACAAAAAATTATGTAAATAGTCACTCTATCTGAACGCGTCAATACGTTGGATATATATTTGCTCTATTTGTTTGGCTTACACACACACCACCACGTTTAAAGTGTATAGAAAAACAGCGCCCCCACGCCACTGTTGATTTTTTCCTCAATTAGGCTTAATTTCTTCTTTTCATCATCTTCTGCTTTGTCTTCTTTTACCAAGACAAATACATGTAAGTACAATGAGGTAAATAATAGGAGAACTATATTACAAAGCCAACTCTTTTTGTGTCAGGGGACCAATTTAACAACCACAGACTTAAGTGTTCCTGTTAAAGACCTCCAGGAAACTCCATATGGACCATTAGAACTCACTTTTTTTGGAGACATTGACCTGATCACTTGCTTTGTTTTGTTCCTGGCAGTTTATTCTCCCCTTAATTTTCTTTCACAGCATAGTACAAAAAGTTAATGAAGTCTTTTAAATAATCAAATTTCACAGTTTGAAAGAAAATACCTGGAAATAGGTTTGAATAAAGCTAAAATTAAAAACAGCTTTTTTCTTGGTTCTGTCTCATCAAGATAGGACACAACATTTTACTTTGTGGAGATTGTTTGGTTAAATGTTATCTTTTTAAGCTGGACCTCAAATCAGCAGCAGTGTGGAATAGTAATAATAATAATAATAATATTAAAAACATCAACCTTGTCTGAGAGTTTCTTAAGGAGACCATGAAGCTGGAAAAAATCTGATGAGAGCAGATGATGATGGATAACTCCTCACTCTGTGACACTGACCCTCCATCCTAGATAATGCCTGTTGTTTTTTCCTCTTTTTTGTGAAATCGCCGACCAAAAACGCACAGTAAGGACAGGAACAAAATCATGTGTAAATAAGGCAGGGGCCCCTCCACTGATTCCCATCACGTCACGCTCCTTGAGAACCGCCGGAGAGACCCCTGGTCCGCCCGGTCATTGATTTCCTGCCTCTCCTCGACTTGTCCATTGTTGGAAGCCTTTTTAATTTAGCCATAAATTGGGAAAGCTCAAGTCGAATGAGCTGTTCTATTTTCTTCCTGTCAGGATGAGGGATTTGTTTTATGATGCATTGTGTATTAAATACAAGTAATCTGGGAAAGTGATTGCGCCGGCGGCCTCTCCGGGTCTGATCGAGGATCTCTGATAGGGGAGAATGGTGTGAGGGGCGTTTTTTTCCTTCGAAAGGGTGGAATTGTTTGAAGATAAACATACAGGGTTTGTGGTAACACAGAGGGTAAAGAGGGGTAACCTGTGGGGTTGTTGCGCTTCTTTGCCCGGTCAGGAGATGGCGTGATCAACTGAACTGCAACTTTAAATGCTTCTGTGCTGCATTTGAACATTTGAAGATGACAATGACACAGAAACTATTTATGGTTTCAGTTTGTTGCTGCTCTCTGTAGCTGTGATGACTGAATGCAGTGATTGCCTATCACTGCATTCAGTCATCACAGCCACAGAAAACAAATTCAATCAGAAACATTTTTTTAAACTTAAGTACTTGTTTCCCTGGCCAGACCGCAGCATTTTATCCACAAACATATAACCAACAGTGATGACTTCTACACTGTAAAAAAACAAATTTTTGAGGGTATATAATATTAGACCTTAAACTTATTGAAATTTTAACCAAGGAATTTAATTTGTAAATGGTTGGAAAATAATAGAAAATAATTGTTGGCAGTTTTCTCTTTTATTCTTGCAGGAATTGTGCATAATTGAATCATCCTACAATAACCATTCCTTTATTAAATCAACGCATAGGGGGCTTCCTCAACATGTGTTGTTTCATGAATTAATGTAAATGGTAAATATCTATCAACATCACTGACCCCCCTAACCTTGAGGTGGATGTTGCCAATTGAATAGCACATCTTAGCTGTGGTTGTTAGAATAGATTTAAAATTACTTTTGTCATTAATGCTTGATGCGTTAATGACAAAAAGTCCTTATTGTTTGCTTGTCTTTGACATGGTGGACAAACCAGATGATTTCATGAAGGAAACAGGTAATGCACATTCCTTAGCTTGCACAACTGATTTCAACAAGCTAAGAAATCATTTTGTAAAAGGAAACTTTGAAGCATTTTTTATCAATATTTGCAATGCATGCTAGTCAGCTCTACTAAATCAAATATGAGAGTCTTAAATGTATCACTGTACCCTATATGGGCAGATATGAGACAGAGGTGCATCTAAAATACACGAGGAAGCGTTGAACACTTTATATATAAACTGTATAACAAAGGAAGTAATATAGAAAGTCATTTCTTTACAGTATGTTATGTCTTTATGGAAAAAGCAAACAATGTCTCATATGCACCTGGTCTACCCTGCACTGGTTTTATTCTAATATTCTAATAGTGTGGGTCCCGTTAATCTCAAATAGTTTCGGCAAAAAAAGATACATTGGAGAAATGTATTTTTGTCAGTAGATGTATTGTTTTTTCACTTTTTTTCTACTGCCGCATGCCAGTTTGTAGTCCACTATCAAAAGCACCTCTCTGATGACCTTGCAAGCGCAAAAACATCCGCAACAAGGCGTCAAATTGTTAGATGGGACATGAATGATCCAGCTGTACGTGCTTGAACGTCTAATCACCCGAACGTGACGCTGTAAAGCTGCAGAAAACGATGGGGTGGATTTAAAACTCTTGTCCATTTAATGAGGCGGGAGAACGATTTGCAGTGGCACCTCTCTAAATCCCGATTCAGATTTGCCATAAACGCTCCTTTTCATTCTGATGTGCTCAGATGAAACAGATCTGTTTTTTTATCTAAGTTACGCCATGCCTTTGTCACCACGATCGTGACGCGCTGAAATGATCGGTGTGGAAAAGCTGTTTATCAACAAATTATACAAAGCAAACGCACCCAGCTTCAGGGTGCGTTTGCTCCGACTGTATCAAGACGCACAGCATTTCATACTTGTTTAGGAGGACTCTTTTACAGCATGCTGCACTGGGATAAACGCCGAGGCTTTAAAGTGCTGTGAAATTCTCCAAATGGGGTTGAACATCTCAAATGCTTATTTCGCTTGCGGCTTTTCTTGTTGATTTTGGGCGCTCGGTCACGCAAAAAAAAGCTGCAATCCATACATGGATGCAGAGCATTTTTATGATCAAATAGTTTCATAGTTTATTTGATCTGAGGTTCAGCCTTAAACGGAGCCTGTTTTTATTTTTAACTTTTTGGATAGCTTTAAAGCAATAATCGTCTGGTGCGCAAAATATTTGGGTGAAGTTGGATGGGACAGGCTGGAGAAGGGAGGCGGGAGGTGGAGGAAGGGGGGTGATTCCCGTGTGGGTTGCAAACTGACTCCAGCACAGTGAGCAGCAGGGCCTGTATGCCTGCTGCCGCCGAGGGGCCACATGGAAACACTGATGAAGGCCTGCGCGGTGCATTCCTGCACATCCTCCAGGAGAACGAAAGAAAGAAATAAAGAAAGAAAGACAGACAGACAGACAGACAGACAGAAAGAAAGAAAGAAAGAAAGAAAGAAAGAAAGAAAGAAAGAAAGAAAGAAAGAAAGAAAGAAAGAAAATATCGCAGCCAAATCCACATGAAAGTCCACCATTACCGGCCAGACCTCCTATTGACACCGACGAAAAGCTGAATTAGGTCTCCATCATGAGTCTGTATACACACTGTTCCCCCACCCACTGCCCTGCCAGTTTTATTTTGCATAAATGTGGGGCGGCTCAATCAAGCGATGGGAACTTATTCAAAGCGCAAAACGAACGGTTTGCACAACACTCTGCGACTTTTTAATTAGCACATTCATCAGCCGGTAGGAGCTCACAATGCGTTAAGTGTGCAATCTTGAGGCCCCATATTAAAGGATAAGACTGGGTGTCCGCATATCCCAATTAGCATTAAAACACAGCACAGGAAATGAAAGGAGAAAATGTAAATAAAAAATTTCCTCGACTCTGGAAGCGGGCCCGTTGTGAGCGGCGTGTTAATCTCCACCTCGGTAGTTTGGTATTGCGGGAGAAGACAGAAGCCCTGCTGCTGTGGCCTGCACTTCATAAATCACTGCTTTATGTGGACAAGGTCAGCACCCCTTTCTCCCCCTCTCTGTTTCTCTCTCTCCGCCATGTTTACCCGGCCGCCCGGGAGCCCTCAGGACCAGAACGGCTCACTTCTAATTACTTTGGATTATTTTCATTTGCCGGAGGTCAGCCAGGCATTCCGGCAGAGTCGCAGAGAGGGATGATTTCTTGACAAATTCTGCGGCCTTTCAGGAACAAGCCTTCCGTGTTTGCTGAATTAGCCCACGGTCATGTTGTCTGTCTCTGCCCTTTGACAGCTTCTTGCAGACCTCCGCAAACATCTATATAATCTCAAATGATAATGTAGCCAGGGAGTTACCGGGGAAGACGTTTATACAAATATATAATCTGCATCAACAAGGACAGAGTATTTTTGTCATCTATTTCAAAGTATTCATTCTCAGAATAAGACAATAATTGTAAAGAACTTTGATAAATTCCCCCAAATTAATGCAAATACCCCTAGATTTTAAATTATGATTTCTTCGTTGTTAAATGTGAAAAGCTTTGTTTTCATTTTGCTGTAGCTTTAGTCAACTTTAGTTAATACATATATCAGAAGCTCTGCAAAATATAAAGCAACTGCTGAAATCTGTGATGCCATAGCAAAATTCCAGGAGTATACAGTGAGCTCCAGTTATTGGCAATCCCTGGTAAAGATTTGTAAAATCCCTTTAAATACAGTCATTTTGCCTGCTGTAACATAAATTTACACTGTAAAATGTTTTTGAGAAATCCAACCTTTAGTTACAATAGTAGTTACTCATCCATAACATTTCACAAGGTTGAAGCAGAGGGATTCCTCCATGCATTATGTCAGAGTGATGAGACTGTTCCCTTCAGATCACACCTAATGTTTTTATAAGATTTTTAAATTTTTTGGTCTTTTAATCGATTTCTGTGTTTGGCCTTCTCCTGGCCTATCGTCTTAAAGGACCCAGAACACAATTTGAATTCTTGTGCCAGAGGCCACCATGCACGCAATTTCTTTCAGAGATTTTATTGTAATAATGACACATTCTCTGACAAGGTTTCAATGGTCTTTAGAAGTGAAACAAGCCCACAGTATCATAGACTCTCCACTATGCTTCACAGTTTGTGCTAGGTGCATTTCCACCTATTCATCTTTTGTTATAGGTTACAACCACCAGCAGTGCTTGTTGCATGAAAAGTACATTCCTAGTGTCATCCCAAAGCACGCAGCTCTAATTAGCTCCAACAGAGTTTAGCAAACTCAACATTTAAGATGGTAGGACTGAAAAGGCTTTTTCTGCTACATATATATAGCATTTTACCTTTATTATGGAGACTTGTTGACACCAAGACACCACTCCTTGATGCAGTTCTCTATCAATTTGTATCTCTCTTAGCAGCGCTTTAACCATTGCTCTGACTGATGATATAGGCAATTTTGGATTTTTCAAAAAAATTTAAAATGAGATTATTATTATGCTTCTGCAGTTACTTTATGTACAGTACTTTCTTTCCAGAGGTGCCAAAACATATGTGTTCAAGAAGTTTACTGACACATGAAGGTGCTAACGAAACAGATGTTTTTGATTTCTGCAGATAGCACACAATGTCACACAAGCTCAGCAGCATGCTGTTAGTATTTTTATGTCCCGACTTTTCATCTCTCACCAGATGAAATTATACATTTAAAAATGGAGAACATAATCTAAAAATGAATGGATATTCCTGCTGTTGTTTGGAGGAGCAGATAATGTGGGGTCTTTCAGAGAAAACTGGAGAGGTATGGAGGGCAAGTTGCATCAGTGACGTGTGCAGACTTGGGTAATCATAGACACTTCCTCCGTAGAGCCTCAGCACACAGTCCTGCACTGTATGTGGGCTACTGGGTGCGATAAAGCTGCACAAGAGTCAAGGGGTCACGTTTGTTAAGCATAAATTCAGCGTGCATGGAGCTCCTATACATACAGAGACAGAGTGGAAACTCAAACAACTCACTGCAGCCTTGCAGTGGAGAAATGGGGACGTAATTAGAGCATGTTGCTTTTTGCCATAGGGAGAACAAATTGGCTCTACGGTGCTCACAGATATCATCTTTAAAAGACTTTTTTTGTTAATGTCCGAGAGGTAAAGTGTTGCACGGGCCTCTTCAGATGTTTAAGTGATGCACATTTACTACATTTATTGAGTTCTCTTCTCATGTTTAAAGACAGGTCTCCGGTAATAGTGTGACAACTTGCCTTTCATGCTCCGTGTCCAATTGGAGGGCTAATATTTTAATGATGGTGGGTGTCAGACTAAGACAATGTGCTAGCTGAATGGGACAGGACACAACAGCACCATAATGGTTCAGTCACAACAGGAAAAACACAATCCTTTAAGGAAAAAGAAAACCCTGCAGATATTACAACAATGGAGGAAAGGGGATTAAAAGTCCAAAATGATTACATTCTGTTAAAAGCTGATGAACAACAGTGTTCAAAAATACTCTAACGCTTCTGAGTAGCGTTTGTCCTGGGTGTTTTATAGGTTTTAAAAGAAATTAACGAGTCAGTCTGGAGTTAAGAAAATACATAAACATGAACTATGCAAAAAACATATATTTATAAAACATATTTGTAGATGTGTTCAAAAGTGCAATGAGAAAATGAGAACATGATCTGTACAAAGCAGACTGGAAACGCCTGCTCTAAGTGACCATCTACATACAAGCTATGATGACAAAAAATACAAATTAGTCTATAGCTGCAAGTCGTAATAGTAAGTGACAGTTGTGTATGAACCTTTATTCACAGAACCAGGCATGAATCCTGTCAAATCGTTTCAGTGACCACTGATCGGTCAATCAAACTAGTTCGGAGGACTTCAAGGCCTGCTTTTCAGCTCAGAACAGGTTTACCTCCAGATTTCAGGAAAGCTGGTTGGTTTCCTCAGATGAAGATTTCCTTCACATCTAATGTTGCAACTATGACTCAGTTGTGACAAATTATGAGCCTGATTATTTATGAATCATTCTGAATCTTTCCATTGATGTCTGCTGGTGAACTCATCACCATTAACTCCACATGGTATGTAAAAGGCCTTCATTTGTTTCATAACTATTTCAGGGGTTGTTTGTTACATCTGAGAATATACCATGCTTTTGCACAGTTTTTACAAAGGCTTTGATTTTACCTAAGTTGATTCCAAACACCATAAAGGTAAATATTCCTGGCATTAGAAGTATCCTGAACTTCGAAAGTATGCAAGTTCTGGTTTCTTTGCATCTTGATACACCTAGAAACATGCATAGATAATGATGCAACCTTAAATTATCCCTGTTCTTTAAATATTTTAAAGAGTCCGTACTACGTAGTTTTTGGTTTGCAATGAGATCTCATTGCTACAATATCTCTGGTCCAAATGAATTCTGTCTTGCGAAATGTGACTGTTGTCATGAGCTTTGGATATAAAGTTGCATGCTTTAAGCTTCACACCTGTATCTATGTTTGAGACTTTTATTTTGAAGTAACAAAGGAAGTACAGGGGTTGGACAATGAAACTGAAACACCTGTCATTTTAGTGTGGGAGGTTTCATGGCTAAATTGGACCAGCCTGGTAGCCAGTCTTCATTGATTGCAATTTTGCACCAGTAAGAGCAGAGTGTGAAGGTTCAATTAGCAGGGAAGAGCACAGTTTTTTCAAAATATTTAAAATGCACACAACATTATGGGTGACATACCAGAGTTCAAAAGAGGACAAAATTTTTGGTGCAAGTCTTGCTGGCGCATCTGTAAAACCCAAAAGCAAGTCTTTGTGATGTACAAGAGCCACGATATCCAGGGTAATGTCAGCATACCACCAAGAAAGGACGAACCACATCCAACAGGATTAACTGTGGACGCAAGAGGAAGCTGTCTGAAAGGGATGTTCCGGTGTAAACCCGGATTGTACCAAAAAAAACATAAAACCACGGCTGCCCAAATCACGGAAATTAAAGTGCAAACTCAACTCTCCTGTTTTACCAGAAACTATCCTTCGGGAGCTCCACAGGGTCAATATACACGGCCGGGCTGCTATAGCCCCCAAACCCCTTGGTCACTCATGCTAAGCCCCAACCCCGGGGTTTCAAGGGGGGGAAAAGGGGCGAAATCTTGGGCTGTGGACAATGTGAAACATGTATTTTCCGATGAGTCCACCTTTACTGTTTTCCCCCCAATCGGGAGAGTTACGGTGTGGAGAAACCCCAAAAGAAGCGTACCACCCAGACTGTTGCATGCCCAGATGGGGCTGGGGTTTCAGTGATGGTTTGGGCTCCCATATCATGGCATCCTTGGGCCCAAATTGTGCTAGATGGGCGCGTCACTGCCCAAGGACTACCGAACCATTCTTGAGGACCATGTGCATCCAATAGTTTTAAAATTTGTATCCTGAAGGGGTGCCTTGTATCAGGATGACAATGCACCAATACACACAGCAACACTGGTGAAAGATTGGTTTGATGAACATGAAAGTGAAGTTGAACATCTCCCATGGCCTGCACAGTCACCAGATCTAAATATTATTGAGCCACTTTGGAGTGTTTTGGAGGAGCGAGTCAGGAAACGTTTTCCTCCACCAGTATCACGTAGTGACCTGGCCACTATCCTGCAAGAAGAATGGCTTAAAATCCCTCTGACCACTGTGCAGGACTTGTATATGTCATTCCCAAGACGAACTGACGCTGTATTGGCCGCAAAAGGAGGCCCTACACCATACTAATAAATTATTGTGGTCTAAAACCAGGTGTTTCAGTTTCATTGTCCAACCCCTGTAATTCTTCAGTTGTCTGGCTGTTGACAGAGTCGATTTTCCCTTTTAATTGTTATCACAGTGACTAATAACACAAATTAACAAACAGTCTTGCAAAATCACATATTTTCATCACATATTTACCAGCAGATATGTTTTCTTTTGTTCTCCTTATCCGCTGGTTGGCCTCTTGCCAAAGCCTGACAAGATTTTCAGCATCGTTATTGAGGTGACGTAAGTCAGATTTCCCTCAGAAAGCAACATTTGCAACAACTGTAAGACGGAGTTTAAAAAAGGGGCAGCACCCACATAACATGGGGACATAGAATGGCTCCCATTAAAGGCTTTAGTGGCATCAAAGGGGCCCCTGAGTTACACTGGGATTATATTTAACCACGGCGCAAGTTGCTCTGCTGAGCACACGGCATATGTTGATACTCCTCCCAGAACAACATGTCACACAGACACAAAATGAAATCCATAAATACTTTTAAAACAAACAATTCCGACACAGAAGGGAAGGGATTGTTGTGTAATTATGGTCACTCAATGACATGTTAATGGTTAAGTATTTTTTCACAATATTACCTTTCCTGCAGCTTTAATAGGTGCATCACTAAGGGGAGCATCAAAAAACTGCAACCAACATTTACTTTTTTAGCGGCAATGTTGGTTTTTTAGTTAAGTTCTGTTTGAGGCTATTAATTGTTAATACAACATTTCAGTTTTAATTAACATAAGTCTTTACAGACCTTAAAACAGACACACTTGGGCCAACAAAAGTTTCTCATTACTGCCAGAATGTTTCTGGACGAGAGTTTTAAAAGATACACTCTCTAACCTGGTTTCAGATATGTTGATCAATGCTCCCCAGGTTTTATTCAATTTCAAACCAATGAGTCCAGTGTCAAACACGTTTGGGTTAATATTCCAACCCTGAGGCCCAACACCGGGTGAAGATAAATCAACTTTTATGATGGGTTGTTATGGTTTTTATAGCACTGGAGTTGTGAGGGACCGATTTGGGGATCAATCACCTGCAGGTGTCTGCCGGCAGCTTGGCTGCTGTGAGGATCGATTGAAGATCTAGAGGTCTGGTGATGGAGTAGTAGTGTATTTCTATGTGTTTGCGTGTGTGTGTTATTGAGAATGGGTGCAGTTTTAAGCAATGTGTATTTGCGCAGAAAGGCGAGAGTCAGCGGGAGACAAAGTAATGAAGGTATGTGTGTGTGCAGCAGACACAGGGAGAAGATATATCTGCAGCTGTAGTGGTGATGAAGAGCTGCTGGACTATGACCAGACCATCTCAGCTCATATTGGAGTCTCCCCTTTTCTCCCCCCCTGCATGCTCTCTCTCAATCCACTTCTTTATATAGATGGCACTTTGGAAAATCTCATTGTCACACAACATTTAACAAAGACAAAAGTCTCAGGCAGGCAGCTGGAGATGACTGGCCTGACAGCTAGTGTGCGGAGTATTCTTAAACAATCTCTCTCATTTTCGTATTGCATGTTTTCCCTCAGGAGAGGCCGACAACGCGGGCAAAACTCTGCCAAGACACATAAATACGTGTGTGCATGTATGAGTGCACAAGCACCCATCAATGCACGGACACATTAGGGGAACTGAGGTTTGTCAACTTTACTCTTTTCTGTTCTCCTTCCCTGGGTACGCTGTTTATGCACAGTCAAGATCTCCTTGGAGTGTCGGATGGCTGTTTCCTCCGTGCTGTCAGCAGAGCCTGGCTGAAACAAAAGAGCCAGAGAGCGAGGCCTGCAACTCCTGAATCGGAGGAAGTTGGTGCTGATTACGCTGCCACTGAAGGAGAATTCCGATCCTGTTAAAACATACGCTGGCTGCCAACTCCAAAGCATGCAGCAGAGCTGTGGGATTGTAAACCACATGCGGCCCCACCCTGTGTGCCCTCTCCTTGCCCAGGATAAACAGACACCAATCTTCTCTTTGACATTCACCTAATTTTTTTGTCCCTTTATTTTTATTTCATTCATTTGCCTTTATCCCATTAATTTTCCTATATCTTGTCTCATATTTCTATTACCTGACTGAGCCAATGACATGGCAACAACTTAATACATTTAGACATTTAGACATACTGAGGATGAGTTTCTGAAGTTCAAATGTATCGCTTGGATTGAGAAGAAACAGATTTTCACACATAAGCTTCTATTGGGTTTACAAAGAATAGTCAAGAAAACCCCAAAATATCCTGAGTGGGGCAGATGTGTGGACAAAAATGCCCCAATGATGGCAATAAGGTCACAAGAAGGTAGGCAGGTTGGTGATGATAAAAATCAGCAGTAGCTCGATTTAGAACTTTGTTACAACTAAGATATCTGGGATACTATCTCTTAACACACATGTCAAATCTTGAAGCGGAAGGGCTACAGCAGCAGAAGACTACACCAGATGCCACTCGTGTAAGCTACTAACAGGAATCTAAGGTTGCAGTTTAAACAGGCTAATCAATACTGGACAACAACTGATTGGAAAAAAAATGTCTGGGCCTATAAGTTTAGATTTCACCAACAACATTGAAATGGTAAGGGTCAGGATTTAGCATTAACAAAACGAAAGCATGGATCCATTGTGTACTGTATCAACAGGTCAATGTGGTGGAGTAATGTTGTAAGGGAAGAAAATATCAAGAACATATCTTGATACACTTTGGTCCCCTTAGTACCAATTATGCTTGTTTAAACACCACAGCCTATTGTTGCTGACCATCCCTTAACGACCACAGTGTGCCCATCTTCTGATGGTTACTTCCAGCAGGACAATGCACCATGTCACAAAGCTCAAATCTTATCAATACTTTCTTAAACATGACAACCAGATCTTCTCTTTGTGATGCTGGAAGAAGATATGCATCATGGATGTGCAGCCAAAAATAAGATGCAACGTTGTAATGCTGTTGAGTCAATATGTACCAATATTTTTGAAGAATGTTTCTTATACATTGTTGAGTCTATGTCATGAAGGCAAAGGTGTAAGCAGTATAAGCAAGGTGGTCAGTGAGTCTAACAGCAGTAGACTCTTGGTAGAAAGACAGAACATACCATCTTGCTTCTCCTTCTATCCTGATGAATTTCTTCACCTTTTTTGTTTACAATACACAGGTGGAGATAATTCATAATTAGGCCTAAGAATGTACACACTGTGGACATCCTCATTAAAAGAATTACATTTTTGTTTGTTTGACAGGAGTCCTGTCTCCCTTCTTCACAGGAAGTAACCCCATCCATTCAAGCTGGGGCATGACCCCACAAGCTCTCTCTCTCTTTTTACCTCTCAAGTGCCAACACATAATAAGTAAATGAAGAGTCTCTTCAGGCCAACAGGAGGACAAACAAGCTTCTCAAACACTGCAGGAATGGCAGTTTGAACTGGTGTCAGCTTTTATTTGTGATGTTACCCGTCTCGGTGTGTTTATACTTAGCCATGTGCTGAAGCTACATGTTAGGCTGTGATGGAGGGTTGGCATACAGCTTTCAAGCCTGTATGTATTCACAGCTGGTCTGTGTGGCAGTTCTTGGCCAAAATTTGCCCACAGAGGCAGACTGTTCACATCCGAACAAGAAACAGGTCAATGTAGAAGTGTCTGCTCTCATTCTCCTCTAGCTTTCTGTCTTGTTTTCTGCTTATTTCTTTCTCTCTGTGATTCTTGTCACTGTGTAAGAAAAGACTGCAAGGAGAGTACTGAAAAAAGATGGTAGAATGGGCCTCCAAGGTAAGTATAGGTTTTGGTGAGTGCTCAGGGGTTGGTGGTGAGATGTGCTTGAAGAGAGGGCCCTGGTGTAATCTTAGTGCTGAATAGACGGAGCTCCTAATAGAATCTTGTCGTCCGGCTGCCACCAAGAGAAACAAGAGCTGTAATGGATGGGCTCGGCTCTGGCTCCCACTTTCCCCCCTGTGACCCCTGCGCTGGTCAGAAGTAAGAGCTAAAGAAGCATTGTAGCCCCAGGCCTGATTGAATGGGGAGGGAGGGAGGTGGCAGTGGCGGTGGTGGCAGTGGCGGTGAGGGGGTGGTGGGCTAGCTTCGCTGATAGACCAATTTCCCACTACTGCGAGCAGCAGGGCTTGATTGATGAGGCCTGGTGCTGGTGAGAGGAGGCCCATCACATGCGATCACATAAGTACTTATTCAGCTCGAATTGGGCTTGACAAGCCTTACGACAGCTTTGTGCTGTCACAGATATCATTGGAAGGAAAACACTCCATTAATCATGCGTAATTAACTTTTCCAAAGGGAGGTTCTGCTTGGAACCAGTGGCAACCCACTCAGTACCTGAATAAAAAAATTTACCATTTTAACTGGGATTGGAGAGGGCCTTATTAAAAGCTAAAGCTAGTGTCCCCTGAGTCCCTCCGTTTGTACAGGAAACGGCTTCATTAGTATCGGTTTGGAGCTCTAATGGGCTCAGTACAAAGCCTCCTCTCTGCAACGCAGCCTTGTTCACCAGCCTTGTTCACCAGCCTTACAGTGCAATATCCTGTGAGCGCGCACACCCATAATGTTCCCTATTTGAAGTCAGAACAGAACCTGCTCTGAACGCCTGCCACTAGTTAACTATCTTAACCCCCACCTCCTCCTCCCATAGCATTGAGGAATGAGCCCAACAAACTATGTGGTGTCATTCTATCTCTCTCCTACCGTTTTCTCCTGGGAGTAAACTGGACCAGAGGCCTTTTGTTTTAAAGCAGCAGACCAAATGATCTGCCTCAAGTTAGGAATAACACAAACACACCTCACCCAGAGGAGAAAATGTACGGACCTTTAGCCAAATCTCATCTGATCAGTGTTTCTTCTGTAGTTTACTGAGGCAGCCTACAAGAAAGCTTTGCTATTAGTTAAAGTGCAAACAGATGACTTGAAGGAAGACAAGCGACGTTGTGAGCACAATAAATGTGTATGTTAGTGGTTATCCTTTAACAGCTCGTGAAGGTAGTGAATACATGAAATAAATGTACTGTTTGCAACACTCATTGCACAAAATTATGAAACATTTCATTTTGCTTTTGGATAAAAAAAGCGTCCAGAAAAAAGCTGTCATTTTTAGTGTCCATACATGGTTCACAACTTCCGTGGTGGATCACAAACACGTGCATGAAACACACCCTGATTTTTTTGGTCCTCCCATTCAACTGGTCATCTCTAGTCATTTCCTCTGAACATTATCCTAACCATTTGCAAGGACTTGAGTCATTTCCTGGATGTTAACTGGGTCTGTCTGGCTTTTTTGAGAGAAAGAAGAGACATTATAGTCATGATGCCAAAATAAAGATCATGAAGGGCATGACCAGAAAAATTCACCAACACTATGAAGAAAAAACCCAAATATGTGTTCATAAAAGGTTACAAATTACATGACTACAGTGCTTTAATGAAAGCAACATCTTTATGTCTAAATTACAGATTCTTCTTTTTAAGATAACATTTTAAAAATTACAGCAAGATTGGTCAGCTGTTGTATTTGAAGATTTAAAAGCCAATTGAAAGTGCTCAAATAAATGCATTAATTGACGAGTAACTGATTGATTAAATAATAGCTAAACCTTTATTCTCACAGGGGTGCACAATGTAAGAAGCATTTCATGGTAGCACTGCAGGTGATTGTGATATACTTTTATTAACACACAACTAAGTGTGTGTACTGCTTGGCACATCTACATAATCGAGGAGTTATCACCATGTCTATGTTTCGATAGCTTTAACTAGATATATGTTAAGACTTTGGACAAAAAAAAGGTCTGCCAAGTCTGGTTTAGGAGCACCTCTAACCCTGGCACCTTAGTCAGAAGGTTGAATGCTAATGAGGAGATGTGACGTAGTCTAAAGGTAAAGTTGGATACCTGCCAATTAAAACTCAAATCAGTAATATCACTGTCAGTTAATAAGATAATGGCCAATTCTCTGAAACTGCTAAAAGAGGTCTCTTTTTAAAGAAGTTTTTTTTAGAACTTGAACGCCCAGTTAATGAATATAGTGATGAGGCAAGCTAATATTGGTTAGCTCTCTATTTAGCAAGAGACAAAGATTTGGAGTCCTGCTCCAGGTGGAGCGATACTTGATTTGCAGGCCTGCCAAAAAGAAGAGTGTTTACACACTGCAGAGTTTATGGCAGAACGTTTCCAGGACAGACCTCAGTTTTTTAGGAACCACTTTCCATTTTTAAGCTTAACCAAGAAAGGGTGAGCCACGGCGACCAATGGCATAAGGGTGGCAAGGTTTCAAACCCAAAATTTTATTCTACACCCTGCTGGAGGTAATTTCATCCACTATACAATGAGAGAAGGTAGACATTTTCCTTGACATCACAATGTTTTTGGCCAAAAGGTAGGCAGCTTTATATCCACTTAAAAATAGAGGGTCAGTAATGGCTATAGCCCTTTGGGTTGAGAATAACAAAAATAGAATTTATTATAAAAACCTGGTCAAATTTTAAACAATTTAATGGTGTTTGCCATTTTCAAGGCAAACATACGAGTGTTGGGATCAAACTGACAATCTTGGTTGGAGGACACTGATCTACACCCAACACATTTTCTGCTCTCTAGTTTAATGAATTTTCCTTCAGATAGCCGCATTACGGAAGCGGTCAGATTAAATATTTTTGAATTTGGTTTTCCAAAAATGAATCCCTGCCAGGTCTGGTCCTTTAATCCAGCAAAGAAAAGTCAGGGAGCTCTCTAGGTGTGAAGGAAAAAGGTTGTATTTATGACCAGATGAGAGGCGTCAGGAAGGCATGGGTAACCATCATGAGTTAGTTAAAGTTTGTGAAAGCATGTTGAGTTATTTGCTAGTAGAGATATGGAACACCCCAATAGACAGGTGGTTAAACAGAGACCACACGCACACAAGCAGAGTGAAAAAGAGGAAGAGTGGAGGAGTCTGAGCAAAAAGAGGGAGTAGGTGAAGGGTCAAGTACATTCAGTCAGCTTAGTTTGACTTATTCGCTGAGCAGGGACAACAATCAGTACTTGTATGCTGGGCCCTTGTAGGCTGCTCTTATAAAGGCCTTCTTCTCACTCCTGCATGGCAGCGTCCTGAGCCCACTTATTAACATCACCCTAAAACAAGATGTACCTATGATCTTCATGTTGACTAGTAGCCTTTTAAAATCAGTCAAAGATTTTAAAGTACAAATCACAATGTGTAAGTAGCTTTGTTGAGTTTAAGAAAATCTGGCAGTGGAATCCCATAAAACAAAATGTCACATACAGACTGAGGCTTATGGGATTAGCCCACAATCTGGAATGATTTCTCACCCTTCTCAGTTACAAATAGCCTATTGTATAAAAGGAGGATATTGGCCACTAAATGCCATTTTTTAAAGAAAAGGTTGCTATACAATTCGTACTGGAAACAACATTTGACCTGGTGAAACATTTATTGGATTTGGTGAGGGAAAAATGACATTACATTAAAGGGTTTCACAGTTTTTCCTTCATATGGCATACTGTTACCCTGACACACCAGATGGCTTACTTCAAAACATTTTGTGGAAAGTCTTGTATGCCAAGCACTTGGAAAAAGGCGGTCGCTTTTTAAATTAGTACTCAGCAGGTGACTATAAGAAGCATCTGTCTTTGACCACTATGAATGAACTTAAACCTTAATCAGAATAATAAACCAACTATTAATCTCGAGCTCCTATTGTCGACGTTTCTTGACACTAATAGAAATAAAGAGAGAGAAAGAGAGGGGAAAAAAGGATCTAGTGCTTTGTACACAGCAAAATTTGGCTGTAAGATTGCAGAAAGCAATAAGCTAAATATATTTTCATCAAAATCCAAATGAAACCATAAAAGACCATTTCTAAAACTTGTGTTTGACTTGTCCCTTATGGGTTCTTGTCGAAAAATGGCAACCCAACTGTGTGGACAGTCAGAGGAAAAACCCTAAAACAGTTTTTCAAAAATAAAAACAGCTCTTTAATCCTACAACCCAGAAGATATTATTTTTTATTGACAGTATTTGATTAGCATAGAACGTCTAAACCTGAAATATGTGTGTTTGGTAAGCATAAGTTATGATGTTTAAAACAGCTTATATGTCCTTAGTCCTCCTCTTGAGCCTGGCAGAGACTCCCCAGAGATTTTCTAAACCTCGGGGGCATGTTAAGTGCTAGAAAAGAGGAGAGAAGAGCCAAGGCTGGGAAAAGGTGGCCTTGTTGGTAAGAAAAGGCCTCAGTGTTAATCAGAGATTTCCCAGAAGAGCCAGAGTCATCGCCTAAGGACAGAAAGACGCAGGATAGGCAGAGGTGAGGAAACGAGAGAAGACTTGAATGAAAGATAGATGGGGAGACGGAAGGGAAATGAAGGAGGCATGTAGGGCAGTCAGCATTCCTGTGGCCGCAGCTGTGGGAGCTGCAATCACTAAAATGTAGCGCTGTCTCAACGCCGCCGATTTCTGGACACATTTCAAACGAAATAAAACAGCACAACATGTCTGTTATATGAATCAAAGAAGAGACCAGCAATCAACGTGATGGGGTTTACCCTACCGCTTTCCATTTTTTGCTCTCATGCTCTCCCAATCCTTCCCTCTGACTGACAATCACGCCCTCCGTGGCAGAGATGACCCTATCTGAAGCTCTATATTTGCCCCTTTGTTTACCACTGGCCAGTTGAGGGAGGAATCTGAGACTGAGACCATCTATCATTGGCCTGACAGCAGGCCCCTGGCGGGGATGGCCCTGTTATTTGGACTGTGTGATGACTTCCTCAAAAATCAGCCCCTCCTTTCCTTGTAGGCCTGGCATGGCTGAGGTTTGGTTTGGAGCCTCTATGCTCTCTCCAAATGTCCATAGAAAACAGAGAATTCACTGGCAGCATGTTTGGGTCACGCTTTGGTGAGCAAGACAGATAAATTGTGGAGTATGAATCAAAGAGGTTGAATAAGCAGAAGCTGGACTGGAAGTCTCTTGGTAGCTTCTCCAGTTACTTGATGCCATGAGGCGAAGACTTCAGCAGTAGGAATTAAAGAGGTACCAGTCTATTTAACAAAATACAACACAAAATAGTATTTTGGGTTTATTTTACTTTGGTTTGCAAACTTGGTTTGCAAAAAGGATGAGACAAAAATATTCAAGTGTTATCCCTTCCCTGTCAGTGTCTTTACGGATTTTTCTCTTCTGTTCATGTCTTCCATTTATTTCAGCTTCCTCTTTACTCAACAGCCCACCATCTCCTTCCTTTTTTCTCTCTCTTCTCCCTCCCAGGCACCACAGATGAGGACCTAATAGATGGGCAGTTGTTCTATTGTCTTGCTGCTCACATCACATTATCATTACAGTCAGCTATAATTGGAAACAGGAGCGTTTCAGCTAGGCTACAAAGTGACACGGGTATCTGTCTCTTCTGATATTCCCACACCGGCTAATTTCCTCCCTCATCTGCATTTAACAAACCATGACAGCTGCAGATACATCATTCAGAAAAATAGGTTTATAAGGTTTATGCTTGAATTTCAAATCAAAATCTGAAATTGGATAAAATTTACAATGCTCCAATACAATATTCAATAAACTACAATATTATTGAAAGATTTATTTTTTTCAGTAACTCAATTCCCTAAGTAAACACATTATACAGATTAATTACACATTGACGTTTTTGAGCCTCTAGTTCTGTTAATAATGATTATTTTCCACTTACAGCTAATGTTAACACTGTGTTTATGATTAGAATATTACATCAGACCAATAAATACAAATATTTTCAATACAGAAATGTGGTCTTAATGAAAAGTAGGTTTAATACCTGTTTATTTGCTGTTTGTTTTAAAGATACTTTTAACCTGCCAAACATGGCCCATTGGAACGCATATTCTAATTTATTGCATGTGGCTGTATAATATTTGCAAAAGTTCTCATATCCCTTGAATTTTCTCCACATTCTCTAACGTGAAAACCACAAACTTCAATGTATTTTACTGGGATTTTATGTGATGACCAACACAAAGTTGTGCATGACTGCAAAGAGGAAGAAATATAACACATGGGTTTATTTATTTATTTAATTTTTTTAGCTGTTTTACAAAGAAAAAAATATGTTTCACCTTTTTATTTGGTGTTGTGTAAAACCATACTTTTGAAGTGATACATCATATTGCAAAAAGGTTCAGGATCAGTCAGATTAAATAGAGAGTGAAGAGCAGTTTTCAAGTCTTGCCAAAGATTCCCAATTAGATTTAGGTCTGGACTTTGAATTACACATGGAAATGCATTGATCTTTTTTTCCAGAATCAATCTTTAGTTAAAAAACATTTGAAAAACATACATACTCTTCTCCTTTCACTTCACTGCTGGAAATAGTTCCAAGGGTTATAAATAGGTTTGCAAGGTACTTATAATATAATAGGACTAAATGATTGTCATGGCCTATATGTAGGTTAAGCCAGTTCTAAATACCCCCCTCTTTTCTTTATCAAATATCAATAAACAGACCTAAAAATAAAACTATCTGTTGCATTTCCAGTTCAGGGAAAGCTTGCTGTAAGCCCTCATTATGAAACTGTTGGGTAGATCTATGGGAGTGCCTGGTCCCGTTCTATGCAGGCCATCCAACAAAGGATGCAGGCACTTCATTAGCACTGTCCGTGAGAAGGAAGGAATCTCCCACATGGAATCACTCCTGATCTCCCGTCTCAGGGTACCGCTGTGCAGAGCCTGGACTTGCTAGCTTCCTTCCTTCGAAATCCTTCTGGCCTTTGCCTAAACACAATGCTCAATTTGTTCATATCCAGTGTCAAAGAAAAGGGAGACATACAATGCACAGGGTATAAGGTTACAACCTGTCCTTACACCCACAGGTGTGAAACTACCAAAGCCTTCAAAACATTACTTATTGTTATGCCATTTTCACTACCCCAGCCAACCACTTTATTCTTCCACATTTTCTAAAAAAGAAGGATGAGAAGATGAGTGAGTTAGCAATGAATATATAACAAATATATTACATACCACCACAAATGGTGCTTAAGGACTGATTTTTTCATCCACACAAACAAACACACACCCTTACACATGAACACATGTTGAGAGAGCCCGCTCAGCTGCTGTCTCACATTGCATCACGCCGTTCTGCACCCTCACATTAACACTCGCCTTTGCTCCCTGTGTGTCTCACTCCATTTCAATGGCATCAAATGGTTAGAGACGACAAAGGAAGAGAAGGAGCACTGCCAGCTGCCCCAATGGAGTCATGAAGGTTCACCCCACCACCATGAACATGGCACTGACCCCGGTCCCCTCACAACAATAAGGTTATTCAACTAATTCACACAAAGTAACTCCTCTTGTCTGTTTTAGAATTACCCACTAGACACATCTAAAACCTCACTTTTAATCAACCTTTGTCCTTTGAAGTGCTTGAGGTCTGGTGCCTTTTGGAATATGGCATGCATCTGCTGTTCCCACTAAAACTGTCAGTCTGATGTGTTAATTAGCTCTTTGAGTCATTCAGATCAAATGTTATGTTCTTATTGTTGTAATGTTTAAGTCAGGGTGGGTCATTGTGGTGTCTTTGCTGATTAGGATATATTCCATATTTATTTGTTTAATTTTTTGCTTTGACTTTTGGGTATGTATTAGTCTTTAAACGCAAACAAAGTGCATGATGCCATTCACTCTAATACGTTTCTCAAGGACTTTTCAAGAGAAACTGGCCCACAGCATCACAGACCCTCCATTGTACTTAATCATTCTTAACAATGCGCATGAGGTGCTTTTCCAACTATTCACACTGTACCCACCGGAAGTGTTTGTTCCCAGAGAGGCCAATCGAGTTTAATCTGACTAAAGCACAGACACAGACATATGTACAGACAGAATTTTTTTTTCGCTATCATGCCTCCTAAACAACAAACTGGCATGTAGATAAGGCCTAATGGAGACTTAGTGACCCCTAAATCCCAGTAGTTGCTGTAGTTCTCCAGCAGTGAGCTTTGAAGATTTGACCTACTTTCCCAGTGTCCTTACTATGTGTGGTGGCAAGAGAAATATGGGTCATCATCCAACCTTGTTTTTTTTACAATTACAGTTGTTTGAAACTTTTGATTAACTGCTCTTACTGCAGATATGGGCAAGTTTAGGCCAGTAGCTGTTTTCTTGCCATTTCTTCACATATGAAGATAAACTCATTGCGGCTTTATGCGGATGTTCACTTTTCTTACCCATTTTGAAGAGTGTTTCATACCCCTGGTTAACATCAAGTCTTGGGTTGCTAAGAACTGCTAGCCAGTTTGATTAACTTTATTTAACCCTCCCGCAGTCCTGGCTAAGCGCTAGTACAGAGCGAGGCAGATGTCATGGGAGGTGCCAGAAAGGACTGCATGTGGGGTTGTTCTGATCCCCGCAGGATCAAAAGTCAAGGGCAGTGGTCGGAAATGTTATGTGGAGGGCTCCCTGCAGCTTGGCGTGTGGGAAAACCACGAAAGAGACGGGAAAACTCGAGTAGCGAACATGGGGTCCGTGTGACCCCTCCAGGACTCTATGAGGGTTAAACAAATGTTTAATTTACATACATTTAATATGAATTGGTGGCACAGTTAATTTATTGCATCAGTGCATTTACAATAAAGGTTGTATTTTTGGAAATGAAGCTACTGAAATAAAAAGTAACATCAGTTAAAATCTTTTTATACAATGTGGCTGCCAATATGTGGGAAAAGCATTTTGTGTCTTTGAAATTACACAGAGGTGAGGAAAGACTGTTCGAATGATCACTAAGTCTATCTTTGTTTCACACAGATATAAACCCTCTGACAAACATGCTTATTATTCAGGGCAAATGCTTACATCTGCTTTCCCCTTGACTAGACTGCTATGTCAATATCTGGTGCAAACTGCAGGTGTATTACTGTTCTTTTCTTCCTTTCATTCCCCGTCAATTTGTGTCTTTTTCAGTGTAAGATTCTTATCACTCAACCATGACGGCATTTTCTGAACACTTCCTGGTGATATACAGAGGAGCAGGTCGTTTAAAAAACAAATAGGACAATAACATTTCATTGAGATCCTTGGCATGTGTGCAGTCCCCAGTCTTGCACAACAACACATTATTTGTAAAAGAAGGAAGGGCAAAGAGAAAGATAACTCATGTGAAAGAAATGATAAGAGGCAGTAATGAGGGGAGATAGGGGTATAAGGAAGGTGAAGAGTGGATCTGTGTACATGAGTTTGCTTTAAGCCAGGTCATTGTGGGGTTTCTAAATGCTGGGTGGGATGCGGACCTCAGCAGACTGAATATGTGTCAGTGTCATAATCCAGTATATGCACACAAATGCATAAATGCACATGTGCCTACATACACCTCAGTGTGCAAAGACATGATGTGAGAGCCACCTGAACATTTAGTACAAGACAAAACCATCTTGTTCGACTCATTCACTCTTTAAGAAAAAAGCTGTAAATTTACAAAAGCTTCAGGCAACTTAATCTGAAAGTGGAGCCTGTCAGTAAACTTGATATTACAATTTAAGGCTGCTTCTATTGGGTTGCAGTTCAAAAGAGATTAGGTATGCACCATTTAGTCATGCAGCCCTTGAGCCGGAATCAGTGGTGAGGGAGATCAGTCCAAAGGAAACAGGATCTTTTCCGAGGAGATCCAGATCTGAGTCCAACTCATAAAACTGTCTCTCCTAATGGATCACCTCATGTGCACTGCTCACGCATACGCTCACACAGATGTACAGTGCATGTAAATGTGCACACACCTGGGCATGGGTGCAGGACCAAAAGACCAACACACTCCACCTACAGGTAAACCCCCACACACACTTTAACAAGCTTTCATCAACACCGCTGTCATTCTCAGAATGTGAGTTGAAATCTAAACTCATGAATCCACAATAGACGAATTCATGCAAATTGTTTGCTGAACCCTGTCATATTTGCATGTGTGTTTTAAGGCAAACAGAGCAGTGTGTGCTGGTCCTGTGATGTGGACTGGCTCTCTCAGGAGAGAGCGTGCACACATTCACACCCACACACCAATACCATTCCCGGCTGCCCCCTGCCAGCCAAGCCCAGCACTTGACCTCACCATGTCACTCAATCCAACAGGCAATATTTGCTTTCGTCATCATAAATATTAAATACGTGCAGGGGCAAATATTTGGGTTTGGCGACCTCAAAGTGGTAAATGAATTAATGTATTCACATGAGCAGAGCAGGGTAGCCAGGGTGTCCCTGCGCACACACACACAGCCTTTCAGCTCCTCCAGGTCTTTACCGTAAAGGCCTGTCAGCGGTCATGCAGGGGGAAGACCCACAACTTCTGAGGAATGACAAGAAAAAGGTCATGGCACATGATTGAAATTTATTGAGGCTCAGGAGTTGTAAAATTTTTCGCTTGGTGTTACTGCGTGAAAAGTAAGAACTATTCCAGCATAATTTTAACAAATTAAAATCCATCAAATGCCAACTAAGGAGGTGATGTATGAACATAAATACAGCATAGATACCTCAAGGTGTGACACGCATCTCATACCAGCTCTTTCAAAAGACATCCAGTGATTAGGATTAGGAAATGAATAGTCAGACCCTGAGATCTTCAGGTTGTGGTGCACTTTCATCACTACATACTCTCCGCAATTCTGATAAAAATGTAAAAACAAGTTGTTAAATAACTAAATATTTTATCTCAGCAGGACCTTACACAGAAAAGGTTTGACAATTCTAACCATTTAGCTTTTTGGAAATTCACTGCTGCCAAACCTATTGGCATTTATATAATTTCCTAAAAACATAAATAAATCTAAAGCATTCCTGTAGAGGATCGTAGTGTGTATGAATTTTCTTTAGTAATCTATGAGTTTGTGTTTCCCTACATTCTACATATGTGAAATTTAGCCTCCTTTCTTTTAGTTGAAGATTTGTGTTCTGCAATAAAATGTTAAATTTCTTCCTTAGGCTTCTTAAACACGCTAATTTGAGTTTGAAACTACAATGTTTCCTATCATGCCATGATGCTGGTGTTGTGAGAAACATGTGCTACATGTGTCTAAAAGTGAGGAAATGCAGGGAACTTCGTGAACCATTAAGTCCTGTCATGTCCAGGCACTGTTAATGTTCTCCCATTATCAAAGGTTTGTTGATACTCTGGTAAATGCTATGGAGTTTACAGTGTTAAGCTGTGTCATGACCATTGCATTGCTTTTCTGTGACATGAAGTCTCATTTAATTTTATTTTAACTACAAGAATCCACTGACTCTCTGGAAAATGAAATTTCACTGCTCTAGTTCCTCCAAGAGGTCAAATTAGCAAAATCAATCAGACAGCAAATGAATATTTAGGTTTTACATTCAGTTTAAACAATCCCACATTCCCTGTTGAGTAAAAGTGTCTGCATAGCTTTTCAGTTTCTGTAGCAGTATACTTGACATGGAGAGCTGCAGAACTCATGTGTTTCAACATGTCCAAAAACATCTGTGGCAGACTGGTTTATCTGATGATCAAAGTGTGTATCCTTCAGTGCTAAATGTGTAGGAAGCCAATTTGATAGAGTTGTTTTCCTATGGCAGTTCTTCCAACTCCTTCAAAACGAAAGGCTGATGTATCATAGTTTTACCAGGATATTATCAAAAAGTGTAGAGGCCACTGTAGCAGTGGTCAAAAGCTTTAACTATACTAATTAAAATTTTCTTTGAAACTAACCATTTCCCACAGTCCAAAAACATGACTGTTAGGTTAATTGGTTTCTCTAAATTGTCCTTAGGTGTGAATGAGTGTGGGCATGGTTGTTTGTCCTGTGTGTGTCTGTGTTGCCCTGTGATGGACTGGCGACCTGTCCAGGATGTACCCTAGCTCTCGCCCGTAGATTGCTGGAGATAGGCACCAGTTTACCCACGACCCACTATGGACGAAGCTATGGAAAATGACTGACTGACTAACCATCTCCTCTGGGTTTACCTTTTCCAAATTTGTCACAATTAGAGTAGACAAAAAGTCAAGACCCTCTAGAATGGTCATTGCCATGGAGTTAAAGGCTGGGATCCTGGCATCATGGGTATTTTCTGACAATATCGAGTTGTCAGAAACGGCTGTCCATAGCTGACTTCGGACTGTGACTATAATTGTTCCCTCTGGCCTAATGAAGATCTTAATTCACCAAAACGCCATCCTAATCCTAATTTGCCAAAACAAACAGTCAAATTCCTCAGCAAACACCCAAAGAGCAGTCCTTAATGACCCAGGAAGTGCTATCCTTATCCTCAGGTCTGTGCTGTCCTTCTGAGATATTAACACTCAAGGCCTCAGGCGTACAAAACAAAGCTGGCTTGTTCAGTATTGATGGTAGATCAATCTACATGACATGATATGATTTGGATAGCATTGGTCCTGAATTACAAAGTTGCGCCCAGAGGCATTTTGCTTTCAGTCTGATCATGTTGTCTACAGGCTACATCTGGATCTCTACAAAAGAAACAGATTTCATTTTTATTCATGTTCAACAAGATTAAAGAATGAGTTTATTAGCTACTGTAACTTTAACTTTTCTTTTTTATCAAGAAGCCAGTGGGCGTCATTAGTTTTCTGTGTCCACTGCGATTTGGATAAATAGAAAGATGCAGACCTTGTTGTCACTAACGATAAACAGAAGATACATGGAGACATTCCCCTTTGGCTTTCTCTAAAGAAAACAGGGGATAGTAGAATTAAGAGGATGGGATTTTAAGGAGGGAGGGAGACTCAAACATTATTGTAGGAAGGGCCTGAGTAATGGACCTCCTGCAGCGCCGCACAAAGAGTTCAACAACAGAGAGATGCACTGCATCAAACCAGGAGGACAAGAGGGGTTCAAAAAGCATTCTTATTTGGAGCTTTTCACCCTATGCCCAGCAGGGGTACAAGCCTCTTCACACAAACACAGTGGGAGGATGAGTGGATGGGACAGAGAAGCACAACAATAGATAAAAAAGAGGGAAACTATGGAAGACAGTGTGAAAATTCAAGAACAAGGGACACTGAATACTTCAGTTATTGTACTGAGAGAGCGTCCGTTGTCACTAACGGATAATAGGTCAGGCAGCTGCTGTACTTCTGTTTTGTTTTTCTACACTCGTCCAATAAGTATCAGATTATGTCAGTGAACTGTTTTCTTGGTCAATTTTGCTTTTCATCTACTTAAAGACCATCATCATGGCAGCCACTGATGAGCACTGTGAATGTAGTTGCCATTCATTAGAACTCTGTATTGATGGAAACGCCAGTCTAAGCCATGCCAAGCCAAGCTGCCCACTGCCAAGCCCAAAACTGCCTGCCGCTGCAACCCCTCCTGGCACGCCAGAGGAGAACATAATGCGAGTCGGGTCCAGCTTCTCTTTTGGGTGCCAAGAAGAACTCCATGTAACCCCGAACACTGACGGGGAGCCAATCCGAATGTGAATGTCCTCAAAGAAAACCAATAAAACAAGACTGTCATTGTGGCAACTGCAATACCAGCTCAAAAGGGACTTTGTAATGTATACATCTGTCCTCTGCTGAAATAGATGGTTTACAGTACATGCGAAGACATTCCAAAAATACCCATCATGAGCAGCTGATTTGAAATCCCACCAAATCTGGTTATTCTGTGAATGTATTTCTTTTTGCATTTTCTTTAAATGTGCTCCCTGACCTTCTGCCCTTGTATTGTAACTAGCTCTGTCGCCCTGTACTTCCAAGTCAGGACTTTGGAAAACCACTTTTCTGCTGGAATGAAAGAACTGAAGTTTCTGCTCTGTTGGGTTGGATGGAGTGTCTGTGCATTTTTTTTATCTTGCCACAAATTTTATTCCAGGTTGTCCTGCTAGAAGGTCAGTAGGATCACCCTGTATTTAGCTCCACCCATCTTTCCATGAACTCCGATCAGCTTTCTTGTCCTTGCTGAAGAAACGCATCCCCCACAGCATGATGCTGCGACCACCATGCTTATTGATAGTGTGTTTGGCAGGATGTGTAGTGTTAGTTGTCCTCCACACACAGCGTTCAGCTCTGGTCTCATGTGATCAGAGCACATGAGCCCAACCTTCTCCT
Source organism: Crenichthys baileyi (assembly GCA_036173005.1). Taxonomy (NCBI): domain Eukaryota; kingdom Metazoa; phylum Chordata; class Actinopteri; order Cyprinodontiformes; family Goodeidae; genus Crenichthys; species Crenichthys baileyi. Next base: position 557,660 of record JAHHUM010000019.1, read on the forward strand.
ACATGTTTGCTGTGTCTCCTACATTTGTTCTTGCAAACTGAAATCAGAACTTCTTAAAGCAGACTTCCAGCTGTTTCTTTCTCCTTTCCACTCTTAATAAAGGCCAGATAGATGAAGTGCACAATTAATTGTTCTCCCATCCAGATACTCCTACCTGAAGTGAGGCTCTTAGCAGCTCCTCCAGAGATACTATAGGCTTCAAGCTTTATTTATGCTCTCTTTGTCCAACCTGTGAGTTTAGATGGACAGCCATGTCTTGGTTGGTTTGCAGGTATATATTTTTGGATGGTGGAGTGAACAATGCATGGAAAGATGACCTAACCCTGCAGAACATTTGGGATTAAATTAAACACAGAAGGACTCTATTTACTAGTTTGTGACTGCTAAAGGTAATGGGTTGAATTTGATTTTATCAGTAAATCAAAATCTATCACAGTAGATACAGTCTTGAAAAGTTTGATGGGTATGAATACTTTAGCAAGACATTGTACCTGTGGATTTACAGCTTTTCAAAACAAAACAAAATATGTATGCAAGACAATGTTTTCAAAAGCTAAAGTCTGTCAGTATTTTTGTGGAAACCGAAATGTGTTTGTTTGTTGATAGTTCTCCAAATTTATTAAAGCAAAGTACTTTCTATATCGAACACACATAGACAATGCTTAGCCTTGTGTGGGTGGTGATCATAAGAATCTGGTTTACAACATTTTCCCATCTACAAGATTCAAAAGACTGACAAGCTCTCAGACATATAGTGAATGAGACAGAGGGAGATGCGTATTTACTGTGAGTGTCTCCACTTTGAAGTGACAGCTCTCCAAGGAAACATAATCTGCTCTTGTTGTTTTAATAGAAACATTTAATTAAGCAAAATGATCCTAACAGGTTACAGCTGTGTTTCCCGCTCTCACATTTGGCTTTATTGCGTGTGGGAAATCCATTTCCACTTTATTCAAGCTGTCTCAGATTTATAGATTTTACAATTGTCTCCTTATTTACTCAGCAATTCTGTCCTCTGCCAGTAGCCTGGCTGACAGTTTCAGAACACAGCACCAATGTTAAAACTGATCTGAAATCTTTCATGAATGGTTTAGATTAATGGCCGACTGTGAAAATATATTTTCTAAATATTCAATTACTAAAAAGCTAAGAGCTGTAAATAAATTGTCCCTGGAAATACTTTAAGTATAGCCAAAAAAGGGCATGAGAGTTTCAGGTAACGTTGCAAAAAAAACAAAACAAAAGGGTTTTTAGTCCTGCTTGATAACATATATAAACAACCGCAACTGAAAAATTGGTAGAATATTAGTACAGGGTCTTGCAAAATGCAAAATTTGTAAAGCAGCAACCACAAACATCAGTATTTTCAGACATTATAGATCAACACAAAGTAGTTATGGAAATGTTTTTTAGCAGGAACATTTAGCTCTGCTAAAGAAAAGCATCCCCACATGCGGATGCTGCCACCACCATGTTTTTCTCTAGGGACTGTTTGCTCTGAGCAGACTAGAGAAGGGGGAAGGTTCACTTTTGCAAATCTGGCCTTGATAGCACAGTGGCAGCTATTAAAATGTGTTGGAGACACTGTACATCACTCTAGACACAACATCTCCACCTGATGTTGCTGATAGTACCATGCTGTGAGGATGCTGATCAAAGCCTGTTTAGGTGTTAGTATGGCCCTAAAAAACACTAGACCTAAATTAAACTCAGACACTGTGGCAAACTTTGCATACTGAGCTTGAGTTGATTTACAAAGAACAATGGGTCAGAAATTTCAGTCTCCAGATGTGCAAAGGTGGTAGAGACATAACCAAAAACAAACAAAACAAAACAAAACTAAAAGCTGTACTAGCAAAGTACTACAAATTATTGTAAATTATTGTACTAATTATAATTTTTCTTACACTTTACAGTTATGCACTAATTTGTATTGGTCTATCGCATGGACACAGAATGTGAAAAGTTTACTTTTTAAAGCCAGTGTACTATTTTGAAATTCATTTAAAATGAACAGATCTGCCTAAACCCACAAACATGGCACATATTTACTACGAACAAATATCGTGAAGCCGCATTTAATATGCTCTATGCTGTGTGCATCAAATCTCATTTTGCCTTTCAAGCTAGACAGTATGTTCTCCATCATGGCACATTTGCTTGCCACCAGCCTGCGCGTGCACCAGCTCAGCTCAGTTCAGCTCAACTTGGCCTGCTAGCCTCATGGCTGTAATTGAGAGTTAATGACGCAGTTGGTTCTGTTCTTTACTTCATATTAAACAGAGCCTGCTGCCGCTGCTCGGTTGTAAAAGCAGCCCACCGCCTCCTCCCTCCTGCTTCACCTCCTCTTCCCCGTCTTCCCCTTTTTCACAGCCCCATTATAAGCCTCCACACTCCTCATTATTTAATGCTTCAACATCTCATTTATTGTTGGTTCCAAGAATTTAAGCTACTGTGTATGTGTTCTCTCTTATGTAGCAACCTATATCCTTAAGGACCACAAGCACCTCTAAATTTCACATGTGAACAAAGACCCCAATGTAAAACTGGACAACAGAAAATCATGATCAACTTCACAGCCATGTTATAACAATCAGTCTAGATTAGTCTTCTTCCCCTCTGTACATGACACTGACGAAAGAGAGGCGACAGAAGCACCCCTTTCTCAAATCTCTAATAAGAGGAGCGGGGGTGTGGGCTCCTGCGACTTGCTGGCGCCAAGAACGGTACGCTGCCCACAAGAGCAGGATCGCTAGGGGCCCTTTCTCTATCGCTGACCAGAGCGGGGAGAGATCGGCTGAGGTAAATGGAGGGCAAGAGTGGAGATGGTAGAAAAGAGAGAGAAGGAAAAATGGTGAATGAAAGAGAGAGAGAGAGGCAGGCAGAAAAAACAAACAGGACAGAGGCTGCAGTGTGTGTCAGGTCAGTGGGGAGTTTCAGAATGTTCTCCACCACTGTTCTCCAGAGCGAAAAACTCCTGGAGGCTTATCTGCTCCTGGCGCTGTCATTTATCATCAGGCGGGAGGAGCAGGGCCACCTCTTCGGCCGGCAGGAGGGACGACCCATGGATACGAGCACATGAACAGATGTGCAAAAGCAGAGTGCACATGTAGATATCCATTTCAAACACAAACAGAATACAAACTGATTTCCCAAAAATGACGGTTTATGTGCTGCTATGCACTTTTATGCTCCGAAGCATTAAAAAAAGAGAGATGTGCTGCTGTAAAATACATGTGGTGGTTATATGAATGTCATTAAAAGTGGCACATGAAAAACCAATAAAACCCCATGTGCAATGAAATATTGACTCGTGAGCACACACAAACAGAGCTGTGATCGTCAAGACCTCCCTGCATCTTTCTAAATGACCAACCAGGTCCTAATGGGTTTTCTTGTTCTCTTAAGTGTGCTGTTGTCATTAGACGACAGCACACTTAAGTTGCGCTTGTTTCATTTGTGTGTATGTGTGTAACCTTAAACCAGCCTGTGCACCCCACTGCCTATTTAGTGCACACTGTTTCAACTCATTAACCTTGAAGATGCAGCAATGCGAGCCCTTGTAGTGTTTTCACAGCAGGCTAAAAATTGTTATGTTGTGGCCAGACTATATAGCCTAGACAATCTTGAGGAACAGCATAGACTTGATAGATGTCCAGCAGATAGCCATCAACACACTTTACAAGGAGGGTAAGTCACAAAATTGCATTGATAAATTAACTGGCTGCCCACAGTGCTGTATCCAAGTGGTTGGGAAGTTAAGTGGAAGGAAAATGTGTGGTGGAAAAGGTGCCTAAGATCAGGGGTTATAGCACCTTTGAGAGGATTGTGAGGCAAAGTCAAATGGTGTAAAGTTACAAATTACAACATTTAAACTTCAAGTACAATTCACATAGTCGAAGGCAGCTTTATGAAGTAATCCCTTGTCTTTTTTCAGCCTTAGCTTGAAAAAATGTCAATTGATGCTTTATTCTTTCTTCCTTGTTGTTTTTTCACTGAGGCAGAGCGCCGCAGAATATTGCTCTTGTCAGCCACCGTGAAAGGCATCCCTGAGGTGTCTGTAGGTTTCCCTGATTTGTGTGCTCCTCTGTCTCAACAGCCTCTGTCTGTCATTTCCGCTTTATCTGTCTCCCTGCGTTTCTAGATTCCCGCTCTCAGCAGGCCTTCCTTGCATAACCACGTATTTTACAGATTTTTCTCTTCCTCCCGCCCTCTCAAGGGCTTGAAGGGTTTAATTACATACATAGACAACCCCTATAAACTTCTATTCTAAGGACTTTTTATTGAGTTTCGAGCCTGACTACCCTCCGGCATTTTAATTAACCATTTATAAGAGGAGAAACTACAATTAAATTAAAAAGTTTCTATAATAGGGCATCGTTCCCATTCGTTTTTTTGGAAGATGGCTGGCTTTATCTAAATGAGATTTTGTGGATATGTGAAACAGCTGGAGATGGGGTGCCTTGTTTAAGAAAAGGGAGAAAATGGGAGAAAGCAGAGGAGAGACGACAGAAAGAAGGAGGAAAAAAGGCACATTTAAAAAGTGAATAGAAGGGAAAGATTGAGAGAAGAGATATGGCTAAAGCCAGGGGTGGAAGGAGGGATGAGAGGGCCAGGCAGCATGGACCTCACTACTTAGGCCCTAATTACATGTTGTGAAACTTTAGGCGGCCCGCAGTCATCTGGCTGCTCTCGCGGCCTCTGGGCGCATCGAAAGACATAGAAATTACAGCACCCTTACACACACTTTGAAAGAGACACAGACAGCACAAGGAAGAACAAGAGAGGTAAGGAGAAGTGTGAGAAGTGGGGAAATGAAAGTAGAGAGCAGGGGAGGTAGAAGGAAGGGGAGGCTGATGTCATTTGGCGTTTTTTAAGAAGGAGTAACAAAGCGCGAGAGTTCTCCTTTGTAAGCTGCTGCTGAGTGGAGAGCTGGTATTTTTACTGGCCTAAAGATCTGTGCGCTCATAACAATGTGGGTACATAGCACTCAGCAGGGGTGCCTCTGTGAAATGTGCCCCTCTACACCCTCCCTTTACTCTCAATATTCTCCATCCAGAATGACTAAAGTCCCCCTCTTCTACATGTAGACAATGAGCTGCTGCAGCCATGAGGTTGCATTAAAAAAGGCTTTCCAGAACCTTGCGACAATGCAAACACACACTTTCCTTTTCTTTGTTTTGTGGCACTAGTAGGCTTTCTTTTGTAAGTTGACCAACAGGAAATGGGGTGGAGAGAGAGAGTACCAGACATGCAAAGGTCAACAGGTCAGGACTCGTGTTGAGGACTGTAGCCTACATATATGGGTTGCATGCTTTACCCCTTGCACCCACAAATGCACACTTTCCAAGCACAAACATGACTAAGCACTGTTCTTTACATGCAAACATTGTGTCTGACATCATTTTCTTTTCTTGATAATATTTAGCTTTAGACCAATCGGCCTGCTGGTTGGGAAGGTGACATCTAGGAGTGAGGTTAGCCCCATCTTCTCACACCCACCTCATCGCTCACACAATTCAGCATGCTTAGACAGCGACCTTTAAGTCCACCCTGCCATCTCATCCGCTTTTCTCTCATCTCACCTCCTCTACTTCTTCCTTCTCCCCACTTCCCAGCAACCACTGACTTTTCTCCTCTCCTTCTCCGTCTTTTGCAGTGACAGTGTCGGGGAATTCATCCCCCACAAAACGTTGCTTTATGGTAAATCAAGTTGGACCTTGGGGCTGCAGAGGTGGGAATTCTAGCAAAGAGTCGAAAAACCGCAGGGGGAGAAATCAGAGAAAAGAAGTGTTTTACTCCACAGATTTTCACTTTTATTGGTTCAGTGTGCTGCTTACCTACACACACACACACACACACACACACACACACACACACACACACACACACACACACACTCTTGTTTTGCTATATGTAGTGAGGACCATGTGTTGACTCCCATTGACTTCCATTGATTTTCAGTCATTTTCAACCCTTTCTATGCCCTAACCCTGACAATAACCCTAAAACTAACCATTACCAGTGCATGCCTAACCCTGACCTTAACCTAAACTCAATTCACACCTTAGTCCTAAACCTAACCGTTAGCAAAATAGGTCATGAGGACCAGCAAAATATCCTCACTTTGGTACCAACGGTCCTCAATTTGATGGTAAAATCGGGAAAATGTTTCTCACTGTGATGCCAAGACAGGAACACACACACACACACGCACACACACACACACGCACGCACACAGACACATTGCATAGACTTCCAATAATTTTCCATTCATTTCTCTGGCCTAACCCAGACCCTAAATCTAAAGCTAACAATTACCAGTACATACCTAACCCTAAACCTAACCTAAACTCAATTCAAACCTTAGTCCTAAACCTAACCCTTAACCCAAAAACATGACGGATGAAAAGGACTGATGACAGAGTGACAGACAAGATACATATGATTTGCAATACTGTGACAACTGACTAAAAGTTAGACATTGACAATACTGAAAGGTTATTTCTCATTTTTGTAATGAGTCTGAGTAGCATTTGATCATTTCAAATTCAAAAGCAAGCATACTTAGATGGATCAAACCTGAACTGGAAAATTCTAGACTCAACAGGGATTCTTAAAGGAGATTTCTGAAAGCTTTGTTGAATTTGTGTGAACACAAAAAGGGAACACATTAATGCTTTCATGACATTAAAACCACCATGGAATTAGGTAAGCATAAAAACCCCGGTACATTAACTATTTAAACCTCAACTTGGTTATTCTGAACTGATTAGATACTTAATAAATATTGTGATTTATAAAACCTTTAATTTGAAAAGAAACTTTTTTGTTGTTCACTAATATTACCAAGATCTCATGTTGTCTAATATCATTATTCATCTTGTCTCGTGTGCTGGAGGCATCAAAACCTAGTTAGCAGTTAGCTTTATGTACGTAATGAGAGAAGACATAAATTACCTATTTGTTGTTTAAAGACCAAAAATGCAGGGAGGCAATGTAGCTGTAGCAGAGCTACACAGCTGCCACAGCTAGAGCCATTAAAGAGGACAGTGTGACAATTTCCTGTAGTTTTGTGGTTTTACATTGCTGGATTGTGGTCACTAAACTAACTACGACTGCAGAGTAAAGTCTTTACCCTTTGACAAAATCAAAAGTGTCCTCAAAGTACCTACAGCAGGACAGACTTTGAAAATGAATGACCACTGCCTTGTTTTCAAAAATATTTTTAAGTATCTATATTTGAAGAGCCAGTTGTAGAGGTAAATGTGTAACGCAAGCTAAATAGTTTCCCAATTTCTGAAACTATTTAAAATCATGGCACTTCAAAGAAAAACTGCAGCACTAAGTTCATTCTCCTTGGTCAAAGTAAGCTAGTAACCGCGTGTTCATGAGTGTGCATTGATTAGCCCTTAACCGCTTGTACTCATTTCCTGATATTAATTGTTGGGGTGAGGTCTTATCTGATTGCCTGTCTGCAGGCAAAGTGAAGCAAAGACGGGCGGTACGCACAGAGTGTGAGACAGAGGAGTCAGTGGAGTGGGCAGGATTGCTATCTGTAATCTGTGATCAATCTTGGCCGATGCTGCGGTGTGAGAGGGAAGCAGGGGCCGACCTCTGTGCTCCCTCCCCGTCTCCAGTTCCCTCCTTTCGCAGCACCCCTCTCATCCCAGGGGTAGCTTGGTCAGCCCTGAGGGGAGAACATGGTGCAGAGCAGGCAGACAATTTTCAGGCTGACTGCTTTTACTTTCGTCCCGTTCAGGGCCTCATGAAAACAAACTGACAAAACAAAGGACAGCAAATTAATGACCCGTGTTATCCCCCCCACCACACCACCCCCTGCGCCTCACACACCCTCCAAGCATCTCCCCACACAATAACCACCCCCCTACCCCTTTCCCTACAGCACCAGTCCCTCACAATTGACTCCTGGCTTGGCACGTCCCTTCCTCGCCTCCTCTATTCTCCTCCCCTCCCCCTCCTTCTGCTCCCGTTCTGACTTCTGATCGCCTCCAAATCATGCATGCGCAGACCCACATATCTGGCCATTGACACATTGACACGCGCACGAACACACCACTACCACCATCGCCCCCTGCCTTAACTCCTTGACCCATGGCATCTGGTTTAGATTGTCACAGGAAGAGAGAGACAGAGACGTACGGGGGGGGGGAAGTGAGTGTGAGTGAAGGAGAGAAAAGATCTCTCTGTCTGCGTTTGGACCTTCATTATCATGTGTTAATATTAATATAATTTGAAAAAAAAACAGACACTGGAACACACGGGGTGAAGAGGGGCTTGTCTGCGCTGAGTGAAACAGCATGCTCACAATCCAGATGTACTTCTCCCAACCCAGAGCTCTCGTGCAAGACTGCATTCCCTGAGACAGGCCCTTTTCATGCATTGTCATTTCAACACGAGGTTTCAATCTGTTATTAATACACATTGCATGAGCCTGACTTTAGAGCTGCATTTGACTTACTATGCGGTGTAACAGTAGATTTTGGTTGCTGTGGATGGGCAGTAAATGTTTTCACAGAAATTGAAGTTTTGCAACTGAAATCTATCCAGTTTTGTGATAAAAACAACCTCCATCATATTCAAAGTAACAAAAGTGAAAATCTGTTGGGTTGTGTATAAATCATCTACACGGAAATAAACAATAATTTCTAAAATGTAACAAATGCATGACTGTAAACTGGAAGCTAAAATACAACTTCTTCAGTGTTTTAAAATTGGAAAAAACAATTTACCTCATGCTGCTTTAGTTTGCTCATTGCACCAAAGCACTTGTTTCAAAGTCAATGATGTGCATCAAAGCTCCATGAGTTCATCTGCAAAACCGACTACAGACTTGCATTATATTTACCATACACTGCAGCTATGATACATTCACCAAGTAACAGACGTTACCTGAAGTTTTAAACTTTTGAGAATTATTTTGACATACATGCAGGCTTATTTTGTTAGATTTTTTTAATAGTGGTCTTTACTTCAGATTCCTGTAATGTAATCTGTGATTGGTTCTTGTGATGAACACTTTGTGGGAGTACCTGCACGCCATTCTCTTAGCTCACCAGAGCAAGGCCGCTGAAGGAGTGCTGGGTCAAACTGTCTGCTCGTAGTTCCAACCTCTGCCTCCCTGACACTGACAGGAATCTAATCTATATTTTTTTTCAAGAGTCAGAGTCTAAAAGTTGGAATTCTTGCTTTTATTACTTTGTTAATTCACTGTGCTTTTCAGAGAAACCTACCATCTCCAATTAGACTTGCAGGCTACTGGAAAAAATCTGGAAAAAATATCTAATATTCCAGGGATTTATTTTTTTACTCAAAGTCCCATGATATGGCTCTTGATGTTTTAAGATGTGTGCTTTAGTGCAACCAACCATGGTTCAGAAAATATTAACATCTGCTTTGAACTGTCCATTAAACATCATCCATCCATCCATCCATCCATCCATCCATCCATCCATCCATCCATCCATCCATCCATCCATTCATATAATTGCTTTTAGATAAATCACTGGAGGTATAATTATGGGTTCCCCTTCTGTTAATACTTTTTAGAACCCACTTTTGCAAGCGGAACAGCAGTTAATCATTTATACCATTTCACAATGTTGGACCATACAGAGAGAGGGATCTTTGATCATTCCTTTTCGCATAATGTTTCAACTCGAGTCCTGGGTCCTCCTATATACTCTATCCTCTGGAGCTAATCCAACAACATTTCTGTACGATTTGGATCTCAAGATTAGTATAACAATGGAAGAAGGCTTATTTTGTGTCTTGTGAACCATTTATTTGTTAAATCGGTCAAATGGCTTACATCATGATCCTGCTGAAAGACCCAAAGGCTTCCAGGGACTTTAGAGAAAAAGCAAGCTCACAGTATACATGTGTTAATACATATTCATCACTGGTTTAACACCAAACCTGCCTGGAGCCTTTTTTTGCTAAAATGATCAATCTTGGGCTAATTGGACCGAAGCACCTGTGTTCATTTAAAGATGAGGAAACTTTACATGTTTATTTTTGTGATGGTCAGACAGATAAATGTTTTTTTCTGGCATCACTTCCAAAAGACCAGCCGATAGTTAACAGTTGTTATGGAGACTTGGTGACTCCAAGATGTTAGTACAGTTCTCTAAGAGTGAGCTTTGGAGATTTTTTCACTTCTTCTACCAACATCTATACTGTGCATGGTAGCAAAATGCAAATGGGTCCTTGTTGCGTCAACTGACGAATGGCCAAGGGAAATGGACCACTTTGTGACGTCGTAAGCATACCCAAGGGAAACAGAAAATCGTGAAACATCCAAAATACCATTGTTAAATGTTAAAAAAACAGTAAAGCATAAACCAAAAAAAAAATGCTTCAGTCATATTTACCTTAAAATGATTGTTTGGTTAATATTTGGGCAACAAGTGATTTTGATGCAACAATTTATTTTTAATATGGGATTTATATTTCATTTTAATTCACTGTAAAGAAATTCATACTAAGTGGCATCATTGATGCACAAAGATCTGACTTAATAACTTTATGCATAAAAATGCCTACACAGATGCTCACATTGGCACATATTTCACTCTTCTAAGACTGAAAGGGTCTTCTTCGTGTCATTACATTGAGCTGAAATAATCTTTTATCCAGAGGTGATATTTCTGCACATGCTCAAATGCAATGTTTATTAATCCGAAACAGTTATGGAACTTAAATGCAAGTCAACACATGTGAAATAAAGCTCTTTAAAGTAATAATCTGTTTCTACTGGATTTGAACTCAGTAATCTTTTACAATTGTGTTGTCATATCCGAGGTACTTACCAATAATAACCTATTTGTTGTTTATTTTGTGTTTGTTTTCTTTACTGTAAAATATATTAATGTGATTACTAATAGGTTAATTGTTACTTATATAAGTGAACTGTTCAAAAATAATCATTTAGTTTCCAGTTGAAGTGTAATTGTTTTGCCTCTGAGAATACTGATATTTTTATCATACATATTGATATTCATTCTTTCTCTAGAGTTAAATTGATCTTTGATTCATTTGACACTGATGGGTAAATGCATTTTATTGAATGAGACTGATTATTTTTGAAATTTTAATAAAATTAATGAGCCATTTCAATTGCTACATTTAATAAGTCTTTACCACTTCTCTAAAACTGTTGCAGTAAAATCTTGATTAATTTTAAAGCCTTTTTACTCACCTTTACCTGGGGTGTCAATAAATGTGGGCAGTACTCCATATTATCTGAAAACTGAATTTACTATTTATTGAATTTGTCCAAGAAGGTGTTAAAAGAGTAAAACTAATGAAAACACACTGATAGGCTCAAACACACAAACACATTCCAGTGGGATTAGTTAAAATAGCATTTTATCGACTGTTTCCTGCTCAAACAGGCTTGTGAGCAGATCCAAGCAAAGCTCAGGATAACGCCCTGGCTCATCACTGTGGCTTAATATTTAAACTGGGTTCTGCATGGATGGACGGTGAGTTTTATCAGCCATCCTTGATTAATAAGGCCTGGGAGGTCTGACAGTTTGCCTCAGCCACATCCACACACAGCCTGACAACAAACTCACTCACTTACCCAGCCTCTTCTCCCACCTGTCTGACCCCTATGAGCTAACTGCCCACTGAGGTAAGATTTATAGTTAATCAGTCTGTATCGACAGTCGTCAGTATTGGACTGAGCCAACTTTGGAACATTACCACACAGGGAGGGGATGATGTCAGAATGGAAGGAGCGATAAGAGAGGGGGAGGAAAGGGAATAAAAGAGGAAGGGCAGAAGGAGGTAAATGAGAGAATGGAGCAAATATGGCAGGTAAGTGAAAATTAATTTTAGAGCCCAATGAAGGTGATGGTCCTATGGAGGGGAACTATCTCTGCCCTCATCTCTCTGTGCCGTAAGATTATTTACACGTTGCCCAGTTATTTCTGGAGATGCACTGACATTTTTTGACTTTTCACAATATCCATGAATGCAATCTACCTTACAAGAAACATATTCCTTTACAATTCCTTATCTACTCTCAATAGCATACTATGAAGGAGAAAGCAATTTGAATTGCAGGTCAGTTTTGGATGTTTTTGTTTATTTTGAATAAAACAGAAAGGTGAAACGATTAGGCTATTTCTAGCTGTTACCAATTTCCTTTTTCTTGTGAGGTTCCAAGTTTAAACTCTTCAATTGGGATAGTTTTTTGAAATCCAAAAGAAAGTGAAGGAGTTGCAAGATGATCTGATTTTTACTAAACTCAAAAAGCACACCAAATTACATGCAGTGGGTTGTTGTGTTTACAAACCAAAATGCTGGCAGTTCCCAATTTTGAACATTTAAAGATCAGGAAAAAAATCTGATTTTTAGTGTTTGACCTACCAATCACTGGTTAGAGCTGATCAATTGGGAAACTTAGCTGATTTCGATCTTTGCCCAATTTATTTTGGTCTGGCCATCAGTTGTGGGCACTGGCATCTCCCAGTTTTATCCTCAGTGACACCCAGTCACCATAAACCATCCTCTCCAATCAGCTGGCTGTCTTGATTCATTTCCATGCACATTATTTTGCTCAATAAAAAGCACCCAGCACATATATTGCATGAGCTGCCAGGATAGCTTATGATGACCAAGTCCCATGCTTTCATCTCGAGTACCGCTCTATAGCGTCACTCGGGCAGCAGGTCTGCAACCGTCTGAGTCAACCGCAACCACACGGTCACAGATGAATTCCTCTTAAGCCCGTACAGATCAGCCACCAACCGCCAGCTATCAACTCGCATCACCACAAAACCACAAACTAACCTTGGAAAGTGAGGGAGAGATGGAAAATGGGGAAGAAGAAGCAGGAGGATGAAAGAAAGATAATAAGAAAGTATTGCAAGATGACAAAATAGGGATAAAAAGGGAAACAAGTGTAAGTTTGTTCCCTTTGCTTTCTCTGGATGCATAATGCTTTACAAAGTTCCACATAACAAAGACGTTCTCAGTATGCTAATAAACTTGCTAATTACTGTCACCACTGAGGAACTGCTAATTAAAACCCATCTGATTCAGAGACACATATCAGGCTTTAAAAAAAAATGCTAAAATTTCCCATGAAGACAAGCAGAGTTATGGCCACCTTTTGAGTTTGACACAGCCCTCCTACTCCTTCCCCTCCCTCTCTGCCCTCCTGTCCGTCTCTGTCACTCTGTCCCCCGGCTCAATTGCCTCTAATGGACATGCTTTATCTAAGCTGACCTAACCATTGTCAGAGAAAGCAAAATTTGTGAGCTTTTAGAGTGGGTACACTCATCAATGCACAAGTGGGTGGAGGGTGGCCCACGACTGGGAATAAGCGTTGGGGTGTTGCTTGGCAAGTATCCATCCATGCACTCTCCAGGCCACTTCGTTAGCCACCACACACACACAAACGCACGGGCACACACACCTCCCTGTCCATTTCCTCTTTCCTCAGCTATGCAAATAGGATGCCGGGGAAATACTAAATCAATAGACGAGTAGGGTTTACTCATCTGCGGAAAGGACACAACACATGACAAATGCATCTCTCTGGCAACTTTGAAGCTCCCACTAATTAAACTTTTAATTGGAATGCATTCCAAAATGACAAAGGATTAGCTTTTTCACTTTGATGTTGTATTCTATTTGTCACATCGATGAAAAAAGACAGGACAAAGAAAACCAATCTGGGGAGCAAAGTTTGAGATAGATCCACCGAGACTTTGCCCCCTCAGCCCAGAGGAGAAACCGGATAGCACCACTTTAAAAATCGCTTAACACACTCAACACAAAAGACAGCTGAGAAACCCGAGCCATGTTTGATTTGAGTGTCAGGGTGGGAGGCACTAATCTGTGGACACGGTGGACACAGGTGGTGAAACAATCAAACAGCCTCGCACTTACGCCCACTTACACACAAAAATGCACACAAATGCACCCAAAATATTCAAATGCAAAAGAATGAACAAATTGGAACAAACATGAACACTAGAAGAGTTTGCATCAAAGAACTTTTAATACATAAGAATGTACTCAGGCATTTTTGGAAATGTGCATTTGGGGAAAACACGCACAAACACACACATTGGAAGGGATACCCAGAAATCTTCACGTTCATGTCTGCAGCTGGATAAATTACTATGAAGTATGGTGTTATTTTACTGGACAGATAAAGACAAGGTGGATCAGATTCCAAGCTCCTGTTTCTCTTCCTTGCCTTTCAGCCCCTTTAAATGTGTCAGCGGCACACGCCCTGCCTCGGCTGATGGAGACATGATGAGGAAAATACACAAACTACGACCAAATAGTGTCTTAAACAGCTGTGCTACATACATTTAGCTCTTTTTGGTGTTATTTTTGTCTGATATGTAATTTATCTGATGAGGAAGAGTAAGATTATATTACATTACTCAATATACAAGCTGACATTTCTTAGTTTTTTTGTGGAATTGTAAAATGGAATGGACTAGGCTGATAAAGTTAAGTCATGGACTCTGGCTAGGCCATTCTGAAGCCTTAATTTTCTTCTGGTGAAGGCCTTTTTTATTGATTTGAAAATAAGCTTAGACTCAAAGTGATGCTGAGAATTGAAATCTCTCTTCATATTCAATTTTCTGACACCTGAAGGTTTATATCAAAACTGACTGCTATTTGGAAATGTGGATTGTTTAATCCATCTTAAAAAAAAAACCTTTAGTTCCATCAACGGTAACCTCACAGCATGTTGCAGCCACCACCATGTTTTATGTGTGTATTGTGTTTTTTTGCTGTTTATATCTTTCCCTCAAACAGATTTGTGTGTTTTTACTTAAACTTTATAGTATATAAATCACATTAAAGGTGGGACGTTTTAAAATGATTCGTCATGGTCTAATCATATGACAACGCAAAAACCTGGCAACAGCACAGTGTACACACAGAGATCCACTGCATATTACCCTAAACCAGATGAACCTAAAGAAGGGGCCATGGTCTGGATCTTGAGCCAAATTAGGTTTTATCTAAACCCAGATTGTGATGCAATATCGTTAATCCCATTTACAGTAATAAATTGGCATGTGCTGGAGATGTAGACTTGTACTCCTGATAGTAAAGATTTCATTCAGACTGGACAGACAAACCGTTTTAAACTTTGCAATACCAGGAGTTACTGTGACATCATATACAGAAGATTGGAGTTGATCCAACATAAATTTTAAATCCCAGAACACATAATTATTAATGAAGGCAGTCTGAAAAATCCACCCAGAAATAAACTCCCTTTCAGCACTCTTGGTTTTGAGTAAATCTGGAAATTAGCAAATTTCAGCAGGTTTTACTGCATGACCACACTATTTCTGTATATATTAGGTGCGTATTTCAAAACTTCTTCTTCTTCTTATATATATATATATAATATATATATATATAAGTGTGTGTGTGTGTGTGTGTGGCATCTTGAATGCCAGGTGTTATATTAACAGTGGAGTGTAAGTATTTTGTTGCATATGAATAGGCATATACTTCACTGCTGAAAAGAGCGGTGGATAACAAATTTACTTGATTGACTAAAACAAAGCCTTCAATTTGCTTTTCTATTTGTGTTTTTAAGCAAAATGAGCTTGACACATTAGGAATGGCCTGAGTATGTGGTGCAATGACCACTCAAATCACAATTTATACATTGGCTTTTCAGAGGTAGTCAGTTAGTTAGTTAGCAAAGATGTGCCGCTTAGAGGCATTGGATGTTGCGCAAGAGCAGAAGGAGGTCTTTCCCAAAGGAAGCAACCCTCAAACTCATACAATGACACACACCTCTCTCTCCCTTTCTTTCTTTCTTTCTTTCTTTCTTTCTTTTCTTTCTTCTTTCTTTCTTTCTTTCTTTCTTTCTTTCTTTCTTTCTTTCCCTTACCACACACACACACACACACACACACACACACACACACACACATCTAGCCCTCGGGCCATCCTCTGTAATGGGATCCTTACTGTTATTTCTGCTGAATAAAATAAATCCCACTAATTAACATGTTAACATGATTGATGGGCTCTGATTCTGCAGGGAGCAGAGAACGTCTGTGCTCGAGCCGCCCTGCTGCCGACTTCACATAGACCATAGGAGAAAAAGAAAATCAAGTCTTTGGGAAAGAAGAGGAAATGGAAATATGAAACATGTCACACAAAGTAAAAAAAATAAAAACAACACACCAAATCATGAGTTATTACGAGTTGCTGATTACACTGTCTGACTACAGAATTATTTGCTTCTTCCTAACAAAGCTCATGAAACTGTAGTGATGGAGTGTGCATAATGCAGTTTAGTTAAAAAATTCAACTTCCTGAGGGTAAAACACATTTTTTAATCCCTACACAATCATGAAACACAAACATATCAGAAGAGTAAGCGTTTTTCTTCTTGTGGAGTATGAGGACAAGTAGATAAATTACATCACAGTGATGTGATATGGACACAAAACATTATAGGGTGGAATGTAGGGAGCATTACACATTTAAAGGCTGAACTTTTTGCCAATTCTTCCATGCAAAAAAGCTCAAGCTCGGTCAGATTGGATGGAGAGTGTCTTACCACAGATTCTTGATTAATACAATCTGGATCTAGATCATTATTGTAGCTCTGGCTCTATGTTTATGGTTGTTGTCCTGCTGGAAAGTGAACCTCCAGCCCAGTCTCAAGTCTTTTTCAGCTATAAACAGGATTCTTCTGATTTTCACTATGCCAAGCCCATATTTATGCCTACACCTGATACCACCTGCTCAAAGTATTTATTTAAATTAAAACCTTTTCACTTACTGAGCTGCTTCTGCCTACCTGTCTGCATTCTAATTCCACTCCACCAATCTGAGAAGATATCACATTCTCCTACCAGAGCTGTTGATCCCTGCCAGACCTTCAAAGTTATCAAGGGCCTCTTAGTTGTTTCTCTGATCAATGCTCTCAGTGTTGACCTTTTTGGATGATGGAATGATAACATTTCTAAAACCTTTGGGTTTTATAACCTGAGCCTTTTTTTAAACTTGTCCACAGCCTTATCTCTGACATGTCTGCTGTGTTCCTTGGACTTCATGATGGTGTTTGTTCTCATACAAACCTCTGAGGCCTTTACAGAACAGCTCGATTTATATTGAGATAAATTACATACAAGTGACTTCTGAAAACTGTTGCACTGGATTTTATTTACGAATATCTGAATATTTACTGATTTTGAAGCCATAAATAATTTTTTTATTTTAAAATATTTTCCTCCCACTTTACAATGATGAACAGTGTGTCTGTCTATCACTTTTCTTCCTGCCTCTATTTTCAGCCAGCATCAGTTTCTGGGCAAACTGCGAGGCCAACGCCCGCTGTGCTTGTCCTGTTCTTTATGAATGAATTAATCAGTAGCGACACTGCACTACATGGTCTCTCCTTCCCCATTATTTTAATTAGCCGTTTATATGAACGACCTCCCCCCCATCTCCAAACCTCTTTGTCCTCTTTTGCATTTCATTAATATATTAACATGCACTTGACAAAAAGAGCAAGGACGCAGACACATTTGTGGTTGCTTGACTGGTCACTTTGTAGTCTCCCACCTGTCTTGCCTGGTTTGCCTGCCTCATCAAGAGTTTTGGTCTCCTTCTGTCCTATCTCGAGCTCTGCAAAAAGAAACTTGTAAGGTCACTGGTAATGGCTCCTTTATTATACTAATGAGTTTTGCTTTAGGTTTTCAAGTGTTCTTAACAACAGATGCAAACATGGGCTTTTATGAAGGGAAAATCAACCATTTTTCAATGAAATGTTCACACAATTTCTCAACCACACCTTGGATAAAAAAAGATTAAAAGGAAAGTTTAAACATTTTCCACTGGTTTAAAAAAGGTTAGGGGACACTGTATGCGCATGAAGAGGTGTGTAGAATAAGACCAGCGGGGTGTGGATGTGTGAGGGTGTGCTCTTCAGAGTGGGCATGTCTGGGTGTGCAGCCGCTGTACCGTGATGAGGTGAGAATGATGAAGCCCATTTCTCAAAAAAAGTCACCATGTGCAGCTCATATGTTGGGTCCTTGTTAAGGAGACGCTCATTGAAAACCCAGAACTAACACAGTCACACAAGCACACACTCACACAGTTTCCCACCTCCCTCTGTGGAGACGTGTGTGCATGCAAGCGCCCACCTCGGCCTGGTAACGCCTGCAGGCACGGGGTGATTGACAGTATCCAGATTGCCAGATTGTTCTCTGGAGTGTTGAGGAATGACATCACACTCATTACAACTTCTAAATATTAGCAATCTCACCGCTTGACTGACAAGTCTGTATACAGCATGTGTGCCTGAGTGTGTTTTCAAGGGACTCCTGTAATGTGGTTAGAGAGTAAAAGTGTGTAGGTGTGTTTTTTCCTCACCAGTCAAAAAAGGAACTCTAACTACAGACACTGCATTTAACTGAGAATGTTTGTCACCCTGTTTAGTTTTTTTCTTCTTATTGCAATGCAAGCACAGGTTTGAAGCCCACAGCAGGTAATTGCCATGACCTCATAGTAAAGTTTCAATTAACATGAAAAAGTTTTCTTTTTTTTTGTTTTCTACTGTCTGTTAACTCAGGAGGACCTGGAGTACAGTGCAAAAATCTTCGGTCATTCCTATTTTCTATGTATGATAAATAAAGTCTGGAGCAGACTTAATTGTAGTCCTTTGAAGTCTTTCAAAGGCACTTTTCCACTTATTTTCAGGTCAGTACCTGACTATTTTTAATTGACTATGTTGACTGGTAAGCCACTTGCTTTTGACCTGCAAAAATCATTCAGGTAAAAAAAAACTGTTATTATTAAAAAAATGTGGCTACAAATAACTTACAACTTTGCAAAGAGACAAATTTAAATAGGATTTAAAGCACTTTGTTAAAAGATACAAAGTTACACAAAGTCACCATTTGTTTTAAATTCTTTAGCTGAATCTATGAAAAATGACAACATGATTGAAATGCAAATCAAAAATAATTTCTGTAATTGCTGTAATTTGTTCATCAAATTCATATCCAAGCGTTCCTTATTTTACCCCCACCTCTTTCCATTTTGTCAACAAACCATTTTATAACCATGCACTTATCCTTTGCATACCAGTATTTTTCCATGGAATAGAGGAGGGCTGAATGGTATCAGGAAAACATAGACTTTTGATAGTACTCTTTAAAAATACCAATTACATCTAACTCACATTCCCTTACTCTTTATTTCTCTTCCATTATAACTATTTTCCCACCATTTTCTGTGAGCTTTGGTGTCTTGGCCACTAAAATTATACAAATGGTCTGAATCTAGGACAAGTAGAGAATATTCAGCAGCCCAATAATATTATTGTCATACAGGCTGTGAATACATGGCACTTGAAACATGATTTTAAACCAAATATTGTATGCAAGCTATTGTTAGCAGTAGCCATGTTGCAAACACTGACACTGCACTGTCTTGGGATTTAATTTATTGTGTAGCTCTAGTATGCTCCTATAATTTAATTGTACATTATATTTTTTATTTAAAATTTCACTGTTTTTATTTATTTTATTTATTTGTTTTTAATCCATGATTAGGACAGACAACCCTTGATCAAATCAAACTAACCCTGAGTGCCTTCATACTAATAAATAACCTTTTATTGGAGTCCCACAACTACATTTTCTTACTGAAGACTATTAGCAGATAATAAAAAACACTTTAAATCACTGCATGACGCGTACAAAATGAAGCATGGTTTTTTCAGAGTTATTTATCTAGATAAAGTTATAGACAAGTTATATTTCTAGTTATTTTGCACTCCTCTTGTCGACTATCCCTCACTTTTTCCCTCACCACGACGTAAACATCTTACTACAGGTATTTGCATAAGGTTGTCGCTTAAATTGTTTTGGTGTTAACTTGGGTCAAAAACTATGAGGGCAGGGAGAAGAAAAGGCTTGTGGGGTGGGTGAATGGCAACCTTATAATTGGTATTCTAGTATTTTTTCAAGGAACAGAGGTGCATTAACAATAACAACGCACAACAAACCTAAGAACAGCCAACTGCACTCATAAACACGCACACTCCTCACATATGTTTGTGGGGCTGCTGCTGAGTTTAATGGTCCTCCAGCTTGTCTGGCTAGCACATTGTAATTTACAAGCACTCAGTGTCACGTTGAGATCTCAATTAGGCAGCTCGGCTACACACTCGGGCCCTCGAGGCTGGGCTGAGCCGGGCTCACATTCTGCCTCTTTGGCCAAAGCGCACTGCGGAGTTTTGCGCTCCTCCAACCCTCCACCCGCCTGCTGCCTTCGCCTGCCGCCCACAGACAACGCCAACAGTAAATATTTGAGGTTAGAGACAAAGAGAGGAGAAGGGATTCATTTAGCTCATTTGAAAATGTGACGTTATGAGTAAAAGCCAGGGAGATTGGAAAAAAAACGTACATTTGTTTGTTTTAAATTCTTCAAAATAGAGCTACAGTGAAAAATAAAAATCAGTGAACGACCTATTGACAGGAAAATAGTTTGACTTTGATACAAGTACTGCTTGGAAAGTAAAGAAAAATATTTTCCTCATATTGAAGGTAAGAATATTAGAAAAACATAGCAAACAGAAAAACATTGCGATTGACTTTAGGAACTACAGATATGCCACGTGCTGAAATAAAGTAACAAAAGCCCATAAGCTGCCACTACTGTTCTGTGATCAGATCCATATGGACCTTGGCTCCAGCCCCTCCACCACCTGCCTCAACAGTTTCTAATACCTAACAAGCCTGGAAGCCTCCAACTGGCCTCAGACACTCTTTACAAGCGGCTATATTGATAGCTATTGAGCTAGAGTGCTATTTAGCTCACCAGATATCTTAAATTATACAGTAAGCATGTGCAGCAATGTACCCCCTCACACACACACACACACACACACACACACACACACACACAGAGAACAGATGCCACATCAGAGTCTCTAAATCCAGTTCCTGGCCTTGAATCAAGCATTAAAACATATCACAGTGGGTAGAACTGTGCCAGTTCAAACATAAAATGTATCTGAAAATAAATAAAAGCTTGGACATTTCAGTTTTTTAAATATTGGTATAGTTTGTTTATTAGGATAACACAATTTTTTATTGTAACTAGTGAATAAAGCAAAAGAATCTTAGCTAAAATAAATGAAATGATAATTTAATAATAAATTATAGCATAATTTACTTTTTTTTCATTAAGTTAATTGAAAGTGATGTATTCCCGCTAAATAAGCCTATAATGTATAAAACTCCTACATGACTGGGAAATAAAAGACCTTCTAAATATTACTAAAATGTTCAAGTTGTGCCAAATCTGGGCTACAGCACCTTGCAAAACTGTCATATTTGGTTGCATTACTTCCATAAATAGTTGTACACTTCTGACCTACATGATAGAGTTGCAAAAAGAAAGCCAATGTTGAGAGGGACAAAGCAAAGATGTAGAAGAAGGTGCTCTGGTCAGATGAGACAAAATGTAACTTTTTGGCCTATGTACAAGACTTTATATTAAGTGGAAAACTAACACTGCACACCATCCTTAACAAAGCATCGATAATGTGGAACACTGTCGGAATAATGTTCTTCTGCAGGGATAAGAAAGCTGATAGGAGTTAATAAAAAGATGGATGGAGCTAAATACAGGGCAGTCATGGAACAAAACCTGTTTGGGGACTTGGGACTGGGGTGCGGGTTCATTTTCCAGCAGAACAACAAATCTAAACATACAGTCAAAGCTACATTGGAATGGTTTACATCAAAGCATGTTTATGAGATAGAATGGCCCAGTCAAAGTTCAGACAAAAATTCTACTGAGACTTTGTGGCAAGACTTGAAAATGTATGCTCACAAATGCTTTCCATGCAATATAACTGCAATAAAATTGCACAAGTATATGACACTTTTCAAATGTATATTTTAAACTTTCTATAAACCATGTATCATTTACTTACATTTCACAAATATGGACCACTTTTTGTTGGTCCATCACATTAAACCCTAATAATACACATTGAAATATGTGGTTGTAATGTGACAAAAGGTGGAAAAGGGGTACAAATACTTTTTGCTTGGCCACATATGAAAAAAAAAAGTAAAAAGAAAATACCTCATACTAAAAGTCCACTGTTTGGTTTTGCTTAATAAAAATGCTACTACAGCAGCATTAGAGAGGGTCTAAAAGAATAAAGGCCCTAATGAATTCAGATGCCAAAGCTCCTGATTGGCATTATCCTAACAAGCTGCAATTACAGCCTAGAAATCGAGTCTTACTGCAGCAGCTTTAACAAGCAAGCCATCACACAGTCCACAATTATCATCACCAGAACTATTAAAAAACGACGGCTACAGCCTTGTTAAACGCTCTCATATGTGGAGTCCTCACATTTTTTTCTCAGAACACAGCCTGACTGACGGAGACACAAACAGCGGGATGCAAGAGTCGGTGACGGGCAGAAAGTGAGCTCCATCTACGGAGGACATAAGTATCTCAGGGAACCAGCAGGGAAGTGTCAGACTTTCTGTCATTTTGCAACACCAAGAGACTAGAAAATACCTCCAGAGTCAAACCATGAAGAAGAACCTGAACCACATATTACTAATGCACAATGAACTGCTTTTCTACAGATTTCTTTTTAAAACAGCTTTCTGATTTGTCATTTGACTGATATCTGGGACCATGGCCTCCCCCGTGAGTGAGCATAGGAGGTTAGTGGTCTCCCACAGCCAAACAGCTAAACTGCTGCAGCAGTGCTCCAGTGTCAGGCTGCTCCCTGGTGGGCACATCACAGTTGGGCTTACCCACTGTGGGCTTACATGTGCTTCTGTAGAAGGTTGTGAGTGTTTTAAACAAGCAGAAATACGAAAATGTATTTGTCAGTGTTCATTCTGATGGAATAATGTTACAGGAGGGAACTTTTAACATGGGAATCAGGACAACCTTGCCCAACTGTGAATAAGGATATGAAAGAGTCCCTGTCTGTCTACTGACTTAGTGTGTAAAATTGCAGCAGATAAAGAAGAATAAAACAAGGTCAGGTGCTAGTTTTGAAATTTAAGAAGGAAAAGATGGTCACAGTGAGTGGTAGGTTGTGTTTGGGGTTAGCCTCTGCTCACAGTGAGGGCAGTGTGCCTCTCAGGTCATGCCTCGATTAGGTTGGGCAGTTGGAGTATGCACTTGGCACAAACACAGCAGAGTGGCGCAGATCAGAGATGCTTAGATGCTTCTGTGGGGATGTGGTGGAGGTTTGGCCGGGCCGGGGACAAACGGCCTCAGACTGAGGCCAAGCTGAGGCCAGAAGGAAGGACCAGGGCTGTGAGCCATCTCACAGAGTGGAACCTTTGTACCATTGCAGATCTGCAGGCCAACAGCTCCCTGCTCTTGGTTTGTACATCGTGTTTTGTTGAACTAAGCAGACTTCTTTTACAGATATTTTCATAATGTGAAGGAATTTCAAGTGGTTTGTTTATAATATGAGTGGGGGACAATGTTTCTGGATGTTATGTGAAGAAAGATGTAAAAATTTTGTGAACTGAAATAAATAAGTATGGATATATTTCATGTGAACTTTAGTTTTGGATGTTTTTCAGGATCTCTCTGTATGTATTCCATCTTATGGTGTGGCTAGATAATACCTGGCATTCACAACATGCATCACAAATGATGTGAAACACAGTCTCTAAGTAAGTATTCTCTAAGTATTCACACCCTTGAACTTTTCTACATTTTGTCATGACGCAACCATAAACTTCAGTTTATGGTTGCGTCGTGACTCAGACATCATACTTGTTTTGTGGCGTGTATATGTATTCAGCCCAACCCGGGTCAATGCTTTGTAAAAAGATCTTTTGCTGCAATTACAGCCATAAGTCTTTGGGTTATGTCTCTACTGGGGTTGAGCATGTAGATACTGAAATTTTAACCTCGCCCAGTCAAACTTGATGGGGAACATCATGTGACCATACTTTGATCTAAATCATTTCATTGTATCTCTTGCTGTATGTTTAGGGTTGATGTCCTGCTTGAAGGTGAACCTCCTCCCCAATCTCAAGTAATTTCCAGCCTCTAACAAGCTTTCTTCTGGACCTGCCCTGTCTTTATCTTCATCAGTCTTCCTAGCAGTTCTGAACAGCTTCCCTGTCCCTGCTGAAGATAAGTATTCCCTGACACTGCCACCACCATGTATTACCTGTAGAGTTAAGCGTCATGAACAGTATTAGATTTTCAACAAACATAGTGTCTTTGCTATGTCCCCTACATGGCTTGTGGCAAACTTAAAAAAAGGCCCTCTTATAGCTTTCTTTAACAAATGCTTTCTTTTTACCATTCCATGAAGGGCCAGATTTGTAATAGTTTTCCTATCAACAGATTTTCCTCCCTGAGCTGCGAATCTCTGAAGCTCCTCCAGAGTTATCATGGACCTCTTGGTTGGCTCTAAGAATAATGCTCTCCATGCCAAGCTAACTAGTTTAGATGGGTGGCCATCTTTTGGTAGGTTGGCACTTGTGCCATAGTCTTTCAATTTTTAATGCCGGATTAAACAGTGTCCTAAGATGTCCAAAGCAAGTGATGTTCTTTAATAACTTTAGTCTGCTTCTCTACAACTTTATCGCTGATCTGTCTCATGTGTTTGTTAGACTCTGTGCTGCTCAACAGTGTTTTCGAACAAACACAGATGAAGCCCATTAACTAATTAGGTTTACCTCTGAAGGCTATTTGCTTGCCAGGATTTTTTATGGAGTAACGGAGGCAGCATGCAAATTCCTGCCACACCTTTCAGACTTATATTTGAAAAACAAACTGTGTCATTTTTCTTCAACTTGACAGCCATACAATACTTTGTGTTTGCTTGTCACATAAACAGAGTAACTAGAATAGATTGAAGCTTGTTGTTATCATGTGACACAATATGGAAAAGTTCCAGGAGTTTCACACCTGCAAGGCACTGTATGTCTTCAAGTAGTACATGTGTATTAAAGAGTAATATAGAGATGAAAAGATACAAGTATTTTATAAAGAATTTCCTAACTTTCTGTGGAAAGGTGTAGCAGCATTTCTGCACCCTGCTGTAAGTTATGTTAGGGTTTTTATTAATAAATTTACATCAAGATTACTTTGAGACTGTTCACACAAAAGCTGTCATTGGGCCCTCAGTCTGTCTACCACCTTATCCAGGGAGAGGAACAACAGCTGGCCCTCTCAGCAGCTCCTTTCCATTTCAACTTGAACATTTATCATTCCACTTGCCCTTTGTTCCCTTTTAAAATCTTTGTTTGTTTGCTCTTCTCAGTTTTACCACCTTAGTCTGGAGCCTTGCAAGCGACAAACAGGCATCATTTTGTTCAAGAGCAAGCAACAAATATTTTTTTGCATTTACTTAAGCTGGAAAATTGGACATATTCTTATTCCCTTAAACAGTAACTGTCCAAAATAAATGTTGTCAAATCACAAACCTTTATTCTCATGTTGCAACCTAATGAGCAAATGGAGTGCCGAGGATCCATCTTATAAATCTTGGAAACCTGATTCTTTGAAAAGCTACAGCATTTTACTATTGTACCTGTTGAAATGATACGGATGTCTGTATCATAAATGTCTCATTTGTTGTTGGTGACAATCCACTGTATATTAATTGTCACTGAACTGTCATTTAATATATATTTCATTTATAATATATGTAATTGCCATATACAGTGCCTTGCGAAAGTACTCGGCCCCCTTGAACTGGTCAACCTTTTGCCACATTTCAGGCTTCAAACATAAATATATAAAATTCAAATTTTTTGTGAAGAATCAACAACAAGTGGGACACAATCGTGTCACAAAAGTGGAACGAAATTTATTGGATGTGTCAAATTTGTTTAACAAATAAAAAACTGAAGAGTGGGGCGTGCAATATTATTCGGCCCCCTTGCGTTAATACTTTGTAGCGCCACCCTTTGCTGCAATTACAGCTGCAAGTCACTTGGGGTATGTCAGTTTAACACATCGAGAGACTGAAATTCTTGCCCATTCTTCCTTGCAAAACATCTCGAGCTCAGTGTGGTTGGATGGAGAGCGTTCGTGAACAGCAGTCTTCAGCTCTTTCCACAGATTCTCGATTGGATTCAGGTCTGGACTTTGACTTGGCCATTCCAACACCTGGATACGTTATTTGTGAACCATTCCATTGTAGATTTGGCTTTATGTTTTGGATCATTGGTCTTGTTGGAAGATAAATCTCCGTCCCAGTCTCAGGTCTCTTGCAGACTCCAACAGGTTGTCTTCCAGAATGGTCCTGTATTTGGCCCATCCATCTTCCCATCAATTTTGACCATCTTCCCTGTCCCTCCTGACGAAAAGCAGGCCCAAACCATGATGCTGCCACCACCACGTTTGACAGTGGGGATGGTGTGTTCAGGGTGATGAGCTGTGTTGCTTTTACACCAAACATATCGTATTGCATTGTGGCCAAACAGTTCGATTTTGGTTTCATCTGACCAGAGCACCTTCTTCAACATGTTTGGTGTGTCTCCCAGGTGGCTTGTGGCAAACTTTAAACGAGACTTTTTATGGATATCTTTGAGAAATGGCTTTCTTCTTGCCACTCTTCCATAAAGGCCAGATTGTGCAGTGTACGACTGATTGTTGTCCTATGGACAGACTCTCCCACCGTAGCTGAAGATCTCTGCAGTTCATCCAGAATGATCATGGGCCTCTTTGCTGCATCTCTGATCAGTCTTCTCCTTGTTCGAGATGAGAGTAGAGGGACCGCCGGGTCTTGGTAGATTTGCAGTGGTCTGATACTCCTTCCATTTCATATGATTGCTTGCACAGTGCTCCTTGGGATGTTTTAAAGCTTGGGAAATCTTTTTGTATCCAAATCCTGCTTTAAACTTCTCCACAACAGTATCTCGGACCTGCCTGGTGTGTTCCTTGGTCTTCATGATGCTCTCTGCGCTTTGAACAGAACCCTGAGACTATCACAGAGCAGGTGCACTTATACGGAGACTTGATTACAAACAGGTGGATTCTATTTATCATCATCAGTCATTTGGGACAACATTGGATCATTCAGAGATCCTCACTTAACTTCTGGAGTGAGTTTGCTGCACTGAAAGTAAAGGGGCCGAATAATATTGCACACCCCACTTTTCAGTTTTTTATTTGTTAAAAACGTTTGACACGTTTGCATAAATTTTATTACACTTCACGATTGTGTCCCACCTGTTATTGATTCTTCACAAAAAATTAGAATTTTATATCTTTATGTTTGAAGCCTGAAATGTGGCAAGAGGTTGACCAGTTCAAGGGGGCCGATTACTTTCGCAAGGCACTGTATTTCAGGGCCTGTTTACATGACAATCATCCATTGAAAACTGGATTTTGTTTTCCGTTGCTGTCTACACATTGGCATCTGTTATGCGGTGCACATAAAAGTCTACTGATTTCAGTCATACTGTGCATGAAAACATGTGCCATTGTCTTGTAGACAAACAGTAGAAATGCATCAAAACTTTTACATTTTCCCCAAAAGACGTCGTGTAAACAGGGCCTCAGTTTGCTGATACTTGTTTTACATCTGGTGTTGTGTTGACTTCTGTTTAGGTTTTTTGATGTAGCTTCTCATCTCCACATTAAATTCACAGCTGAGCACACATCATTTAAGCTCATAAGACATTGATGCATTTCTTTGTTTATATGGCTAGTTTATATGGCTAGCTCCCTGGTTTAATTCAGAGCTACGTTCTTTAAAGCACAATGTTAGAAAATTGGAGAGAAAATGGTGCTCTACACACCTAGAGGATTCCTACTTAATCTGGAAAAATAGCCTACTGTTGTATAAAAAGACACTTCGCCAAGCCAGAACAGCTTATTTCTCATCATTAATAGAAGAGAACAAGAATAATCCTAGGTTTCTCTTTAGTACAGTTGCTAAACTTACACAGAGTCATAGCTCTGTTGAGCCATCCATTCCCTTAGCTCTTAGCAGTCATGAGTTTATGGGATTCTTTTTAAATAAAGTTGATTCTATTAAAAAGAAAATGTTTGATATACTCCCGAAGATGAT
Source organism: Crenichthys baileyi (assembly GCA_036173005.1). Taxonomy (NCBI): domain Eukaryota; kingdom Metazoa; phylum Chordata; class Actinopteri; order Cyprinodontiformes; family Goodeidae; genus Crenichthys; species Crenichthys baileyi. Next base: position 585,744 of record JAHHUM010000019.1, read on the forward strand.
TACTTCATCCTCAGCAAGTGAGACAACATTGAAAGTAACCGTAGAACCTGATCTGTGTTTGGACTGTTTTGATCCTGTGGAGCTTCCTGAGTTATCAGAAATATTAGCTTCATCTAAACCTTCAACTTGTATGTTAGACCCAATCCCAACCAAATTATTTAAGGAAGTGTTTCCTCTGATTACCAGCCCCATTTTAGATATGATTAATTTATCCTTAGTAAATGGATATGTACCACAAGCTTTTAAGGTAGCTGTAATTAAGCCTTCGCTTAAGAAACTTCGCTTGATCGAGATGACTTAATAAATTACAGACCTATATCGAATCTTCCATTCTTATCTAAAATTCTTGAGAAAATAGTTGCTAATCAAATGTGTGAGCATTTACACAGCAATGACCTGTTTGAAGAGTTTCAGTCAGGCTTCAGAGCTCATCATAGCACTGAAACAGCTCTGCTGAAAGTCACTAATGATATTCTTATTGCCTCAGATAATGGACTTGTGTCTGTACTGGTTCTGTTAGATCTCACTGCTGCATTTGATACTGTCGATCATAATATTCTCTTAGAAAGCCTGGAATATGCTGTAAGGATCAGGGGAACAGCACTAGGCTGGTTTAAATCTTATTTGTCTGACAGATTCCAGTTTGTTCATGTCAATGATAAATCATCTTTAAACTCCAGGGTTAATTGTAGAGTACCACAGGGTTCAGTACTTGGGCCAAATCTCTTTACTATATATATGCTTCCAATAGGTCAAATTATCAGGCAGCATTGAATAAATTTTCACTGATACGCTGATGATACTCAGCTTTACTTATCCATAAATCCTGATGAGCCCAACCAGTTAGATAGACTACAAGCATGTCTTGAAGACATAAATTCTTGGATGACCTTAAATTTTCTGCTTCTAAATTCAGACAAGACAGAAGTTGTCATCTTTGGACAGGAATCTTTAAAAAAGAAACTGCTTAGTCAATCACTTAACCTGGATGGCATTAAATTGACCTCCGGTAATAAAGTAAAAAACCTTGGTGTTATTTTTGACCAGGATATGTCATTTAAATCCCATATTAAACAGGTTTCTAGGATTTCCTTCTTTCATCTCCTGAACATTGCCAAAATTAGAAATATCCTATCCAGGAGTGACGTTGAAAAACTTGTCCATGCATTTGTTACTTCAAGGCTGGACTATTGTAATTCTTTACTATCAGGATGTCCACAAAATGCAGTTAAAAGCCTTCAGCTGATTCAAAATGCTGCATCAAGAGTTCTGATGAAAATTAAAAAGAGAGATCATATTTCCCCTACTTTAGCTTCCCTTCATTGGCTCCCTGTTAAATCCAGAATAGAATTTAAAATTCTCCTTCTCACATATAAAGCCCTTAATGATCTAGCTCCATCATACATCAGAGATCTGATTGTTCCATACATTCCTAACAGAGCACTTCGTTCTCAGACTGCAGGTTTACTGGTGGTTCCTAGAGTCTCTAGAAGTAGAATGGGAGGCAGATCCTTTAGTTATCAGGCTGCTCTCCTGTGGAACCAGCTCCCAGTTTTAGTCCGTGAGGCAGACACCCTGTCTACTTTTAAGGCTAGGCTTAAAACTTTCCTTTTTGATAAAGCTTATAGTTAGAGTGGCTTAGGTTATCCTGAGTTATCTTCCTTATTTTTTTACCTCCGTCTTCTTCCCTCCCTGTTAGATGGACTAAGGGGGAGTTCAGGTTTAGCCTAAACCGGCTCAGTTATGGTTGAGGTGCAAACACACCCTCCATTTCTGCTACCTGTATGACCCCCTCTCTTTTCCAATAGTTATAATCAATCTGAAAGAGAGAGGTATCCCAATCGTTGTGGTTTTTAGTATAACAATGGCCATCAGTGGGCTCTAGATGGACAAACTGTCTACTTTTAAGGCTAGGCTTAAAACTTTCCTTTTTGATAAAGCTTATAGTTAGAGTGGCTTAAGTTGTCCTGAGCTATCTCTGTAGTTATGCTCCTATAGGCTTAGGCTGCTGGAGGACATAATGACCACTTTCACCCTCTCTGCTACATTCTCACACTGCTCTACAATTTTGCATTATTTGCTGTTATTTCAGTTTTTAACTTTATGTTCTCTCTCTTTTCTCTTCCTAGAAGCTACACCTGGCCTGACTCTGTGTCTACCTGTGACACCTTTCTGGAGGGGGGCATCGTCCGAGCTTCTGCTGGCAACAACTTAATGCTCACCCTCTACCGATGATCCACATGGCCATGTCTTTCAGTGTTTAACCCTTTCTCTCTCCTAGACATGGCGATTGACTGAGCTTTTGCTGTGACTAACTCTATGTGCTCTCTTTCAGACTCTAACCGTGAAAACTGGCTCAGAGTTTATCTGTTCTTTCTTTCTAGGTGAAATGACTAAGAAGCTACATCCATTAACATTCACTTTTCCTTCCCATAGAAAGTACTCCTGGATCAGTGCTTCTTTGTTCTCTTTGTGTCTCTGCTCTGTTCTCTCAAACCCCCAGTCGGTCGTGGCAGATGGCTGCTCACACTGAGCCTGGTTCTGCTGGAGGTTTCTTCCTGTTAAAATGGAGTTTTTCCTCTCCACTGTCGCTACATGCATGCTCAGTATGAGGGATTGCTGCAAAGTCAACGCCAGTGACTGTCCACTGTCTCTACATGCTCATCCGGGAGGAGGAAATGCTGCAAGTCACTGACTCGATGCAATCTGTTGGGTTTCCTTAGATATAAAAACTTTTTATCCAATTTGAATAAATAACTGAATCTGACTGCACTGTTCAATGGTTTGGATTAATTGGAATGTATGTACCTGAGTTTTGTGAAGTGCCTTGAGACGACGTGTTGTGAATTGGTGCTATATAAATAAACTGAATTGAATTGAATTATAAGAAGTATAAGAAGTATTACTTTATATCTCAATATTTTCCTCTGACATTTTCGAAATATAATTTATATACCATAAGATCTGGTATTTACACTGTAATTGCAAACTAATATTCAGAGAAATAAAATAAGGTTTTACTTAACAACATAAACTAACTGGGCTGCACGGTGGCGCAGTTGGTCGCACTGTTGCCTTGCAGAAAGAAGGTCCTGGGTTCGATTCCCAGCCAGGGATCTTTCTGCATGGAGCTTGCATGTTCTCCCCGTGCATGCGTGGGTTCTCACTGGGTACTCTGGCTTCCTCCCACAGTCCAAAGACATGCCTGTTAGGTTAATTGGTCACTCTAAATTGCCCTTAGGTGTGTGCATGGTTGTTTGTGTGTTGCCCTGTGATGGACTGGCGACCTGTCCAGGGTGTACCCCGCATCTCGCCCACAGACTGCTGGAAATAGGCACCAGCTTCCCCGCGACCCACTATGGAGTAAGCGGTAGAAAATGACTGACTGAATTGAATTGAACTCAGGGAGATGATGTTTCTGACTGTCATTTTCAGTAGTGTGAGGAAAATTTGCCTAACTTCCTCATACTCCTCTGCCAATAATTGTGTCATTTATCTATAGTATAATCTGCAAGGTCAGTGTGGTTCCATGTGTGTCCATGTTTGCATTTCTTCCTTGCGCAAACAACAAGAAAGATTCATGCTCTGTAGTCACCTCTATCTTGCATTTTTTTCCACCCATTCACACCCACAGAAGGAGTTCCTGATTAATGACACTCATTTGTCAGACGGAGGTGGATAAAACAGTGAATATTATCTTTGTACTAAGGGCCGGAGGACATCTCACTCCCCCTCCTCCTTGTCTCTTTTATAAGTGGTCGAACACAGCGACACGCAGGAACACGCAGACAGCTCGACATCGAGCAGATCTATTCTCATTACCTCTCTATTAGGATATCAGCTTCCACTGATCAGGCCCTACGTCTTTTTACTGACATCAGGGAGAAAAAGAGAGGTGGATGAAGGGTACGGAGAAGAGGAATTGTAGAGATGAAAGTGAAGGGAAATAGGGAAAAGGAGGTTTTCTCTGTAATTTAGAGGGAAACTTGACATTTCTGAATTTGATTAATACAAGTCTAAATCATCCTATTTAGGGAGTCATACTGCACTACTACTCCCATGGTAAATGGCATTTATCTGCCCTTATGCTGTCCTTCAGTGATGAGATTACCAGATTTGCTTTGCAGATTGTTGAGGAGGACATGACCTTCTGGAACAAGCAGGAATGACTTTCCTTGGTAAGTTTTGAAAGCAATTTATAAAGAAATAAACATGCTGTCAGGAAAAGCTTGTGGAAAAAACTACGAGAGGAAATTTTCATTAGGACGATGAAGTGACATTTTTCAGTGATCTCTGACGCGTAAGAGCACTGTCAGATCTAAAAATGCTTTCAGTTTTCAGGCCAGAGTGAGCAAACTTTCTATGACAGTAGAAACATCCTCAAGATTCTGCACATGTGAAGACTACATGCAGGTGAACATAGTAGCATGCTAATTGTTCTGCCTATATGAGAAATACTGAACAAAAATCAAAACATTGCATTTCCTTGACAGCAATATCTCTATCTTTTATACCAGAGATTACAATTATATGCACACACCTTTTGTCTCAGGGCACAGTCTTGGTATATGTCCTGTCAATGTTTCAACAGGGCAAACACAAACTCTAAAGTAAGCTGGGAGCAAATATTTAATGTTCCATGAAATAAAAAGATCAGTAATAAAAGATTTAAAGTGAAAGAGGCATACTTATCTTATCTGGGAAGCATTACAACTTTGCATGCATTGAATTACACGTGCATCTCAAATTAGAGTATCGTTTATCATCCATTATCTTCTGCTTATTTGAGTTTAAATTACAGAGATAACAGACCAAGACCCAGTAGGGAAACTCAAATGTCTCCAGCTCATTGAAAGCATCTCAAAGTGTTCCCAATATAGAGAGGATACAAAGTTGCCACTTTTGTACCTGCCGAAGGGTCTACTCCTAGTGGGAGAAGCCTGAAAAACCCCCAATGACATCCTGATCAGATGGACATAATGCCACAACTGGTCAGAGTAGAGCTCCGACCTTCCCTCTGAACCTTATCTCTAAAGCAGCCCTATTCAGGAAGCTTATTTTAGATACTCGCATTCATGCATCCTTACCACAATTCTGCAAGGATTAGGATCTGATCCACTGTTACATGGCCACTATTTTACCTTCCACTGAACTTTACTCTCATACTAAAGGGCATAAAGTATTCCCTGTGAGAATGTAGGGCACAACATAGCATCTGTGTGATTAAAAAACCCAAAAAACTATTATTACTGTCCTGTAATACTGAGAAAGTGATGTTTGGGTTTTCATTAGCTGCAAGCCATAATCAAATAAATAATAGAAGTAAAAGCTTGAAAAACATCACATTTTGAAATTAATTACTGTAATAGATAAACTTTTCAACGATATTTCAATTTATTGAGATTTACCTACAGTATATTATTTTGAAAGAGAGAACATTTGAGAGAAAGTACTTTTGAAAGTTACTTAAGGGATGAATACAAAGTTTTAAATGAAAAGGAAATACAATTCAAGAAATACCAGGGAAACCAGTGGCATGCATTTAATACTGCAACTGAATGAAAATAATGAAAACCTGTTAGTGTCCCCTCCAATAATGTGAAAGAGACAGAGTTACTTTCAGCCTCTATAAAAAAAGAAACTGGAACTAAAAAATGAACTATTCTTATTTGCCTTCTGTTCTTCAAGATGTCAATACGCCGCTAACAAATAGCAAACCATGCTCAGTTATTTCCTTATTGGGGCAGACAGAGAATGAGAGGTTGGGCTGAGTGCCGCCGCTGTCGATCTCTGCACCTGACTGCGGTAAATCACAGACACAGCGGTCCCATCTTCATGGTGGAGATTTAATGAACTACCGTGGGCTTTTTATACCTCTTAAGGCTCACTGAGTGACCACTTTGTACTTGTTCAGAAGAGGGGGTGAGGTTGCTGAAGCCCACTAAATCTTCCATTTGCCACTGAGGATAAAAATCTTTCTTTATTCATGGTCTATTTACCAGATGCAGATTTATTATGGGTGGAGAGGGTTGTGGGGTGGGATCTTACAAAAGAGGGGTGAGAGACAAAACCCTGACTTCCTTCTTTTCTTCTCACTTCATGCAAGCTGGGTTAAGACCTAGGACCTATCTTTGCTTCATCCATATTGGGTATATACTGAGCTAATTTGCCTGTTTCTCGAATATTTTCTTTATGCTCCTCATTGTACTAAATTTAAAAAGATTATGTGATGGATGGAGAAACATACTGTACTTAAAACACTTATGTTTACAAAATATATACCAACTGCCCCATCTCTGACCCAATACTATTGTTGCCATAGTTACACATCTCCCTTGGTGTCTGGACTTGCAGAGGGGTCATGGGTGAGAGGTTAAAGCAATGCTCATGGATACATGACCTTTGTGGTGGTTTTCTCAAAAAATGCTCAACTCTTAACCCTTCTAACTTCTTCACTTCAAGGAAACAACATGTCAATAATCCAAAATCCATGCACAGTAATTAGGCACATTTTCCGATAGTATATGCTCCATGTATGACACACCGGCCTCTGTTTTGCTGATCATTTGCTGCCTGCCACGACTTGCATCGTGCAGCTGACCCAGCTTTGACCCTAAGCATTGTGTCTCCTTATTTGTTTTGAACAGACTATGCACGTTCCTCCTTCTCCTCCTCTGAAAAACACTTCCCCTTGTTTCAAACTCTCACTGCACTCTTATAGAGCTACTATAAATGTACTCTGCGCTAGGATCCTTTTTGTTGTTCAAATACATGTTCTTATAGATAGATAGATAGATAGATAGATAGATAGATAGATAGATAGATAGATAGATAGATAGATAGATAGATAGATAGATAGATAGATAGATAGATAGATAGATAGATAGATAGATAGATAGATAGATAGATAGATAGATAGATAGATAGATAGATAGATAGATAGATAGATAGATAGATAGATAGATAGATAGATAGATAGATAGATAGATAGATAGATAGATATGTCTAGCAATGCCGAAGTGTGGCAAAACAAATAAATGTATGCTTACTCCATTTTTATCTATTAAAGAGCACCTTTACAGATTTTCTGCCGTTTTTGGTGTAAAACAAGAACTCCCAAGTTCAGCTGAGTTTTCAAGGCTTTTTGCAAGTTTCTCATTATCGGCATGAAAGAAGCCAGTCTACAACTTCAGTGGTGCACTGCCACAGTTTTTTAGTTTGAGCAAGAGTTCGTCTTACTAATAAGATTTCATTAAAAAGTGAGCAGATTAATTAGTGAATTTGATCTCAATAAAAAAAAGGAACCTCTTAGAGAATTTGAAGTTACCAGAGATAAAACAGACATCAAACGGCCACATGTGTTTACTTATGTTTATAAAGCCGAGACTTGTTATCAGGGCTGGGCAGGACTTTGGGCTCCACACATCTTGTTGTTGTGGAGTCTTTCTTGTCTTGAGGAGCTAAGGAGACGGGTGTTGCTGGTTAATGGACATTGTGGTTTGTGTGTGTGTGTGTGTATGTGTGTGTGTGTGTGCATGTTTGTGTGAATGTGTGGTGAGGTTCAAACCCTGCTGGTAAATCCCCCCAGCAAAGGCACAGGGCGATGTCTGGATGGATGCCAGAAGTTCTGGACTAATATTCCAAACAATGTTCATGCTCCGACAACAGCTACAGAAAAAAACACTGTGGAGTCGTGCCAGCTTTTGTCCCCCCACCTCCTTTCTCCACTTTCTACATCTCTTGAGCACTGGAAGTTTTTCTTTCAGCAAGACAACAATTTTAGAAGGTTATCACTCACTGAGGTGTGTCTGTTCGTGCACATGAGCCTTTGCGTTTGAAGTCTGTCCAGGTCCCAAAGTTTATTTATTTATGCTACAGGGACAAATTGAGGTGGACCTACTACAAAAGGTGTTAAAATGCTGAAAAGAACATTGTGGTTGATCTGCTCAACACAATTTGCTTTGAACAGCTTTTTCTCTCTTGGAAAAAAATCATTGAACAGCTTAGTACAAAAGAAAAGGGGAAACGTGTAGTCTGATTTAATGTCAGATCATTAAAGAAAATAAACGCCTGTTAAGTTAATAGAGGCTGCTTGGCTGTATCCATCTTCAGTGCCTCAAAGTCCAAACATTTACTCTACTCCCGGTGGAATAATAAGTTGCAGCAACAACCCTAACCATCCCTTTTAAAAGAGTAGTGTTAATATCCGCTTCTCCAGTGTTCGGTCCCACATATATGAAGAGTTTCGGTTTTAGTTATTTTAAATAGCTGAACATTGCATTTCTTCACTTTTATACAAACTATCGGTGAAATGACATGCGTCTACCACAGGAAAGTAAAATATTACTGATAATAACTTTCAAAATCTCACTTCATAAAATCCAAAGTATCCTTTTAACTTTTCAAATATCACACTTTTAACCTCCAGACATCTCTGACATGTGACCATTAGCTACTTGCGGTTCTTTTTCAACTTTCAACTCCCACTTACTTACTGCAATATATATGGTTTCCCAAGGCACACCATAGTCATGCTCCATGTCTCACAGTTCCTAAATTTTCATCCTGATAGAAGTGTGCCTTGTGTACTCATCTGACCTGACCAGTGATCCCTGAATGGTAATTCTGTCTCTTATTGAATATGGCCTTTGGCTCACTTCAAGGCACACCAGTGGAAAACCAGTGTTTTATAGCACTCTCTCTTTATATATGGTGCATGCTGCCATATGAGGAGGACGGAGGCATACAGAACCAAGTGTGAGCTCTTTTCCTCTCACCGTTCTGTGTAGCACCAAATCATATCCTTATAATTTATCTTTAAATGTAAAATGTACTTGTGACCCTAATCTATAATATAAGTGTAGGTTTGTGAGGTTATGCGAGTATCAGAGGCACACACCTCTCTCAGCCATGCGGATTGTTCCTTTGATGGCCAAATACATCACATCCCCCACACCCCAAAAACTGATGATCCTGTCATCCCAAAATCCCCTTTGTAGCCTTACCATCAGGAATCACTATAAATAACCATGACATCATCCCATTCTTATCTATGGGACGTCCCATGCTGATCGATAGCTGGGCTCCTGCAGTGTAAATAGCTTCTAATGCCCCATCTTCCCCTTCAAATAGGTCTACATTATTTATGATGGCTGTTAGGTTACCAGTCCAGGACACAATTTATTTCATCCCGCCCCTGCTCCTATTGTACCACTGCTTTTCAGTCTTGATGGGAGATCGGGGGAAGCATTCATTGTGCAGAGGAGTAAATACACATGCCTGTGTTCTCAGAGGGCACTTAAACTCCTAGAGGTCTAAAATCATCACTGGGGATGAAGCTGTGGGAGGAAGGAGGATGGAGGATGGAGGAAAAAAACTGAGGAGGAGTGGACCTGAGTGGTGCCTGGTCCCACCCAGTGGTAACGATAGAACATCCGTTACTCAGATGACAGTGAGAGTGGCAGGCCTATTTGTGCGGCTGCTGGCGCGCTGTGACGGATTGGACAGACGGAGCGGTTGGGGGTTGCGTGAAAGTGACAGGCCACATTTCCATTTGGGTGAAAAATCTGGCCAACGTGGGTAACATGAGGGGAGAAAGGGGTGACATGGGTTGACCCTGACCAAACATGTCTTCTGTTCTCATTGTGGTAGGCCAGAATGCTTTTCAGCGCATCTCTATAATCTCTTCATCTCTTAAACAGTCTTCTTTCATGTAATGTGTCTGTATAATAAGTGTATTATTCTAATTAAGTCAGACAAACAGAAATAAATCTGTACTTTGCAGAACCGCATTTTGTTGCAATTTCACGTTCAAGTCTTTTTGGGTATGGGTCTATCCAGGCACTAAAATGTTTCCCATCCTTCTTTGCACAATAGGTCCAGCTCAGTCAGACTAGTTGGAGATCAATGAGCATGGATTTTTAGGTCTTGCCTCAGATTCTCAGTAAACCTGAGGTTCAGACTTTGAATGAATTCCATCACAGCTTTAGCTGTATGCTTAGTGTCATTTTCCTTCTTTAAGATGAACCTCTGCCCACTCTCAAATATTTTGAAGCCTCTAACAGTTTTCTTTGAGAAGTGCCCTGTATTCAACTCCATCCATCTTCATTTCAGTTCTAACCAGCTTCCCTGGCAGCATGATACTGCCACCACTATGTTTCACAGTGCAGATGATTTGTTAATACGTTTTACACCAACCTTAGTGTTTTCATGTACACAAAAATGTTCAGTGTTGCTGTTATCTGGCCAGACCACGTTCTTTCACTTGTTTGCTGTGCCCCTTATATGATTGGTTCCTTTCCATGGCGGAAAACTGCAAACAGTACTCATTTGTGGCTTACTTTCAACAATGGTTTCTTGATGCCTTCCAATACCGTCAGATTAGTGGAGTTCATATGTAATAATTGTCCTTTCATCAGATTCTCCCACCTGAGTTGCTCCTTTGCCTCAGGTAAGTGCAGGACCAGACACACCTTAGGCCTCTTGGCTGTTCCTGATTAATGTTCTCCTTGCCTGGCCTGTCGCTTTAGTAGAACAGCCATGACTTGGTAGGTTTGCAGTTATGCCATACAGAACTTTATCCATGACCTGTGTAATGAGTTCCTTGGTCTTCGTCATAATGTTTGCTCACTAATGTAACCTTAGTAGAACAGCTGCATACAGAGTTTAAATTACTGGAATTTTCTTGCACTGGATTTTATTTAGGATTATCAGAATAAAGGGTTCAGGATGCAAATCTTCTTCAAACCTTACTTTTTGTGCCTATCATAAAACCAAAGTAAAACCATAACAAAATACCACTGTTTACAGTTTTTTTGGGGGGTGTAAATACTTTTGCAGGGCACTGTAGGTGAGAAATTTTAAATTGTATAAATTTCTAGGATGTTGAATCCTAAACTGCTAATAAAGCCAAACAAAACATTCCCAATTGCTATTTTTAAACTACATGGAAATCTAGTACAAGTAGTAGCACTTGTTTCTCAAAAACTCTAAAACAACACATTTACCATTCATCATTTAACAAAAACAAGAGGCTGCACACTAAAAGCCTTCCTGTGAAAATCAATATGGTTAAAAGTATTGGCTTTGAATACTTATTTAAGGGTGGAAAGACACAATTCTTCGGTGATGTGGACAGATAGGTTGAAGTCAAGAAATGAAAGGCAGCAAAGTGTTACTTTTCCAGCACAATCCAGACACTTGTGTATGTGTGTGTGTGTGAACAGTCCGAGGAATGTTCATCCTCACGCCTCACTGGTGTTTTCATTGCTGTGCACAGATCGAGCATTGGAGATGGGACACCCTAGATTTACGGGATGTGTCAGAAGCTTCACATCCTCGGGCCCCCTGGGGACCATCTCCTGTCTTGATCTTGGCCTGCAAGGAAAACAGCCGTCTCTCACTGCCTGACAGTGAGGTGGAGCCATGCAAACACTCTAGGAGGATGGAGACTGGTGGAAAAGAAGGAATGTGAGGAAAGAAGGGAGGGAGGGAAGAAGGCCACCTTTGGCTAAGGCCAGAGCAGCTCTGGCAGTCTAGAGTCTTTATATTAGCACTTTTGAAATCACCAGGTCAGGCGCTTACAGGAACTCACAAACTTCATGACTTCATTTTCATGAAGTGATTTCAGCCATAGGTTGTCATGGTGATGTATGCCATATACACAAAAAGTGACTGATCTGATTTTGTCCTCTTTTCAACAGGTGTTTACATTAACTCAGCAGTAGCTTAGTCATAGCCTTATTAAAACTCTGCAATGAGGATCAACTATGCATGGTAACTTCTTTTTTTGCAGTGTTTCTTAGCATCGCTTATGAACTTCAGAGCTCACAAAAAGAAGCAACGTTTTTGTTCTCTAATGCCCACAAAAGCCTTTTTGTCCCCTGCAGGAACTAGTAGCTGTTGAGGAAATGGAGCATGGTGCCAGCAGGATGATTTATGGCTTTATGTCCTGGGTGGCAGTTGGACCAGGTCCCAGTGTTACTATGAACAGAGAGAAGCATGGCATGGCCCAATCGCAGGCTGCCCAGAACTCTAAAGACGTTACAATGTATGTCATAAAGTGGTTTGGAGCAAAGAGAAGCTGCAATTGTTGGGCTGCCCTGGTGAACAATTGGAGGGGAGTAAATGCTTCTTCCTTGGCATCCTCCCCTTTTCGCTCTTGTTATCAACAGATTATAACTCAGCATGGAAACTGATTCTGGAAGTTTTTTCTCGTCCATTTGAAGACACTAACTCGTTAGGACTTCACAGAGCTAGAGACAACAATTAGTAAGTTGGAGATGTCAGAAATGGCTGCTGAGTTTCATAGGGAGAAATCCCTTGTGACGGATTGGTGCTGACATCGCAGGCAGATGAGGAGGGAGCGACCGATTCCCAGAGTACCGTGTGTGCATTAACCCTCATCTGTGTGCTCCCATGAACAAAGTTCCCTCATAGACTACCTGCTGCAGGCTGGAAAATCCTATTAGGGAGTGTTGCGCGACAACTGGTACAACTCCATCTACAGATCTGTCTTCCTCAGAATCAGAACATCATGTTCCCTCTCTACATCTTCATCTAATGCCAACTCTTTTTCATTAATTTGGATTGTCTTTCTCTTTACTCTTCACTCTACATTTTGGGTTTTTTTCTCCTCTGCCTCATCTGTCAGCCTTGTGTTAACCCTGTTTGGTTGTCTAGTTTTGCCTGTCAGATCTTCTTGGTTTGTTCCCTCCACTGCCAAAGTCTTCTTTTTCAAGTCAATTGTGGAATGATTGGGAATAAAAGTAGGTCTACTCCTAAAGCCGTTTTAAGAAACAAAACACCATAAACAATCTGGATAATCCAAATGGAGAAAACTTTGCCATAAATTCACAACTCTGGTAAGAATCATGGACTGGGGTTTTATTTGATTTACATTAACCATTCTTTTTTCAGGGTGAAAATAGAACAAATTCATAACAAAAAAAACATTCAGTGACTTTGAAAAATCAAGAATTAGGTGGACAGCTTTGGACTTACTGTGGATTTCATCTACTCCCCACATGGTCAAAATTATACATACAGGCTTAAACAGGTTCATAATTGTTGAATAATTTGGAGATAATCCTCCCATGGCACAGCACCGCTGGCAGTGAAGTAAACTCAGCATGATGCTACCACCACCATGCTTCACTAATAGTACAGGGATTTTTGGTATGAATGCCTTGCTTTAATTCATTCTAACAGTAGCTCTATCTTTATCTTCTGATTAAAAAAAACAAAAAAAAACATTTTGGCTTGTACATGTGGAATCAAACTAAAATGAATATGATATTCATATCGATGATGACTGACTTTAAACTTCTGACCAGAACTGTAGCTAACATTGAGATTGTGTTTCGTACCACAATACCTGTAAAATACATCACTGTGGTAAAGTCTCATTAAAGCTTTTAGGAGAAAAAATAAGCTAGTACATAAGCAGGTACAGTAAAAATTTGCCCTGTACTCTAAAGAAAACAGCATCATCTGTCATTTTTCAAAAAGAATTCATGTTTATCCTGAATATAATTAAACACTCCCCACAGTTATTAAGCGGTGACAGAAAGTGATGGACTACATTATTATTAGGCATCCTGAAAGCAATTAGAAAACACTTATTGACTGGGATGTGATCCGAGGTTATTACCAACATAATTAACCCCATTAAATATGAGAGCCACACTAATGTAAAACGTGACCTTCAATAAGTGCACAAAATATTAACAAATACATCGTTCACTGAGGGGCACTTAGAGTTACACAGGGCACAACAGAAAACTTGGTTTTAATTGCGCAGTTATGCAGTCATGGAGCTCGGATGGAAATCATATTAAACTATGAGGTTAGAAATATTACGATCATAAATGGTGTAGCAAAAATAATTGGATCATAATTGAAATTCTAGAAGTCTACATGTATTACTACAAGACCTCTTTCATCAAATGTAACTTCCTTGAATGGATAAAAGACTGAGGTGATAGTTTTCGGGAAAACTGGCTTGTTAACAAGTGTAGTAGTGCAGTTGGTCCTTTAAATTCTTTCAGTTGTACTGCTGTCAGGAATCTTGGGGTATTTTTTGATAGTGATCTTTAATTTGACAAACAGGTCAGTGCTGTAGTCCAGTCTATCTTCTGCAATCTAAGGTTGATGACTAAAATCAAACCCTATCTACCTCACTGTGCTCTTGAAAGGGTGATTCACTGTTTTGTTATATCTAGACTGAACTACTGCAACTCTCTCTATAATGGGATGGACAGTTCTCTTCTTCGTCATCTGCAGGTGGTCCAAAACGCAGCTACCCGTCTGCTGACCAGTAAAAGAAGACATGACCACATTACTCCCATATTATCGTCCCTGCACTGGTTGCCTGTGCATTTTTGGATTGTTTTAAGATCTTACCTTTGGTCTTTAAATGCTTAAAAGGTCAGGCACGTCCTTACTTATTAGAGCACATGTTCCCGGCAGAAGTCTGACATCAGGTAACCTGCTGCTTTTTGATGTTCCTAGGACTCATCTTGTGAGCCCAGGACACAAACTGTAAAGATGAATGATCTTAAATATCTTTTAAAGACTTATATTTTTAAATTAACTTTTTATTCTGGATGAACAGGAGGATTAAGCAGGTTTTATTAATAGTTTTATTTTGTAATGTTTTAGTTGTTTTAACTGCTTTTACTCTATTAGTTTTACTGTGGATGTTGTGTTTTATTTGCATATTTTATGTTATTTTATTTCATCGATCTGTACAGCACTTTAGTCACTTAAGGTGTGTAAAGTGCTCTATAAACAAAGCTTGGTTGATTGATTGAAATGAAAAGGTTTGGACTATTCAATGATGGCTACTTCAGAATATTATGAAATACTATATTATCATTATCTTTAACACATTGAGGGGCATGACTTACAGACCCAGTCAATAAATTAGAATATTGTTGAAAAGTTCATTTCTTTCAGTAACTTGGCTCATTAAGTGAAACACATCGTATAGATTAACTGCGCACAAACGTTGTGACATTTTCAAGCCTTTATTTCTGTTAATTGTGAGTATTTTCTAACAGCTAATGAAAATACATTTAAGATTTGAATATTACACCAGACCAATAAAAAAAAATGTTTAATACAGAAATGTGGGCTTTCTGAAAGCTATGTTTTATAAATGCTTAAACATTGTTATTTTCAAGAATATTTTTAATCCGACAATCAACCCTCATTGGAACACATATTGAATTTTTAAAATATGACTAAATGTTGTAGATGGTTAAAGTAGAGATAACTTTACCTATTTCTCCTGGGCAATTGATTTTTTCTAGAAATTGGTTGTTAAATGGAATCACCTTTTTTGGCCTTGAGCATTGACCATCCAATCAAAAACTCAGAAATCAGATCGTTTTCAGTTTAATGAAAATCATGAGAGCTACCAGGTGGCACTAACCACAATACCTTCACTCTGGAAGTTGTTACTGAGTGCAGAAGGCTCAAAGTTATTTTCATTAAAGGTTTTTTTATTTGTTTTGAGCTTTGACCTCTGCCTTTCTAGGAGGTTTTTTAACTAGCTTTTTATCTTGTGGGTGTGTTTTCTCACACTACTTTAAAAGAAATTCTAGAAAGGTTCCTGCTTGAAGGTCATAAGAAAAGTGACTCACGTTTACCGACAAACTAACATGCATAACTGGTGAAGCAGAGACAGACACAAGCAGAGGAGTTTATGGAAATACTAGTTTGAAGTTCTATCAAGGTTTAAAATATTTTATCTTGAAGCTCATATTCTGTTTTGGAAAACTAATCTACTACTAATCCCAAAAGTAATTTAATAGCTGCTAAATTACTATGAACTTAAACATTTGTGGCCTGTTTTGCCAAATAAAATCTTACACTCAGCTTGTTAACCTCTTAACAAGCTTTACCCTTATCCAACCTAAATCCTTGTTGGATTTAGGTTGGATAAGGGTAAGGCTATAATTTTTTCAGGTCAAAAACAATATATTTTCTCCGCAAAAACATAGCTTGGAGCACGTTAACAGTGCAGCTGCTTCAAGATTTAGAAACTGTGTAAAGGCAGAAATATAAAGTTTTCTTTAATTACTTCCCACTTTACTAAAGTTGGCTCATTTTCAGTTACCTATTTCTTAACTGCATATTAGCCTGAGTATTTTTTTTTTTTCATTAAACGTGAAATGTTAAAATAAAACATTGTTCTAATTTTAAAATCTGCTCCTTTTGATGGACAACTACAAAAAATGTTATATTATTCTTAAAGAAATGGTGATCCTTGTTCAGAACAGTTTTGGAAAGAGAAGCTATCAAAATGTTTCATACCAACAGTTTGTAAGAATAATGTATCGGATCAAACATCAGGATAACATGATCTTTTTTATGTCAGTCATTTTTCCTCCCCATCATCTCTTACTTTTTACACTTACTTATGCCCTCATCTAGGGAGAACAGGCAGGCCAAGCTCATATTATTGATTTTCCAATAACAGATGAGTGCACAGCAGCCTATCATATGGCCCAAATTAAAGCATTATGACATAGTAGATGAAGTTGAGGTTAAGACCTCATTACTGACATTCTGGCCTCTGCATTCACTCTCCTTAGACCTGGAAGCTCCCAGTTCTGGTTTTGGACCTGATTGTTTCTAATTGGAGCAGCGATCCTGGGTAACTGAGAAAGAGGTACTGTGTTAATATGATGAATATTTTCTGGCATGTGTTCCTAACGTTTAACTCAGTAATAAGCTCTCAAGCGACGCCACACTATCCTATTACCTTTTAAACTCCGGCACGGAGACACAATACAGAGATTTGACACAAGATACACACACAGAGATCCATGTTGTGTGGATGCAGTAGATACAGTGATGCATATGAAAGTTAAGATTAAACATATAGAGGAATGAAAGTGTGAGGGAAAGTCTGCCTGAGGCTAACAGGACAGTGCCTGTTTGCACACCTCTTACCACAGGCACAGAGAAAAGTGGTTTCGTAGGGTAATATTAGCTCTTGATTATTTGCGTTAACTAGTGCTCAGATTTACTGCCTGAGTAATGTGATCTGACTGGTAGTTAAGCACTAGCAGCAAAAGGGGCAGCAAAGCCAGGACAAAGTGGCCTTTCCCCTCTCTGTTTCCTCAAACTGGACCAATAAAAATCTCTCAGCTCTGAACCGAGTGGCGTTCTCTGTCGCTTTCTGACCTGCCCCATTGGGAAGACATTTGGAAACAATCAGCAGTGTGTTTAAAGAGAAGGCCCTTCCCCTATCAATCCCCCTAGATAAGGTATCTATTAGCTGGGTTCTCTGGCCCGACACACGGAATTCATCACCTCTGTTTCCTGTAAGCCGTTTAGGGGTCCCCTCATTTTCACTCCAGCGTGAGCGGAGTGCAGGGGGCAAAGTCTGAGTGTGCTGTAGTGTGCTTATGTGAACAAAAACTATGTGCTTTACCACAGAGGTGTGTGTTTTCGTGAACTGTGAAAACATACCAATATATTAAAGGCAGGAATTAAAGAAATGTATTCATTTTCCTCCTTAGTTACTTACCCATTTGCTTATTTGCATGCTTACCTACTTGAATATCTACTCACTTGTTCATTTATTAACGGAGACCTATCTGTTTATAAGCTCAGTTATCATGATATTTACTTAGCTACAGTAACTTATTTACCTAAACTTGACTTTAGTTTGGTGTGCTCCTGACTGTTGAAGTGAGAGTGAACACCCAAGTTAGATCCAAAAATGTCATTAGTCTGGTAAGGGATCTCAAGATGTCTCAGAAACATCTAAAATCAGCCATTGCTGTGTCCGGAAAATAGTCTGCATGGAGTACATTCAAAGCAACTGCCAACATGGCCAAGTCCGGCCATCCAAGCAAGAAAGCAGACTGCAAAACACTGAAATGTCATCACAGGACCTACAGCAGTGCTAATGTTAATGTGAAAGTGCATGCTTGTACTATCAACAAGAGACTGTGCAAGTGTGCAAGGAAGAAACATTTTTTTCTATAAAACAAAAACAAGAACCTGTGTTTGACTGTTTTGCTGCATAAAATCCAGCATGAATTTGTTCACCCTGTCTGTCCAAGGGTGCTTGAGGAAAATGTAAGCCCATCTTTAAAAAAAAATGAATAAGCAAAAGTAGAACTGGACACTACAACATGACAATGACCCAAATTATGTCTACAAATCTGCCAAGGACTGGCTGAGAATTTATAAATAGAAAATCCTGATTTAAAGCTCAGATCTTGATCACACCGAGATGTTAAACGGGTTGTACATGCAAGAAACCCCTTAAACATCTCACAGCTAAAAGTGAACAGTGGGGCAAACATTCCCCAGTCAAACTGTGAAAGACTGTCAGATGGCATATTACCAGACAATTGCTGAATAAATGTTACCAGAAAAAAAGAATGACATTGTCAAAGTGTGGCGAGATTTACAATGCACAATTTTGTGGAAAAGAAGAGAAAAAAAGAAGTAACTCCCAGTTTGCACATGCCATGCTTTTGTTCTAACCAGATTAGGTTTATTCGAAGAAGGCAAGAAAAACCCAAATATCTTATAAGTATGGCAACTATCTATTCTGATAGCGACTGTATAATAACCATGTTTATTTTGTAATTTTGTTTTATAACTATGATCTTGTTGGTTCATCTTTGCCTCAGACATTTGGCTCGTCTTGTTCATATTTATCATACTTACTTTTTTACTTCCAGCCTTAAATCTTTTTTGCCTGATTATACACTTACTTATGTTTACCCTCAATGGCTTACTTTTAAACTACTTATTCAATCACATATTTATTTACTTACTGTCTGACTGACTGACTGGCTGACTTACATAGCCACCTTTTTCTTGCTCTCCTTACTGGACAATGATACCGAACACACTTGCATAAATATACCACCATAAAAGAAGCTTGGTTCAAACACATCTAGAAAAGTCATAAATTAAGATGGCATTCATGCCTATGGTGAGTATATGCACTTCTCATCTCAACTGAGTCAGAACAATATTTTCTCTTTTTTTATATTATCACATACTACTTTGTATATTAATAAAAGTCTTGTAAGTTAATAAGGTGCTTCTAATTTTTTACACAAAGCTTTTCTCACAAGGTTTCAGCTTTGAGAATAGATTTGAGGCTTTTTGCTGGGCAGCACAAACATTTACTTTTTAGGAAAATTATTTCAGCCATTGAATCGCCACACGTGGGCTTCTCTTCTGTAATTTCTCTATTTACTTTCCTCCTTAGATCTGCTGCTAACAGAAACAAGTGGTTAAAATAGTCAATTTGACAGTGACTTTGGAGCTTCCTTCTTCTTTCTGAGTATTCAGAGGGCTGTAACAGCTCAGGAAAAAATAATGTAAATGTGTGTTATGAGGCAGTAGCTTTTATATCCTGACGATGAGTCAGTGCACCTGCATATAAACTTTGTTATATCTGTAGCTGTCTAGACATGTGTTATTCAGTTGAGTAATGCAGCTCAGATCAAATCAACCTATTTTCCTCTGCTTAAAGTTTATGCAGTTCCTTGAGCTTCTACTCTACATTTTGAAAACCTTTCTTTTGAACCTCAATTTTTTATCAAACAACTCCTTACACTGATTTAAGATCTCATAGGGCCAATAACCTTTGCCCTGCTTGGTCAGACCCCTGAAGGGAGCCCCTTTCACCTGGTATTGTGCCGCTGGCTACACCTTCCGACTGGCATGGCCCCCACTCACGGCTGCTTTTGTCCTTGTGCAATTCACTCTGACTTTGTTCAGTTAGTTAAACTAGCTTCCCCTCCCTGCTGAGAACCCAGACACTGAATAAGGGAAGAAAATGGGAAGCAAAGAGAAGAAGGTGGATGATGAGGAGAGGAGAAAATGGGAATTTGTGTAAAGTTATTTATAATGTGTTTTATAATTTGCTTTAATTAGGGGGCATCTGAACAATATGGGAGTTTTAGCTGTAGGAGAATCTTCACAAGTATGTCTTGTCTAACATATGCCTCATCTCACATGAGATTAGGATGTCAGTACTCCTCTACACACACAAACAGACAGCCTCAACCCTAAAACACCACCAACAAACAACAGATTAACCCAAAGAAAAGGATTACCAGTCAACTGAGGGGCCGGGAGATGGACCCCTAGTTTCTTTTGTCTTTGGAGTTTTCAATGGGCACTCACTCCCATCCACGAAAAGCAAGCTTCAGTCAGAGCGAACTAGAAGCTCATCTACGTCATAGACACAAGCAGATGCACATGACTGAAGGCATTTCTGGAACAATTTTAATAAAGTGGAGGTTGTGCACTCTGGTGCACAAAATTAACAGTCCATGGCTGTTTTGGCAGCTCAGCAAGTAAAAAATATAATATATTTACTTACAAGCAATTAGTCAATGTTTGATTTTTACTGATTCGATAAATTTATACACATGAGTGGGGCAGTGTTGATTAGAATGATGTAGTGGAGTATTAACAAGTAGAGCTCTGAATGTAAGTTTATAGACTAGAGAAATAATGCTTAACCGATTCATTTCAATTCACATGAGCGTGTGGAAAAGCCCACCCATTGTTAAATACTTGTGTCAGTCAAATCTGATTTGTTCAGATGAAAGATGAAAATTACGCTTCTGTCATTCCTGCTCCATAGCAGTATTATTTTTCTCCGTAGCGTCTCCTATGGTTAGGGAAAAACTGCGGTAATGGAAGAAAATAAACATTAAAAGAGTTTTTTGGAGCTCATCAGCCAAGCAGAGTTTTGTTCACCCTGATCATGTGGTTTAACAAAAATTCTGGAGAAAACAGCATGTCGAGTGAAAAACACTCCTTTTAGTTTTGTTTTTGACTGACCCCATAGCAACATCTTTAAATACAACTTGATGTAGCAGCAGGATGGAAGCTAACATCCTTATATCACAATCCTGATGATCTTCTGATTATCTGAGCAGCCCACCCCCCCCTTCCTAATTTATCATATTGCACTGAGTAGCATTCTGTTGAACAAAGCGTTAAATCTGAGTGAGCTATGGTGAATTGAACTGGGTTGAATCTGTGTTGAATCTTTGTCGTATCACATCATTGTCTGTGTATCAGGATAGCGAATAGCAAATATACACCATCACTGTTACAGACATATCCTACATGTTGCAGGTTTCTGTTTGTTAAACAATGCAAAGAGAACCTTGCTTTAAAAAAATCCTCATAAACACCAACTCTTGTGCTTAATATAACACTTCTCCCTGCATTGGTTTTAAAAGCTGACTTTGAGACAAATGTTGCTCCAAATTAATGGAAACCGTTTTAGATTTAGATTTATAAAGATACCAAATAAATAAATGAAATAAGTCCTGAACCAGACCAACCAATGGTTACCAGCAATGAGTTTAGCGATGAAGAGGTAAATGGAATCAATTGTTGTTTCCAACTCTGAACAAGACCTGAGTTTATTGTCTGTGTTGTGATTCGTTTGGTGCCAACAACAACAAAGTGTGTATTATGAACTGCTCCTTCATCATTACCCAAAGACTCTCAGTGGATTGTCTTCTCACGCGTTCCCACAGTGTTGTCTGTGCGGCCGTTGTGTTCCTGTGCCACAGCCCATTTGACAACAGGCATTCAGGAGGTCTTAGTAGATGGAAGACTTTTCCACTTTGAATTTCTGAAAAGTCTATGTCAGTCTGCGTGTGTGAAAAAGTGAGGATGTGTGTCCATTCAGGGACTACGTGAGTGACAGAGAGGTTCATCCCTACTGCCTGTCTTTCTAAGCGCTGCTGTGGGCTGGACCATCTTTGCTGACAGTGAACGGGGAGGTAGCGGGGTCTGAAGGATTAGAGGGGGGGCTTTTGGCCAGGACTGAGAGTGGCTCTTTCTTCCAGTGACAGAGAGAGGTGACGGGCCGTCAGCGTACAGGGGACAGGCGGACAGCCAGCCAGAGACATCTGCATTCATTCAGGACAGCGGCTTATCCGTGCACAAAAGTACGCCCACTCGAAACGCCTACCTTCTACACTCTCACACTTGGTTTTACACATGCATAGGAGACTGTCCAAGTGTTCATGATGACGGTGTCAACAGCAAAAGCAGTATAGTACATCAGAACCCTTGAAATTGACAAAACATCTGTTGGATAGTTTCATCACAAAACGATTCACTGTATTGTTATTTACAGAGCAGTTTTTTTAAATGATAAGTTTAAATTTAGAAGTATACGTAGTGAACTTTTAAGTTGATTAATAGAAACTCAAAGTGGTAATTGAAAAGATAGGTCTCCTCCTGGTCAAGCATCTGCCACTGCACCTCCTTCCATCCTCCCATCCTCTCATGACTAGGAGGTCGAGGAGACCGCCAGAGCAAGAATAGACCCTGCCCAGTCAACTAATCCTCTACACCCATTCACAATCAGTGCTAATCTCCTTCACCACCTCCCCACCACCATTACCACCAACACCATCGCCTCAACCTCTGCTTCTCACTCAAGAGGTGCACAAAGACCCTGAGCTCCCCTGTTCCACTATACCACCCTTTCTTATGCCTAACCTGCTCCACCCATTGCCCCTTTACAGCAGGAGGCACCCAGCCTTCTAAACCCATCCCATGGGGCTGCGAGTTTGGGGTGAACCCAAATGCTCATTCAGTGCCGGATAACTCTCTCCTGGACTCAGACTCCCTGTCCCATTGTTGCTGCTACTTGAGAAGAGGATAGATAGAAATGGAGTTTGAATTTCAATATGCCTGAATGACTCCGAAAGAGAGAGGGACAGCAGAATATGGACTGGTGGGCATCCAGGCATTAAGAATAATTTAAAGAAGACTAAGAAGAAACACATGCATTGCAAATATGCTAGCTAGTGCAGGCCACCTCATCCTCACTCTGAAGAAGATTCTTTTTTTATTCTTGCTTTTTAATAAAAAACAAATTGCCTATTGTTTCAATCCTTTTGAGCCAAGGCCATATCATAAAATGGATCGTTATCTTCCAAATGTGATGGACTCAAGGTCATCATCAAACTGTTTTTTTTGATACAGATAAAATTTAGCACCAAATAAAATGTATCTTTTATAGGTTTTGGTGGTTATTTATGAACTGTTGTTTAAGGTTCTGCGTCACATCCATTATGAATTTAGAAAGGTAGTCATTATAATTATGGCTTTCTAAAACAAACATTTTCAATAGCTCAACACAACTAATGTTACAAGTGGTTTCTCTGAATTGAACACAAATAGTGTTTTTAGGGTTCCTGAGGACTATTAGCCTTCGTCTTGAAAACAATGGCCTCCAGCTTAAAGGCTTGCGTGCTGCAACTCTCTTCTTAAAATGCCAGCAGAGATTTTTAAATGAAGTCAGTTGACTATAATGGTTAGCCCACCATGCTTCACTGTATGCATGGTATTCTTATTATTTTATGCTTTCCTTCACAGAACAGGCCTCTTTGACTTGTTTATATACTTTTAAGCCGCCTGGATCTGACTTTTCTAGTACTTCTGGGTCAGTAGTGGTATGTACTTTGGAGTTTAGGGATGGAGTTCTTTAGTATGTGTCTTACTATTGAAACTGAAACCCAGAGTTACTGTATGTCTTTTGAGGTCAGTCAAGGTTTTAGATCACCTGCCTCTTCAGGAAGCAGCTGTTGGTGGCTTCCTCTTACCTGCATATCAAGGTGTTATTCCCAGTGCTTCTTTAACTTTACACTTGCCAACTATTCCTCCAACTGTACCTCTAGGGACATCTAGGGTGTTTAAATTCTATCTGTTTAAATTCTATCTGTTTAAATTCGTTTTCTTGTTTATTCAAGGCAATGTTCTTCATCTCTCAACTTCTGGATAGTTCTTTTGACTTTGTCATATGTCTAATATGCAATGAAACGTTAATGTCAATAGTCCAGATATTTTAGAGGTTTTATCTCAAGCACACCTGATTGGTTGCATCAGGTGTACCTGAGACCACATGATTTATTAATGTGTGCTCCTATAAGGAATTCTAATAAGGAAGTTCAATGATTCTGAGACCAATTTTGAGAAGTCTTTAAAAGTAGGATGTAGTTTTGAATTTAGATAAAATTCTTGTAATATTTTCAGTTTTATTGAACATCTTAAAGTGTTCCTGTGTAATGTGTTTATTGCAAACACCTCAACATTTGTCAAGAAACTTAAATTGGCAATGGGCCTTTGACTTTAGATGCAACTGTTATATCCAATGGCCATGAACTTTGGGTCATGACCAAAAGAACGAGATCCCGGATACAAGCGGCTGAAATGAGCTTCCTCCGTAGGGTGGCCTGGGAACTCCCTTAGAGATAGGGTGAGGAGCTCGGCCATCCGGGAGCGGCTTGGAGTAGAGCAGCTGCTCCTCCACATCAAGAGGAGCCAGTTGAGGTGGCTCGGGCATCTATACCGGATGCCTCCTGGACGCCTTCCTCGGGAGGTGTTTCAGGCACGTCCCATCGGAAGGAGGCCCAGGGGACGGACCAGGACACGCTGGAGGGACTATGTCTCTCGGCTGGCCTGGGAACGCCTTGGGTTTCCCCCGGAGGAGCTGGAGGAGGTGGCTGGGGAGAGGGACGTCTGGGTGTCTCTGCTGAATCTGCTGTCCCCGCGACCCGGTCCCGGATAAGCGGAAGATGACGAGTACGAGTACAAGTACTGTTATATCTTAAATGTTAAATGTTAAATGTTAAAACACAGAAACCAAAGGTAGATAGATCAAACAATACCCAATGTTCCTCCCCGACTGGTAAAGATGTGTGCAAAAGTCTTAAAATTAATTTTGATTTTGCAGACTATGCTGATTCTGTGAGGTCGCTATTTCTGCAGTTTAGTGAGCTTTCTAGGTTTTTAAAAATCTTTTGCGCTTCTTTTATACCGTGGTGGTAAGGTAAAGGTAGGTCTGAAGTCTTTGTCATGTTCCAGTTGTTTTAAACTTTATAATTATTGCTCTGAATGTAAATATGGCCAAATTTGGGTGACAAACCATTGCCCCTTTTCCACTGGCTCTTTTTAGTCTTGTTCCACTCCACTTGGCATGCTTTGCGAGTGTTTCCATTTTGTTTCTTTAATAACATCCTAAACCAGCTGATCACACATGAAATCAGCTGTTCAGACGCACAAACAATTCCACTAAAACACCTAAAACAAAACCACCATGAAACAGCGTGTTTGGTTTGGAAATGTATTGACTGTCCTTAAGAGAACCACCGTCTGCAGGAGGAGGGAGCAGGCGGAGGGCAGCTGCCCGTAATCAGACTACCTGCATCGGGTCAAATGAGAGGAAGACTCTGCTAAATTCGCGGAGCAAGAATATCCAATATCCAGCTTAAAACTTCACAAAAGTCTACGCTTTTGCAATTTAAGGTCTTTGTCCTTGTTATTGCCATGGCTGAGACAAAAAACTCCTCATAAAGCCCAAATTTGTAACTTCTTCAGGCAAACTTTGGAGCATTACCAGTCCAGACAGCAGCGTCTATCCTCTCTGCTTCTCCTGTCACACCCCACTCACATCAGAATCCCTGCACCATATTTTCTAAGTTGTGGCTGGGCTGTGGTCAAGATAATTAGCCCAGTGGATCATTTTATATATGCAAAAACATATATAAGAAATTCTTGCATATACAATGATACAAACATTATTTGTATTTTATCAATTCATGTTTTTTGTTCTATTTATTTATTTATATTTTAGCATTTCAGGCAGATTACTTTAGAGCAGCTTCTTGTCAATTTAAGATGCACAATATCATTTAACAAGCTTTGTAAAATTCACAAACACAGCCCTGACAAAAAAACAGAACTCATAGAAACAACTAGCTGTTTTTAAAGCAGAACTATAGTTTTCAAATAAACTATATATTTGTCGTAGCCCAAAAACACTCACAGACACAGATATGCTAACTTTAACAGAAACAGTGCGCCTAGTCTTTGGCATGCTCAGCACTACATTTCTGCATACGACAGAGCAGGGGAGCTTGACAGACCCCTCACAGCTCCCTCTCTGCCTCTTATTTACAGAAGCTATCTTTCCCATAAGTCACCATTCCTGTATTCATAAAGCATCACGGATGCCATAACTCACTCGTCCCCTTTATGAATAAAGCTTCTAAATTTATGGTGATGGTGCTGAGGACCGGTGGCCTCCATGGTGACAAACCTCCCTCCGTCTGTCATCACTGGCTCGGCCGCTCGGGGCACTACATCAAAGGCTCCAGGTGGGCGCGCCACTTTATCGCTCCCCGGTCGGTGACATCACCTAGCTGCACCGCACAGAATTGATGATGAAAGCAAACATATCTGTCTTCACTCACATTTACCAAATCAATTTTGTTTTTACAGACCCTTCGCAGGGTTATTGGCATATTGACGCGTTGCAGGCGGGACTGGGGCTGAGCGAGTGCCTACAGATGGTGACGGAGTGGGCATGGGAAAAGACGGTGGGGGTTGGGGGGTTCACTCGGGCTTAATGGCATTTACCATATTTAATGCAGAGGGATGTCATCACTGAATATCCATTCTGAATAATGTGGCATTTCATCATAAATTCTTTACAACTTATTTACTTAATGGAAAGAGTTATTGCTTGCTGTCAGGATGGTAATTAAACACTGTGATACAGTGTTGCCTCGCCAGGATCCCATCTTTCCCCTCAACCCCCCACTACACACCCTCCCTCACATACAGACCCACTCACGGACACACATGCACGCACACATGCGCAGGTCAAAGCCTTTTAAATACATATTGTTATTCAGGATCCACATCGATTACAACTGGATTAAAATTCATGAAAACCCATTTTCCTTTATTTTCTTTCCAGGGAAAAGAAAAACTTACAGATCAAGCAGCTATTAAGTCTATTTGTTAAGAAAGGACACATTTTCTATAAAAATTCGGGGCAAAAAATAGAAAAGACATTTGTATGTTGTGCCACACCTATCAGCGGATAAGTACGAAGTAGAAATTAAGTTGCAGAGTATGAAAATAAGAAAATACTTTTTTTTTTTTTTACAAGACAAAACCACTCTACAAACTACTAAGGTGTTAAAAGCAAGAATAAGGAGTAGTTACATTGAATCATCTTTTCATAGAAACATTTGACTTCTTACTTTTTTATATGCATAGTAAGCTATTTTTCATGCCTCCAAAAGGACAAAGCGCTGAATTTGAAGCCCTTTCATTTAAATAGGGAAGGATCTATTCAGGCAGACTAAATGAGGCTGATACTCTGCCAGTCCACCTCATATTGCTTCATAAAACCAAACAAGCTTGACACTGACAGGGCCACCGTCTAACCTTTGACCTTGTCCGGTGACCCTGCCTTCGATTTTTTTTCGTGCCTGCTGACCAATATGTGCTTTGGCAATGGTCGCACTGGGTCCCTGACCGGGACGAAGGAGGGCTTTATGGCTTTTCATTTTAATTGCGCTAAGAGCACAACCTCAACTCACTTTCTTTCAGAGCTAACATTACCTCACTGGGCAACAAACGACTGCAACAGCCTTGTGGTCACTGGGCTAAATGTGAACATGACGACATTGGAGGAAATAAAAAGAGAACTTATGTGAATGCTACAACTGTATGCTGGCCAAGGAAAATCCCCTTTGTCAGAAATAAGCTACTTCCAATGCAGAAAAAGCACGTGGCTGCAATGTTCATGTTTATACTAGCAGTAAAGCTTAAAACACTATTACAAGTACAAATTTCTTTAACCTCCTTCCATGAAACCTATCCAATTATTTATTTTGATGATGGCTTGAATATGCAAAGTCAGAATGGTACACAGACTCTGCAAAAACCATCAATTTAGAGCAAAAATAAAATCTCTATTCATGTTTTCTCTCTGGATATTTTTTTTAAATATTTTTGTGGTCTTTATTGTGCATCAATTAAACAGTAATGTTAAGGTCTACAAGCAATCTGGGCCATGAATCAAATCTGGGATGCCCCTTTCCCTCAGTAAAAGGAACACTGGTATATTCAGAGTATATTCAGATTTTTTCCTGCTTTTGTATCCTGCTCTACTTGCATACACTGTCTGTGGAATTCCAATTAGAAAAATGCTCTAGTACACATTGTGTGCCAATAGGTGGTGATGAAGCTGATGTTAACTACAGTAAAATTCAAAATAATACTCTGCCTTACTAAAACAGTCCAAGTCTAAAGATTCCCCCAAATCCATTGTAGCTCAAGTCCTCTTAAAAACGGTCTACCCATTTATGGTTTTTAATCAGAAAGTGAGAGTGGGCATATGCACCATAGGCATTTATGTCATTGTTTTTTAATAATCTCTACCAATATACAACACAAACAGAGTTTTCTAAAATATCCACCCTGGAAACCGTTTTTAAAAATCTCAGTGGTCTTTATGAAAAGCTGTGCTTACATGTGAATGGGGAAAAAAACCCTCTGTTTTAAAAAAATATTCTTCTTAGTGTGGACTGGACCTTTATTGGGGCACCACCATTGTAGAACAGATTTTTGTATAACTTGATAAATGTTCTTACTTTAAATTTGAGCTGTTAAGTAAATGCGAAAGAGGTCCATGTTCTTACCTCCCAGCCCTGAGTGGGGTCTTGGAGACAAGGCGTGATCTCTCCCTCATATGGTCCAAAGCTTTCACCTATGTTCACCTTCCTGCGACTCCAGATGCCTAGACTTGCACCTGGAACCACCGACTCTCTCAGTTCAAAGCCCAGAGGAATGGTTAAATTGCCTTGAGGGAAAAACATGCTTGCTTGTTGAAGTGACCGAGGTGAAGACTCGTCATCAGACAACGGGTCATCGGCCAAGGCTGAAGAAGGTGTGGGATTGCCATCGGAGCCATATACATTGTCTAAGATGTTGCTTGGATAGAGGGCAAAGTCATCATTACCATCACCTGTGAATGACAAAAATAAATATATTAGAGGGTGACGTTTAGAGTTGTGTTTGTTTGTTGATGCACCATGAGATACTGGAAACATGGCCTCTCTCTATGAGCTCTGATGAAAGCTACCCAGAAGGATTTTTCCCATCTTTGTTGAACTTTTAAGTATATTCAAAGCATATTAAAATCAGTTTGATGAAAAAATGCAACAAAAGAAACAAGAGCCTCAAGGACTGAAGCAGCAAGGGGATTTAAATGATAGAGTGCCTGAAAGAAGTACTAACACAATTTGAACTTTTTCAGATTTTGTCAGTCTTCAATGCATTTTATTTGGGATTTACTGAGGTAGAAAGGGTGTTATAGAAATTTAAGAGCTAACACAAAGTGATAATTGTGAAGAGGAAGAAAAAAGATACATGGTTTTGAATTTTTTGTACAAATAGTACTCTAATAGTGAGGCCCATTCACCCTTGCAAATCACAGATTTTGATTTGGATATGGGCCATTCTAACACAAATACTTTATACTTTGATTGGTGTCCTGCTAGAAGGTGAAGTTTTGCATCAGTCTCAAGTCTTTTAAAGCTTATTATGCTATTTCCAGTATTGCCTGCTGTTTACTCTAATTCATTTTACCATCAACTCTAACACATTTCCTAAAGAAAAGAAATTTCCACAACCTAATGCTGCCTCTGCCATGTTTCAGGTGGTGTGCCCAAGGCGACGTGTTAAATTTCCACCACACATAATGTTTTGCATGGAAGTATAAAATATTATTTGTCGCATCTGACCAGAGCACCTTCTTCCACATGTTTACTTGTATCCCCAACATAGCATGTGGAAAACTGCAAATGGGCCTTCATGTAGCATTCTTTCTGCAATGGCTTTCTTGTCACCAATCTTCAAAAGTCAGGTTTGTAGTTTGCATGACTGGTGGTGTCCCAGTTAGCAGATTCTCCTACCTGAGCTAAGATTTTCTGCAGCTCCTCAAGAGGTACCATGGGCCTCTGCTTCTCTGATTAATGTTCTCTTTTCCATGTGATTTGAGATTTGGAGGTTTACAGTTCTGTCATATTGTTTCAATTTTCAGATGATGGATTAAACAGGCTCTGTTTTAAAGTTTTTAACTTCTCTATAGCTTTATCCCTTATGTAGCTGCTTTGTTTCTTGCTCTCTGTCTTATTCACCAATGTTCTCCAACAAACGTATGTGGCCTTTACAGAACAGTTGGATTTACACTGAGATTAAATAACACACTTGTAGACTTCACAAGTCACAATCAAGTGACTTTTGAAAATAGTTAATTATACTATATTTTATTACAAGGGTGCCGCAAATTTATGTCACACTTGTCAGATTTTCATTAGTAGAACGTTTTGAAAACTATATATAATTTTCCCTCCACTTTACAATTTTGCACTACTTTGAGCTGATCTATCACATGAAATCCCAATAAAGTACATCAAAGTTTGGGGTTTTAATGTTCCCAAATGTTCTTTTTTCAAAGGTCTGCATAACTTTTAACTTTTTTTATTTAAAATGAGACCACAGGATCAAAAACAAGCTGGTAGGCCCTACAGCAAAAACAGGGCATGTTTGCTATTTGATTGCATTGATGCCATGGTTGGAAAGCGTGATCTGTTCAACATTGTACAACATTGACTGTTTTATATTTCCTTTTCCTGAACTCTTTCTCCAGCATGTAGTGAAAACAGACATAATCACATGAGTGGTCATTGTGAATAGAATTAAACAGAATGTAGATGTTTGACCTCTTAATCCACACTAGGCTTTTTCAGAGTGCTAAAACATGCAGTCGGATCTTAATGGTGGCAGAGAGATTGAATCAATCCCACTTTTGACAGCCCACAATGCAGCAAGGTTATCACTAAAATGTTTCTGTATCGTATGTAAGTTAGAATAATGTTATGGTTGGGTCAAACACCCCCCCCCCCCCCCCCCCCCCCCCCCCCCCCCCCCCCCCCCCCCCCCTCCCCCCTTTCTGCTACCTGTATGACCCCTTCTCTTTTCCCAAGGTTATAATCAGTCTGACAGAGAGAGGGATCCCAATCCTTGTGGTTTTTAGTTAACAATGACCATCAGTGGGACCCTTTGTGGGGTGCCTTGAAACGACATTGTTGAAAATAAGCGCCGTTTAACTAAATAATCTGAACTGAAATTTCTGTGTAGTTATGCTGCTATAGGCTTAGGCTGCTGGAGGACATAATGACCACTTTCACCCCTTTTGCTACATTCTCAACTACTCTCCAATTTTACATTATTTGCTGTTATTCAGCTTTTAACTTTTGTTCTCTTTTTTTCTCTCCTAGAAGCTACACCTGGCCTGACTCTGTGTCTACCTGTGACACCTTTCTGGAGGGGGGCATCGTCTGAGCTTCTGCTGGCAACAACTTAATGCTCACCCTCTACCGATGATCCACATGGCCCTGTCTTTTAGTGTTTAACCCTTTCTCTCTCCTAGACATGGCAATTGACTGAGCTTTTGCTGTGACTAACTCTATGTGCTCCCTTTCAGACTCTAACCTTGAAAACTGGCTCAGAGTTTATCTGTTCTTTCATTCTAGGTGAAATGACTAAAGGAGCTACATCCATTAACATTTACTTTTCCTTCCCATAAAAAGTCCCCCTGGATCAGTGCTTCTTTGTTCTTTTTGTTTCTCTGCTCTATTTTCTCCTAAACCTTCAGTCGGTCGTGGCAGATGGCCGCTCATACTGAGCCTGGTTCTGCTGGAGGTTTCTTCCTGTTAAAAGGGAGTTTTTCCTCTCCACTGTTGCTACATGCATGCTCAGTATGAGGGATTGCTGCAAAGTCAAGGCCAGTGACTGTCCACTGTCTCTACATGCTCATCCGGGAGGAGGGAATGCTGCAAGTCACTGACTGGATGCAATCTGCTGGGTTTCCTTAGACAGAAAAACTTTTTTTTCCATTTTGAATAAATAACTGAATCTGACTGCACTGTTCATTGGTTTGGATTAATTGGAATGTATGTACCTGACTTTTGTGAAGTGCCTTGAAACAGCATGTGTTGTGAATTGGCGCTACATAAATAAAACTGAATTGAACTGAATTGAATAAACACTGAAAACAGACATTTAGTTTGAGTGTGAAGGTAAAATAACAGGGAGAAAATTAATCCCAGATGTAATCACAGAGAAGGAACCAGATCAGCACAAAGCCAAATACGCTTTCAGACAAATCAGGGAAGAAAGGTGATGAACAAGGGAGCTAACAAGACAGACTGCCGGCCAGGTGTCACACAGCAAGACATATGGACACCAAAAGCCGGAAATGATCCGCAGGAATCTGCCGCCTTGCGTTGAGCTGTGCCTAACATGGGCTGACAGGTCACGGTGAGAGGGGGGCCCACTAATGAGGCTCAACAACCCATCCCTGCTTGAAGGAACATTCCTGAAGGGCTTCCTGTGTGACACTGTACCTCTGCGCTGTCAGCCGCATATTCCTAAATCCAAACAGATACACACACCCGCACACAAACTTTGTGTTCACTGGACATTGATTAACAATACTTATAGACTGAATGGGTCACCGTGGTTGTCAACAGGCGGTCAGGCAGTGAGATAAAAAAAAAAGAAGCCCGAAGCGCTTAGTCCACATATCCATCAAACAATGGAACTTCAAGGTCAGTGCACAGTGTACACAAGAAGTAATGCAAAGGTGTCAAATGCAGAATAAGTAGTGCAAAAGCTGTTATTCTCTGCCAGTTAGAAATCGTAAGTGCTGTCAAAATGTGTTTGCTGCAATGAAGAAAATCTCTGCAAGAGCACAAAGTGCTGAATCAGTCTACAGTTACAAATATACGTCATTGTTTTTAATGTTATGGTGAAAGTATTTATAGAAACATACCACATCTACAAGTTGAATGTGTCTCAGTAATTCCTTGGCGCAACAGCTGATTGCAGGGTCAGTGCAACTATTGTGTTTGGCACACGCAATGTGTGGGTCCAGCTTTCTTGAGAGGGAATGTGTTTTAAATAGTTGACTGAGCTGGGCCAGGCATGAAATTCAATGTACTGCAGCTCTGGGAGCCCATGCAGTGATTTTCAGCGTGCAGACTGTGTAACATGGTTACAAGCCTAGATGAGAAGTCTGCCATATGGTGGAGGGACAAGGGCTTTTAAAGGTAACCGTATACCTACATTGCTGTTTCTCCTCTGGACATTTCCCCTTGTGTGCTGGGCTCGAAGTTTATATTTGATTCAGGCCAGATATTCTCTTGGTCCACTGGCTTCATTGAGTCCATTTCAGCTCATAAACATATACTTTTCTGTAAGGTAAACATTGGACGAAAACAAATAGGCTGTGTTTGGGGGTTTAAAATTTGGGGTTTCACATGCAGATGATTGATAAGTCAAATACCGTGGCACTGCTTAACCGTACAGTTCAACTGGGACAGTTTGTGCAGATGATCTGATAACTCTGTGTGTTTGTGTGTGCATGCTTTTCTGTGTCCTGACCTCTGTAAAGCAAATAGTCCTATTTGTTTGTTCAATGATGGACATTACTTGATTAGTGCAAGCTGACGCCCCTCATTAGAGAAGGAATTCAGGGTAAAGAAGGGGAACTCCAACTGAGAGCAACATCACATTTGAAACGCATAATAGTAAAACAAAGCAAGGGTTAAAAAAAGAAGTATTCAAGCTTTTTCACATTTTGTCACATTACCACAAATGTGTTCCAATGTCCCCCTCCTTGAACCGCCACCTTAATGTGGCGGAGGGGTTTGAGTGCTCGAATGATCCTGGAGGCTATGTTGTCTGGGGCTTAAATGCCCCTGGTGGGGTCTCCCATGGCAAACAGGCTCTAGGTGACATGTCAGACAAAGAGCAGTTCAAGAATCCTTCATAAGGACTAGTAGATCGAGGCACGTGACGTCACCCTATACGGCGGAGCTGGGGTCCCACCCTGGAGCCAGGCCTGGGGTCGGGACTCGCCGGAGAGCGCCTGGTGGCTGGGTTGCTCCTCGCAGGACCCGGCCGGGCCAAGCCCGAACGAGAGACGCGAGGCCATCCCCCAGTGGGCCCACTATCTCCAGGGGGAACCGTGAGGGATCGGTGCAAAGAGGATTGGGCGGAGGACAAAGGTGGAGACCTCAGCGGCCCGATCCCCGGATGCTTAGGCTGGCTCTAGAGACGTGGAATGTCACCTCGCTGGGGGGGAAGGAGCCTGAGCTTGTGCGGGAGGTCGAGAGATATCGACTAGAAATAGTCGGGCTCTGGGGCTAGACTCTCTTCTACTCTGGAGTGGCCCACGGGGAGAGGCGGCGGGCTGGGGTGGGTTTGCTTGTTGCCCCCCGCTCAGCCGTCTCGTGTTAGGGTTTACCCTCTTCACAAATTGATTCTCTTGTTCATAGTGTTACTTCATCATTGCATGGTGCATTAGATAATGCAGCCCCCTTGAAAAAGAAGGTAATTATTCATAGGAGGCTAGCTCCCTGGTTTAATTCAGAGCTGCTTACTTTAAAGCACAATGGTAAAAATTGGAGAGAAAATGGCGTTCTATGCACCTAGAGGATTCCTACTTAATCTGGAAAAATAGCCTACTGTTGTATAAAAAGACACTTCACCAAGCTAGAACAGCTTATTTCTCATCATTATTAGAAGAGAACAAGAATAATCCTAGGTTTCTCTTTAGTACAGTTGCTAAACTTACACAGAGTCATAGCTCTGTTGAGCCATCCATTCCCTTGGCTCTCAGCAGTCATGACTTTATGGGATTCTTCCTAAATAAAATTGATTCTATTAAAAAGAAAATCTTTGACATACTCTAGAAGATGATTACTTCATCCTCAGCAAGTGAGACAACATTGGAAGTAACTGTAGAACCTGATCTGTGTTTGGACTGCTGTGATTCTGTGGAGCTTCCTGAGTTATCAGAAATATTAGCTTCATCTAAACCTTTAACTTGTATGTTAGACCCAATCCCAACCAAATTATTTAAGGAAGTGTTTCCTCTGATTACCAGCCCCATTTTAGATATGATTAATTTATCCTTAGTAAATGGATATGTACCACAAGCTTTTAAGGTAGCTGTAATTAAGCCTTTGCT
Organism: Crenichthys baileyi; assembly: GCA_036173005.1. Classification (NCBI taxonomy): domain Eukaryota; kingdom Metazoa; phylum Chordata; class Actinopteri; order Cyprinodontiformes; family Goodeidae; genus Crenichthys; species Crenichthys baileyi. Next base: position 620,674 of record JAHHUM010000019.1, read on the forward strand.
TAAGAAACTTCACTTGATCGAGATGACTTAATAAATTACAGACCTATATCGAATCTTCCATTCTTATCTAAAATTCTTGAGAAAATAGTTGCTAATCAAATGTGTGAGCATTTACACAGCAATGACCTGTTTGAAGAGTTTCAGTCAGGCTTCCGAGCTCATCATAGCACTGAAACAGCTCTGCTGAAAGTCACTAATGATATTCTTCTAGCCTCAGATAATGGACTTGTGTCTGTACTTGTCCTGTTAGAACTCAGTGCTGCATTTGATACAGTCGATCACAATATTCTCTTAGAAAGGCTGGAATATGCTGTAGGGATCAGGGGAACAGCGCTAGGCTGGTTTAAATCTTATTTGTCTGACAGATTCCAGTTTGTTCATGTAAATGATAAATAATCTTTAAACTCTAGGGTTAATTGTGGGGTACCACAGGGTTCAGTACTTGGGACAATTCTCTTTACTATATGCTTCCAATAGGTAAAATTATCAGGCAGCATTGAATACATGTTCACTGTTATGCTGATGATACTCAGCTTTACTTATCCATGAATCCTGATGAGCCCAACCAGTTAGATAGACTACAAGCATGTCTTGAAGACATAAAAACTTGGATGACTTTAAATTTTCTGCTTCTTAATTCAGACAAGACAGAAGTTGTCATCTTTGGACTGGAGTCTTTAAAAAAGAAACTACTTAGTCAATCACTTAACCTGGATGGCATTAAATTGACCTCCGATAATAAAGTAAAAAACCTTGGTGTTATTTTTGACCAGGATATGTCATTTAAATCCCATATTAAACAGGTTTCTAGGATTTCCTTCTTTCATCTTCAGAACATTGCCAAAATTAGAAATATCCTGTCCAGGAGTGACGCTGAAAAACTAGTCCATGCATTTGTTACTTCAAGGCTGGACTATTGTAATTCGTTACTATCAGGATGTCCACAAAATGCAGTTAAAAGCCTTCAGCTGATTCAAAATGCTGCAGCAAGAGTTCTGATGAAAATTAAAAAGAGAGATCATATTTCCCCTACTTTAGCTTCCCTTCACTGGCTCCCTGTTAAATCCAGAATAGAATTTAAAATTCTCCTCCTGACATATAAAGCCGCTAATGATTTAGCTCCATCATACATCAGAGATCTGATTGTTCCAAACATTCCTAACAGAGCACTTCGTTCTCAGACTGCAGGTTTACTGGTGGTTCCTAGAGTCTCTAGAAGTAGAATGGGAGGCAGATCCTTTAGTTATCAGGCGCCTCTCCTGTGGAACCAGCTCCCAGTTTTAGTCCATGAGGCAGAAACCCTGTCTACTTTTAAGGCTAGGCTTAAAACTTTCCTTTTTGATAAAGCTTATAGTTAAAGTGGCTTAGGTTATCCTGAGCTATCTATCTTATTTTTTACCTCCGTCTTCTTCCCTCCCTGTTGGATGGAGTAAGGGGGAGTCAGGTTTAGCCTAAACCGGCTCAGTTATGGTTGAGGTGCAAACACACCCTCCATTTCTGCTACCTGTATGACCCCCTCTCTTTTCCAATAGTTATAATCAATCTGACGGAGAGAGGTATCCCAATCGTTGCGGTTTTTCATATAACAATGGCCATCAGTGGGCTCTAGATGGACAAACTGTCTACTTTCAAGGCTAGGCTTAAAACTTTCCTTTTTGATAAAGCTTATAGTTAGAGTGGCTTAGGTTATCCTGAGCTATCTCGCTAGTTATGCTGCTATAGGCTTAGGCTGCTGGAGGACATAATGACCACTTTCACCCTCTTCGCTACATTCTAACACTACTCTCCAATTTTGCATTATTTGCTGTTATTTCAGCTTTTAACTTTATGTTCTCTCTCTTTTCTCTTCCTAGAAGCTACACCTGGCCTGACTTTGTGTCTACCTGTGACACCTTTCTGGAGAGGGGCAGTGCTTCGCCAACACTGTTTACAGTGGGGGTGAGAGGCTGCTGACCTCGGCTGAGGACATTATCGGGCGGTGGAAGGAGTACTTCGAGGATCTCCTCAATCCTGCCATCACACATTCCCTGGTGGAAAAAGAGGCTGGGGACTCGGGGTTGGACTCTTTCATCACCCAGGCTGAAGTCACCAAGGTGGTTAAAATGTTCTGTGGTGGCAGGGCTTTTGGGGTGGATGAGATCTGCCCTGAGTACCTCAAATCACTGGATGTTGTGGGGCTGTCATGGTTGACACGCCTCTTCAACATTGCGTGGCGGTCGGGGACAGTGCCTCTGGACTGGCAGACTGGGGTGGTGGAGGGTGTGTTTAAACTATGGGGGGGATCACACTCCTCAGCCTCCCTGGTAAGGCCTACGCCAGAGTATTGTAGAGGAGAGTCCTGCCGATAGTCGAACATTGGCTTCAGGGGGAGCAGTGTGGTTTTCGTACCGGCCGTGGAACATGTTGTGGTGAAGAGAGAGCTGAGCCGAAAGCGAAGCTCTCGATTTACCGGTCGGTAAATCACCTATGGCCGTGAACTTTGGGTCATGACCGAAAGAACGAGATCCTGGATACAAGCGGCTGAAATGAGCTTCCTCCGTAGGGTGGCCGGGCACTCCCTTAGAGATAGGGTGAGGAGCTCGACTATCCGGGAGGGGCTCGGAGTAGAGCCGCTGCTCCTCGGGAGGTGTTCCAGGCACGTCCCACCGGGAGAAGGCCCAGGGGACGGCCCAGGACACGCTGGAGGGATGTCTGTGGATATCTGTAGTTCCCCTATGGTAAATATGGAGGGACTACAGATATCCACAGATCCAGTGGGAGATTTGGTTGAGAGGGAAACTTTGAGTTGTGTGAACTAAGCCTTAATGGAAGACAGGTCAGAAGAGAGCTATTGTTGAAAGCCATATAACATCTCATTTAAAGCTTGCCAAAACCAACTACACAGGAGACTCAGCACAACGTGGAAGAAGGTTTTCTGGTCAGATGCAATAAAAACTGTACTTTCTGTCTTACATAAATAACTCTTTGTGAGTTAAACCTTACAATGCATGTCACCATGAGAATCTTGTAGACATGGTAGGACATGGTGGGGGTAGCAACATGCTGTGGAGATGCTTTTCTTCAGCAGCTACAGCAGCTGGTTAGCTAAATACAGGACAATCCTGGAGGAAAACGTGTCAGAGGCTGCAACACTTGAGACTGGGGCAGTGACCCTAAACATAGAACCACATTTAAGATTTTTATATGTTAAAGTTTGAACTTATGGTTTTAAAATGACAAAATGTAAAAAAAAAGCTCATTTAGTATAAGCACTTTTAAATAGCACTGTGGACAATTTAAACAATACTAAAAATATACTGAAATGGTTAGGGGAACAACTTCATCTCCTTGACTAAACCAGCCATTAACAGACGAAGATACATCATGACACTCTGAATAAACACAGACACACACTCAAATGCTTATATATCATGTATTCAAGTGCTCGCACTTGATATGAAATGCATTAATTTTTATTAAGGGTGGAAAACATTTGTTCCCAGGCCAGCTATCTGCATGGGTGGAATGATTTTCACCTCTGCCACAAGGTGTTGGGCGGACTCATACATCACATGATTACCCCGAGCAGCGAGCAGCGCCGCCATCATCAGGGAGTGAATTAAAGATGATAGAAAGAGCTATTAATCACTGTGACAAAGCGCCTAATGGAGGTGCGACCCAGCCACTGCTGACAGGACGCCAGGGGAATGCACCCACGGGACATATGGATACATATGTTTACAGAGAATAACCTACCTGTGGACATAGTCAACCCCTTGTGTTCCTGTTTTTTTTTCTCATTGTGTCTTTCTTGCTTTGTCTTCCTTCATGTGTTAATGATAACCTTGTTTTCACCGATTATTTATTATTTATTTATTATTTATTAATGTCACTCTCTACTTTAAGCTAATAAAATGTGTGTCTAATGAAATCTTAATTATAAGGCTGATAATTTTTGTTTAGTGTCAAATAAGCATCAAAGGACGAAATACAAGCTATTCATTTATATTTATTTATTCATATTGGTATGGAAACAGTTCAGAGTAGTTAAAATAATTTATGGCAAGCATGTTCATAAAAGGACGAAGAAAAAAGCATACATTTTCAGAAAATATTCAACATTCAAAATATTTCTAGTTGTCTTGGATATGTGCAAGGCTTAAATTACATGATCTTTATTTAAACAGGTGTCATGACTGACTGATACGGACTTACATCGTGAAATATAGGAATGAACTCCAGACCTTATGAGGGCTATTCCTCATGCTTATCTACTGGTATCTGCAGGGGCTTTACCTTATGTTACAGGTCAAATCTGATTTCATCTGATGTCTTCCATTTGTCACCATTCAAATCATTTTTATTCTCTTAATTTGCATCACTTTCTACTAGTGCAGACCTTTCCCACAAGTAGAAAGTGGGAAAGGTCTGCACTAGTAGAAAGTGATGCAAATCACTTTCTACTTCTGCAGACCTTTCCCACTTTTTATTTTCTACATAAACCAAACACACAACAGAGTGTGTCCCATTCTTCACTCTCTCTATTGACCAAATGTCAAAGAAAAAGACTAAAGTTTAGAAACACCACAGCTACAATGTTAAGATTGGAAAGTTTTGAGATACTGCTTCTTGAAGCAAAATTCGATTGTGGCATGTCAAGCTTTTTTTTAAATGGAGTTTGGACACTGGCTACAACTGTACAAGTGTATTTATCACAGTGCTCAGAAGATTTTATTCCCAGAATATACATTTTGTCTTTATCCAAAGCACATGTGATTTTTTTCTAATAAACAAGGATCTAATAACATCACTGGATTCTCAGGTCTTATGCAGGAAGAGCACAGCCAAAGAGCAGCATGGGGTTAGATTTCCAAACTTCTTCCCTGCAAAGTTTAAAGTTGGATATTGTTCTTTAAACTGAAATTAAGTTGACATAAAGATAAAGTTTGAAACCTAAAACCAGTGTTGTGTAGGTCTAATCCTCAATGTTATAGTTCACTTTTAGCCTACAAATGTCTCAAATTTGTTTTCTCGTAATGTCCAAGGTGGCCGCTGGTCATTTTGCTCTTTTGCCATTTTGCATCTTTCCTGTTTCGGCCATTTCCTACCCAACTTTTTCGGGAGCCATATTCAGCAGAACATTTCATACACACCTTGCATGAGTTCCTATCTTGGAGATGTCGGTACCTGTTAAAAGCACCAATTTAAATTTATAGTTTATTCATATATTCTGTAAGGAAATGTTCAAATGAGTCAACTTGGCCAAACTGGGATCAGAAACTCAATCAATTGAAATAGGGTGAAATAGAAAACCTACAAAAAATATTTTACAATTGAATTACACTATGTGTGAGATATTGTTATATGTATTATTATCACTAATGTATATTGAAATACTTAACAGACAATAGAATTACAATGATAGCCAGCTATGAAGTACATGGGTACAGGCTGATTTGTTCACAGGTACAATATGGAAGTAGGAATGCATGAAATGGCAACACGCGGGTACGAAATGGTGGTACGAACTGGCAAAGGGACAAACTGAGTGGGACAACAAATCCAAACTTGCCTGATTTCTCCTCCAAAGGTTTCCTCAACGGGAAATCATTAACATTTTGTTTGGAAAATCATGCAAGTCTGTTGGTTTTCTATCAATAAAGAAAATTAAAACAAGCCTTGACTGCTTGAGACACATCTACATTGTCCTAGGACTAGAGTTTGGGACCCCTGACATAACTGGATTATTAGATATATTATTCATTATGGTCACAAAAACACAGCATTTTAACATGGGTGTGTACACTTTTAAGACCTACTACATGTAGACTTTTATACAATTTCAAAATTTTTAAAACTGGAATTTTGTATTTTAGCTTTAGCTAACATGTCTCTCCCAGATGATTTTAGTATTAAACACAGAAATCTGAATTCAGATTAAAATGACTTATTTTTTTCCCTGTTCTCCACATATCCTTAACATTTCTTTAAATCCTCCTCTAACTGTGATTGGTGTTCTTTTGGTCATCAAATGTGGATCCACAGAAATCTGACAAAATCAGGTAATTGGGTTGAAAATACTCCAAATTTGCAATGTCATTTTCTCTTAAGAGTTATGCATTCTTTTGATGTAACATTTACCAACCATGTGTTATCAATATTAGAGATTATCATTAGTAAGGCTAATGCAAATGAAAGCAAAATAATGTATGTTTTGCTTAAAAAAGAAGTGTGACTGCAATACAATCCCAGCAAGTAGCCAATACATCCAAAATACCAAGAACTCCAAGAATGTTTGAGGACCTAAGTGGTCCACCTTTTGTTCCTGCTATTGTGCCCTAGGTATTTTGCTAGAAACCTTGTGAGACTGGGACTGAAATAAAACAAAATAATAATGAATATCTTTCACTGACTGCTGCTGATTTGGTAAGTGCTGTTAATTACAGTGTGTTAGTGCTCGCCTACATTCCCCCAGCAGGGCGTATAGGAGCCCCACAGCCTTGGGAGAGGGAATAAGCATCCTAATTAACTCCGTCTTTGTGCTTAATCGGGGCCTTAACACCACTTTTGGGAAGTCTTTTGGTCCATGGGTCCACTGGGGTGACTGTGGAAAAGACTGATACAAACCACAAACACCCAAATATGCAGGTAGTTATAAACACAAACAATTTTCAGTTATTTATCTCATAATATTTTTTTCAATCAAGACAGGTTAAATTCTAGGAGGATATTTTGAAACAGAACTTAGTTTTTGTTGGAATTATAATAAAGAATTCCTATAAATATCTAAGCAGCATTAACCATAGATACCTAAGGAAAAAGAAAAGGTATTCGTTAATTTGGGTGCTCACTGAGCTCTGGAAAATTAGATTAACTTTGATAATGTAACTGGAAAAAAAACTGCATTCAAGTCCAGAATTAAAACAGATAATTGTGGGACATGTCCTTGAATTCATATTATTTTAAAACAGCCATTCATAATCACCATCTAAGCACACACATAAACACACCCACATGCACATGCTACAGTGGGAGTGCAGTGCTAAACATCATCTTAATTAATGAGAGCATTGTCTGTGTTTGTCACCCTCCTGTTTGTTGACTACTCCAAATGGAAAACACTCCATTAAGGCCCCTGCGCGGAGTTACCAATTAACATCTTGCAACGACTGTAAACTTCGAGTTGGTTCCACTGCTTGCACACACACACACACACACACACACACACACACTCATATACCTACTGTAATTTATTAGCATTAGTTGTGATTAATAATGAATGTCCTTTATTGGTAAATCTGCAGCTCCAATGGCAGGCTGACACAACAAAGGGGCCTGTGTGCACGTGACAGGATTTATCTGGGGAGCTGCTTGGGGATTTTAACATGTTTCTCACAGGCCTGACAAATGGCCTATTAATTATCTAATGTTGTCTGACAACAGGCGCTTGATAAAGATGTATGTTTAGACTGGGTGGGTAGAGGGGAACGATACCGCAAAGGCAAAGAGAGGGTTCTGCAGGAGTAATAGAGTGAAATCAAGGGAATATTTGTTTGGATAACAAAAGAAAAACATAGTTTGTCAGAGTCTGGCGAGATTACTGAATGAAGAAGCATGTGATCCCAGATCAATTCTTTTTTACTTGATATAGTTGTGTCAAAAGATAAATTACGACAGCGTAATAATCAATATGAAAGATTAACAGACCACATCTATTCTTAATGAAATGCTAATGAATGAAGTCTTGATGAACAAAGAGATAGATGTCCAATACACACACAGATTAAGTCCTAACACCACAATCAATATCATCAACAAGGAAGTCTTCACATAAACCAAAAAACTTCAAACCATTAAGACTCCACCAACACGGAGCAAATGGTCATCTCTCCTCCTTTAATTTGCAGAGTTTATCTTCAGCCAGCATGTTGACAGGTGCTCCTAAGTGGGGTTGCCAGCTGCCAAAGGATTTTTATGACTGTTTTAGCCCCGCATTTGGTCTAATGAGATAGGATCCCAGTCGGATGCTTACTCAGACCTGTCACATGCAAAGCAAACAGAATAATAAGCCAGCACTCGCATTGTTTCCGAAAGCCATACATCAGCTGCGAAAGGAAAGCACTCAGGATTATATGCTAACCCCCCAGATGTTGTAGATGAAAAGAGAGACCTGGTGAAAATGGAGAGAAGGAGGATAGATGGGGAACAGGGAGTACAGTGAACAGGAGTAAGAGTAAAGTATTACAGTGCCTTAAAAGAGTTTTAATACTCCTTCAACTTATTCATTTGTCATGCTACATTTGTAACTTTTACTGTGATTTTATGTGAATGACCAACCAAAATGTAGCACATCATTTTGAAGCTGAAGGAAAACAATCCATAGTTTTCAAATTTTATTTACAAAATAAAATCTGATAAGTGTTATGTGTATTTGTATTTCACTCCTTTTACCCCCCAAATGAAATCCAGAACAATAGTGAACAAACAGCAACATGAAGACCAAGGAACACACTAGACTTCAGGAACAAGGGGGGGGATGGATGGATGGGTAGACAATCCATCATCTGAAAATGGAAAGAGTATGACACAACTGCTTGCCCTGCGATGGACTGGCGACCTGTCCAGGGTGTACCCCACCTCCCGCCCATAGACTGCTAGAGATAGGCACCAGCTTCCCCCGTGACCCACTATGGAAGAAATGGTAGAAAATGACTGACTGACACAATTGCAAACCTACCAGGACAAGACTGTTCACCTATACTGACAGTATGGGGAAAGACAGGTTTGATTAGAGAACCAGCCAAGAGGCCTAAGATACCTTTGGATGTGTCACAGAGATCCACAGCTTTAGTGGGAGACTGGCAAGAATACAGTCATTTATGAAAGAAAGCCTTAAGAAGTATCATTTAAAGTTTTCTACAAATCATGCTAGGGTCAAAGCAAAACTGTGAAAATGGTGCTCTGGTCTACTGACGTAAAACTTTTACTTTATGGCTAAAATGAAAAAGACAACGTGTGGTAGAAAACTAACACAGTACATGACCCCGAGCATACCATCCCCATAGTAAAACATGGTGGCAACGTCATGCCTTAAGAATACTTTCAATAGGAAGATTAATGTAGGGCAATCCTGGAAGAAAATTTGATGCATGGACTTTATCTTAAACATACAGCTAGAGCTACAATGGAATTGTTCAGATCAAGCATTTTTAAATGTCAAAATGGCCCAGTCAAAGGCTGCACCTAAATTCAATAGAGAATTTGTGGCAATAATAGAAAATATATATGACCGAAAGAACGACATCCCGGACACAAGCGGCTGAAATGAGCTTCCTCCGTAGGGTGGCTGGGCACTCCCTTAGAGATAGGGTGAGGAGCTCGGCCATTCGGAAGGAGCTCGGAGTGGAGCCTCTGCTCCTCCGCACCAAGAGGAGTCAGTTGAGGTGGCTCGGGCATCTGTATCGAATGCCACCTGGATACCTCCCTGGAGAGGTGTTCTGGGCACATCCCACCTGGAGGAGGCCCAGGACACGGCCCAGGACACGCTGCAGGGACTACGTCTCTCGGCTGGGCTGGGAACACCTTGGGCTCCCCCCGGAAGAGCTGGAAGAGGTGTCTGGGGGGGAGCTGGAAGAGGTGTCCCTCCAATGGGACAGGGAAGTCTGGGGGTCCCAACTGAGTCTGCTGCACCTGCGACCCGGTTCCAGATGAAGCAGAAGATGAGTACAAGTACGAGTACAGATAATATTATGTCCAAAATGGTGACAGAATAGAATTTAGCAATAAAAAAAACAGTTCATAAACTGAAATATACATGTAATGCAAATACACACACATTGAGCTATTTCCCCTGCATCTTTTTTTTTCATCCTCTCATGTCATGGGTAACTGCCACTGGTTCCTAATATAATTATTGCTCACATTTGAGAAATTGATTCCTTTGATGAAGTGTGATTGAGATAGGACCAGGCAGAGCAGAGAGAGAGACATATATCCAGAGCAGTTGCCGTGAGCTGCTCCAGCCCTGCAGGAAGGCCCCCTGGGTACCAAACCGCTAGCTCAGCCCAGTGCAGCCCAGCCTGGGCCAGTCGTTAAAAGAAATGATAGCATATGTGCTTTGTTTGAGTTTGATGTCTTCGTAATGCATAACACAATTAAACTGATTTGACAATTTCCATTATACTTGATAAAATATTTATATAGGCCCGAGGATAGTAGTTCTTATCAAACTGAGCTGATCTGCAGTGCAGCTGGAGCAGCACTCTAAAACTGAGGGGGCCAATTTGCCAGTCAAAGTGTGCAAATGCACACAAATTCAGGCTAACAACTTGAAGTTTGTGTAGTAGAAAACACAGCGCCTTGCATAAGTATTTACTTCAACAAAAGAGTTCAGACGGGGAGGTACTCCTTCTAGCACGAGGACTCTGCATACAACCAAAGCTACAGTGGTATTCTTTAGATCAAAGCATATTACAGTTGAAAATCTCTGTAAATCCTTGCAAATAAGGAGATACTCAACATAAATAACCAGGAACTTTGACAGAAAATCTTAATATATCACGGATTCAATAAACTTGGCATTGAGTGCTGATGTCCTTTTACAGGAAACTTTCCAATCACAGTCATCCCTTTGTAGGACAGGTTTCCAGGTACTTCAAAAATTGAACCCTGTGAAGGCATCATCAACACTCTCTTCAGATATTGCACAAATTTACCAATATTATCAGCCCTGTAGCTGAACTTGCCTGGTGTTGCATAGGATTCACAGAGGGATCGTCAACTTCATGCAAGCAGCATGATCTCAGTGGATCCAACTAAGCATTTAAACCATTTGAAGAATTTTTCTGTATTCCAGCTCTCTGAATCTGCTTTACCAGGGAACTCAGAAATTCCAATAAATAAATCAATTTAAGCAATCCATGCGCTCATGCTCAGAGCTGAGTCTCCTTCACCCCTGTTTCCTCCCAACTCTTTTTCTTTCCTTCACTTTGGATCTCTCCCCTCTTTCTCCCTTTCTTCACCTGTCTCCCATCTCTCTCCCCACCCTTCTACAAACCTCTCAGTGTTCACGGCTACCTAACATCCATCACAGCCCAGAAATTTAAGGAGCCAAATTGGCCTCATCTGTCTCAATGCTGGATGCAGATGGAGTTTCTTCTGCTGAGGGAGGTGTAGTTAGTCACCCCTGCCGCCCCTACCCGCAAACGCACCGCCTTAAAGCCAAACGAGTATGTGCCAATGCTTTAGAGGTGTGCTATAAGGCTAGCCGCGGGAATAAAGAGGGCACAGCGGTGAAGTGACCACGACACTGACCACGCACGTTCTCTGCCTCATTCGCTTTTCCTTCAATCACATTTCTTCTTTATTTTCTGCTGGCACCTAGCCTTTATTGTGGCTCACTGGCTTTCTGTTGCCCACTCTCTCACTCCTGCTTACTCCCACTCCCAGTAAACATTCATGAACACATTGACAAAAACACACAAGCAGTGGTGACCGTTACACAGTGCACAGTACAGTCTGAAGCAGCTTGGCTGGCCCTGGCTCGTTAATAAAGGCCCTAAATAGGCAGCATGCATAAAACATGAAGCGCCGCATGCTGCTGTAATGAACTGCTGCTCCATAATTGCATCTCAGAGCCGTAAAATGAAGACAAAATATTTGAAGAGGGATTCTGTCACCTCTCTGCAGACGCAACACTAATCACAGGCATTCCCTGGGGCCCCGGGGGGTCTCCTCCTGACAGAGAGCAGGCGGCTAAATGCCTGGGGCAGTGACATTGGCAACACCCTCCAACTGATGGGACATAATTGAATAATTGCTGATTAGAAAAATAGGAGGAGAGGTAATAGTATAATAGTGTCCAGTGTGTTATCTAAAATGATCCCACCGGGAAGGACACTACACCAGAAACGACTCTCCAAAAACATCCATCTGGTGTGCCTGGGAGGAAATGATCGATACTTTAAATGACTGTTTATGAGTCTGGAATCTTTATTAAAAGGGAGTGAAAAGAGTTGTTGCCCATTAAGGAGAGCTAGTGGGTAAAACTGTTTGAGTAGGTCTGCCAGACATTACTCGTGAAAGAAAAATGGACCCACCTGGCTGATTTTTCAGGTCAAAATGTCATATTCTCTAGATTCAACTTTTCAGACTCTTTTTTTTTTCAGTGGCTAATAGACTCTGAAAATACAATTTATTTTTCTATTTTTCAGTGCAGGCCTGAAAAACTAAAATCAAATTCCATATTCATCCATACTTTACCAAACTGCATAGGAATCCTATATATATCAGCCTAACATAATATGCAACAAAGAGCTTCGTATAAACACACACACAACAAAGATGCAACTCACAGACATGGTGACAAGCTCCGAGACAGGCAGCTCAACGGATGAGAGATTGGAGTCTCACCCAGGGTTGTCACCCAGACAGTTAGAGAGTTTGGGTAGTGACAGCGTAGCCGCGGTGACATAATGAAGGTGCTGTGGCTGTCACCGGGGTCAGCAGTGATCACTGTGCCCGGCTGCTGAAAAGGTTACGGACGTATGTAATGAATCCCTCCAATGACAAATGGCCCTCAACTCAGGGCTGAGGCATCTGACAAACTCAAGCTCATCACTTGTGCTCGCTCACGAGGAAGGAGCACACATTCAGAACACAAACAGAAGAAATTGAATGAGGAACTACAAGAAATCTCAGGATGTGTGTAGGACTCTGTTTAAAAAAATTTTATTTCTTTTCAAACACATTAAGCCTTCTCTTGAAATGCATAAAAACTGTCCTTAATTTATTGTGGAGCATTAACAGGTCAAAATCACTAGGGGCATTGTTTGACATGCACAAAGGGTCACATAAATTCAGAAAACCCTCTCTGCAAAAATTTGAAAACATGAGAATACACAGGCACACACACACACACACATATATATATATATATATATATATATATATAGGCTGATGTAGTGTCAGTCAGCCTGATACATAGTTGAAACCATGACTCTTTTTTAAATGTGACATGCTGACCACCTACTACCAACCTGACATCGTCTATCCAAATTTTTGGATATAAATGGACTTTGTCTGAGGCTTGTTTTTTCCTTTCTCAGGGTTTGGTGCCTCGAGCACCACCGCAGTGGCATGCCAGGTCCACCTTAACTTTGTTACAGGACTTGTTACATGCAATAATGTTTGCGGCCGCAGAGACTTTCCAAACCTTGGTGCGACATGTGGAATAGACCCATGCATGGAAAGGTCCCGGAGAGGATGTTTGTTTAATGATTGTTGGAAGGTTAACATTCAGCCTGGCACCCCGAGCAACAAAATCCCCCTCAGAGCAATGAAACTGTGTACATTATTTGTTATGCATGTCAATTTTCCTCCATTTAGGAGGTGATTTAACAGGACAATACAGCGGGACTGCAGCTTTATATGCGGACTGTTGTCTTCCTGTGTAAAACACTATGCAGCCATGCATGGCTGTCTGGATGTAAACATTATGTGGCATTGTTAAAACTAACAGGGCAATCAGCTTGACTGTACAAGAAAAATATTTTTTTAACATAAAATATTGATACAAAGTGATTCTATTGTTTTTTTTTTTAATATTGCACTGTCCGTCATTATTTTTGGTACTATTTGAAAATGTGCAAATTAATGCTGCAACAAGAAAATCAAAGTATAAAGATAATGTAACAGTGTGCAGTACAATTATTAAACGGAATGAAAATCTTCATTTCGTCAGGAAATTATACTGTGTGAGTGTGTGTTTGAAGAGCATAGCAGGTGGGGTATAAATGCAGGGTGACAGCTGCCAAATGACAAGCGAGATTAAGGTGGGAATGCAGAAGGGCAATCCGCAACAGAGAGGAACATGACAGTAACAGCAGCTCCGATTAGACTGAGGTCCTGTAGGCGTGCGCCCAGTGTGTTTGGCATGTCATTGGGACAGATGAAACGGATCACAGAAATCCACTGTTTCTTATTCCTAATTCTAACAAACAGATACTGTAAGCAAAGCCACATGCTCCTCCTTAATGACTGACATTTTGTTTGAGAACTGTCTGTAACGACCTGGTTTGAATTTAAATAATCAGTGTTTATTTCACAACGAGCTGCCAATATTCTCCAATGCAAAATTCCAAAGCTCTTGAGTGACTCGAGTCTGTTGACTTCATGCATTTTTTAGTCCTTTTTTTCTTTTTAGGGGTTTCCTGTTTAATTCATATTTGAAGCAGCTTGACCAGGGAATTAATGACAGATTGCCTGAATACACGTACACGTAGTACACGTAATGCTTTCAGCATTAAGTAAGTCAGCATACAGTACATGAATGAATACATTTAATACTGCATAAGTGGAAGATCTAAAAGCTTGGAGCACAAATTCACCAAAAATGCAATTGGAGACTAAAACCTCTGCATTTTTTAGATTGGAATTTAATCTTAGACACAGTCTTAGGAGATCTGTGAAAGTAAACCATTTTATTTTAGGTTTAGGTTGTTAGGTTTCCCTAGAGGTAACTGAACTCCGAATACCTGTTTTTTGTGTACCCGTCTTTCAAAATAGTGTTATAAGCTTTGAATGTTAGTTGTTGATGTTGTTGAGGAGTTTATGTTTTCCTCTTACAATGCTTGTGTTTTTTTTCATCCTTTACAGAGGTGCCTACAAACACTGTGAAAAAAGACTATTAGCTACTGCAGCTCTCTGTCTGTCTGTATCATGTGGCCTGCTCTCCTGCGCTAAGATATCTCTAGCTGACCTCAGATAAGCTGCATACAGTAAAGCTGAAAGACCTTTTACATTTAAACCAATTAACTTCAAGTTTTATGTTGTTTGAAGCTGATAAACAACTTACACTGTAATTTGTGTCAGCACACAAATAACTAAAAACTTTTATTTAAGCCTAAACGTATCTTCCTTCAGGTGAGTTAGGATTACCAAAATTATTTATATTTGCTTAATGCTAGAACAGTATGATAGAAAAGAAATATTCCTTTCTTCAAAGTAAAAAGTTCACATACACAATATATGCCTTTTTAACATTTTTTAATCTATGAATATATTTTAAGGCAACAACGCTGCTTCCTTTTGTGACATAATGGAAAGATAAAAAAATATTAGGCAATATATTAGGAAGCGAATTGTGGAACTCCCCAAGTCTGGTTCATCCTTGGGTGTGATTTCTTGGTACCTGACAGTTCTCTTTAGAAACAATAATACGCAAGTATAGGCAACCCTACAGAAACTACAACTGGACAGCATATCTGTAGCTGTCAAGAACAATAGATACAGGGGGTGATGGATGTCCCAGTGGGTAGAGCAGGTGTATCATGTGCAGTGGCTATGGTCCTCGACGTGGCTGTCCTAGGTTAGATTCCAAGTCTTGGGATATTTGTTGCATGTCTTCCCCTTCTCTCTACACCCTTTCCCTGGCAAATTACTGTTAAAAAAAAGGCCACTAGTGCCAGAAAACCTTTAAAAAATGGATACAGCTGTCTGGAATATCATTGGATTGGTGGCAAAGTGGGTGTTAAACAGTCATAATACAAATTTAGAACTTATCAAATTGAATGTGCTGTTTGACAAAATACATAGATTTCAATGGTGTACTTAACTGAAGCTGTATACGAAAATGTCAAATCCTGAATAACTTGGATTGGTGCAAAGGACAAAAAAATATACTGATTCCAACATCAATAATGAGAATAAAACACTATTGCGCTCAGGAAAGAAACTTTTTTCTAGGAGTCATAGTGACCTCACATGTAAACAAATAAAAACTCTAAAAACCTAAAGATAAACTTCTTTTGAATTAACTGACACAATGAAAGTCTTAAGCATCCCCCAAAGACATTAATGTGCAGCTATAAATTAATAACCACCAACCGTATTTACTCACACAGTCAAAAATCAATCACGGTCTACTTTTTTTTATACAGATAGACGAAATGAAACAATGCAAACTCTGAACAAACAATGCCACAACCATGTACACAGATGGAGATCAATTGTAATTAAAAGTGAACAAGTGTTATGCTTTGTACACTCAAAGAGTGCATTGGTCATTAAAAACGTTTTTATCAGTTATCAGTGTTAAACAAAGTCCACGGCTTCTGTCTCCTTTGGGATAGCACTCACACTTGCATAGCAAATTTCTTTTGCATTCCAAAGGCAGCCAAATTAAGTATCAAACAATTTAATGTTGTGTGTCACTCTCCAAAACAATCTGTATTAGAGGCACTTAATTAAACTTTCAAATTGAAATGTACTAATCAGTTGGCGGCAGAGTAGGCGCCTGCTTTTTCTACATGAAACGCCACGGCTGGGCAGCCCGGTCCGTTGCCTGCTCATTAACATGAAGGTGTGATTTGCATTTCCTGATGGACTGTTTCGGTTTTTAATATCCTTCTTTCCGCTCTTGCATCAATCACGGAGGAGGTAGGCCACCATGAGCCACAATTAACCCTCCGAATTTGCCACAAAACAAATATTACAAGAGTTCACTAATTTGGAGATCAAAAAGCCACTTGTCCATTATATAATTGAAATGAAGGTGGAGTGTTGCACTTCTGAAGAGCTGTATAATTACCAGCTGTTAATTGCACACTTGTGGTGTCTCACTTTTAATTAAAAAGAGCGACTCGTGGCTGGACGATAAGCAACGGTGGAGAGGCTGCAGTCTAATCAACAAAGCGCGAGGAATTTGTTTCTGCTGCGGCCAGCAGCAGGGCTGCAGAAATCTTCAAATAACCCACGGAGATTAAAACATGTCCATTAGGAACAGTCAGGTTTTATTCGGGGTGGCAGGAGCGAGAAATAGTTGAAGTGTTCCCACTGCACAGAACAGCGCGGCTGGGAGTGTGGGTCTAATCAGTCTGCTGCTGGCAGCGAGCACCCAGCTGGAGTATTTGGTGAAGGAGTAAAGGAACCCAGTGAGCATTTTTTTTTTGTTTAAAAATACATATGAACAATGTCTAAACAGATGCCCAGGCCAAAACTAGAATATACTTGATCCAAAAGTGAAAGTCTACAGATTAAGATTTTTAGACATCTGTTGGAATCCTAAACGTAGACCTGATTTAACCAGGATTAAAATGCATAAAAGAAATACAGAATGAGCTGGGCTCATTTACCTGTACACTAGTAGAGATTTTTCTCACATGGCTGAGAAGATGCAAATAATAGGCAAATATAGGACCTTTTATGTAAACCAGTTATAATTTTGGTTGTCATTGCAAGAGAATTAATGACTTTTTATTTGCAAATACAAATAAACTCCATTTCTCAATTGCCTTGAAGACCTCCTGTGTTACAAGGAAAGCTTTCCTTCAAAGGCACAGAGGTACTTCTACTGAGCAGTGGAAGTCTATAGTAGTGGAGTAATATAGAGTATAGTAGTTGTGGTTCTGTCCAGAAAGCAGCTGATTTAACGACATGTTAGATAAAAATGCCTATTTTCGCTCAGCCCGTACACTACAAATACATAAACATGTTGACATATTTACCACCACTCTGACGGGGTCTAGCTCACAAATAAAAATAAATACTTTTTTTTTTTCCCACACATTGGTGTTACGCAATAGATATGATTTCAGCATTAAGTTACTTAGACTTGACTCAGTGTTATGTTTATATGTTGCCCTGATATTGACTAATACATTTTGTATAGGTTTAAGACTTAGCAAAACTACTTGGTCTAAAAGTGGTCTAAGCTTAGATTTAGCAATAAAATGTGTAAGGTCCATAAGGTGTGGGTTTTAGGTTATGCTTTTTGCCATTTTTGATTTACAGGGTTTTTTGTTGTCCTTACAGTTCTAAATCTAAGCTTAGGCCGCTTTTAGACAACATATATAGGTCTAATTCAATATAAAGTCATCTCTAAATGAGGTCTACATGTAGCATCAATATGGAAATCGGGTCTATGGCTCAGTTTGAAGGAGAGGGGAGATGAAGGAAGAAATAAAGGTAACAGGGACCACTCCTTTTATGCTTTGCTCACTTTCTCTTTTCCTGCTTGAGCTTGGGCTTAACATCTTTATCTTGAGGGGTTCGAGTGTTTTCCAACCAACTTTCTAAACTACGTGTCATGCTTTTCACATTGTGTGTTTTTGCTTCACACATTCGTCACTGAAAGACAGCCCGGCAATCCAATCCGAGCGTGCGCTATCTCTCCAGGATGTGTCAGTGCCCTCAGACAATACACAAACAACCTCAGCTCCCTCGGACAACAGTTCCACCTATCGCGTGACCTGTTGAACCACAAAACAAAAAGCAGCTTAGGCACTTGATAGTCCCAGAAGTGTGGCTATAACTCACACAGTGTTTATATTAAAGAGACAGTTACCTTGGTCAGCGACTCTGGGTTGCTGCCAGGCCTACAAAGGCTTTTGAAGCCCTGGCCGAATATATAATAGTTTGTGGCTACATGATTGCGATAACCCCAGTCAACCTTTGTCCGACCTCTTCACTCACTTGCTGATAAAATTGTCTAGCAGGAAGTGTCCTTCACTTCGCTTCCTCCTTCTCATGCTCAATCAACACCTGTCACCTCGCTGATCAGCTTTCAGATTTAAATATGTTACCTCTCAAGTGGTTTCTGCTCATCTGAAAGAGATAAACAAACCTCTCCTGATGATACACATTCCATCCAGTTCAGGATTAAAAATGTAAAATGCACATCTAAGAAGTAAAAACAAAATCACTAGGGGCTTCCCAGACCCCCTGAGTGCTGCTACACTTTTAGATAAAGGGCTGCGAGTTTATCTAAGGAAACAGTCGCTGGGGCGAGGATGGTCTGGCCTCACTGACAGATTAGTCCAGCCCAGGCCCACTTCCTGCCCGCTGAGGACACTAATTAGAAGGAAGGACTGACACCACAATACGAGCTGACAGTTTGAGTGCACTTAGAGCAGGCTTTGCACAATTCACAGCTGTATTAGTACAGCAGCCACGGCGAGCCATAAATTTCATCACATTAGCCCCGTGCTTATCTGATGTGACAAAGTCAACCTGGATGTTGTTTAGACAGAACAGTAGAGGGGCGGTTCTGTGGCGTTGATTTATCAGTGGAAGTACATGGGGTGTTTTATTTGAAATTTTATCAACATCTCCCTCTGCTCCCTGTTTCTCGCTTTCACTCTCCGTCCCGCCCCACCCCTTCTCGATCGCCTCTCTCCTCTCAAACTAGAGAAGACAAAAGTCATTGTGAAGCAGGACCAGTTCCCAATGTTAATTACATCCTGTTTATAAACATGTTGTACGGTGTTACCAAGGTCATGGTCACTTACACCCTCGCACTCCATCTGTCCCAGTCCAATATCTTCTCCTTCTATCCAAATGACCTTTGACCTAATGAAGCTTACAATGTGGGCACCCCTGGGAAAAAAATCAACAGACAAAAAGATTCTCTCTAGACTGCTGCATGTACAAACTGGAAAAAGGAGCAAGCCCCAAACACAATGTAAGAATAAGTGTGAGAAATGCTTCTGCATTCACAAATCCCCACTAACACTGCAATTATTCGAACCCCAAAGTCACCAAATAGAGGAAAAAAAATGTGCTATTACTTAAAGGTCAAATTTACAATTCAGTAGAGATACAGAATGACTGGAATCGGTCGATTTTACGATTACCTGGCCCTGATAAGAGATCGGTCTCCCAAAAACCAAAAATCTTTTCTTCTGATCTGTGATACACAATACCAAAATGGGTTGTGTTTATGGCAACACACTGGAGTGTGGAAGTTGCAACTGTAAGGAAAAGATTCCATTAACTGTTTTCAGCATCAGTGAGGTTTTTTCAGTAGAAACTATATTTTCTACAGCGGCACGTCAGCTGTTTACTTGGGCTGCTGGTTTAAAACTTCAGCAAATAAGTGGGAGCTTTATATTTAAATAATGATTTACCAAGTTAACATCATAGTAAACATAGTAAATCAGAGATTTTTTCCTCATACATATTAAGATAGAAACCACTGTTACATATTTTGAAATGATCTTAAAATTATTTAAGATTTCGTAAAATATGGCCCACCTAAAAGTTTTTGGGATTGCAAAAAAATCAATTTTGATTGTTTTTACACTTGTATGAATTTTGCAACAAAAGCCTAAAAGCCATATTTCACTTTGCATACATGCCTTCCTATCCTTCTACATGTGCAGTTGCAGCATCTGACTGTGGAAGTAGAAAAGAGGATATTTTTCTGGCGCTTTACATGACTGTGCCAGCCGGCTGAGCAGCGTGTCAGCAATGGGTCGAGTACCACAATGCGCCTGTCAGTTTGTGGGACATCCCAAAGGAGAAGAGGCAAGAGGCAGCCCCCGCCAACCTTGCCCATCCATCATCGTGACACTGCGAGCTGCAGTCATGGGAAACCCACCGCTGGCCAGTCACTTTGGACCAGAGCTAGGTGGTGTGGGGGGAGGGTTGGGTTAGATGGAAGGAGGACTCGCCATCCATTAAAAACACATTGTTTTGTTTATTATAACTAGTTAATGAGGTTGAAGTGAAGCCCCGCTTTGTTTTTCAAACACTTCCAGAGGGGATTTGGAGGCAAAAGGCCTCATTGCCGGGTCTGGGCAGAATGATTCATAAGGGCCTGGGTTCTTTATAATGGATGGTCTATAGATTTTATGAGAGAGGAGTTGGCCGTGTTAGGAGCGAGATCCTCGGATCTTGTAAAACGAATAGTTTTTAGTGCTTTTCTCCATATGCTGAGCTCAGTTTAAACTTCTTTGACATTTCCCCATCCGTTCTGCATTTTTACTGGAAAATGCACTTATGTTATGGATAAAACTAGAGGCTTTGTTTTAGACTCCACTCTTTTCGATCCAAGGACAGTGTGCTGTTTTTTAAATTTACAAAAAGAAAACAGGGCAAAGGCTGGTCTGAAAGCAAAAGGAATGAGAAGAACTGAATGGTTTGTGGAGTCAGAGGCCCCCCTGTCTCCATGTCTGGTGGAGATAGGCGAGAGCGCCCACTCCCTGTCCAGCCTCAGCGGGGATCTATGCCGCCTGCAGACACGTCTACTTTAATTGTTGGTATTAAATCACTTGCACTTTAGCTCAAGATACTATCTGTCAGGGCGTTAAGATCTCTTACAGTAGCAAGTGTGCGCTGCTGAAACGAGAAACACCCCTTAAAGTCACACGTTCACTGGAACTCTCACGCATCCATACGGTGAGGCACGAGCACGCACACACACATATGTTGGTTAGTCAGATAAAACAAACATGCTCGGACACAAACACAATGGGCTCCTGTGTTGGACTGATTGTGGATGAAACGGACAAACAGGGAACGGGACTCCACTCCACCCTTACTGCGGGCCACCCGTCAGTCACCGAGTACACCGCTACCACCAGCTTACAACCCCGGCTGTTTACTTTAGGAAGGCGGCTCCAAGCCAATTAAAATACACTTAGAGCTGTGTTAGACTTGTGTTTGCAGAGATAATATGTGTCCAGGAGTCCAGTCAATGTGCTGTGTGCGAGCAGGCAGGAGGGGAGCACTCTGTCTGTTTTGCTGTTACAGATTGGAGTGTGCCATGTCAGAGCAGGCAACATACTTATGTACGAGTCAAAGATGATGCAGAAAAACATACTTGCCTGTTAGGAAGGACTTTGATGTTGCTTTAAAAATAGTTACCTGATAAAAGTGGAACTAGCTATTTATGTAGTTTAATCCACATTTTATTCGCATCCATGTTTTCACAAACTTGAACAATTGGGGTTACCTTTAGGTAAAAAAATGTGTATAGAAGTAAATGAAACACACACACATACAGTCACACGCAGATGCTTGGGGAACAGGGTGCTGATATGAGGGGTGGTGAGTGGCAAGCATAGACGGGAGCTCCATGTCTGTTCAGTGTGTTTTAAGAGTGTTTAAATGAGTGAAAAGTCTGTTATAGCTTCCAGATGGGGGCCGGTTTGATCCGGATCATTCTGACAGGACCTGGACTTTGATGTGCTGCTGCCTATTACTGACATTACTCAGAGATGGGCGTAGTTCTCCCTAATCACTTCCAACTTCAACTTCTCCCGGGTCCTGTGTGCATGGCCTGCACCAGATCTACAGCAGGGTTCTTCTGTACATATGAATTTAAAGTGAGTGAGCTTCTGTGAGTGTATTTGTTGCACCATAAGTATGGACCTATATGTCTATTAGTAGAAGTGTATGAAAAGGCACTACAGTTTATTTCACATGCTGAAGTTTGTTGTATGAGGCACTATCCAAATGTTGTCATCGTGAGTTTGTCTGGTAAAGTTTATGTGTAGTACTGTTTGGGGACTGCATTTGATTATGTCCAGAACAGAATTAAAAGAAAAAAGTTTCATAAATATGGAACTTTTATGTTACAAGTAAATATGCAAAAAAAGCAATTCCTAAGTTCTTTTGGTTCTAGGGCCACATCAGAATTAGGCATTCATAAAAACTGCAATATATGGACTAGTCAAACCTGGACTTATATATTCATTACTGATGCAATATTCTTGAAGTTTCTTTTTAAGTGCTAATCTTAGAAACAAAAAGCGAAAGAAAAGAACGGAGGAGAGACTACAACGGCTTCATTTGTGCTGATCCCTGGGGGGTTCCCTTATAAAAACATCCATCTTGTCAGGCGGGTTAAATATAGTCCAGACAGACAGAGGGGAATTATTCCTCCAGTCCCCTCTCCACCCACACTCTCCAGTAAACCCAGTGGAAGTCATTTCTCAGTGACCACAGAAAACGAAAACCGTAGAGGAAAAAAAAAAAAAAAAACAGCACAACTCTACTCCTCGCTAATCACTCTGTGACCCCCAGACCACCCTTCCACTACCCCTTCTTATCCTCATCTCCTGTTTTCTCTTGAGAGGGATGAAGAGTGCCGGAGTGAATCAGGCCAAAGTTCTGCTCTTTATCTTCCAAAGACAGGGGAATGCCAAGAGGCTGGCACTTAGGAATCCACCGTTTTGTCTGTTTCTTGGGTAGAGCTGGGCTGGGTCCACTTGAAGTGGTGCAGGCAAGTATTCAGAGCGAGTCTGGAGGGTCCTTCATTGGACAATGGTGCAGCCTTTGGACAATGTGAGTCATTGATGAGGGATCTGTGGAGAAAGGCAGGTGTCTGAGGTGAAGAGCTGTCTCTCAGGTTTGACCCAGTCTTCGCCAGCAGCTTTTCTGTCTTCTCATTCCCATTCTGTCCTCATAAAGTATTTTGGTTCTTAAAAGGTACGTAGAAAATGTCCACACACATAACTTTTCGAACATGAAATTGGTGCATTCATGTCAGAAAGCGAGACAGGAAAAGGCCTGTGACCCCTAGTAACATTCCTGGCAATTGCACTCCATGGTACTTTGTTGCTGGAAAAAGCAAACATCTAAATAAATCCTGTCAAACCATACTGTCCCATTTGCCAGCAGATAAGATGGAGAAAACAAGCCCATATGTTCCATAAACACAAACACCAGGAATCACAAATCACTGGTCACAGTCACCCACAACCATAAATTAGGCTCCAAAACTTTTTTTAGCAATGAAGCTAGAGAAGCAGAGGACGTTGAAATGACCCTCTCTTTAAAATCTCATCGCATCTGTCACTGTGGTCACTGTGAAACAACGCCGAGACAGCATCTACTTGAGCTGGAGAGGGGAAAAGAAAAAAAACAAACAAGAGGAAAAGAGTTGACCACTAAATGCCAGCTGGAGTTGGGACACTAGTTTTGAACTGGAAAGAATAAATTAACAAGCTTCAAGAGCAACGGTTTAGGTTTTCTCATTTCCTACTTGAATCTGATTAGAGCTCCTGATTTTTCACATTTACATATTTATTCTGTACAGATTGGTCTTTTATTCTTTGTATTATATTTTTTCATGTCCAGATGCATGGTTAAACTGAGCAACTGTAAGAACATGTCTACCTCTGGGGGTAGATCAATTAATTTGATTTTGATTCTAGTTTTAATTTACCCAACTAGGATGTAAATTCCATTCTACCATGTCTTCATTTCTTTTTACACTCATTTTCATTCATGTTTTTGCATTTTTTGAAAAATGCTGCCAGCAGTTTTTTGTTCTGTGGTTTAGCTCTGACTAAGAAATTTGGGTGCAGTCATTGCCCACAACTAGCCGACACAATCAATGAAGTATACCATTATAATATATGTTATTGTTATACATCCATCAACTAATAATTATTAGTAATTTAACTTTCCAATTTCCTAATTTTGTAAATTAAAAGTAACTTTGTTTTTCTCTTGCATGTGCACACACTGTGCACATCATTCAAATTTGGCAGCAATCTTTGGTCAGTTCCATTCAAACTCTACAGGTTAACAAAGCATGTGCGTTAATGGTAAAAAAATACAACAGCTTGGGCGCCATTTTGTAAACGGCAGGAAGAAAGACTACTCCGACTAAAATTAGCATTAAAATAAGTCAAATGTGAGAGTGATAAAAAAAATAAGGAATATCAGTCCCTAAAGTGACATAGAGGTCCCATGGTAAATATGGTTAAGATTGGAAGAAGTATGGAAGAGAAAGGCACAAGAGAAAAGAACACCGGAGCAGCGAAGGTACAGAGCCCTGGGGTGGAGTACTCAGAGCCGCAGAATGAGGACCAGGATTCGGCCATTCTTCACGAGCTACGGGGATTACGGAAAGAACACGCTTATGTGGTAGGAGAAAACAAGAGAGCATTGGCGAGGCTAGAAATGAAAATGAAGGAGCTCAAGGACAGAACATCGTCCTTGGAGCAGAGAGTAGCTCACATGCAGGAGAGAGTGGGAAATACTGAAGACGGGATGGCGCGGATGGAACGGGCTGCGACATTTTCACTCCGGAAGAGTACCAAACTTGCAGAGAAATGTAATGACTTGGAGTCGAGGATGAGGCGCAAAAATATACGAATTCATGGCGTCCCAGAAGCGGTGGAAAAAAATTACACCATTAGCTTCATAACGCAATTTATTAAATCCAAGATCCAATTCACAGAGGGGATGGTCTTGTGCACCGAAAGCGCACATCGCTCGCTAATAAACAAACCAAAGGACAGCTCGGTCCCCCCGAGAGCAATCATTGTACGATTCCTGGAGTATAAGGTGAAAGAACACGTGATAAAACAAGCCTGGAAACAGAAGATTTGTTATGAGGGACAAACTGTCTATTTCAACCAAGACTACACAACGGAGGTCCAAAAGAAAAGGAAGCAGGTGAGAGAAATCATCAAGCAGCTGAGGAAGAGGAATGTGAAGGTGAGGTCTCCCTATCCAGCCAAACTACAAGTGTTTTTGGACACGGGAACAAAGACATTCACTACAGTGGAAGAAGCGGCGCCTATGCTGAAGGAGATGGGCATCAATCTGAAGGAGGACAGATTGGAGAAAATTCACCATATGGTGGCGCAGACCACATCGGTAACCGGACATAGGGGAAAACGGAGGCAGCCCGGAATGATAGAGGCGGATCTGAGGGTCCTCCTGAAGTGATGACGTCATCCGCAAGGGTACCGTTAAATATCATCTATATGTAGGTATGCATAATTGCGGGTATCTATAGAGAGGTTAATTTTCACGAATTGTAAGGAAAGGAGTGGGAAGGAAGGAAGAGAAGAAAAGAAAAGAAAAAGAGGGAGGAAATAAAAGAAGGAAAAAAAAACAAAAAACCCGAATAGTTACATAGCTCATTAGATTAGAAGAAAAATGTGTTCCTTAAGGAGTAGTATCGAGGAATTTTGAGGAGGTTGAGTTTTTAGGACTGTTGGAACCCTAAGCCATGGATTTCAACATTAAAACTCCGGTACAAACTCTTCTGGAGTTTTCAAAATAAATTGCATTTAACAGACTTTCAGCACAACTTCAGAAGGGGAAAAGGGGGGGTAACAGAAGACTTCCCATGATGCCACTGGCTGTATAAAAGCACCCCCTCTCCCACAAGCCGACCTCTCCAAGCCGGTTGACCATCGGAACAAGGAGCAGACACAGCGCGCTGAAGTCTTTTTGCTGGCAAAAAGACTTAACTCTTCAAACTGGATCCAAGAGTCCATATGATCACCGATCATATGCAAAAGTTTGTGTTTGTGTATATGGTATTCATTCACGAACGGGGAATTAAGGCATTGTTGACTTTCTCTCCGAGCCCTGCAGAAGCACACGGTGTTTGAGAAAAGTCCCCAGCAGAGACGCGGTCTCTACAACCCGAGTGAAGCGGTTTTCCTTGCCTGAGAGAAGGACGACGCCGTATCACCGGTAACGTGCAGTTTTGTCCGGCCGACAGAACGGCCCCCACCCACAGCTTCGTAACCGCTTGTTGACTGTGGACGTTTCTTCAAACTTCGCCGCCCCGGACATCTTTTCCTCAACATGTTCAGAGGTTAGGTTTGGGCAGAATAACAGTTAGGTTGAAAGGATATAAACGTTTTTCATTTTATGAAGTTTGGTTTTGTTTGTGTGAAACTGCTATCTTAGTGCTCGCAGGCTATCTGCACACGTGATCAGCTTTGTGTTCTGTGTTTATGTGTTTTTAAAGTTAAGACAAACTTTATTTAAAGGGTGATTTTAAACACAGAGTGTTGCTCATAAAGCGCCGTCCGCGCTTATGCATTTTAACCCTTGAACCCTTGAAATAATATTTCTTTAAATATTATTTCAATAAATAAAGGCAGCTAATGAGACACCGTTGAGAATTAGTCATCCAGAAGGTTGGTTTTATTCAGCAGATCATTCTTTAAAACATTATTTTATTAAAATAATATTTTATCTGATCTTGCATTGTGAATGGTTGTCTAAAGGTATACTGATTACTGCCTAAGTTGGTTCCAAGACTAACTTAACTTCATTTCCAGATTCTTCAAGATAATCCTTGGTTCTCAGACATAAATAACATTGCATGGTAATGTTGCATCACTCTTTTGGTCATGATTTTCAATCATCTTTAATCAACTTGTTTATATTGTACATAGCCCATTAGTCTTCGTTATTCTTTAATTTTGCTTGGTAGTTTAGTTGGATTGTTTGTAGCAAAGTAAAGAGTTTGTTGATTGAAATATGTTTGACTTTGAGTTGACTTATTTTTGTTAATAAATTCTTGTATTTTAAGAAATTGTGTGAATTCATTCCATGTGTGTACAGAGTTTATGCTGTTCAATAATGTCAGAGCTTGGCTCACACCTTTCAACTTTCTCCTAATAACATCGCCTTACTGGGCTGGTATTCACAGAACAACCCTTAACAGACCGAAATATTATTTGATAAAATATTAAAATATTAATATTAAATATTAAATAATATTGTCAGATTAATAATCACAACAGGACTTTAGACAACTATTAGGAAGTTGTTAATGCACTAGGTACTTTTCCATTAGAGAGCATCACAGCTTTCTGATGATGGGACTCTTGGAAGACTTATGTTCATGTTATAGGCAACGTTTGGAAGTTCCTGTTCTAATAAGTGTGTTTATGCTCTGTTTTT
Organism: Crenichthys baileyi; assembly: GCA_036173005.1. Taxonomy (NCBI): domain Eukaryota; kingdom Metazoa; phylum Chordata; class Actinopteri; order Cyprinodontiformes; family Goodeidae; genus Crenichthys; species Crenichthys baileyi. The sequence goes on from JAHHUM010000019.1 coordinate 648,103, forward strand.
GATTTTTCATTTTCTTTGAGGTTATGGTGTGTGTAACGTATTTGTCTTTTCAAAAAGGTGACAGGTCCAACACAACTTTAGACATAAATTAAAGAATTAGACTCAATTAAAGAACTGCTCGATAACTCCAGGAGAGTTACGGTGTGTAGAAGCCCCAAAGAATGCTCGATAGCTTTATTACAAGAGACACACTTAAGGGAGATCGAACACAGAAAATTGAAAAGGGTCTAGGTAGGTCAGGCATTTTATGCTTCATTTGGAAAAAGGAGGGGAGTAGCGATCTTTTAAAAAAAGGGTTATTGTTTGAAGTTGATAAAGAGATTAAGGATAAAGAAGGAAGGTACAGGGGTTGGACAATGAAACTGAAACACCTGTCATTGTAGTGTGGGAGGTTTTATGGCTAAATTGGACCAGCCTGGTAGCCAGTCTTCATTGATTGCACATTGCACCAGTAAGAGCAGAGTGTGAAGGTTCAATTAGCAGGGTAAGAGCACAGTTTTGCTCAAAATATTGAAATGCACACAACATTATGGGTGACATACCAGAGTTCAAAAGAGGAAAAATTGTTGGTGCACGTCTTGCTGGCGCATCTGTGACCAAGACAGCAAGTCTTTGTGATGTATCAAGAGCCACGGTATCCAGGGTAATGTCAGCATACCACCAAGAAGGACGAACCACATCCAACAGGATTAATGTGGACGCAAGAGGAAGCCGTCTGAAAGGGATGTTCGGGTGCTAACCCGGATTGTATCCAAAAAACATAAAACCACGGCTGCCCAAATCACGGCAGAATTAAATGTGCACCTCAACTCTCCAGTTTCCACCAGAACTGTCCGTCGGGAGCTCCACAGGGTCAATATACACGGCCGGGCTGCTATAGCCAAACCTTTGGTCACTCATGTCAATGCCAAACGTTGGTTTCAATGGTGCAAGGAGCGCAAATCTTGGGCTGTGGACAATGTGAAACATGTATTGTTCTCTGATGAGTCCACCTTTACTGTTTTCCCCACATCCGGGAGAGTTACGGTGTGGAGAAGCCCCAAAGAAGAGTACCACCCAGACTGTTGCATGCCCAGAGTGAAGCATGGGGGTGGATCAGTGATGGTTTGGGCTGCCATATCATGGCATTCCCTTGGCCCAATACTTGTGCTAGATGTGCGTGTCACTGCCAAGGACCATTCTTGAGGACCATGTGCATCCAATGCTTCAAACATTGTATCCTGAAGGCGGTGTCGTGTATCAGGATGACAATGCACCAATACACACAGCAAAACTGGTGAAAGATTGGTTTGATGAACATGAAAGTGAAGTTGAACATCTCCCATGGCCTGCACAGTCACCAGGTCTAAATATTATTGAGCCACTTTGGGATGTTTTGGAGGAGCGAGTCAGGAAACGTTTTCCTCCACCAGTATCACGTAGTGACCTGGCCACTATCCTGCAAGAAGAATGGCTTAAAATCCCTCTGACCACTGTGCAGGACTTGTATATGTCATTCCCAAGACTAATTGACGCTGTATTGGCCGCAAAAGGAGGCCCTACACCATACTAATAAATTGTTGTGGTCTAAAACCAAGTGTTTCAGTTTCATTGTCCAACCCCTGTATGTTATGGTGGTAGGACATATAGGACATATGATAATCTCAGTAATAAATGTATACTTCCCAAATGAAGAGAAAGATACTTTCCTTGATCAAATAGTCAAAATAAAAACTAATGATGTAGAAGGACTAATTCTGATGGGGGGTGACTTCAATATGGTTCAAAACAATGTATTAGATAGGTACCCTTCAGATTATGGAACACAGCCAAAGAGATCTAGAATGATGAATAATATTACCAAGGAACTTGGTCTTATTGATGCATGGAGAAATATCAACCTCAACAAAAGAGACTATACATTCTACTCACATCCACACAAAAGTTACTCTCGAATAGATTACCTGTATATATCTCAGCAACATATACATAAGGTAATAAAATCTAATATAGAAAGTATAACTATTACTGATCACGCACCTATTGTGTTAACATTAAATACAGATGATGAAACGTGTTTCAGATATTGGAGAATGAACGTGTCATTTATATCCTATGAAAATATTGTAAAGGAATTAAAGGAAACACTTAAGGATTATTTCGAAATAAATGATAATGGTGAGGCTCACCAACAATTTCGTGGGAAGGAGGGAAAGCGGTGATAAGATGAAAAATAATATAAATTTCATCCAGACTCAAAAGGGCTCGAATGAAAGAACAAAGGGAATTGGAAAATAAAATCAAAGATCTGGAAATAAAACATAAATTGGGGGATAAAAATATAATGGGCGAGCTTATAAAGGCAAAAAATAAATTAGAGGAGGTATTAACTGTTAAAGCAGAGGGATCACTATGCTTTAGAAATCAAAGATATTATGAAATGGGAAATAGGGTGAGTCGTCTACTGGCATTTGAACTTAGAAACGGCCAAACAAATAGATATGTTACTAAAATAAAACATCCCTCAAGTTTGCAGGATAGGACACAACCCAGAGAAATGGCTGAAGCGTTTGCAGAGTATAACAGAAAACTATATGATGACACAGACAACAACCCAAGAAAAAGGAATATCCTCTTTTCTCAAAGGAATTAATCTCCCAACGGCGTCAGAAGAAGAAACACTGGAAATGACTCGACCAATAACTTCACAGGAAATTTTGAGTGTCATTAAAAATCTTAAAAATAATAAATCTCATGGGACAGACGGACTGCCAGGAGAGTTCTACAAAACATTTAAAGAAGAATTAACACCAGCCTTAAGTAAGGTATTTGATTATGCTCTACCCACCTAAAACGTGGTCTGAAGCCATTATATCAGTAATACATAAGGATGGTAAAGACCCAACTATGGATATAGACCCGTGAGCTTACTATGCAATGACTTGAAAATCTTAACGAGTATATTAGCGCAAAGAATGCAAAAATATATAAACAAATTGATCAATCCAAACCAAACAGGATTTATACCTCGCAGGCATGGAGCAAATAATATTAAATGGATATTAAATATGGTGTCACAGATGAAAACCCACAACGCTCGCTTCTGATGAGTTTGGATGCCCAAAAAGCTTTTGATAGGGTAAGATTGAGTCTTCTATATCAGACATTGCTGCCCTTTGGGTTTTCACAACAATTTGTGGAATGGGTGAAAGTTATTTACAAAAATCAAAAATCCCGAATTCAAGTTAATGAGCATTGCACAGAATTTTTTGATCTTAAGAGAGGAGTTAGACAGGGTGATTGTTTGAGCCATTACTATTTGCAGTTAGTATTGAACCGATGGCAGTAGCATTAAGACAGAATAAACAAATCCAGGGAATAAGAAATGAGGGAGGGGGGGAACATAAAATATCGCCGTTCGTCGATGATCTATTAGTACTCTTAACGGAACCAAACCGGTCAGTACTAGCACTACTAGAGAGTCTTAGAGAATACGGAAATATTTCTGGATATATGACTAACGAAAGCAAATCAGTAGCAATGATGTTATCAGGTGAATGTCCAACACGACTAAAAGAAGAAGTGAAGTTCAAATGGACTATTAAAGGGTTTAGATATCTGGGTGTAACCATCACACCTCAAATTTCGCAATTATTTGAAGCAAATTCTGGAAAACTGATGAAGGATATTGTAAAAGACCTAGAGAGATGGGAGATTTTACCATTGACCCTCAGCGGAAGGGTAGAAACAATTAGAATGAATGTCTTGCCAAGATTACTGTTTGTATTTCCAATGCCTTCCAATAGCCATTCCCATTTCCTTCTTTAAATAAAAGAATATCAAAGCTTGTGTGGGGAAATAAAAAAGCGAGAATTAAACTTAAAATACTTCAATCCTCAAAGAATAATGGAGGGTTGGGCCTGCCGGATTTGAGGAAATATTTCTGGGCCGCTAATCTAAGAGCCATAGCTCTAGGGATATCAAAGGATGAAGAGACAACATGTGTATATGTGGAACAAAGGGCATGCCCAAACTTAGCTCTAGATACACTACCATTTACAACAAAGATGGTTAGAAAAAATCTTAAGATTCAAAACTGCTGTATTAAGGAAACAATTAATATATGGTCAAGGATAAAAAAGGTGTTTAAATTACTTGATTCAATATCAAAAAATGCAAGAATAGCTAAGAAACGGGGGCTTGATATTTATAGCACAGCTTTTTATAGGACCAAAGATGAAATCTTTTGAACAGATTCAGAGGGAATTTAATATACAGAAAACAGACTTCTATAGATATCTCCAACTCAGGCACTATCTTCAAACTCATAAGGAATGGCAGAGAATTGCAATAGACATGACTAAGATCGAAGAAACTTTACTGTCAATAGCAAAAGGTAAACTTAAAAAAGGCCTGATTTCAAAGCTGTACAAAAGCGTACAATATGAATCTAATATCAAAAATACAGAGATTAAAGAGAAATGGGAGTTGGAGGCTAATATGACAATAACAGATGAAGAATGGGAGGAACATTTAGCTCAGGACATGAACTAATAGCCCAGCATGGAGGGAGTTTGACTGGAAAGTTAAGATGTGTTTTTTAGCACTCCAATCATCACATCTAGGTACAGTAGTAGGGTTTCTCGGTTTTGCTGGAGAAATTGTGGTGGGGTGGGAGACTTTACTCATATATTTTGGGATTGTCCAAAAGTGGTCAAATTCTGGGAAGATGTACAAACAGATGAAAAACATTTTTGGCATTCATTTAGATTTGGAACCATCTGTATAAATTCTGGGAGTAATTTCCTCAGATAGGATAAGCAAAAGTTATAAGTACTTAATTAGAGTCTTGCTTCTGATTGCGAAGAAATGTATTACATCTGCCTGGCTGAGTCCACATCCTCCCAGCATTATGCAGTGGAGAGATAGAGTAAAAAAGATCTGTACTATGGAAAAAACAACAGCTAGACTACAATTTAAGGTAAAGACGTTTGAATCAAAATGGAAACCAATAAAAAGATTCGTATTGGAATCTTGACACCGTTATTTACAGTCTTGTACAGTAGTATAAGGGACTTTGGACTAGAGTGAGCGCCATTACTACTATGTACTATGAAGCTTTTTTTATGTCTAATGTTATGACTTTCATTGTAATTATTGTGGATTTAAATGTTCATAGCTGTAGTTAATGTATATTAACCTTTATTAATGGGGCCATTGTTTATCCGAAGGAGTTGTATTTGTAAGTCTATCCCTTCGCAGATAGTCCCCAGATGATTTGAGGCAGAGTCGAAATTAAACAATATGTATAATTAATGTAGATTAAATATCCAAACGGAAGAATTGTATAAATGTGATCCAAATAAGATGTAAAATGTAAACTGGTATAACGATGAATCTGTATACATGTTAAGACTATTGGATAATAAATAAAAAGTAAAAAAAAAAAATACAACAGCTTTTGAAACTTCTTCAATATGTAAGGGGTCTAAAGTTTGGGAGCACCTCACGTTAGGTGACAATATTTGGATGCACTGCCAGGGATATTGGCTTTACACAGAAACAGACAGGGATGCATGAGCATCAAACACCAATGATGAGCTAGCAGAAAAGACAAAACCAATGTACATTTTTAAGCAGTTGTATAAATTCTAAACATGTTTTTCTGCAAAATTTTCCACTGACTAAATGTTTGAGGAAACATTTAGACTAGAATCTGGACCCACAATTGTCTTTCTCTGCTTGTGATTGTATGTTTAAGTAACTAAAATCTAACCATTCTTGTTACGGTATACACGACCAGCTCGTTTAACATGGGAAGATTTATATTTAAAGAGCTATTAGAAAGTTTACTGCAAACTGCATGCGCTGCAAGGGATCTGCAATCAATGTTGTGTAAGATGGTATATAAATAAACTCTAGGAAGGCATTAAAGTTAGGTGACCTGGTTCTAATGGCACTCAAGTCACATGCCTTTATTAGAACAAACCAATTTTTGTTGACAAAGTTGCATTTAACTTGCCTGAGCTCTAAATAAGTGAAGTATAAGTTATTAAGTACATCCATTTTTAACTTATGTATTTAATAACATGGGTGTTTGTCTTAAAGTCAAATACTCATGGCCTAAAAAGTCCTAAACTGATCTTGCTGAAAGTTTTAGAAACACTGTTCTAAGCACAAGGCCTTTGCTTTCTCTATAAACGTGATTTACAGCAACGTGCGGTTTCCTCTGCGGTTGGACATTAAAATGCTGATAAAAGAGAAAATAAACTATTTTGTTTTGTTCACCTTTTTTCTGTTTTGCTCTCTAAATTACACTTTAACTATTTAGACATGTGGGAAAATGCATTATACAGGATAACAAATGAATTTTTCAGACCTTCATTCTACACTGTTTTCCCATTATATTACAAGGGTGTGAGCCTCTGGGAAGATATTACCTTTGTGCTGGAGCTCTTGTAACATGAAATGACAAATTGATAAAAGCATCACACCGACCTCTGAGGAGGGTATGCATATAATACTTTAATTCTACTGGTTGGAGCATGCACAGCCTCTGAAATTTCACTGCCAAATTTATCTTATTTTGCCAACTTATTTTTATATCTAGCTCCTCTATTTGTGGATTAGGGGTAATATACAGGCGCGGGCCTTCTGCATAGTCAAATCATTTGGAATTGCCACATTAAAAAAAAAGGAAGAATGCAGTCGAGGTGCAGCCGGAGCCATCCTCCTGGATTTGGGCAAATTCAACTGATGCAAAACAAGGAATTAATTTGAGGGGAGCGGCTTGCGTGCAGAGCTTGGCGCTCTGACAAAGATGAATGGCATCATTCCAAGCGAATGGTAATTTCACTTTTTGTGACAGTGCTTTAGAGGAAAAGCGACTCTGAGCGCACAAAGCATTTGCAATCCCATTGAGGGTCCTTGGTACCTGCCTATCAGACACTACACATTGTTTACCAATCATCTGATATTGATTGGTTTCAGACTAAAGTTTGAAGACGAATTAGACGGAGAGAAGGTTAAGTCCTAACCTTGAAAGATTTAGTGTCTATTCAGGCCACATGTAGGACTCTCCTCGGCTCACTTGGAGAATAGAGAACTTTTAAATTCAATAGGGGGTGTGGGGGACACAAAACGTGTCACATTCACCGAGTGAATCCACTGGAAGAAACGCAGAAGAACACCCAAAAAGCATAATCTTTCTCCCAGTTGATAGAAATGGTAATTGTATGTGTGGGATAATACTTTGAAGCCAAGGCCCCGGTCGGACAGACTGCCTATTTAGGTTAAAAAAGGGGCAACAAAACAGCTCCTTCTTAACGCCTTTGTTCACTTCTCCACTCTTTTAAATGTTTAATGAAAAAGAAACTTCAAATCCACTCTCCGTCTTCTTCTCAATGTGGCACCTATCACTCTTGGGTGCATGGACACATTGTATTATGGAAATCTGTGATATGTAGCGATCATTCCCATGAATCATTTTCTCTTTAATATTCAGAGCCTTTAGGAATCCGATTTTCATCCTCTCGAGGTGGACAAAAACATTCTGTGACATAAAGTACATCATTTGAATACTTGTTCTTTGTTGCAAACCTGAATTGACAGAAGTTTTGAGGATGAGAGGAGATGAACATGTGCTTCATATATCCACCCTCTCCTGAATTGTTCTGCTTCTGCTTCAGATGGTGCATTGATGCTCTGGAACCAACAAGCAAATGATAGAGCACCTCAGTACACAAGGAGCATCCAGTTAACATGCTGCACAAGTGATGTTCTGACAAATTGACCTTCATTTTTAGATATTTTTCATAGGGTCAGGAATCCAGTCAGCCTGTCAGGATGTACCATGTCCCAGCATGAGCTTGGAGTTCTAAATGGACCACTGAGTCACCATCACAGCTGGGCCACACCATTTAACATTCGTGTCTCTACATCCCCCCCCCTCCAGTGATGACTCCTCTACTCGACTGCAAAGCTCTCCAGCCCACTCGACCTCCCGACACGGAGCAGAATAAGTGCAGGCAGAGCTAACCAAACAAGATGCCCAGGTTAGAGGTCAAATTTGAAGAGTGTATGCAAGGCCTGTGGTATGGAGGAAGGAAAAGAAAGCAAACACCGCCTATGTAAAGTGAGTTGTTCTGTTAGAGATCATCTCTTTAGCTGAAGAGAAAAAAGAACATTGTGAGGACATCTTAACTTTAGCAGTGCACACCACAAGTCCAACAGCTCTTTTCATATCGACTGGTCAGGTGCAATAGTGCAGCTCACAGGAAGCAAAAATTGATCATGGATCAGAGAGGGCTGCTAAAGATGAAGGTGCGCCTGTCATTACAGGAAGACAGATGAGCAGAAGCTCAGAGGGCAGAGAGAGCAGGACGGCAGGGCTTCTGTACATCATCATGAAAGTAACCTCTCTAGCCCAGGGAGAGAAACCTATATCGCGTGTCTGTTATCAAAAACATTTGCACAAAATTAACAGTGCAACAAGTTTATTGGAGCAGTAACAAAGGCAAGGCCAAGCTCAACCAATTGTAGTAACAGTGAGTTAAAAAGAACAGGCAGAAGCAAAAGCTTTTTCGAGAAACTAAATAAGAGAAAAAATACTTCTTTTTTTAGTAATCAAGTATGAGCATGCCAATATGAATATAGTTATTAGTTTTGAGCTTTTTAAGACACATTTAAACTGTTCTTTTTAGAGTGGAATGATCACACTAAAAACTTTAATGAGTTAAAAAAAAGTTATTAATTGTGTATTTCCCTATTGAACAGAGGGTTGAATTTCGAAATACAGGCAAAGATACAAATATACACCCCAATTAACATTTGAATAAATGTCCCTTGGAAATTTGCAATGAAACTACAGATTTTTTGCAGCCATCAACAAGGTCCTGTCATAATTCCTGCTGGCTTTTAGTTGGCATCAGTAGAGGTAATTTAAATTTGTTGTTTATCCTAGGACTTAGTTCATGGCTGCATAATAGTTATAGTGTAGTTGAAAAAAAATTGTACTAATAGTGGTGTACAAATTTGAGCCTTTAATTTTGAGAATGTTCAATGCCCCAAAAGAAAATTCTAATCGTGCCCACAACTAGTGTATATAAACTTCTTACCAGTGCTGTTCGCATGATTTTATTAACAATCATCAGAAGGCATAATTTTTATAAAAATGTTTAGCAACAAAGAAATCCCCTGTTATTCTGAACTATGATAGCATAAGTGCAGACTCACATACTCTGAACGAGGCTTCAGAGCTTAGCTAACCCTTGCAGCTTGACCGTCAGCCCTCAGCTTTGAATACGAACAGCACTTAAACTTTACCCTTTTCAAACAGCAGAGCACAAAGAGAGGACCACATCAGCAGCCTGCTGATCATCCCCACAGATGGCTGAGCATGGACAACAGGCAGGTCCCTAGGCACGTCCCCCTCATAATGTCCTCACATCCCACCCCCTCTGCCCGTCTTGCACTGGGTTAAGGACTGTATACGCTGCTCCCACATGAGACTAGATAAGTGACGTTTCTTTTGATGAAGGGTAGGAGAGAGCTGGGTAAAGGGGGACTAGCTGGTACTGCAGCTGTCCCACTGGTTGTGTCTACCACCTGAATCCCCAGCCACCCAACACCACCTCCACCACTGCAACCCCTCTCACCCCTCAACAGCAGCAGGTTCCTCCTACAGAGTGAAAAAAAAACACGCTTCATTACGTCCTCTCTCCCCGGAGCAGCCAGGGGCCTTTCAGTGCAGATAAGCCTCTTAGACATGAAGTAGCGCTCAGTGCTGCATTTGAGTGACAGCAGGAAGGTTTAGCCATTCACTGGACAATGCTCACATTCTCTGGCTTTAATCTAGGAGGCGGACAATGATCTGTTTTTTAAGGCCTCATCTCCTCTGCTTTTCCCACAGCAGTAGGTGACTGGCACAAGGAACAGAAAAAGAGACAGAGAGGGCCGAAGGCCGGCTGGGAGAGTACGCCGCTATCTCCTAAGGCCCCCGTGTTTCTTTGACAGTCCAGACTGAGGTGGGATGAGAGAGGGTGCAGCACAACGAGGTTGAGGTGGAGTGGGGTGGAGGGCTGAAGTGTTGACTGAAAGGCAAAACGCATCAGTCACATGCAAACACGCACATATACACGCATGGGCATGAACAATCCCTGGTGATGGTTGAGTGCGTTTGTGTGACAGACAGGCAGGTGAGAGGCCTACTAGTGACGTGGCTTAGAGCGATGCTTTGTCATTCTTATCTGCTCCTACCACTGACATCCATCCCTCCTCGGCTATTGTGCAAATGTCTATGATCTATTTATGAGCATGTTAATGCGCCGGCAGTGACGGAAAAAAGAAGTTAAGATGGTGTGAAAGGAAATTGGTTCAGATTTAATGATACATTGTAACCCTACAACCTCCAAGGCACTAATGTGTTCAGATGCACCATCTGTTATACTGTTTGAACTAAGTTAACCTTTGCTGACACTTACAGCAACAGAAGATAATTCCTAGAAAGCATGAAAACCAGAAATATTTTTTTATTAGTTAGAGTTGTGTGTATCAGCTGTTGCAAGTGTTTGCAAGAGTTCCATTTGCACTGATTTAAAAATGCCACGAAAAAAATATTCGTCCACTTAGACTTTGTGTTTAAATTTTTTCACATTTACTGTAAATGTGTCAGATAATCAAAAACATTTTAATATCAGACAAAGATAACCTGAGTAAAAACAAAAATGCAGTTTTCAGATATTGGTTTCCTATGAAAGGGAAAAAGACAAACCACCCAAACCAAGCGCAGCACGCTTGGCAGCATCTCTGCCATCAAGCATTTGTGATACCTGGCAGTGAGTCTTTTACATGACTTTTACATGGTGTTCTGTCCAACTTTTCTTTGCAGAATTTTTTAATTCAGACATATTGGAGGTTTTTCAGGAGGTAATGCCTGTTTCAGGTATTACCACAGAATCACAATCGTAATCAAATCTTATGCTTTTTATAGTCCTGCTTAATTCCTTGAGTGCGCTTGAGCTTAAGATCACCAACCAATGGTCACATTCTGTTTCAAGTTTATCTTAATTATATTGATAGCAGAATTCCCGTTTTCATCAATTAGCAAGTAGTCCATGTTCTGAAGAAGCAACGCAGCCCAAGACCATGAAACTACTGCTGCACCAATGTGTTTGACTGTAGGTATGATATGCTTTTTTTGATAATGTTTTTGTTTTTTGGCAGATGTAACAAGATGCATACCTTAAAATTATACTTTTGTCTCATCAGTCCACAGAATAATTTCCCAAATGTGATACTGGTTTGTTGTTTTTTCAGTCAGAACTGCAGTTTGCTGGACTTCTAAATCCTATGTAACACTCTCCAGATTGTTAAATAGATGACTTTATTTCTCATCTGAGTTTTGAATTTCTTTGAATTGAGAAATATTAAAAGCCTACTTCATGTTGTCAGACATCTCCGTTTTAAGTGATTTTACGGTTCTACTGGTCAGACAGGGATCAAGTTTACTGTGGGTAATGACAAGTTCATTTATAATTTAACAAGGTGGACAATTATGTTTTCACAAAGCTCCAGGCTGGTTTGGATAACTTTTTTTCAATTAAATAAATAAAATCTTCCATTTGAAAACAGCTTTTTGTGTTTTCTCTGGTTATATTTGTCGGATATTAAAATTTGGTTTGATGATCTCACAGATTTAAGTGTAACAATGCTAAAACAAGAAATCTGCAAGGGTGCAAATGCATTTTACAGCAATAGATATATTTAGATATATTTCTAATTTGTAATGTTTTTAATTGTATTTTTTGGATAGTACAAGTCATTTACATTATGTAGAACTGCCACTGTGACACTTAATATTCAGTGTGATTCACAGAGCTACATTAAAATAATTTAATGAAAATAACTGGAAGTCAAATATGTTGCGTTCTGACTGTTTATCTGATGGAAAGGTATACTTTCAAAGTATATTTCTAAGGCCAAAATGAACAAATATTACAAGGAAAAACACATCGTCAGTGTGCCAAAGAGATGGGGGAATAATTTTAGAGTCACCTCACACTTCAGACTAGTTTGTTTTACTCCCCCGAGTGTAAACATCCACACCTCATCTACAATAAACAGACAGCTTATAATACTGAACGAGCAAGAGAAGCGAAGCTGAAGCCATTCAAATAGACATTTGGGGTCCGGCGTGTGTGTGTGTGTGTGTTTGTTTGCATTAGTGTGTGAACGGGAGGCCAGCATACGGAAACATGCCCTTCAAGTGAAATCCCTTAAAAATCCCTTCAGTGTCAATCACTGCACCACTTATTACTCTAATTGGATTAAGGCTACAGTTTGGGCTTCTGTATGCCTCTCTGTGTCTGGATGTGGTCTTACCAGCAGCTCTAGCAGGTAACTTTGTGATTAAGAAAAATTTGACTTTAACAGAGTCCTCTCTATGTAGTTGTATTAAACTGCCTTGCAGAAATATTCAAAACCCTGGATATTTTTCATATTTCGCCATGTTACAGCCCGAAGTATAATAGTATTTTATTGAGAGTGTATGTGAAAGGCTGACTGTATTGTATAATTGTGAAGCGGAGGCTAAATTATTTGTTTTATCATTTTTTACAAAGAAAAATCTCCTTTTTTCTGATACCCCTAAATAAAATCTAGTGCAACCTACTTCCTCTGAAATCATCTACTTAGTGAACAGAGTCTACCTGTGTGGATTTCGGTCTCAGTATTAATCTAGCTAATCTGTGAAGGTCTATTAGAGACCATTAGCAAACAACAAGCATCATGAACACCAAGGAGCACAGCAGATATGTCAGATTTAAACTTGTAAATTTGTTTAAGGCAGTGTTTGGTTAAAAAACTGTACCTTTAGCTTTAAACATCTTACAGAGCACTGTTAAAAAACATTTTCGAAGATGGAAATAATGTGTCACAGGGGAGCAGGTAACCCTGGAAAGCTGCCTCAAGAGGCAGAATCTGTCAACAGGAGAGCTGTTAGTGGTGGACTTCGTAAAACCTGGCTCTTTTGGAACAGTAGCAAGAAAGCTATTGTTAAAAGAAAGCAATATGAAGTTTAAAAAAATTAACGCATCACACTAAACACACCTTCCCACATGACTGACACTTGGTGGTGGCGGATGTTGTTTTTTTTCAGCGTGGACAAGGTGACTGCTCAGAAAGCCAAACTTTAAAGATTTTTATTTGTAAAAGAGGTTGAAAACCATGTATCATTTTCCTTTCACTCCACAAATAAATGCTACTGTGTTGGTCAATCAAATTAATTCCCCCAAAATACACTCCGTTAAGGTTTGTGGCTGTTCTGTGAAAAAATATGTTTTCAAGCACTTCCAAGAGTATAATTGTATAACATATACCAAAGGTATCAATTGTTTATATGTGCAAATATTTTTTTACCGTATCCTGAAAGGTTTTTTGTACTGAATGGCTTTTGACTAATTTTGACTTTTGACAAAAAGGTATCGCCACTGTAACCGACAAAAAAGGTTTACAACATCAGCATATGTGCTGACAAGTGTCAAAAAGCACTCAACAAGTGTTTGTGGCAGCATGAAATGTTACTGAATGATGAATAAAACAGTTTTTAGATTCAACCGCACATTTTTCAGATTAAGCAGCAGGACTAAGGCGAGACCATCACAGATTTTCTTTTCTTTCAACCTGGCAGTTTTCAGCCCTTTTTTGAGTGTCGCCTGCACATAGAGACAAAAGTTCCCTTACGCTATTCAGCGTGTCTTCATCACCTCACCCTTACCTTCTTTGCTTCTCTTACAGCCCCACCGCCATTAGTCTCACACACCTCATCACCAACCTAACACTTCAAGCCATGAAAACTCATATCCTCCACACACCTTTACCTCCTTTGAGGGCACAAAATTGTAAAATCTTGCATCTAGTAGCAAACAATATTAACCACTATCCATCACTGTGTTGTCCTTTGTAAAGCGTAACTTGGTTCGATAAAGAGCACTGTAACACCCCCCCGCCACACACACACACAGAAGCGCACACATGCAGAGGAAACAGACACATCCATTCATGAACTGACGGATCATCTTGAAGACATTAGATACAAGAAGGTCTGCTTCATGCCCAAAATGTAAGACTAAATACCACAGAGGGAAAAAAGAGGTAAAGAAGGAGGCAGTCAAGTGGTAAGATAGACATATCAGAAGACAGACAGCATAAAGACAGATTGGCCAATTAGACAAACACACAGAGAAAGATAATTTCATTACACAGAGGGATTGACATGGCGGGGATTGAGACAATGGACTGATTCAGTGCGCAGCAGAATGTTTATGTCGCCCGTCAGTCCGCTTCACCACTGTCCCCCTGACTGCTTGCAGCTGACAACCCCCCCTCCCCCCCCCAACACACACACACACACACACACACACACACCCACTCCCCCCACACACACACAAAACTCCACGCACCTCACATACGTTCGGCCGTGAAGTTAATGTTCATACACGCCCACGACAAAAAAAGACTGAGATCGTGTGTGTAAGAAGAAGGGGACAAATGAATGAATGAATGAATTAATTAATTAATTAATGAATGAATGGGCCTCTTTTTGACTGTTTTTTATACCTTTATCTAAGGATGCTGTGTTTAGTTTCAGGAAATACCAGTCATGTATGCTTCCAGCTAGATCTGTGCTGATGACTACATCCTCAAACCTCAACGTTAGTGCACTTTATTATCTTTCTACTGGGTATGAGTGGAGATATAAAGAAGATGTCTTCAGACAGTTTATTTCTGATTTTACTATTTTATTCATTCAGTGGATCTAAAAATTGTACACACTTGGATAAAATTCCAGTTTTACATAATAAAAAAAATGAGAACATGATGTTTAGTGTTTAGTTACTTTTTTACAAATATACAATACAGTTCAACTGAAAAAAATAAAGAAGATGCATCAACCCCATTGCATAACTTTGCACACTTGTAAACTGATATTAACTTCGTGATATTTGCCCACTCCACCTTGTTAAGCATTCTTGTTTCTCTTGAAATCTACAATCATCTCCTGCAAAACTTCATCCAGATCATAAAGTTGCAACCACTACGTGATTAGCAATTCTGTTTTTGTGCCAACAACACATTTTAGTAATGTGGCCAAAATGTTCACATTTGTCTTCATCATATTCTAAAATATTCTCCTACAAGGTCTTTGGCAGATTTTAGCTGGAACCGCATGTTTTTTAAGAAAGAAAAGCTTCTGTCTTGCAACCTTCCTCCTTAGTCCAGACATAAAGAAGAGGGAAGATTGTTGTTACACAGAGAACACAAGAAGTACTGGCCAGAAACTCTCACAGTCCCTCTATGTTTCAGATGACTTAGAAGCCTCCCTAACAAGTTTATATCCAATCTTTTGATCAGATTTGGAAAAATGTGCATGTATTTGTAATGTTATTATTATATCATATTTATTCTAAATATGGTGATTGCCTTCACTGTGCCATAGTGCATATAGAGGATAATCCTCTTAAATGTTTTTCTGTCCTCTTCCTGATAGATATCTTGGAACAGAAAGAACCTTTTAAGTTTAAGTTGTGTGTATACACTTTTGAGAACCACTCGGTGAGTCCTGTTCATTATCTTGCATTTCCACACCCATAGTCCCCCCTATTTCTCCTTCTCCTTCTCCTTCTCCAGCTCCCCTTCTCCATCTTTTTGATGTTGGCATAAAACATGGCAAAAGTTTGTGCTGGAGCTGGGTAATGAGGCAGACCTTTGACCTTGCCTTGATGACTTCCATATCTGTGCATGTGTAGGGAAATATGTGCAGATCCGTGCACGCCTGCATGCGTGTGTGTGCGGCTGCGGCTGTGGCTGCAGCTAGAGGCTGACAGCGACATGACTAATGAAGGCCTGGGACAGAAATAATAGGTGGGAATTATAACACAAAGAGGGTACAAGTGCAGAGGAAGAGGAAGAAGAAATGTCGGAGGAGCGGACAGAATGAGAAATAGATTGATGAAAAGAGGAAAACGCGAGGGCAGGCCTTTAGGAAACAAAGCCTGATTAAAAAGTTTTAATGAAGAGTTAGCAAATAGAGAGAAATGGAGGAGTATGAGTATGTAAAGAGCACTACAGCTTCCTTTTTTAACTGCAGCTTAATGATTTGATGCAATAATAGCTATCCCTGCATAAATATTGAAACTTTTGTTTACAAAGTCCAGTTAGTCAGACAACAGTGAAATGAACCGTAAGATCATATTAAGCAGACTGACATCATTATGCCAGTCCAGGTAATAGTACAACTAAGCAGAACAAGCACAGAAAATAAGTTAATGTGAACTGGTTGCTTGGATTAAAAGACATATCTTACTTAAAGTCGGACCCCCAAGCACGCGTCCCAGTGTTTAGAAAGAAAGACAAGCTAAGACACATGATCCCTCAACAGAAACCAGGCTCTCTGGCGAAGCACAACCTGGACAGCACATTTGGGTGTCTGGCAGCACCCTCCCACAACTGTCACACTCCAGGTCAGGGGTCACGATGTGTAGACAGAGCAGAGCTTTGTAATTATGCAAGATAAATGCAATCATCAAGCACAGGAAGCCTTTCTCCCCACAATCTACAGGCTTAACCTTGTCATACAGATTAAACTGCTGACAAAAACATTGTTGAAGCATTTTATTAGCAAAATATTTCCTGCTTTCAAAGCAACTACACAACAATAAAGGTGTACACACTCAAGTCAATCTGGGATGTAAGATTATGCCAGTGATAACTTTGTGGTAATGGAAAGAAAAACAGGACCGGAAAGCCTGAAGAATATTTTCCCTGAGAAACAGTGTTTTGATAGTGATGCCATCATCCCTAAGATGTTTTTTCACTGAACACTGAGCTCCAACTCAATCTGATCAGTGACCACAACAGCCCGAATGCAAGCGGGAGGGTCTCAACCCATTGACACAAAACATGGCACCAGGACAGAAACAAGACTGATGGACGAACAGACAGAGGGACCCTAAGACAGACATCCTGTCTCAAACCACAAATAGATACAACAATTAAGCTAGGTCTGGTCATTTTCATTTCTCTGACCTTTGCCCTCACCTCCCACACATATAGAGACAAATTACTGATGCTGTTGACTTTGACCAACAAATTCACTGCCAGCAAACATGCAATGTGTAGGCTGAGACGGGGAACATAAATCATGCGTGTATTTGATCTGTAATAATAACATTCTGCATGTCTAGAAATGATCTTAATATGCTATTCCAGACCTAGTTTTGTTGCACATTTGCTCATTCCTCATGAAGCATTTTGTAATGATAAGGCTTGCATTTTATCATTCAGGTTTAAAAAGTTAGTTTTCCGTTAATATTTCATTGTACTTAGGTTTCATCTGAAACTGCCAGCAGACATTTGTTATAATTTTATGATAACCAAGTGTGTCATTTCAAACCTGCATTCGTAAGTATTAAATTAAAGGTTACCCAGGTATTTAACAACTATAGCAAGAGATGAAACATGACAAGATGGAAGAGAAAACATTTTTCATTAAGTGATGTAACAGGGCCAGCAATGAATCTCAAATGTTTGTAACAGCTGGGATTCAGAACAACTCTACTTCCATGGGATGAAAAGTTATTTGTGAAATTTTGCAGTAACTGCCACAGCAATCTCTAGTATATGACAAAAACATATGAATCTGACAAGGAAAACCAGAAAACCTCACTCAAAAAGTTAAGACCTTTTAACTTTTCATCATATTTTATGGTATTTATACCTCAAACTCAGGGGTGGTGATAGCATGAATATAATATATACTAACTGGCTCTTTTTTTTCCTTTTTTTAACAAAAACAAATTAAACACTATTCATTATTAGCAATGCATTGTCTCTGCGTAAGAAGGGTAGTATTGTAAGTTAACTTTAGAGATAGAGATAAAGAAAGTCTGCCTGCTACTGTAGGAGATTGGAATAGATCTGGTTAATTCATGCTAAGTGAACCCTGCCCTCTACCCTCTGTGACTTTAATGAAACTAACTTAAGTTTTTCTCTGGAGATATCCACAAAGCATGTGGTCATTTTATATGCTTTACAGCCTTAATGTTCAGTGACACCTTCAACAAATGCATGCTGTTTCAATCCATCAGTACAGTATAAATATGCTCAGTATGCTGCCACATTTAACTCTATACTAAGTTTTTTTTTTTTTTTTTTTCCACCAGTTGAAATACTGAACTATCACCACAGCAAAAGAAGGGAATTAATTCATTCATATGGAATAAAATGCAGTCGTCTTTGATTTTCAGTTCCTGACATTTCTGTTGTATTTACTGACGATTTGTGCACCTTAGGATTTAATTTGGGTCCGGAGGCAGGGGAGGCTAGTGGACAGAAAGGCAGATGAACCTGTCCAGTGATCTTCAATTCACAACTCCAGGATAATTTCTTTTCATGTCCCATGGGGTTTGAGGACATGGCATCAGAATGGAGCATGTTCAGAACCTTCATTGCAGATGTTGCTTCCAGGACCTGTAGCTTAAAGGTTATTGGAACCTATTGCGAGGGGAACCTGTGGTGATGGGAGTTGCCAGGTTGAAAAAGGAGGCCTTTAGGGCTTGGTTGTCCTTGGGGACGCAGTTGTAAGGTACTACGTGGCCAGAAGGAGAACGGATTCTGTCGTTATTGAAGCAAAAACTTGGGCAGTTCAGGATAAAGTCAGAGAGGCTATGGAGAGAGACTTTTGGTTGGCCTCAAGGAAGTTCTGGAAAACCATAGGGCGATTCAATAAGCTGAAACAGGGACCATCCCAAACTGTGTATGCTTTGGGAGGGGAACTGTTGACCCGCACTGAGGACATCGTCGGGCAGTGGAAGAAGCACTGAAGGCTCTGTCTCCTCTGCGGAGGAGAGAGCCTGAAGGCTTGGGAGAATGCAATTCCATCACTGTGGCAGAGGTCGCAAAGGTAGGTAAAAACTTCCTGCTGGCAGGGCACCAGGTGTGGATGAGATTCGGCCTGAGATTCTGAAGGCTCTGAATATTGTGAGATTGTCATGATTGACACACCTCTTCAATGTCGCATGGAGGACCAGTATAAAACTGTTGGATTGGTAGACTGGGGTGATCTCTGTTTTTATCAAAGGGTTCAAGAATGTGTTCCAATTATCGAAGGATCACTCTTTCCAGAGTGCTTGGGAAAGCTTACTCTGGGGTGTTGGAGAGGAAGCTTCAACAGGTACTTGAACGTCGGATCCAGGAGAAGCAATGTGGCTTTTGTCCTGGTCGTGGAACAGTGGACCATATCTTTGTTCTCGCAGAATTGCGAATATACATGTCTACATGTATTTTGTGGATCTGGAGAAGGCCTATGACCGTGTCCCCTAAGGTATTTTGTGGAAGATACTACGTGGTATCTGGATGGTATTTAAGGGATATCCAATCCTTGTATGCCCAAAGTGTGAGCTCTGTCTGCTTTCTCAAGTTGAGCTTGTTCCCAGTGCACATTGGACTCCACCAGGGCTGCCTATTGACATCAATCCTGTTTGTGGTGTTCATGGACAGGACCTACAGGACCTACGGCATAGTTGTGTCTGGTGTGGGAATTTTAGGATCTCATTTTTGCTTTTCGCAGATGATACTGGCTTCTTCAGGCCATGACCTCCATCTTGCACTGGAGCGGTTCGCTGCTGAGTCCGAAGCGTCCAGGATGAGAAAGCTCCTCTAAATCTGAGGGCATGGTTCTTGACCAAAACATGCTGGACTGGCCCCTTTAGGTTGTGAGTCAGCCTCTGCCTCAAGCAAAGGAGTTTAAGTATCTTGGTGTCTAGTTTACAAGTGATGGTAGGATGGAACAGGAGATGGACAGACAGATTCTTAATCTGCAGTAATGTGAGCACGGCTCCAGTCTGAAGACAGAGCTGAACCAAAAAGCAAAGCTCTCAGTGTATTGTTATGTCTACATCTTTGTTTTGTTTAAAATAAGCTAACTGTTATTCCATAACGAGCATACATCATGGGCTGTGTTCATCAGTCTTTTACAAGCTGCACTGTGCTAGCATACACCACAAAAACATATTTTTTAGATAATTTTTGTAATTGAAATTTACAATGTTACAATTTAAGACCTATCATTCAATGTTTCCACCTTTGTAATTGTATGGCACATACAGTATCCAGACTTTGTTTTCAGCCACTCAGCACCTGTTTCAAAGCCCCAGAGATGGCTGGGCTCCTGGCTAAGTAAAATCAGAATTACATCAAAACCAAAAGAGCATTTCATCAGAAGCAGCAGAGCCCCGTGGCCCAAGACACCTGTAATAGAGTTTCCTCTGTCACAGGTGGAAAAAATTTTCAAACACCCTCTTGTAAAAAAAAAAAAAAAAGGTTTACCTGGTCCAGGCTGCAAGGAAATGCGCTGCTGCAACTGATCAAATCAGGTCAAACAAATTGCATTTGTCAAGAGAAGGATCAAATGCTAGCACCCACAACAAACATCAGCAGCAGAGCTATACAGAACACTCTTGGCAGGCTGATAGGATTGAATTAACGAAGAAACACAGAATAGGAGAAAAACATGTTTAGAAATCCAAACTGACTTCTTTCTTTTGCTTCCCCCAAGCTGTGCTGCATATCTGTAGACTGTCTCAACAGCTACAGACACAAAAATGTGTTGGATTACTGTGCGTTCAGCTTAATAGATGCTGCATAACATATTTCAACATGATAATTTGGGTTAGTAATAGTATAATTAATCTTTTAAAGTATCACACCTTTGGATAAATGACAACTTTTAAAGCGTTTCTCAAGCTCTTCTAAAAGTGATTTTAGAACAAAAATCAACACTTCTGTCCATTATTCCCATCAGGGAATACATGAATTCTGTCATGTATAGCTATAATGGGAAAAGGAGATTTTTCTCCAGTTTGTTATTAAAATAAATATCGGCCGAGATGTCTGCTATGTACTCGTGTGTGAAAGTCAGGGGGAGAAAGAGAACGAGAAGGACTAAGGGGCCTGACTGTCTGACAGACAGGCAGGCAGATGGACACAAACTTGGCATTAGGGAATATGTTTCTGCCAAAGAGCGATCCATAAAGACTGAAGGAGGCCAAAGGGTAGCCGCTCCGTAATGAGTCATCATCACTCAGTGGTGTCCATGCTGGGATGGTTCGAGTGAGTGTGTGCATGTGTGTGAGAATCATTGTTGGGGAGAGAGAGCCAGTGGATCTGCCCAGAGATAGTGTAGTAAAAACAACCAGTTTAGCCCCTCCAGTCCTCAGGGGAGACAAAGGAGACCTTGTTGTTTTATCTGGCCAAATTCTGTCCTCACTGTCAGTTAACCCTTTCGTTAAGATTTTTTTAAGTCAAAGGAAGAACGACGTCTGAGGAGGCGAAAAAGACGCTCTAAGTGTGAAATAGGATATATGGTCGGTGATTATGGAATTCTTTTGGTTTGGCACCAATGGCGTTTGGCCTTCTGAAGCTTGGTAAACGCTGGCCATGGCGGTTGGTTGGTACTATGGCACCATATTATGCCATAGGGACGTCTAGGTGAAACTGTCGATTTTGCAAACTAATTTTATTTTTACATCCAACAAAACAAAGGCCAAAATGACCATTAAATGGAAGGTCCAGACTGCCAACACACTTGTAAGTGCAATTTCAATTTCATCACTGCAGTGTCAAACAAGCTGCTTTGGCAATAACTGTGTCTTTGTACATTTATGCACATGCACATGCAAGGGGCCATGTTTTCTGTTTCAGCAGCATTGGATGAATATCTCAATTTCTTGGCAGCTGACAGCTTGTTTGTCATCCACTCCACAATCAAGAGTTGACCTTCAGCTGCATAACTACTATTATCCTGCCATTCTTCTCCCTCTCCCCACCCTTCATCCTCGAATTCCCATTGCCTCTCTAGCCCTATATCTTTCTCAACTGTACCTCCTTCTACTTCTCCTTCACTTTTTTGCCCCGCCTTTGTCATTGATCGCTGATGCGACTGGCTGACTTTGTGCTCCGTAATAACCTGCAGTGGTAACCAGCCAGCTGTTCCTCTTGGCCCCCCTTGTAGATTGAACTGTCAGATGGCAGCGATTAATGGTTCTGCAGAGGGAGACGGACTCACACCTGCAATGTCCAAGCTTGCGCTGTCCTGCCAATCCTCTATCCCAATTCAGAACTTTCTGGCTAAGGTATAGGCTGTTAGAGCAGTGGAAGGAATGGTATAAAAATTATAGCATAAATTTGTTTTCGTCCCTTCCAAGTCAATACTTTGTAGAACCTTTTGCTTCAATTACAGCTGCAACAGCTTTGAACATCCAGAACCTGACATGTTTGTCTATTATGTAGAAAATACATGAAGCTCATAATGGATGAAATGCTTCTGTGCATATAAGAATCTGTGGAGGTTGCACAGATTCTTAGTTGTAAGAAGATCTGGACTTTGACTAGGCCATGGTTTTATGATTAGGGCTGTCCTGCTGAAGGGCAAACCTCTATCTCAGTCTGAAGTCATTTGTAGGCTCTAACAAGCTATATTCATCTTCCCTTCATCTTTGACCACCTTCACTGTCCTTGCTGAATAAAAACCTTCCCACACCATGATGCTGCCACCATCATGGTTTTACGTCTATTAAAAATGAGGTGCAGAGCTAGTTTTTCAACACACCAAGTTTTGTATGTGGGAAAAAAAGTTTAATTTTGGTCTCATTTGACCAGAGCACTCTTTCCAGATGTTTGCCCCTCTAGGGGCTGACTTCTGTCAGTGTGCCCCAGGGCAGCTGTGGCTGCATTGTAGCTCACCACTGTCAGTGTGTGAATGTGTGTATGAATGGGTGAATGACTGATTGTAGTGTAAAGCGCTTTGGGGTCTCTAGGGACTTGATAAAGCGCTATACAAGTTCAGGCCATTTACCATTTTACTATTTAGGGTTGTATTCAAGCTTTAAATTGGAAATCTTGTGGTTTGCTTTCTACAATGACTTTCTTCTTGCCACTGTTCAATAAAAGACCATTTTTCTGGATGGCGTGACTAAGAGTAGTCCTGTCGACAGATTTATGCATCTGAGCTGTGGATCTCTGAAGCTCCTCCAGAGTTACAATTGGGCCTCTTGGCTGCTTCTCTGAATAATGCCCATATTCTCTTTGTAACTTGATAACATTTGAATATATAGTGCCTTTCGAAAGTCACATGTGCAAAGGCAAGTTTAAACAGCCAGAGAAGAGAACAAGAAAATAATCTCTGAACACAAATGTTTTTAGACAATTACAAATAGAAAATCTGCCAAAATTGCACATTTAGATAAGAACTTATTCACTTGCTGTTGTCTTGCTTTTTGACTCTTCTTCTTTAGCAGATCGGAACAAAATCTACGTGAAAACCTAACATATGTTGTTCCCTCGCACAGTGATGAGTGGATTGTTTGGTCTGGTTTATCTGTTTCGATGAGCACCATAGGGCCTGTGCGCCTGTCTTGTGTTGTGCTTGGCTGGTCGTCTGCTAACTTTCAGCACAGCATCTCCTTACACTGATGAAGAAAAAGGTTCCAAATCATTTCCAAAGCTTTCGGTCCCTTGTTACAATGCTTATCCAGGGAACCTGATGTTACCCTTTTCATGTTTCAGATCTTGACAATGACTTACATACTCTTTCAAAAAAATCCAAAAAAAAAACTTGCTACTTAATATAATAAAAATTGCATATATACTGCATTATTGTGTATGTAAAAATATCCACAATGTAAAATTTAAATATTAATTATACAATTTTTGTTGCCCACGAGTATTTTCAGCTTAACAATTTTGGCACACTTGCCAAAATGTTTGAAGACTACCAACTCAGACTGATCAAACCTGAAAGGGATAACTTTCTTTAAAACACAACTTGATATTTAGTTAACCATTTATTTACCATCTATTTGTGAAACCATAAAAAACCTGCAGTTCCAATGTTTTTTTGGCATTAAAAACATTAAAACCTTTGTTTTACTTGTGAAAAAAGGATTTGTCAGTTTCTCATGAGCTCAATGTAACCTTACACCCATACTTTGCACTAATATTAACCTCGCATTAAAGTGAACGATGATCTTTAATGTGAGAGTAAGATAAGGCAGTTGTAAAACTGATCTTTTTTTAGTTGAGACCCCAGGTTAAAAAAAATTGTGATCCACCGCTTGGCAGGATTACAGTAATGCACTTCAAGTGGGGGTTCATGGGTCTTCAGTTGCTCACCTTAAGGGGGTGGAAAATGCTGCTCCGTATCTTTGAACAAGCATGCATATATTAGCAAGTTTCCCCCATATTCGATTCTTTTTGTAGTTGCATTTTAATGCTTTTGTATTATATTTGTTCTGCATTTTGGTCAGCTTTTAAAGTACTTTATAAATACAGTTGGCTTTG
Source organism: Crenichthys baileyi (assembly GCA_036173005.1). NCBI lineage: Eukaryota > Metazoa > Chordata > Actinopteri > Cyprinodontiformes > Goodeidae > Crenichthys > Crenichthys baileyi. Next base: position 672,478 of record JAHHUM010000019.1, read on the forward strand.
CTCTACACTGGCTTCCTGAAGATTTTAACATTCATTATTTTAAACAAAATGTCAGGCCTTGCTTTTACAATGAGCATGTGGAAAATGTGGAATGAGCTACCTTTAAACATTAGACAAATATCTTCTGTCTATTTCAATCTCTTTTTAAGGCTTATTTCTTTGCCTAGGCCTTTGACATCACATTAGACAGTGATTTTAATTTATCTTTAATTTGGTGGTCTTTTATATGTTTTTAAAAGGCTATATAACTGTTCTTGCACGTAGTGTGTGCATCATATTAATTTTCTTTGTATTTTATGGATTGTGTCTGCTGTTATTGATCATTTTTCTGCTAATTATTCTGTCTCTATTATTCTTTGGTCATGTGTGTGTTGATTCATAAACAAAACTGGACTGGAAGCTGGACATTTTGTCATAGAAAAAGGTTTCATGGGTTCCATTGCAATTTATTCAGAAACTGTGGGATCTACTGTTTTAATTTGTCAATGAGGGCCACCTTTGTGTATTGAGAGAAAAAACAAATCAACTCTTAAACTGGGAAGGGGCAAAGAAGCAAAAGAAGGGGTGGAGGTGGCAAATTAAAAAGTCCAGATGGTCTTAAGAATGAAAGATGGTAAAAAAAAACAAAAAAAAAAAAACAGAAATGATGAAAAGTAATGTGAGCAAAAAGGGAATAAAAACTCATAGAAGAAAAACATCAGGAGAGAAAGAAAATACTCTGAACAGTGAACATGTGAATATCAGGCCAACAGGGGTCTGGCGTGGTGTGTGAAACTGAGATAAAATCGATTAGCTTGTCCACTGACCCGGTGAGCAGAGCCCCCCCCAATTGCCCCCAGTCTCACCACAGTTCCTGACAGAGACGTCCAGGCCTTGAGGTCCCCGGGGGTCGCATGTGGACACTGAGGTGAACAAAGTGGTGGCCTCCTGTCAAAGTAAAGTCCTCAAGCACCACCAGAGAAACAGACCATGAAGCAAAGCTTCACTGCTTTCTGATTCCAAAAGGACACAGTGAAGATGTAGCAGAGACTGCTGAAAGATCATCACAAGATGTGGAGTTTGCAATAAAGAACTGCTGGACTTTCAGCTGGAGCAAAGAAATGTCTGACAGCTGAAACACAAATTTTCCTTTTCTTTTTTGAAGATCTAATCTTAGCCTAAATATATGTCTCGATGTGTTAAAGTCTGATCAAACAAAAGGTGAACGTTTGGGCTAGTTTTCCATGTGAAAACCCATACCAACAGTGATATACGGTGGTGGCAGCATCATGCTTTGGGGTTACTTTTGTTCAGACAGAACTAGATGATTTGTCAAGCTGAATGAGTTCAGTAGTTGTAAGTATGAGTCAGTCTGACCCAAAAACTTCAAGTATCTGATAGAAAGCTGAAGATAAAGAGATGTTTTATTTTTCAGAATCACAGTAGGTTCAGACCAGACCTTTTAGAGGCTACAAATGACTTGAGACTGTGGCAGAGGTTCACCATCTAGTAGAGCAATGACCAGAACAACAATGGAAGGGTTCAGATCAAAGCATATTAATCTGCAAAAGAATGGCTGACAAAAATTAGGGTTTTAGGGTACCGCTACCAGACTCCAGAATTAAATCCAAGAGAAAATCAGTGCAATTACTACAATATCACTCTAGACAACTGACGTCCTTAAAATTTTAGAGTAGAGGGGGCAAATATTACAAGGTCAAGATGTGGGATGCTTGTAGACACAAACCAAAGAAAACTGAGTGTTGAAATGTTATTGTTTTGACAAAATATTAGGTTAAGTTCACAGTTTGCGGTCTTCTTGTTGGTAATTTTTTGTTGAACTGCAAAGGAAAACTATTACATAAAATATAAATAAAGAGAAATTATTTAACAGGTTGGTTTATACTTTTTGTCTTCACTGTTATATGTTCAGAAATAGTTAAATATTTATTTAAAATTCTAAAACACCTACATGAGAAATTCTTGACACCTGTTGACAGCCCCCTTATCATTTTATCAACTTCTTTTCCTCTCATGATTTCCTCCACAGAATAACTGAATGAGGAGCAGCTCTTTGATTTCCAGCTCATTGTAGTGTATTTGACCCTGAAGGTCACAGAGTGGAAAGAAGTGTATGTGTCACCATAAAGCGCTTCTTCGTGTTACAATAATATTCCTACGGTGCTTTTAGGATGCTAACACTAATCAAAACAGGACATCCTGAGGAGGGCCATGCTCTCTCTTCCCTGGGCTTCTTCGTGTTTTTGTGTTTGTGGAGGAGCGACAATCCCAGGAAGCTGCAAGAAGGGTTCATCAAAGCTCCAGGCGGGGGGCCTCAGCCGCAGGATTGCTGGAATGTGATGGGGAAAGGAATCTCTACTGTCCTATTGTTCCCTTGTTTCCTCAGTCTCATCACACACACGTCCAGTTCACTCACAGGTAAGCGGTGCTAATCAGTCCTGCATTCTTTTCCACGGCTACATTCTTTCCTCTGCCACGACCCTGGCTGACCAGCAACACACAGACACAATAAGCACATGGCTTCAACCAAGTGGGGAGTCATCGAAAAACAAATCTGTAAGGGCAGTTATGTGAATTTTTCTTTCCTCAGAGGACTTGTGTGAATAAGGACAACACTTGTACTGAAAGTGTCACTGATGATAACAAGGTACCTAACCAAATATAAAGAATTTAGATAGTTGTGGTGCAACTTCAAACAAAAATAAGCACATGAAAAAGAAATTTTTCGTCATATTAAAGCCACAATTTTCAATGTATTTTAATTTTGTGTTATGGACAAACACAAAGTGGCATATAACTGCCAAGTAGAAGTAATCATTTTGGTTTTCAAAGTTTTTATTAAAATAAAAATCTAACAAGTGTGGTGTGCATACGTATTTAGCCCCTTTTACTCATGTACCCTTAAATAAAATCGAGTGCAGCAAATTTCTTCACTGAATTAGTAGGGTCATCTTATGTATAATTTATTATTTATTTAAATACAGCTGTGAACAAATAGCATCATAAAGACCAAGGAGTATGGCAGACAGGTGTGGAGGTGTTTAAAGCAGAGATATGTAATTAAACAACATCCCATTCTTTGCACATCTCCTAAAGCACTGTTCAGTCCATCATCGTAAATTGGAAGGTTATGGCAAAAGCAAGGAGAACATTAATCAGACAGCCTGTCAACAGGCCCATAACTCTGGAGGAGTTGCAGGGGTTCCATAACTCAGAAAGGATAGTCTCCAAAAAACACAATTATCAAGGGTTTGCCCCTAAAATATGGCCTTTATTAACAATGAAAGCCACAATAAATCATTTTTCCAGTTTGGTTTAAGCCATACAAAAGGTGGTCTTGTCAGATAAAACTGAAAAAGTATGGCATAACTGACAGCCTAGCAAGACATGGTTGTCTATGTACACTGGTAGTAAGAAGAGAATGAGGTAAGGCGAATATAAAGCAGAGGAGAACAGATCCACATCTCTGGTGAGAGAATCCATAGAAAGAGCCTCTGCTTGAGATGCTTTCCATGAATCTGGTCTATATAAAAGAGTGATATGAAAAAAGGCCCCTGTAAAAGAAAAGCCAATCGAAGTCCCACTTGAAAATTGCAAGTCACATAGGGTACACAGCCTGGTGATGGCAGCATTATACTGTGGGAATCTGCTTCTTTGGCAGGGACAGGAAAGCTTGATCAGGGCAATCCCAGAGGTAAACCTTTTAGAGGCTACAAATGACTTGAGACTGTGGCAGAGGTTCACCATCTAGTAGAGCAATGACCAGAACAACAATGGAAGGGTTCAGATCAAAGCATATTAATCTGTTAGAACAGTCCAGTCAATTTGGAATTTGGAATGCTGGTGGAGACATATACCAAAAGACTTCTAGGTGTAATTGCAGCAAAATGTGGTTCTACAAAGAGTTGAATACAACTGTCTGAAACAGATTTCTGACGTTTATTTGTAAAATGATTCCACTTCTCAAGACACCGCTTTGTGGTGGTCTGTGGGAAGAAACTTGTGCCATCAGAAGCTGAATTTGAATTACTCAGACTGAATCTATATTTGTGTAGTTTGAAATTAAATGCATTGGTTTGAAAATGAATTTCATTAAACTGAAACTGAATATAATGGTTTAAAACAGAACTCGTTTGCTTTGAAAACTGCTTTGCTTTGTATTGAAAATTCAGTTTGATTACTTTCACTTTCAGGTCTGAAATTCAATTTCAGTTACAAAATTCAGTTTTTTGTGTCACACATCCGGGTCCTTGAAGCCAGAGATTAATCAAACACAGATTTATTGATTCACGGATGTCATTCACTGTTGCTGTGTCCAAATTCAGGACTGCATCTTTTGAAGGACACATTTGTAGGGCGATAATGTCCTGGATGAGGCGACGAATCCTGTCCAATCTCCAACAAATACGTCCTTCTTTTCCCCAGATTGGTCCGGTGTATCCTCCGTGTCTCACCCTATCCCATGATTCATTGCGGGTCGAAGTAAATTGTTCAAACGGAAGTAGCAAAGGCCGGAGGAGAGAGAAAAGCTGTGAATAAAATTGGTTATATTGCGCATTCTGTGAAACAACTGAACTTTTACAATGTTTTTAAACGAGAATGTAGTTGTGTAAACCTAAAATATCTGATCAGATGTGCTCACCGGGTGGTTGAGGTGCGCTAAACCCCGAGAGAACAGCTGACTCCCGGCACATTGTTTTCAAAATCCCGCTGGGTTTCCCCAATGAGGGGAAGTTAAACAGATATAATTCAGCCAGATGAAATCTAATATTAATGTTTGTTTTATTTATTATACTAATAATAATAATTATTATTATTATGCTCTGCAAATAAACTGATTTAAACTTTGTTCCTAAAGTTAATATGTTAATATTTAAGTTGTTGAAAGCTTTACAAATAAATTAAACAAATGGTATTTGTCATCAATGTATTTTATTTAGTGTTAGATTTTTATATCTATAAACACAAAAAAAATTTCAACATTTTAAATGGCTGAACAAGGTCATAAAACAATAACACTTTAAAACATAAAACAAAATAGCATTATAAGCCATCAGCAATATGTAAAAGGGTAAATAAAAACCGTGTAGTCATTTACAGTAGAGACTGCATTATTAACCTTCAGGCTCCAATTGTTCAGCTTCACAGCTCTGCTTTACGCTAACATGGTTGCTAGGCAACAGAAGTTACACTGAGGTACGGGCAAGAGAAACACAGACCGACATAACACCCGCGGCACACTATGCTAATCTAGCATGTTTAGCTAATAGCTACAGGTAGCATAAGTGTTACTGTTTGACCATCATTTGTTTACATGACGCTTCTTATAGATGTTCATTTGACTTGGTGATTGACATCCGCCAAGCTCATGTATGCTGCACTGCTCCAGCTCAACATGCCGTAAAGGAAGTTTAAACTGATGTGAAACCTAAATCGATGAATCTGTGTTTGATTAATCTGTGGCTATCCTCAAGGACCTGGATGTGTGACACAAAAAACTTGGAACTGAAATTGAATTACAGACCTGAAAGTGAAAGTAGTCAAACTGAATTAATACAACGCAATACATTTTAAAACCAAATGAATTCAGTTTCAAACCATAAAATTCAGTTTCAGTTTAGTGAAATTCATTTTCAAACCAATGGATTTAATTTCAAATTACACAAATACAAATTCAGTCAGAGCAATTCAAATTCAGTTTCTGATGGCACAAGTTTCTTCCCATAGTGGTCTATCACACAAAGCCCCAAATAAATACATTACAGTTTGTAGTTGGAATATGACAAAATGTGAAAACATTCAGGCTGTCTGAATCCTTCTGCAGGGCACTGAAAATGTGCTTGTGTTTCCAAGTGTTTGACCAAAACCTGCTTTACAATTCTTTGTGACTTACAGGGGTTGGACAATGAAACTGAAACACCTGGTTTTAGACCACAATCATTTATTAGTATGGTGTAGGGCCTCCTTTTGCGGCCAATACAGCATCAGTTCGTCTTGGGAATGACATATACAAGTCCTGCACAGTGGTCAGAGGGATTTTAAGCCATTCTTCTTGCAGGATAGTGGCCAGGTCACTACGTGATACTGGTGGAGGAAAACATTTCCTGACTCGCTCCTCCAAAACAACCCAAAGTGGCTCAATAATATTTATATCTGGTGACTGTGCAGGCCATGGGAGATGTTCAACTTCACTTTCATGTTCATCAAACCAATCTTTCACCAGTCTTGCTGTGTGTATTGGTGCATTATCATCCTGATACACGGCACCGCCTACAGGAAACTATGTTTGAACCATTGGATGCACATGGTCCTCAAGAATGGTTCGGTAGTCCTTGGCAGTGACGCGCCCATCTAGCACAAGTATTGGGTCAAGGGAATGCCATGATATGGCAGCCCAAACCATCACTGATCCACCCCCATGCTTCACTCTAGGCATGCAACAGTCTGGGTGGTGCGCTTCTTTGGGGCTTCTCCACACCGTAACTCTCCCGGATGTGGGGAAAACAGTAAAGGTGGACTCATCAAAGAACAATACATGTTTCACTTTGTCCACAGCCCAAGATTTGCGCTCCTTGCACCATTGAAACCGACGTTTGGCATTGGCATGAGTGACCAAAGGTTTGGCTATAGCAGCCCAGCCGTGTATATTGACCCTCTGGAGCTCCCGACGGACAGTTCTGGTGGAAACAGGAGAGTTGAGGTGCACATTTAATTTTACCGTGATTTGGGCAGCCGTGGTTTTATGTTTTTTGGATACAATCCGGGTTAGCACCCGAACATCCCTTTCAGACAGCTTCCTCTTGCGTCTACAGTTAATCCTCTTGGATGCGGTTCGTCCTTCTTGGTGGTATGCTGACATTACCCTGGATACCGTGGCTCTTGATACATCACAACGACTTGCTGTCTTGGTCACAGATGCGCCAGCAAGACGTGCACCAACAATTTGTCCTCTTTTGAACTCTGGTATGTTACCCATAATGTTGTGTGCATTTCAATATTTTGAGCAAAACTGTGCTGTTACCCTCCTAATTGAACCTTCACATTCTGCTCTTACTGGTGCAATGTGCAATTAATGAAGGCTGGCTACCAGGCTGGTCCAATTTAGCCATGAAACCTCCCACACTAAAATGACAGGTGTTTCAGTTTCATTGTCTAACCCCTGTATCTCTATGTTTTCTCAACTTGTACAGATTGTTCATCGTTATGTCCTCAACTGCATGGCAAGACCTTCTTCTCCAATTAAATTAAAAAGTTCTACAGACAAACCTTCAGGATGAAGGCTTTAGCTTTAATTGTATCTCCTCCCTTACACACTCCCGTCCTGCAGAAGTGAGAGGTCATCAGTTAATGAGCCTCAGGGTGGAGTAAAAGGAAGGGAGCATGTTACAGCAAAGATAAAACGTAAACAGTAATCAAATAAACATAATCAACAAAGAAACATATATGAGCACATTCGCCCTGTTTTTGGCTCCCCGTGTGAACTTATTTGTTATTTACTAATAATCTAAAATGACAACCCTATCACTACCTCCTTTCATTGGTCCAGCCAGCTCCACCCAGGGAGATCCCCGAGCGGTGCTGGAACACGCTGTTATCACCACATTCACAAAACGATTGTTGGGTAATTCCTGTTTATAGCTATGCGCTCCTTCTGGTGTGTAAGCACTGTTTTCTCCATCAGCCCTTCAGGACAACCATCAAAATGCCATGTTCACAAGCAAGGAATTCCATTTAATCACATCTGCCAGCATAAAGTTGTTCCTCCAACTCTTAAAGAACGCTGATCACATCCAAAACGAGTAGAAGGTTCAATAAACCATGCTAAGTTGGAATCAGATAAACACAAATCAGTTTTCACATGACTAGACATAGAACAAACTGAGTTAGAGACAGAAAAACACCAGATTTCACAAGAAATGGTTCAATATTGTAAAAAAGTATTTGCTCACTTACATATCTGTTATGTTTTGCTTTTTTGTGATACTTAAATCTTTCAGATGATCAGGCAAGTTTTCATATAATAGCCTGAGTGAATACACAAAGCATTTTAGATGACAGATTCATGAAGTGAAACAAGCTATCCACACTAGCCTGCCCTATGAGAAAAAAAATAATCGTCTCGTAAACCCAATGTCTGGTTGTGCTACGCTTGACAAAAACAACTGCCATCAAATATTTGTGACAACACAATCAGTCTTTTACATCATTATGGAGGAGTTTTGGCCCACTCCACCTTGTAGAATTCTTTTAATTTAGTCACATTGGAGAGTTTTTCACCATTTTTACAACTTGCTTAAGATCAGGCCACAAGTCCAGACTTTGACTAGGCCTCTTGAAAGCCTTCCTTTTGTTTTATTTTTATTTTTTTTTGTTTTAGTCATTCAGATGTGTACTTGCTGGTATGCTTTGGATCATTGTCCTGCTGCATTTTTCTTTAGGATTTTCTGGTAGAGTATTGTTCCACCAAATAAAACAAGGAGTCCATCCATAGACTATCACCTACCACCACCATGTTGACTATTGGCATGATGTTCTTTTTCTGAGAAGACCCACAACCTCCAAAAAGTTCCAATTTTGTCTCTTCAGTCCACAGAATATTTTCCTATAAGTCTTCGGGATCATCCAGATTTTTTGGGAAAATGTGAGATGGGTGTTTGTGTTCTTTATGGTCATGATTAAAAATGACATCCTTGAACACTCCCATGGATGTCATTTTTAATCATTCTCCTTATTACTGTTGAATCATGAACACTGAGGCCTTCACGTCTTTAGATGTTGTTCTGGATTTTTCTGTGACCAATTATGAGTTATTAATGCTTTCTTGGAGTAATTGCAGTAGGTTGACCATTCCTGGGAAGGTTCACCAATGTTCTATGTTGTTTTCATTTTTGGATAATGGCTCTCACTGTGATAAACTGGAGACTCAAAGCTTCAGAAGTGGCTTTGTTACCCTTTCTAGACTGATAGGTGTCAATGGCTTTTATCTGTTCCTGATTTGTTTTTAGATTGGGGCATGATTTGTTGGTTTTTGTGACCTTTCGGGCTACTTCAGGTTGTCAGACAGATTCTTTGTAAGTGATTTCTTGACCCTACAAGTTGGTTGGCTGGTTTAGAAAGCTTTGTTTTCCCCCTAACAAATAAAATAATTTGAAAACTGCTTTAGCTTTTAACATTTTTAACTTATTATTGTTGGGACCCACAGCCATGGATACAACATGAAAGATGCAGTACAAACTTTTCTGGAACTTTCAAAATAAACTGCATTCAACCTACTTCCGGCACAGCCAAGGGGGGTAACAGTGGACTTCCCATGATGCCACTGGCCTTATAAAACCCCCACCTTTCCAATGGTCCGATCTCTTCCACGACAGTGACGACCGGGACAGGAGAGGCACAGCGCGCTAATGTCTCTTTGCTGGCAAACAGACATAAATCTTCAACTGGATCCAAGGGTGTCATAAGATCATCGATCATATGCACAAAGTTAAGTACGGATGAATTGCTGTATGTGTATCTGGTATTCATTCAAGAATGGGAATAATTAAGGTACAAGCGTTGCCTGATTTTTTCTCTGAGGCCTGCAGAAGCAAACTGTGTTCCAGAGAATTCCCTGCAGAGACGCTGTCTCTACGACGCCTAGTGGAGCGGTTTCCTGGTCTCAAGGAGGACAACATAGACCGCATCACCGTGGTAACGTGCAGCTTGGTCGGCCCGACAGAACGAGCCACCTACCACAGCTCTGGAGGTTAGCTGTAGGTAACCTTTTGTTCAGAGAGTTTCTTCAAACTTCGTCGACGCACGGACAACTTTCCCTCAGCATGGTTCATGAGAGGTTAGGGGTTTGGGCAGAGTAAGAGAGAAGTGATTTAGGATGAAATGATCTAAACGTTTTTCATTTTATGAAGTTTGGTTTTGTTTGTGTTGAACTCAGCTATCTTGGTGCTAGCAGGCTATCTGTAGCACACGTGCTCAGTTTTGTGTTTGTGTGTTTTTAAAGTTAAGACAAACTTTATTTAAAGGGGTGATTTTAACAAAGAAGATTGATCATAACGCGCTGTCCGCGCTTATGCATTTTAAACCTTTTATTGACGGTATTTTTAAAAGTGTGTGTTTGATTCTGGTGCTAAGCTATCAGCTTCTTTTGTTAGCTTTAACTGCTAACAGCTAAGAACACGTGCTTGCTGCTAAAGAATATTTACCCAGAAAGGTTGTTAGTTTTCATTCCAGTAAATAATAGTTCCCTAAACATTATTTTACTAAACTTGATAACTAAGTAAACACAATTAATTCCCATTTCTCCAGAAAGATTGGGCTCTTTTCCAAAATATTTCTTTAAATATATTACTATTTCCTTAATAATATTTCTTTAAATATTATTTTAATAAATAAAGGCAGCTAATGAGACACCGTCGAGAATTAGTCATCCAGAAGGTTGGTTTTATTCAGCAGATCATTCTTTAAAACATTATTTTAGAAAAATAATATTTTATCTGATCTTGCATTGTGAATGGTTGTCTAAAGGTGTACTGATTATTGCCTATGTTGGTTCCAAGACTAACTTCACTTCACTTCCAGATTCTTCAAGATAATCCTTGGTTCTCAAACATAAACATTGCATGGTAATGTTGCATCACTCTTCTGGTCATGATTTTCAACCATCTTTAATCAACTTGTTTATATTATACATAGCCATTAGTCTTCCTTATTCTTTAATTCTGCTTGGTAGATTAGTTGGATTGTTTTAGCATAGTAAAGAGTTTGTTGATTGAACTATGTCTGACTTTGAGTTGACTTATTTTTGTTAATAAATTCTTGTATTTTAAGAAATTGTGTGAATTCATTCCATGTGTGTGCAGAGTTTTGCTGTTGAATAATGTCAGAGCTTGGCTCACCCTTTTTGATTTTGTCCTAATACCGCCTTACTGGGCTGGTATTCACAGGACAACCCTTAACAAATATAACAAATATTATTTGATAAAATATTATGGTATTAATATTAAATATTAAATAATATATTCAGATTCGTAGTCACAACATTATACTTGACAGTCAGTCATTTTCTCCTGCGTCTTCTATAGTGGCTCGCTGTGAAGCTGGTACTTATCTCCAGCAGTCTATGGGCAGGAGGTGGGGTACACCCTGGACAGGTCGCCAGTCCATTGCTGGGCAACACAGACAGACACAGGACAAACAACCACGCACACGCTTATTCACGCTTGAGGGCAATTTAGAGAAACCAATTAACCTAACAGTCATGTTTTTGGACTGTGAGAGGAAACCAGAGTACCCGGTGAGAACCCACGCACAGGGAGAACATATAAACTCCATGCAGAAAGACCCCCGGCCGGGAGTCGAACCCAGGACCAAGGCAACAATGCTACCAACTGCACCACCATGCAGCCCCTTATTATACTTGTCTTATATTAAAATGTGTTTGATCATCTGAAACTTTAAAACGTCAAATAAAAGCAAAAATAGAAGCAATCTAAATGAGTGTCAACACTATTTCACAGCGCAGTAAAATAGTCGTTATGACTGAAGCTGCAGTGAATACCAAAGTGCAGCAAACAATAAAAATCAAATCGAATCATGTTTTGCTTTTCCTCCCATAAAAACCCTCAACAGCGTAGTAAAGTAACTGATGGTTGTTAGCTGATGTGAGACATGAGGCCCGAGTGTCGGTCCCTGTTTCTGCCCCCTGCTTCCAGGTAATTGATTGGTGCACAGAAAATGATCGATGATTGAGATCCTTTAATCAGCTTACATAGGTACGGGCTCCTCAAAGCATGTCTGAGCAGCGCTAAATTTTAATCCTACTGTAGCAGCTCTGGGCAAACTGCAGCATCAGCAGTCCGCTGACGTTATATCTTTTCAGACATCATAACGACACACAAATCAGTTTGATGGAAACTTTTTTAAACTCAGCAATATGCCATGTATCGTACACCGATTTGTGATGGGAAAACACTGGCATCACATTTAACACTTTGAGTGTGTACTCTTAAGAATGCTTTTGTATAGATGTGTATTAAAACTTGCATGTAAACACTCAAAACAGCCGAATAAGCGCTGAGAGTATCACGCAAACACACACACACAATCTATAAAAATATGCTTAGCCTGGACCTGCTCTGTTGATAATGACCTCAGCTTTGGCACCGCACTGGGCCAGACCAGACTGCCGACAGACTGGAGGCTTTTGTGTTGACTCCCTATCTCTAACTCTGTGACCTTTTGAGGGGGGGGTAATAAAAAAATTGCTTTTTTATTATTTAGAAGGGGTAAGGCTTGCTCATTGTTCTGTATTGGTACAGTTTCCCTGCTGTAAACACACACTGGTTCCCAGGCTTGACATGTTGTTGCACAGCTACACCCTACCACCCTGTCTGCATCCAGCCCTTAGTGTTCCCACACTGGCCTGTCTGGGTCAGAGCATCAGCACCGCCCTCCCAAAACAAATAGACATCATCATCAATATCCAAACACCACACTTTATGAATTATGAAAGTCCTCCAGTACATAATGGTCTATGATATTGGAAGGATGGGACTGCATTTTCAAAAAGGGGGAGTAAAGACAGGGAAGAATCCCCTGGGAGGGATCCATGACGTTTCCCAGTGGCTCGAGACTGAGGCCATCCTTCAAGTGGGTGACAACAGCGCCTAAACAAACCACTAACCTCATCAGCTCTCTGTTTATAGCCTGAAGCCTGATTCTTGGGCGACTCATTAACATCAGAGACCTTCCAAAAGAGCCGTTTTCATACATTGTTGATAGATTAAAAAGTCCTGGGTCACACAACAACTGACCGCCAAAGCCCTTGCTGGAACTGTGTGCACAAGCTCATAAAGAATTAAATACACACCAATGTGTGTGGGTTGTTTTCTGGTCCTTTTATGTTAAATATCCATATCCATCTTATTTGATAACCTTAAAACATGTTTTTTCCAACTGTAGTATGAACACCTCATGTGATACCTGTGCTTCCTTTAGTAGTACTCAGAAACTTTGGTATTATTTGTTTGCAAAACAATTTAAATTACTATGACGAAACTGAGAGCAGTGATGCAGGTACAAGACCCGATGGATGCTTATGCTGTGTTCCATTTACATCTGAAACCAAAGCTCTGATATGAAATGACATCAAACCCAACTTAATCCTGCTCCAAGTCCGTAAAGCAGCAAGATATGCTAGCTTATATGCTAAATGACTTGGCTAACTGCTGAAGCTAAAAACAAGGAAGTAGCAAACACTGTAGCGCTGTTTACTGAAGGACATTGTAAAGCACTGAGTGTGAAACATTTAATGAAAAACTAATCAGGAGTTGGTGGAAAAACCTTCAACTTTTCCACTCATCAATTCCAAAAAAGTACATTTTTCATATTTTTCCAGTTCACATTTGTAAATTTTGTAAAAATTGAATCTATACTTACGCCATGTTCTCTAATGAATCATACAAAATCATTTATTTTATTTTATTTTTGACATAACAACTGGAGATGCACTAATAAATCAGCCAGACACTGGAACCAGCCAAATTCCCCTTGATTAGCTCTGATCAGTGATCGACAGGTCAAATAGTGAAAATTTGAAAAATTCTTTTCTTTTTTTACAAAAATGTATAAAAGTTAACACATGCATGTAGGGATACTCTTGTAATTCTTTAAATTTCTGTTTGATTTTATCTTTTTTGCATTTAAAAAAATTGAATCGGTAAAAGTCAGACCCTTATGGAAAACTGGAAATCGGCACCCGCCGGTAATAGCCTAAACTGTGCACCCTAAACGCAAGAAACTGAGTCCATCCCCTCTGATACTCCAGTTGCATCATGTGTGACAAGATGGTGCATTTGAAAAATGTGGTATTTACTGAGATGGTACTACCCTGGTCAAAAGCTATAATGCACCCTGCGTTACAATGTAATATAAAATCCTGAAAATAAATGTGACAATAATTACAAAATGACAGACACTGTTTTGCACTGTAAAGATAAAAAAAGTTAAGAAAAAAAAGAACAAAATTAAATTATTTTATGCATTAAAAAATAAAGTTCAAATCACCAGGTCAAGAAAGAAAGGAATGAGGCGACCTATAGTGCACTTGTTTATACGCAGCTTTGGCACCAAACGGAGCACGGGAAAAAGAGCGCTGCTCCAAGGCATCAAGCGCCCTTTAATGAGCTCTCTATTTCGCTTTTCTTGCGCAGGGCCGCTCCCCTCACCTCTCAAAACGGGCCGATCTATTAAGCGTTTTAATGAGCCTCGCCAGACAAACGCGAGATGCATGGCCCATTGAACAATGCGGAGAAAAGATGAGACGATGACGGACGCGACACACGCTCACACACACTTATATGACACACCTTTTCTCATCCAGTCAGAGAAGATAAGATGTTAAGATAATGAATGGATAAGAAGGCGCATTCCGGTGACACGGGTATAACTGAGTGATGATTGAAACAACTGCTGCATCTAATTCCTATACGTTTTCGTAATAGTTTCGTGGAGATTTACATTATTTCACTGTTCAATTTTTTTAACAGTATAATGCAATGTTGATATTTCTGAGAGACAAATATGCTGACTTTAATTAGGTCCACCCGAAGTCACTTTAACACCCCCCCCCCCCCCCCCTCCCTCCCTCTTTGCGGGGGGTGCGGCCCTGTTCGCCTTGGCATTACATACAGTTGGAAGTTTTTCTACGGCGCACCGCATTACATCTGGACGCGCGAACTAATCAGTCAGCCAACATCTATCACGCTTACGTTTACCACCTCTCCATCACCTTCTCTATTACACAGCCCCCACACCCTCAACCCCTAGTTTTTTTTTTTAATCACATGACTGTTCTCTATAAGCGGGGAGGCACACACTGAACGCATTTACCAGCAGAACCCCTTATGAGGGGTTTGGGAATTTAAATATTCACCGCTGACACTGTGCAGACCTGGCTGAGGGCCAGGGTGGGCCCGCTTCGTCCTCTTCCTCTTCTTCTGGGCCCAAAGCATTCCAGCAGAACTCCTTTTCTTTCTTTGCAAAAATATAATCATTTTGAATATTAATATTAATGCACTTCGACTGTGCACGAATGATTTTCATAAAATTAACGATGCATTTTTTCATTCAAGAGATCTGCAAAGGGATTTGAAGTTTCACCTCCTGCTGTTCATGTACCTGATGCGTTTGTCTTTCATGTGACCTCTGCTACATAACCCTCAACATTTAGCAAAAAGCCAATAAAACTGTCCATCTAACAATTTCATTCTGTAGTGTGCATTATATATGAGAAATGATCGGGCTTTAACCAAATGCATTCTTATAAATAATTTGTAGGGTGCGGCGTTCTAACCTCTGCTCTCTGGATAATTTCAGACAAATGTTGAAGTAAAGATTTACTTTCAATCAGGGCTGTATAGGTTTTGTGGTTGAAGCGAAATGTTTACATTTATAACAAAATTAAAAATTGCAGGCCTGGGTAATCTAAATACCTGTATAGTTTAGAGGAAAACGTATTAGTATTTTTAATATACGTTTACAGGGTGCATGTTATGGTCTACACTGGTCTTGCAGCGTTATGTGGAAAGGACGTTGAAAAGACGTCACTAACAACATGAAATTGTGGTTGAAAGTAGACGAAAAGACGTCTACATTAAAACATCACCTGACGTGGTTGAAAAATTGTTTGGGTTAATCAAGTGCGATAGATTTACACACAAAGTATGGACGGAAAAAGTATAAATAAACTATAAATGTAGTTTTTTTTCTGGGCTTGAAAAAGTCAAAGACAGGTCAACCTGAAATAAAAGTAAGAAATGCCCGATGGACGTCTAGAGTTCGGGGTACAGCACTTAAAGACACAACTTCAGGAAAGCAACAATGCCAGATAGGTATGAATTAAATTTTTGACTGAGAGAAAGTCAGACTAGAATAAAGCACTGACCCATAATTTATTATGGCAAATCGATGCATGAGCAGACGGATCGGTCTTCTCCTCACATATGGCTAATTGGTTGCATATAATGAAATCGATTTTAATCCGGAAAATGCTACTTTTATCATATTCTTACTGATTAAATAAACGTGTCGACCTTTTCATTTGCCCGAGATAACTTTTTGTGCACAAACACTCTGCAATATTAGTTGACATGCACACTCAAGTCTGTAAGTGGCAAATGTTTGCATGCAAAATTTAAACTGTTTCAATATCACCGAACTTTTAATGTTCATCGTTTCAGCACGAAATTTACTTTTTTTTTTGTCTTTACCCTCGTAATAATCTCTTTTGCTTATTTCTCTCCATTAACCTCTTTTACCCAAACTTTCCTCCGGCAGAAACAGATGTGCGCAGCAGCAAAACAGCAGCAGCAGTGCAGCAGATGCAATAAGCGTCGATGCTCGGGACACGGGACTTTTTAACTCTACACTACAGCGCCCACTACATGCAAACAGCAGCTCCAATTGCGGAGCGGACGCCTTGCAGAAAGTTCTCTCGTCGCTCCTTCAACTTTTTAACTTTTTGGTCTTCTTTCGCAGCCGCTCAGATTTTTTTCTACTTAGCGACCACATCGTGATGTGTTCTTTCCTACCAGGAGAAAGTCAGGATTACGCGCGTTTGTTTGAAGATGAAAACGTTACAAAGAGTATGAATTGATAACAGCGACAACCTATAGGTATATAAAATGGCTTGTCTGAGAAGAAAAAAAATGAGAAAGGGATGTTGCACCTACTCGTGGCCAGTTTCCGCGCCCTGCCTTTGGACCTCATGGTGCCAGTCTCTGCGCGTGGGTTTTGTTTGGATGTTTTCTTGAATCTTTTTTTCTTTTTTGTCCTCCTTCTTTTTTGATTTTTCTCTGTCCCCCCTTTTCTCTGGGTTTCTCGGTCCAAACGCACTATCTCTCCAGCATTGTCAGTCTGGACACCTTCGCACATGCGCACAGCGCGGAATCTGCCGGGCAGCAAGTGCCAGAAAAAAAAAAAAAAAAAAAAGTTTGGGACGATTTATTACTTTGATGTTAGACTGATCGGGTGAAGATGTGGGGGGAGAGATTCGTGGACATCTCATTCCGTGCTTGTTTCTTGAGGTGGAGGACGCGCTGGAAAATAAAATTAACTGCTGGTTCTGGTTTACATCTTAGCTGATTGAGAAAACTTTAATTTAGCCTACATCTGATATACTAAAAGACTGGCTTGAAGAAAACCTTTCTAACAACGCTTTATTCTTAACTAATTCTACAAACATCATTGCAGTTTTAAACCCATAACGGGATTTTCAGACGGAGATCTCTGTGGAGATGGATATTTTTTGCGGTGCATACTCTTAAATACAACCTAGCCTACCTTTCCTCCTCAAATGAAGTCACATTAATCAACGTTCCCTTAAAAATGACCGATGGAGAGTCGAAGCCATTAAAAAGGTTCCATAGATTTTAATTGTATCCTGATCATCGAAGCACTGGAAATAAATTAAACCTTCCACTCTGAGTCTTTAAAATAGAGTTCTCAACCCCCCTCCCCCACCCTACCCCCAATTATCTCTTTGTGCTGCCAAATAAATGTTACGTGCATATAGGATTATCGTCCATTTAAGACGTCCCTGTCGGTGTGTTAATTCCATCACTTGTTAATTGTAGCAGAGTTCAAAATGTGTTTTCATTTGATTTCAGCTGGAACGGGCGCAGATCTTAAGAGGAACTGCCTTTTTATTTTATTTCTCTCATTCAGTTTTGTTCCTTTTTTATTTTTATAAAAATAAACCAACTTCATTAATATTGTTTTGTGGGTTGTTCACTTTAAACACCTATCTTGTGAAAATCAATGTCAGGATGTGTCTCTATACAATAAAAGGTGATCATAAAATATATTGCTTAAAGAAAATGTCTCACCCATAATCGACACAACCACTAATAGCATAAAGAAAAATCAGCGCGTCTTCTGTAATTTAATAATAATAATAATTAAAAAATCATAGGTGCATATTCAGATGCAGAGACTGTCCAATATACCATTTGTGTTACCTCTGCGACCTTCTTTATCGATTTGCCTCAGCCTATTTAAAACGCAGCTAAATCATTATCTCTTACAGTTGTGGCTTGGCTGTCTCGACGCATCGACGGGACGTAATTAAAGTAACTGGCAATTAATGGCATCAGCTGGAGGTCGTGCTGACAGTGCAGACGCGAACTGTTTACAGTCTAAGTGTGCTGAAACTGACTGAAGCAGGGGCGTCTCCAGAAAGTTTCCAAAGGGGTGGCCAAGTGGGGAATACATATAATTTAAACCTATAAAGCCATAACATATATTAAGGATTGTCAGGCATTAATAGGAAGGACACATACACGGAGAAATAAACAAATGTAGCCACTCTTTGAAGTGTGTTCAATGCTGTCTTAAATTCATATTAATAATAAGTTATACATATAAAACTGGCTGGATAAGTGGAGCAGTGGGGCTGGGCAGCAAATTTCAGTATATTTAAAGGGTTGACCTCCTAAATCCCTAACCCCATTGTTGACGCCCCGGGACTAACACGGAAATTAGCCACCAGTTTCACCTTAGATACCTTGGATACCAAGGTGAAACTTCTGATTAATAAAAAAATCGGAATAAAAGATGTCCAAAACTGTGTTTCTAATTTAATTTTCTCTTAATAACAAGTTTACATGATGTGCCTACTTTATTTATCTTATTTGCCGCTCGAGTAAGCTGGACCATTTTATGCTGTTGTACCTCTGCTGTAAGGACATCAATGATGCCTTTAAGTGGACCGCGCCTTTGTACACAGTACCAGAGACGGTGGCGCACCGGGCGCGCACGCACAAACATAAACTCCCACCAGACGCAGGAGAAAACGGGATGGGTTGATGGCAGAGCGCTCAATTAGTCTAAATGAAAACAGTTTTCATTCACCGCAATAACTCACCCCTCTCTCTTTCTTCTTTTTTTCTCCCTTTATCCAGATAAATATTTTATTAAGAGCCGCTGGAGGAGCGCAGCGGCGCGCATTAGCCCTGTGCGTGGGCTGTAATTATTAGAAATTAATTAGGGCTTTGAGGCCCCCCACGGTTGCAGGTGTAACATAATAATAATAAAAAAATCGAACACGTCTGGCAAAATTCAAATAACGACTGGTATGTTAATATCTGTTTTAATGTAGATTCTTCAGCTGTGAAGGGGTTAATAAAAAAACATGATCTGCGCTGTGAGAGCTGCAGAGGAAGACTAAAAGTGAAAAAAGGAGCCTCGGGCTCAAGGAAATTACCCGGGCCCGCGTGACCTTTGGGTGAGGTAATCAATCAAGTGATCAACAGGGATATTTATCACCGCTTTGTCCAATCTACTCCTGGAAACAAATATCAACTATTCAAAACAGAAACAGACATATTGGTAATCATGTATTTAATATTATTATTATTATTATTATTAATATTATTATTATACGTTTATTTTTCTGGTTAGACCTTTTGTCAGTAGTTCGGTTGAAAACAGTAACACTTCTATCAATCAGTTCTAATTCGCTACTTTGTGGGTTTAAAAGATATACCGCAGGTGCGCATTTGACCCAATCCGTGCTGCCTGTGTGGAGAATTATCCGCTCAATCAGACGCGGCAGCTCCTACTCATCCAATGCTCTGAAACAGTATTCCACTACACGCTGTAATGCATGGGCTGTTCAGTCCATGCATGCCAAATATAGTTTGTAATACCTACAGCTAAAATTAAAACCTTTCAAAGCAGATAACATGAGACTAGAAGAGCTCAGATCTACATGTTTAACAGCCAATCGGCTTCTTCATTCATTTCATTTAATTGATTTTTTACGTATTTTTTTGACAGCAAACAGTATAAGTCGAAAAGAAGAGCTGAGTAAACAAAAGAAGTCAATCCTTAAGTCCTACTTATTTTTATTCCTCAAAATAATAAACGAAAAAATTTTTAATAAAACAATTAGGCCAAATATAGGCGAATAGTTCACGTTATCTGATTAAACATTAGCCAATGGTCGAGGAAACTATATGAAAAACGTAAATGAAATTAGTTATTTTTATTCATTCATTTAATAAATATAGCTCATTGAAGATGGTCACAGAATTCCACGTGATGTTACACCCTGGGTTAAACTTGCGTACATAACAACAATAACTGATTTCGGCTGCATATTTGCAAAGCAAATGCAGTAATTTATTGGTCATGTTAATGTGAAACCAGGACAAAAAAATAGCATAATTAAAAACTAAAATAATATTTTCTCAAAAAAGGAAGAAGAAATACCCGCGGTCTTCTACTTTAAAAGAACATCCTAATATTTGAATTGTGAGCAATAAATGAAATAAAAACATCACTTTATCTTTACAACAATAAACACAACCATTTATTAAAAGTTATTTTAACTGTTTTGGTTAAAAATAAATAAATAAAACGATAACATTAAGGTCTGTATATACTCTCTATATATCCAGTCATTTCATTACATTTTATTTTGTGTCAGTCCCTTAATTAAATGCACGCGTCAAAGTTAAAAAAAAAGCCTGAAAGTCAGTGAAAATAGTTTATGTTATATCGCCCTCTTGTGGATGAGTTTCAGCAGTGTTAAAGCTGTAAGCCTTTGATAAGACAGCCAGTAAGGCAACAATCATACTTCATAAGTCCAGCAGTAATACAATAGATACCAATTCTGTAAGTTCAGTTTAACTGTATGACTAGAGGGAAAAATATGACTAAAGGTTTTCATCAAATGAATAAACTAACAATCGGTTAGTTAAAGGGCTGAAGCAAACGACAGTTTTTACAGCTGTGCCCATCATGGAAAACAGATTGCGATGCGCTCCTTAGACAATTTGTGGAGGTAGTATTGATAGTGTTCATGTTGGCTTTGGGCATGTTAATCTCTGAGGACTGCTTGATGAGAGGTTCTTAGAGCCTCTGATGCTCCCCTTCCAGCACGAATGTCAACAAGGGCATTTGACGAGTAATCGATGGGACAGTCGAACGGGGTTATTTAGTACTGTTTCCAGTAACAGCAGACAGCCAGATCATGTCAAGTTCCCGGTTGCAAGGCAATTAAAGGTCAATACAAATGGATGGGATGCTAAAAGAAACTTCAGTAAAACACTAGCCAGTACCCTAGTGTCTGTGACTGTCTCCTGGCAGCTGGAAACTTGGAACAGAAGCTGGTAAAAGTATTTTGTTCAATGTAGTCTTTGATGTGGAGATGGTTTTTTTTGTTTGTTTGTTTTTTTACAACTGAATCTTGAACAAACAGCATCACCTGTTTTAATAGGACTGAATAAAATAACTATGCTCTTTCAGTCACTGCCAAGACAAATTACATATACTCTAAAGGATAGGTGCTTTGATATGTCTTTTTTTATTATTATTATTCTGAGGGTTGTTGAAGTTGACAGGAATTCTTTGAAACACAAGTAACTAATTACAGTTTTCTGCTGAATTAAGCATTAAGCACTTTTGATTTAGAGTACAAGTATATTTTTAACATAGTGATTAAATCATTATTGTTACATGTCAAGTTTTCATTTGTTTCACACAAAGAAAACTACATTTTGTCATATCTGACAGGAGGTTAGTACTCAGTGGAAGTAGTTTTGAATGTTGGGAAAAGAGGGTAACTTGTGATGCATCGTCCTATATTGGGTTTTCTTTGCCTTCAGAGTCATGAGATCATAATGATGTCACACTTCAGTTGACTGTTTTCCAACAGGAAGGAAGAATTAATTGCTATATGTTACTTACCGATCAAACTAGCTGTTCTGGTCTCATAACAACATGTTGTGCTGTATTTTGGTGCCTATCTCCAGCAGTCATTGAGCAAGACGATTGGTGTACTATGGCCAACACAAAGACAGGACTGGCAACTACACACACACTCACACTTGAGGGCAATTTAAGGAAAATATCTTCTAACTATATTCGCATAGCAAAAAAAGAACACTTATAGAAAAAGAGAACACATGCACATAGAATGTGGCATGTAGTATTTAGTATTTACATAAAGTGCAGCTGGTGCTGTCCTCTCCTGTGCCTGTGCAGCTCCCATACCACACTGTCACACTGAGGGACAGGATGCTTTCAACTGTGGCCCTGTAAAAGTTTGTGAGCAGCTGAGTAGAGAGTTCAGTCCGTTTTAGCTTTCTGAGAAAGAGGGGCCGTTATTGGGCCTTCTTTACCAGGTGGGAGGTGTTCTCAGTCCAGGAGAGGTCAGAGGTGATCTGAATGCCCAGGAACTTTATGCTGTCCACATGCTCCACCACCTCTCCCTGTATGCAGAGAGGAGCGTGTTCAGTCTTCCTGGACCTCTTGTAATCCACTATCACCTTGGTCTTGCTGGTGTTCAGGATGAGGTTGTTCCTGGAGCACCACTAAGTCAGATTGTGGACCTCCTGTCTGTAGTGGGTCTCATCATTGTTAGTCCCACCACAGTGGTAAAGTTCACTGCACTGCCTATTTGCTTTTTGACACATTCAGAGAGGAGCAGTGGAGAAGAGGAAGAGCAGAGATGAATGATAATGAGCATAAAACAATGAGATGGGAGGATTTAAGTTATTTTTAATCACATTTTGAAACCTACTTTGCTTGTGCAAGATAATGAGTGCAGGTAAGGAGATAATTATTATTTTTTATAAACATCCACCAAAAATAGTTTTTGTGCAAAATATAGAGCTGCAAAATATATAGAATGACAATCAACACTGCCATATACAGGGGTTGGACAATGAAACTGAAAAACCTGGTTTTAGACCACAATAATTTATTAGTATGGTGTAGGGCCTCCTTTTGCGGCCAATACAGCGTCAATTCGTCTTGGGAATGACATATACAAGTCCTGCTCAGTGGTCAGAGGGATTTTAAGCCATTCTTCTTGCAGGATAGTGGCCAGGTCACTACGTGATACTGGTGGAGGAAAACGTTTCCTGACTCGCTCCTCCAAAACACCCCAAAGTGGCTCAATAATATTTAGATCTGGTGACTGTGCAGGCCATGGGAGATGTTCAACTTCACTTTCATATTCATCAAACCAATCTTTCACCAGTGTTGCTGTGTGTATTGGTGCATTGTCATCCTGATACACGGCACCGCCTTCAGGATACAATGTTTGAACCATTGGATGTACATGGTCCTCAAGAATGGTTCGGTAGTCCTTGGCAGTGACGCGTCCATCTAGCACAAATATTGGGCCAAGGGAATGCCATGATATGGCAGCCCAAACCATCACTGATCCACCCCCATGCTTCACTCTGGCCATGCAACAGTCTGGGTGGTATGCTTCTTTGGGGCTTCTCCACACCGTAACTCTCCCGGATGTGGGGAAAACAGTAAAGGTGGACTCATCAGAGAACAATACATGTTTCACTTTGTCCACAGCCCAAGATTTGCGCTCCTTGCACCATTGAAACCGACTTTTGGCATTGGCATGAGTGACCAAAGGTTTGGCTATAGCAGCCCGGCCGTGTATATTGACCCTGTGGAGCTCCCGACGGACAGTTCTGGTGGAAAAAGGAGAGTTGAGGTGCACATTTAATTCTGCCGTGATTTGGGCAGCCGTGGTTTTATGTTTTTTGGATACAATCCGGGTTAGCACCCGAACATCCCTTTTAGACAGCTTCCTCTTGCGTCCACAGTTAATCCTGTTGGATGTGGTTCGTCCTTCTTGGTGGTATGCTGACATTACACTGGATACCGTGGCTCTTGATACATCACAAAGACTTGCTGTCTTGGTCACAGATGCGCCAGCAAGACGTGCACCAACAATTTGTCCTCTTTTGAACTCTGGTATGTCACCCATAATGTTGTGTGCATTTCAACATTTTGAGCAAAACTGTGCTCTTACCCTGCTAATTGAACCTTCACACTCTGCTCTTACTGGTGCAATGTGCAATCAATGAAGACTGGCTACCAGGCTGGTCCAATTTAGCCATGAAACCTCCCACACTAAAATGACAGGTGTTTCAGTTTCATTGTCTAACCCCTGTACATGTGTCCTATTCCAAAGCTTGTATGCTATAGTTGGTTGGATAACATATTTAATGCGCAAAGTATGTTAAAGTGCATGTGACATCAAATTTGCATGATAAATCCAATGACTTTAATAGAAAGTAAACATTGATAAAATATCTTAAAAAGTAAATTCATGCCACTGAAATGAACAGTTGTTGAGATATATGGTAATAATTTGAACTAAAAATGCATTTCCAAATGACTTATTTGCGATTTTTTTGCTTAGTTTTATGGCGTCAAAGGGGAACCCCAGCACATAAATTGACTGCTGCTACAATGGAACACAATGCAACACAGACAGCAGCAAAGAATCTGAGATTTCTTTAGATATATTTCAATCACTATCACAGAGGGACGCAGCACAAGTGCTGTGGTGCGCGGACAGCCATCTAATTCGACCAGAGTCTTATTTTGTCGGATGCCAGAGCACGGCCAGAGTCAATATGCATGAATCACCCCTCTCCAACAGGAAACAGAACGAGCACAACATCCGGATTTTCAAAATATTATATATATATATATATATATATATATATATATATATACATATTATATATATATATATATATATATATATATATATATATATATATATATATATTATATATATATGTATGTATATATATTATAATATATATATATTAATAAATACAAACATTTATTTATATATGCATGTGTATATATTAGCAGTTGTTAACATTAGATCAATTAGATCACTTACTGGGTTAACTAAATTATTATAAACTGAGCAATTAAACATTAAATGCACCAAATTAAGCAACAAATATAGCTTCGCTGCTCTCAGTGTACTCACCCATTATAGAACAAAACACATGAAAATATCTGGATGCATAAAACAAAAAATGAAGCAGTTTAACTTCCACAGAATGAGTTGTTTTGGACTTGCATGGAGTTGTATGGTTCTTGGAGCGCAGTGACCGGAGCAGATACAGTGTAAATCCAGGGTTACAGTAAATACGGCACTGAGTGAAACAACCAGAGGTGAAGTGGGCAGCATGGAGCAGCAGCAGCAGACACAAGTCAAGACTCCGGATCTGAAGACACTACCTGGTGAGTCACTTTTAAAAATTTTATATTAGAATCTTGAGAGAAACATTTGTTTAAATATATTGTATGCTCGTGTAATTTATCTTATTTTAATAATAAAAATAATAATTTAGGATTTTTAATATTTATAACTGCCGATATCTAAATGTACTTTTGTGACAAGGAAGTGTTTTTACTTGCTGAGCCTTGATCCGTTTAGCAACAGCAATAACAACCTTTTCTTTGGTGATATTTTTACATCTGATGCACTGAACAGCGTGGCCATAGCATCTGCTTCAACATTCTCCTTCATTACAACTGGCTGTGTTTAGTGGGACCAGCCCAACTGTCCCTTGTCAGTTTTTCAGCTCTGATCCAGGCAGCTCTGATCCTCTTCACTTCAGGAAAATTGTGCAGACTAACGGCTGCTATTGCTGCCACCACCAGCAATGCACCGTTTAACCATAATAATGCTGTTTTTAACACAACTTGGCTTTTACCTGAACTGTTAATTATTGACGCTCACATAATGAATGAGGCTACCTATTTTATGTAATTTCCAGGGACTTTGGACTTGCAAAATTTAACATCGAAATATGCTTATTTTGTGTCAAAATTTAATCATGTCAGTTACTGCCCAATTCCTTCAATATTAAGATGATTTCTTTCAATCTCTGCATTTGTGGGAAAAGCGTGTCACAGGCACTTTAAGTGTACTTGTCAATGATATATTTGCAGCGGACTTTTCCTGCCCACGGACCCTTTTTGGGAGACTACCTACTCCAAATCAGCCTCCTTGCTTTTATGCAAAAATTGGTTTAAGCCAGGTGTGGAAAAATTTACAATGGAATTTCCAGAATCAAGGTGCTGTTTCTGAGATAAAAATTCCTTTACGAATATTGGCCCTGTTGGGACCCAGCCATGGGTACAAAATGAAAGGCCCGTACGAACTTTTCTGGAACTTTCAAAATAAATCGCATTAACCTACTTCCAGCACAGCCAGAAACAGGGAACAAAAGTGGCTTCCCGTGATGCACTGTCCAATAAAAAACCGCTTTTTCAACAAAAATGATCTCTTCCACGCAGTCCCAGGAACGGACGGGACACAGCGCGTACTGTCTCTTTGAGGCAAAAAAACATAATATTCAAACTGGCCAAAAGTGTCATACGATCACTTGTATTGCACTAAAATTAAGTAGGGAAAAAATTGCTGTTTGTGTATCGGATTTATTCATAACGGGGGTAATTAAGGGGCAAAACGAGGCTTACTTCTCTCTAGGTCTACAGAAGCAAACGTGTCCAAGAGTTCCCAGCAGAGACCCTTCTCTACAACGCCGAGTGGAGCATTTTTTCCGGTCGAGGGAAGGACCGGGACCGCATCACCGTGGCTCACAGTAATGTGAGGTTTTGGCTGGGCCGACAGAACGAGCCACCACCCAAAGTACGGAGGTTTGCTCGAAATTAACCCTTGTTTTCCCGTGGATGTTTCCCCCAATTTCCCGTCCAGGGAAAAACTTTTCCTCAGCACGGTTCACGTAAAGGTTGTTTTTTTTGGGCAGAGAAAAGGAAAGTAATTTCGAATGAAATAATCAAAACTTTTTTGGGTTTTATGGTTTGGTTTTTTTTATGTTGAAAAATTTCAGTTTTTAGTGCTAGGGGTTTAATCGGGTTCAGCACGTCCATTTTGGGGTTTTTCTGTGTTTGTGTTTTTTTTAAAATTAAAAAAAAATTTATTTAAAGGGTGTTTTTAAAAAACCACGATCGGCCAAAAGGGGACCGTCCACCCTTATGCTTTTTTAACCCTTTTTTAATTAAATGGTTTTTTAAAAGGGAAAGGTTTTTTGATTGTAAAAAAGGAGATAAGTTTCGTTTTTTGGCTTAAACCCGCAAAAGTTTAAAGAACACGGGCTTCCCTGTTTAAAGATCTTTCCCCCCAAGGTTGTTAGTTTTCAATCTTGAAAAATGGGTTTTTCCCCCTATATATTTTTTTACAAAAACTTGTAACTAAGTAACAAAATTTAAGCCCTTTTCTCAAAGTTTTGGTTCTTTTTCAAAAAAATATTTCTTTAAATATTATTTTACTAAAAACGGCAGAAATTTAAAACCACCATTGAAAAATTGGCCCACCCCAAAAGGGGTTGGTTTTATTCGAAAAATCATTTTTTAAAAATATTATTTTATTAAAGAAATTTTAAATCGATTTTTGCCTTTGTGAATGGTTGTTAAAGGTACACCAATTTTTGCCTAAGTTATTTCCCAAAGATTTAAATTCATTTCACTTCCAGTTTTCTTCAAGAAAACCCCTTGGGTTCTCAAATAAAAAATTTGGAGGGAAATTGTTGCGTCACTTTTCTGGTCTTTGTTTTTTTTTAACCATCTTTGATCAATTTGTTTATTTTTGTACAAAACCCCAATTTGCCCTTCCTTTTTTCCTTTCTTTCCCTTGGGTTTAGTTTAGTTTTTTTGGGTTTTTAGCTAGAAAATTTTTTGTTGATCAAAAAACATTTTTGATTTTTGATTGACTTATTTTTGAAAAATAAATTTTTTTTTTTTTAAGAAATTGTAAAAATTTCTTTCCCTTGTGTTTTTCAGAGTTTTGCGGGCCCAATAATGTCAGAGTTTGGGCTCACCCCTTTATCAATTTTTTTCCTATCCCACCGCCAAATTGGGGCGGGTATTAAAAGGGGCCCAACCCAAAAACAGACCGAAATTTTTATTTAATAAAAAAAGAATTAAAGTTTTAAATTAAAAAAAATTATTTATTCTAATTACAACAGGCCCAAAACCTTTTCCAGTTTGGTTTCTTCGGGACTATAACACATCCTTTTTTTGTAAGAGAAAGGGCCAATAGGGGCTGTAGATAAAGAATGCAAATGACCAAATGTCCTGAAAATCCTTCTAGGACAGCTAAACTTTAGTTTGGTGATTCTCTATCATAGATGGCAGAAGAGAACTCAAGAAGCCTGAATGCAGAACGTTTAGAGGGGTGCAAACCTATTTTTATCCGTTCATTTTACCTTTCTTTTCTTTTTTCTATTATTCTAACAAATGCCCCTTTTGTTTCAGATAAAATGTGCAAAAAAATAAAAAAAACGAACGGGGGAAAAGGGTTTCAAAACTTTTTTTTCCCCCCAAAACCTTTAAAATTTTTTAAACCAGGAGTGTAAACTTCGTGGGGGCATTGTATTGGCCGCTTAGCAGAGAAGTAATCTCCCAACTGTTTTGGTCCTTTAATGTACATCTGCATCTCCTCATGTCCTGGCAACAGTATTGGTGTCCTCTTCTTTACTTCCGGTCAAATGTCTGAATAAAACGACTTTGATGCTCATCCTTGTTGTCTTAATTGCTTTTGTGTTTACCTCTGGGTCTAAGTTCACTTTGTTATGTTGCCCTCTATTTAGCAACTTTAAGTAGTTGTTCCTCTGTTATTTTAACAATGCAGTGCACAACAATACTGTTCACCAAATGTCTGAATTTTATCTTATGGCCAAAAATATATTCCAAAATGAGGGTCTGATGCCCTTAATGTTGGTTCATAGCTGTCACATAAACTAAAACAGAACAAATTGAAGACTTTTGTCATGTAAAACAATGTCAAAGTTAGTAGCAATCTGTAGAATACAACTTCGTGATACTACAATGGTCTGATTAATTGTTGTTGTTTCAACTGATGGTGTTAACATTAAGAATCACTACCAGGTTGAAAAAAAAATATTTTCTTTTCTTCTGAACTCTAAAAACTTGAACTTCCGCTGATCCTGAAC
This sequence comes from Crenichthys baileyi, assembly GCA_036173005.1. Taxonomy (NCBI): domain Eukaryota; kingdom Metazoa; phylum Chordata; class Actinopteri; order Cyprinodontiformes; family Goodeidae; genus Crenichthys; species Crenichthys baileyi. The sequence goes on from JAHHUM010000019.1 coordinate 701,298, forward strand.
TGACCCCGAAAGGAGCCTGACTTTCAGCTGTTTCAACCGGAGCACGGAAAAGAGCGGAGGGGTGAATCTGCTTTTATATAAACGTAGGTTGTTGTACTGATGTCACAGTATTACAGAAGACGTGCATCCCTCAACTGGAGTCATTTTTTATAAAAAAGTAAACGTTTATTCACAAAGACAGTTCTCGTTTGTTTTGGCTGGTGTTTGCATCCCACCGCAAGCCTGTACGTCTGAGGCAAAAACGGCAGGAGGCGAACAACTTAGACCCAACTCTGACTCGCTCGCAGTACTCATACGTCGACAAACAAAACTCCATATTTGAAACTAACATTCGGTTGCGTGATGTTATTTTGCATTTTTATCCGTAAAGTGTATTAATAGAAACAAGGTGTGCGCAGCGTTTTAAATGAGGGAGACTGTTGTGCGAGGTTTAGGTCTGAGTAAGTAAGCACAGCCAATGTTCGTCTCTAGCGAGAGGTAAATGTCAGGTAAATGTTCGTTAAATTATTTATTTAACGTGTAAAATTTGTATTATGTGCATGAAAGTAACAGTGGAAAATGGGATATTGCTATATGACAGCATACGCATTTACGTGACAAATACAAATACATTTTGGTGTTGGCCAGCAGGTGGGGTATGGTGGTTCCCGTAGTGTAGTGGTTATCACGTTCGCCTAACACGCGAAAGGTCCCCGGTTCGAAACCGGGCGGGAACATTTATATTTTAGTTTTGACGAAGTATTCTGAGGTTTCTAACTGCAGCTAATTACGCTTTACACTTCAGTTTGGCCTTCAGATCATCAGCTGCCGCAGGTTAGAAGCTGTGTGGAGCATAGTGAAATTAATCCAAACAAATCTGAACAGCACTTTTAAACTGAACAGCATATTTACTAGTTATGATGTAAAGTTGTTTATTCTAATGCCTTTTTTTTTTTAGCATTTTATGATTAATTAATCTTATCTATTGCAGTACTTCAGTATTTTGCACCTAAACCTACAAATAGGTTTTAAACCCCAAAGTCATAAACATTTTACAAATTTAAGCATGATTGTAATCATTATCTTAAATGTAACTACTGGCCTTAGAGGAAAGTCTTTTTAAAACATTTAATATATGAACAAAATATTTCAACATTATATGTCTTTCTTAAGTGTATAAAAAAGTTTCCTTTATTAACTAATCTCCAAAATATCATAGAGATTGTAATAGTTTACTAAATTAATAGTGCCTAAAGATTTTAGGTGAGAGGTACTTTTACTTCTTGTAGTTAATATTTCAGTCAGAAATATAGTCTGAAATATTCAGTATAAATATTAACGGAGGATATCTTTACCAATTTATTTCAGCATAATGGTCACATTTCTTATATGTGTCTCCACTCAATTTCCATTCTGAATATATCACTTTTATGGATGTATGAATTACTGTCTTAATTTTAGTTTAATCAGCAGATTAGACTTTTTTTTTAATTCCCAAGTAATCAAACCCCTTGACTTGTTCCACATTTTGTCATGTTATAACCACATCCTTCAATGTATTTTATTGGAGTTTTATGTCAAAGACCAAAACAAGTGCTAAGATACGGCCTTTTTTACCCCGATTCTTTTAAATAAAATTCAGTACAACCAGCTGCCGTTAGATGTTAATAAACTCCATCTGGGTATACTTCAATCTCAGTACAAATGCAGCTGTTCGGTGAAAACTTCAGAGGTTTGTCGGAGAACATTAGTGAACAATCCTCATCAGGAAGACAAAGGAACACACTATGAAGGTTAGGGATAAAGTTGTGAAAAACACAACAGATCACCCTGAACACCCCGACTGCAAAAGCTTGCAGTCAAGGTTCACATTCTGGCAGGACAGCTACCATAAATATAAACTGCTGGACTACTTACTCTCGCAGTTGTTCACAAAGTGGTGAACCTCGCCCCATCCTTGCTTGTGAACGACTGAGCTTTTTAGGGAAGCTCCTTTTATACCCAGTCATGACACTAACCTGTTTCCTATTAACCAGTTCACCAGTGGAATGTTCCAAAAAGGTGTTTTAAAGCATTCCTCAACTTTCCCAGTCTTTTGTTGCTCCTTTCTCAGATTTTTTGGAACCTGTTGAAAGCATAAAGTTCAAAATGAGTGAATATTTGCAAAGAAACAAAGATTTTTCAGTTTGGACATTAAATATCTTGTATTTGTAGTGTATCCAATTGTATATAGGTTGAACAGGATTTGCAATTGTATTCTGGTTTTATTTATGTTTTACACAACATCCCAACTTCATTGGAATTGGGGTTGTAGAATTACAATGTAGCTGTATGTTTAGGTTTAGATCAAAGCATATCTATGTAAAATCAAATGGCCCTATCAAAGTCCAGACCAAAATCCAATTAAGAATCTGTGGCAATATCTAAAAAAACAGGCATTCTCCATCCAATCTAATGTTGAGGTATTTTGCAAATCAGAATAGGCAAAAACATCATTTTCAAAATGTGCAAATCTGGTAACAACGTTCTTCAAGAGACTTGCAGCTCTGTATTTGCAGCTAAAAGTGGTTCTAAAAGTTAATAACCTGGGTGCTGAATACAAATACATGCCTCGCTTTTCATATGTAAAAAGGTTTGACAGCCTTGCCTCATTTTCTATCCACTTTATGACTATGCATTTCTCTTCGGTGGTCCATCACATAAAATTCCAACAAAATGCAATGAAGTTAGATGTTGAATCATGACAAAATGTGAAAAAGGTTATGAATAACTAGCAAAGCACTGTAATTAACCAGTGAAGTATATGATGTACATCTTACAGTAGCAGTCAGTTCCACACTCTAAAGACAAGCTTGCAGAGGAATGAACGTTCTTTTTTTTTTACTAATTCAGGAAGTTGCATGATGTAAGGCATGTAAAGAGAAAATAGGCTGTAGAGAAATAACCACAAAACCTATAGGACAGCAAAATCATTGATGCTGAAAACAAATTCCCAATTCTACCTTCTCAGTTTGAAGTGATAGCAAAAGCAGACCAGATAGGCAGCTTTGCCACAGGTATTGCTGCTGAAAAAAAGTAAAGCCAAGTTGTCAGAAATCATAGTATTGGCTAGATTTTTCCACCATGGAAGATTTTACATTTAAAAATCAAATAGGTCATCTTATGGCACAGTATGAAAAAAATGCCAATTACCGTACCATTGTATTCACATATGTTTGTTGTTGCATCAATATAATTTTATTGTGGCTTCATGCCATCTTTTTTTTTAAATCACGTAGCAAACCAACACATTTCAAATATATGCTTTAAATCTTCTTTATTGTCATTGTATTTGTTGAGTAACCTGGAGGAGAACGTAGAGATAAAGAGAGACAGACAAACACAAAATCAGGCCACACTTTACTCCGGAAAGATTTATTATTATATTCATTTTTATTATTATTTTTTGTTTCTATGATTTTTAAGTCAAAAGGCTGAGGTGCATAGTCATGAAGGGAGCATGAGCAACATGGTTACAAAGACAAACAGCTGAACATTCACAGAAAAGTTGACCCAAGAGGACAGGGTTGCAGATTTGCTTTGCTTATATGTGTTAGATTGACAATGAGCAAATGTCATGCTATAGGTGTAAGTTCTATTATTTCTACAAGGTGTTTGCTCTCATGTTGTCTGCGATATACAGTCAAGATATGAAACGGTTGTATGTGCTTGTTTTTTTTACATCGAGCTAGCTTGCCTTGGTCTGTGTATTTCTCAGTTTTTACAAAGATTAATATAATGTTTCTATTCCATTTATAATCCTCTTAGAGTAATAGTTCAATAAACTGTTTTTATGTTTTGAACCATAATTAGATCAGTGGTTTCATCATTTGATCTTTATGGAATAGAGCTCTACAGCTTACAACTATTGTATCATTGGTTTACCTCCCAGTTGTCTTAATTAGCAAAGTTTTTGGTCGTTAAAATGTCCAAAAACAGGCTAAAATGCCAGTTGCAGTTTATCAAAACAAAACTTGCATTACTGAATATTTTTACCCTAAATATAATAAATACATTTTGGTGGAAAAAAAGTCACAAATAAAAGTGACATTACTAAACCATTTAAAATAATTTTACTTTTTTCTTTTTACCTAACTTCCTAAACATTTTAAAACACAAATTCAAATATTTGGCAGTATCTCTTATTCCTGCGATTGACCAATGGATAAACCGACTAATCGTTGCAGCTCTGGAGTGGAATGTGGGAGGGAGAGAATAGACGTCAGACTTTTGGCTTGGCAGTGAGACTTTCACCTGCTCAAACTGCAGAAGTTTGTACTGAGCAATGTTTGTAATGCAATACTGAAGCTGACGGTATTACAGCGGGTTTTTAACCCAATAAGTAGTAGTTTCAGAGTTGTGTTATAGTAATAGAGATGTAACAACGGCAGACGTGATACTCTTGGACTGGCAGTATGAGTTTCAGCTGCTCTGGCAGTTAGAGCAATACTAACTAAGTAATTATAGTGGTCACACAACTCATAATGCTTGGTTATTACAGTGACCCCAAGCGGTCTACAAATTCGCATTTCTCACTCTTAGCTGTCAAATGGCAGCGGCTTGCCAATGGTCCAACGTTTGCGGAAACTGATACATGGATTTTCCAGTGGATTTTCTGTAAACTTGCATATCTTGCCTTATATCTTATTATATATGAATATCCCTTTAATTTGGCACAGGAAAACCAAAAAAGTGGTGCACTTTTAAACTTTAACTTGAATCATTACACCAAGCAATAAATGCAACACTGTATAGTTGTGCACTGTGGTGGAAGCAGTCAGTGATCTTATCACATAGATAATTAAACATATAATTCAATGACAGCTTTTTTACATGCTGCAGTCCTAATTTGTAATTCAGATACATTAAATGCATCTTGCATATTACATTGACTTGCCATACAGAGGAGATATGTTTTACATTCATCTGCCACTAGGTGGCAATCATCTTTTTGCTGTGCTCTATTACACCACTGCAGAACTCGAGTTTAGAGGACATAATATCTGGACTGCAGCAGTCAGTATGAGCAGGTCGCTGACCTCAAGAATTATGCCATCTTCAGCGCTGGTATTTCTCAGAGAAGGAGAGAAAACACCTCAAAATACCAGCAATAATACAAAAAACAAGATAAATAAAAGAAAAAAAACAGCTTGCTCATAGTAGTGTGAAGGTTGATACAAAGTCCTCTGATATAAAGACAGCTCTTTGACATTCAGAACTAGTTATAAAGGAAGGAGCATAATTTATTCTTGCTTAATCAGAGCACCACTCAAACCACTTTATGTATATAAAAAATAAGGCCTGGCTCAATGGGCAGATTTTGGTCAAATTATCTTAGATTTGTTGGAGTTAATAGTATTCATTTGAGAACAAAATAGGTCAGGTTAATGATTTCAGGGTTTCTGCAGGTCATATAATCTGTATTTTGAGCCTTAAAAAGTCTTAAATTTGTCCAGATCTTCATTCATAAGCCTTAAATGTATTTTAGTTGCAATTTTGTACATGCATTGTTTCTTCTACTTGATCTTTGTTTTGTTTTTTTTTTCTTTTTTCTGTTTAAATTAATTAGGTTTTGCACTAGCAGCAATTCTTTACTTGGTGTTGTAGTTTTGGTTAAGAACATAGGGTGTTATTCTATGGCCATATGGATGACATTTTCCCATATCTGCAAAGCCTCAAGAGAAATCCGCTTGTAAGGGATTGTATGTTTGATGAGATCCAAATTAAAAACAGATTTGCCGATTATGATGCATACTGTAGCACCTACCTCACAAGCCAGTGAGAGTTAGTATGGTTAGGGTTAAGTTTTAATATGAACTTATTTTAAAAAGTCCGTGTAGGTCTTTAATTGACATCATAGTGACCCTAAAGGCCTTCGCCTACTGAAACTTGCAGAAACCCTGAATTACATAAAATGCAGAACAACAGTCTTTTTTGTGAAAACCACGTACTGTATCCATAATGTTAATGAGAAGGTCAGACATATTGGACATTAACAAACACATCAACTCCCCAGTATTGCTTTCACCTGCAGGAAGACGTTGGATGTAGATATGCACCTTTTTTTGTTGAGGGATCTGCAAAGGAAGGGATGCACATTTGTGCCTGGATGTCCGTGTGTGTGTCACCAGAGCTGAAATCCATAACATTCACATTTTTGAGCATATTAAGGACACTGTTACTTAAAACACTGCACGGTTGTTGCAGAATTAGCTGTTCCTACAGGCTTACATCAAACTAATCACCACTTCAGTTCTAGGAATATAAATTATTCCCCTTTCCATTTACACCAAGCAAAATAATTCCATTCTATAGACAGAATGTACTTAAAATGGACAAGTGAGTAACAATTTAAACCACTTTTGTTTCACTCTTTGCATTTCATGTGTTTGAAGTATCTGTGTTGCATGCGTTGGCTGAATGAAATCTGATTGCCTGAACTAATTTGGGACAGTAAGAGACACATTTATCCAGATGGGATTCAAGTGAACACATCTGTCTCCTCAAGACATTCATGACAACCAGAAGTCCTCTTAATACACAGCATTGCACAGTGCCAAACAGGATGTTCTCAACAATTTGAATGGTATACTACGAGACTGAGTTGGATAGTAAGAATGCTAACTGCATCGGCAAGATGGCTGCCTGGTAAATGAAACCGAGAATTGAAATCCATTAATAACATCAAGAGCAGGACATTGGTTGCTTTGTGTGGTGGTACAGTATGCAACCACCAAAATGCAATCAGATTTCACTCTTTTGAAGCCCTGTACTTGGCAGCTGTACATGTAACACAGTTTTATTAGATCTTAATTAATTCCAAGAAACGTATAGGAGGGTTTTAATTATAATTATAGATTTTCTATCTGCACAGTGAAAATAATGCTAAGTGTAAATGGAATGCATTTTTTTTTAAATCTAGCACAAATCAATCAAGGTATTATGCTAACATCAGTACATTAGTTCAAAATGGATTTGTGTGGTTAGATATATACATTGGTATAATGAGATGTGCCTTGGACAAACAGAGCTGCCTGCCTGTCCAGACGCATCAGTAAAGTGCCTTAAAACAGGTTATTGCATAATCTGATGTCTGCCTTATTGCTTCCATTGAAAGCAAGAGGGGCACTCTCATAGAAGAGAGTAAAAGACTGGCACAAATTAAGAATTTAAAAAGATCAAATCAAGAAATACCATTTGGGGAAAAAAACTATGAACATCATTTATAACGTTTCACAAAGTTGCTTTTAACTTTAATAAAGTGCGCTATTGTTTCTTTGAAAGGCCAGTTTACAATGTTGTATCAAAGTGGCTATGATCATGTAAGTCTTTGTGTTAATGGATTTCTGTCTGCATGTGGCGTTAAGTTTGTGAAGTTTTAGATGCGTGTTCAGCAGGTCAAATCTGCTTGCTGCAGAGAAGTGACCTCATGCTGTCAACCAAAAAGTAAAATAGATACTCTGGTTTGCTAAAGGCTTTTTACACAATGTTTTTCTATGTTGATTTGTGATGGAATGAAATGGGGATTTTGTTGACTGTATAGTTTGGTAAAAATTCCCTAATGTTATTTGATGCAGACATGCTCTAACATGCATTTTTGCAATTCTGTATATTTTTGGGGTTTTTTAAATTGCGCCCTAGCATCTACTTAGCATAAAAAGTTACTGTACTTCTTTAATAAGAGCAATGATTTTAACCTAAAAGCAAACGTATTGTAATTGTTAACGCCCAAATATTTAAGTACATAACAGAGGAAAATTATTGGCCATTCTGGATTTTGGTATGAGCTTGATACTGGGCATTAAGCATGGGCTGCTTACCAGTATCAAAATCATAAAGCTTCTACATTTGTCTGTTGCCTACAAGAAAGATAAATTCGACTGTATGAATAATTCATGCTGCAAAAACCATGGACACTCATGGTATGGAAAGAAAAGTAGCCCCCCCAATCACTCATTAAGATAATGCTGTTCTAAAACTACAGTTGGCAAGCTGCAAGTTCCGTGTCTTTTAGGCAGCACACTGCAGGCTGGCTACCTGGGCAGACAGCCCAACTAAGACAGCATAACTAACAACTGATATAGGATTTTTATATTTATGCTACTGTATAAAAAGCACAACTGCTAGAAACTGCACTGTTCTGAGCAATAATGACTTGAAAGGAACTACCAGATTTAGAAAATATTCAATGTTTTTGCATGAGTATTTGTATCAAAATCAAATGATAAAAAATATTCTTGATAATTAATATGTTGAATTATTTTTGAGAAGAGGCAATACTTGTTTTGTGTTATTAATAAAGGTGATTTGATATTGTGTAAAAGTTTTGTGTAAATTCTTTAAAAGTTGAATGACTGATTAATTACCCCCAGTAAGCTAGCTTTGACCTAAGAAACATATAGCAAGTTATGATGTGACCTACAGTGGAGAAGCCACTGGTGCTAAAAACATATTAAAGAAAAAGCACATTGTGTACTTTGGTTATTGCATTCTTATCATATTTATATACATTTCATCTTACAAAAATGATTTAGAAAAAATAAATCCATTATTAAGCCTAATAATAAAACAAGTGAAGTAAAACTTGCAAAACAGAAAGATGCATATGCTCCCTTCTGGACTCACTCTCCTGTGCTTATACTTGCTTACATTTACCCCAATTAGTAAAACTGTATGAAAAAAAATTTAGCACTTATGATGAAAGTTGTAGCTCAAATTATCTCAGTACTTTTATTTAAGAAAAGGTAATAAATACCTTAGTATTTAGAGGCACTGGCCAGCTAGAGAATTATGACTGCCGCCTTTTGGGTCATTTCACTAAAAATTGAAGTATTATCCTAAACCCTAAGCATAAAATAAATTAGTTGGTCCTTTGAATGTGTAATTTAAGTCTAACTTTTTTTTTCATCATAAACCTCCCACTGGCTGTGTTGTATAATACACACTCAATTCAGAACATAAAAACAGTTGCTATAATTTTCATATGAAATGGAAACAGTAATTAATTATGTTTTAACTGTATCACTTGCCAATTTTTAGATTCCTCTTCAGTGACCTGCTCTCAACTGGAATTCCATGAATCACTTTTGCAGTGCACTGTGTTTCCAATATGTTTTTACTCAGGTTCTTTCATTAAAGTTGGAATCCACATGTAAGTTTAAACCAGACTGGTTTCATGTAGATTTATCTACCAAGCAAAATGCTAATTTCTTAAACTCCTCTAATAGATCGATGTGACTGTTTACAGAAACTGGGTGTTAGTAACCTCTCACGTTTAAGTTTATTTCAGCAGTTGATGTGGCTTTGGAATTGTTAAATGAGACACAAACTAATGTTGTATAATAGTGCAGCATATGCTCATATGAGGTTATACAAAATGTGCACATGCTAAAATTGCGTTGAGTATTAATCAGAAGCAGCAGGGTCAAGTTCATTCCTCTCTATGGGAAGCATGGTACTCTGAGGATTGTCTTTGATGAGGGTTTAGGACATTTATGATGTTTATGATTTTCATCCTCCCATCACCAGAGGGAGCATGAGTGGTACAGGCACCAGTGTTTTCCAAAGCAAAACCATGAAACCTGTGCTGAACTGGATCAGTCTGTTGCACAAGGAAACCTTCCACAGTGGTTACCCAGTTGTACTGTCATAATCGTCCATTGGTATTAGGGCAACAAATAAATTTGTATCTTGGGGAAACATGATTGTAAACATGACAGCTGAAGTTGATATCACAAAGGTTGTAATCAGAGCCGCTTTAAAGAAAAATATGGGGTTTCCTCATTACTCACCGGAACCGTTATAGTCATAGTTTAAAACTCTCCATCAGCTGCAAAGTATGAAGTTATTAGTGCTAACATGGCAATTATGGCAGTAATAAATGTGTATTTACTTGTTTTATTTGCAATTTTTGATGATGATTGAAAAATGTTTCTTTTTATTCATGGCTTATCTTTTATACTAATTATTCTGTATAGATTCATAGATGAAACTTCAGCAGGTTTGTGCTGTTTTTTCAAAGTCATTTATAGACTATGAAGGTATTTTTTTTTTGGATCCTAGTTATGACAAAAACTAATATAAGAAATGCAAACATAGAACCAAACATGCTTTTAAATTGGATAGCATAGGTTAATAAATTATTTGTGGATATAATGTGATGTTATAAATAATACGTATAACATAAAAATAGTATTAGTTTTAACTGTAATAAATTAAAAAAAAGGTGAAAAAATAATAGAGAAGGCGGTTCTGCAGTTACACACAGACAAAACTGAAACTTTAGAAATGTGGGGTTCAGTAAGATACCGATGGGAGTCATAGAACAGGCTGCACACTGTGTGGCTAATGGGCCTCACATTAGATACAGAATGATCCAGCTTCTCGCACAGTCCACACTAACCAAATCTCAAGCATGATTTAAAATAGATATTTAGAAGTTGCATTATTCTGACTTTAGTAAGATAAAACAGTCCATTGATAAGAGCTTTTTCTTTGAGCATGTATTACTCTGTAACATATTTACAAACATACAATCTTTGCATTTCACTTAAGCCTTTGGTGTCCCTTTGTTGTCAGCTTTGGCTCCTGAAAGTCCATTTTCTGTATTGTCGTTCCCTGAGGAGCTTACCAGGCACTCTTTACTACAAAAGACAGAAAGAAGCAAAGGTTAAGATGAGGAAAAAGCCAAACATGTTATTAAGGCTTAATTGTTTTTCTTTTTGCTATGCAAAAGAAAATGCTTGCAGTGCCTGAAGCAAGCTGTCTTCTGGTTGCAGTGAATGTTTTGCGACCTACTACAGACATCACATAAAGCCAGATGGAATGGGTTTTTTATGACGAACCTCAGATTGAGGTTCCTGCAGACAACAAGTCATGTTTGTCATACTGATATTTGCATCATGAAAAGGCCATCCACAAGTGTGGCTTTTAAAAAGTGGAGAAAAGAAGATGCTCCAAAGCAAAGTATGTTGTCTTTTTAACTGAAGAACATGCAGTTTGACATGTCATTTGAACTAGTTAAAGGCTTGCTAAGTTGAAAGAAAGCAAAGTTGCCAAATAACGCTACTGCAGCTACTGTGAAACTGTATTACTGTAGTGCAACCTTTTTTATTTTTATTAATGCCTTATAAAATCTAGATAGTCTATGTCAGGGGTCCCCAACTAAAATAGCAGGAGGTCCACTAACTCCATCGTCCAAACACTTTAGGGTCCAAACATTTAAAATCAACTTACAAAAATATTTTCTTTCATTTTTATTTAACATTTAATTAACACTAGAAATGTAGTTTTTAACTAAATTTGAAGTGCCTTGAGACGACGTGTTGTGAATTGGTGCTATATAAATAAACTGAATTGAATTGAACTACTGATCAATTATTCATATGCCCATTAAATCATCTGCTGAACAGAAAAGTGCAATCCAATTTAAGTACCAATATTAAATGCACTTTGAATGGCACAGTCGACCTGGGTCTGTACATCTTTATATATCAGTTCTGTTCTCCTTGTGCTTGTGGCAAGCAACCTTCTCCTTACGTTGTTGTCCATCTTTTCCATCTAAAAATGTTTCTGCCACACCTTCCATGCACTCTGATCATTTCTCAGTCAGTGAAAGGCTTTTGTGTTTTCCTAAAAGCCACTGTACTCCCATTCATCCATTCATAGATTTTACATATTTTAGACAAATCCATCTTCTTTTAGTCACTCATCTGTGCACCACCAAGTCAACGTACTGTGAGCAAGCATGAGCTCCCAAGCTAGTAACTTAGCAGCTATTAACAGTAACGTTAAAAGCGCCACAGTGCACTACACTGACGACTAGAGGTGGAGCTTCAGCCGCCATAGCTCCAGTCATCAGTGGGTTAGTGGAAACCCAACTGGTACCGTACTGAGTAGAGCAAAACTGAGTGGAGCAGCGCCGCCTAAAGAGAGCCAGTGAAAAATGGGCATTAGTAACATGCTTTCAAGGACCCCGCATGGCTTCTTCTTCGTTTTCTGATGGTTGGCATACAACGATGTGGTGCATTACCAGCACCAGCTTGCTTGGAGTGTGGACCAGAATGTCGCTGACCCACATAACTGCCTGTCACGCCTGTTTAAAAGTCAGATGCTCAGCTGGCAGGAATAAAATGAAAAATTCTTTGCGGTCCGGACAAAACACTTTCTGGGTCCGGATTTGGACTGGAGGTTGGTGTTTGGGGACCCCTGATCTATGCGATGTTGAAAACATCAAGTAATCTGTCTGCTTCATCTGCATGTTAAACGTATTACTGCAAAGTACAAGCCAATCCACCTTTGATCTTCCCTGAACAGATGCAATGACAAAATATTTGCAAAGCATTGTGAAGATGCAGCAACGGGGCTTTCGCTCATATTTTCACCACTTGCTAAAAAACAAATAAATTCAACCATTTGTTTTTGCTCTCAGATATCACTGCTATGTAGGCAGTCATTGTTGATTTAATTATTGTCATATTGCTATTATTGTGACATGTAGGTTGTTGCAAATTAAAAAAATAAAGTTCCTTTACTTTGGGGCGACTGTGGCTCAGGTGGTAGGAGTGTGTCCTGTAACCGGTGGATTGCCGGTTCAAACCCCTGCTCCATATCCCTGGGCAAGACACTCCAGGTGAAGTGTCTGCAGACTGTAACAGAGCAGCTACAATGTAGTCTACCACTGTCAATGTGTGTATGAATAGGTGGATGACTGATTGTAGTGTAACGCGCTTTGGGGTCCTCGGACTTGATAAAGTACTCTACAAGTGCAGGCCATTTACCATTCACACACCACCTATGTTATATGAAGCAGAATGACAACAGAATCATGTTTCTAGGGTCAATATAGCCAGATTAAAAACATTTTGGATATAATTCTGTCAAACATTCAGTAACACTCTATTACAATATTAATTAACATACACCACTCATCCTGGCCTGTTTGTCTATCATCTTCATAGAGGGTATGGAAGGTTACTATGCAAATTAATTGGCCAAATGTTTGAAAATTTCCAAAGATGTAATTGTGATTATAGTTTCAATGCAATATTGCCTTTCAGTTCATTAAAACTTTTATACTAATTATGAAAATAGGCGAGTGTGAATTTCAAAATACAATCAGCTGATGAACTAAGCTGATTTCTAAAAAAAATACAAAAACAGCCAACAATGCATATATTTATTTACCTGTTAATATTTACTATAAAAACATTCAAGGTATATTTTTACTTCCTGCATTATACACTTTAGAATTTAGCTATAGAACTAAAATAATGAATTCTATAAATGCTCCAACACGACTTGTGTTATCCAAGTTTTTTAGATGAGAGAAAACAATACTTTTACTTTCAGGGAGTTCAAACTAACAGCAACTTATTTAATATCAACCCATTTACTATCAATGTTCAATAAATAAGTATGTTCATAATTCATTCCCAGAGCTTGTAACAGAATGCCTTGGAGAACTATTTAAAGCATGGCATGCACACATTTTCAATTCTCTTTAGTAAATAAAGCCCACTGTAACCAGTTCCCTTCAGGAGTCACCTAATAAGTATTAGCCAACCTGTGTAAACTTTATTCTCAGTTTGAATCTAACTGTTCTGTGAAGGTCTCAGAGGTTCGTTAGAGAACATTAGCGATCAAACAGCTTTTCTGAGACGAAGGAGCAAAGCACATATTAAGATAATTTGTGAAGAAATTCAAAGCAAGGATAGGTTATAAAGCAATATCCAAAGCAATATACATGAACAAATCACATAGCCCTGTTCTGTCATCCATCTATTGCCTAAACCTGCGTATCCTTTTTGCGAGGGCCGCGGGAGGACTGGTGCCTATCTCCAGCAGTCAGTGGGCGAAAGGCAGGGATTTGACCCAAGGACCACATGGACCACTTTTCATTCCATTATCTAAAAATGGAAAAAGTATATCAAAACTACAAACCTAGCAAGCTATAACTGATCCTAATTAACAGATAGACCAAGGAGGGCATTAATTAGTGAATTACCCAAGAAGCATATGGTAACTGAAGGTGCAAAAGATTTGAGACTGGGGCAGAGGTTCACCTACCAGCAGACAAAGGCAATAAACATACTGCTAGAGCTACATTGGAATGGTTTGAATAAAAACTTTTTTACATATGTGTTAGAATGGGCCAGTCAAAGTCCCAAAATCCAATTGAAAAACAAAAGCATGACTTGAAAATTGTTCAGATACACTCCATCCAATTTGACTGTCCCTGAGGTATTTTCCAAAGAACAGTAGAAACAAATTTCAGTCTTTACATCTGCCAAGCTGGCAGAGATATACCTCAAAAGACGTGCAGCTGTAATTGAAGTAATATGTTGGTTCTACAAAGCATTTGCTCGAGTGCTGAATACATACACATACCACACTTTTGTGATTATTTTATATAAACCTTCGAAAAGCGTGTTTCCTTCTTCCTCTACACAATAAGGTGCTACTTTGTGTTGGTCAGACACATAAAACCACAAAATAAATTGAAGCGTCAAGTTTAAGTTTGTCACCCCACAACATGCAAAAAATATAAACATTAAATATAACATTAAATGTTTAGTTTTAACAACACTGTAGTCTAGTCAGTGTCATACTCACGTCTTCTCATTACCCTTGCCTAGAAAATGAAGCACCACTGCCTTTATCACCATGATGATGATAACTAAGCCAATGACTCCACCCAGAACTGAGACAATCATGACTGTCAATGTATTGTCGACCTCCTTCACTGTAAAGAGCAAGAGAAAGAATGGCTTTATGATTAACTCTATAAGCAGTCTTTGTTTGAACTAGATACAACTTAATTTATGTGTTCCAGGTGTATGCACATCAATACGTGCCACATACTTTGGTCGACCACTATAAGGGTGAAGATAGCGCTGTGGTTGCGATTCTTCTCTTTTGGGTTTCTGGCAAAACAGGTGTATTCCCCTTCGTCCTCAAAAGTTATGTTCCACAACAAGATGGAGATGTTGTTTGTCTTTGAGGAGCCGACAAACTCTACGCGATCATGGAAAACATGGACCTTTGGCTCCACTTTCTCTGTGGGAATCTCTGCTTCACACAACTGTAAACACAAGCATCTATTCAGATACAAAGCAGAGGTTATTTCCAAGTACTCTCAAATCAACATTGTCTTGGAAAAGAAATGATGTTGCCTTGTCATTGTTTCGCTTCCAATACAACGTAAAAGTTAGAAATTAATTCTGATTTATATATAAAGTGGTGCTTAAAAGTGTAGACGCCCCTTTTAAAATACCAGGTTTTTTGTGCTATAAAAAACAGCCATGATAAACCGATTGTGAAACATTTGCCATATATAACTTGATATCTATAGAGTACAATTTAATGATAAACAAATACATTTATTGGATGACTTGGCCCCAACTTTAATTGAAGTTTAATTTAGATGTTTTATGAATACAATGGAACCTTTTTGACACCTATGTAAAATAAGATTTTTCTGATACTTTGTAATTTGTCTGCGAAGTATGCCTTCAAATAGGAACATCCAAGTAGGACAGCTGAACTTTATTTTTTAGTAATCAGATATCAATTGATGAAAGGTGTAAAAGGACTAAATGCTAAAAATAAATCAGAATGTGCTTCATTGAAGTATTACTTTAAAAGTTTTTGGACTTGAGCAACCAGGTGGCTGCATTTTTTAGACACCCACAAACAGATTTTTCTTTAGTGCGTACACAATAAATGTTACATTATATGCTAAAGGGTTTGAAATGATTTACCAGGTGCTGCCTGGCATTTTAACAGAGGTGTCTACACTAAAGACGGCCACTGAAATAAATACAGCCCAACATTTTACTAATTTTGCCTATAATGAAAATATCTCATGTGGCACAAACCTTTTTTCCCTGTGAGCAAATTTTAATTTGACATGTATGGGTTACAGCTTCAGGCTGTGGTAAATTTTGCAGGACTGAAGTTTGAAACATCGGGTTAATATGGAAGGAATTATTGGTGGTAGTAAATATAGCCAAATTATCTAAGAAAACCTTTTAGCAGAGTTGTTCTGTCATAATGAGTGTTGAAGTTTCTGCAGGACCAAAGTGCAGACGAACATTCGGGAGCAGCATGATGAGTAGAAGAGCTTATTTTAAAAACAAACATGACTTACAGGAAAGAAACGGACATGGAGCCAGGTAGCATACAATGTGGTTTCCAGGTAGATGGCAGGGTAGTATTCAGGGTAACTAACAGGAGGAACTACTGGCAAACAATGAAAACCAGAAAGCTTAAATACTGAGGGAAGTAAAGTATGAACCAATGAACTGAGAGAGGAACTAACCAGGAGGGATATGAAACCGCTGGTGAGGGATGCAGGAGAACTGAGGGAGAGTGACTAACTAACACAAATGGGCATGGAGTGAACAGAAACACATCTAAATGAACTGAAGCAAGTAAACTAAACACATCTACCATACAAAGTAACAAAATGAATCTAATAAACCTGAACTGAACGAAGAACCTGGCTAAGTAAAGCAGGTAAACAAACACAAAAACCAAACACAGACGGATCCTGACATCTTCATGGTGAAAAAAGGACCAAAACCATGTATGGTGTAAAGGCCTGGTCTAGTCAAAGTCAAGTTTAGTTTTAAATTTAGCTGTAATGCAACAACAAAGAGAAGTGCCAAAAGGCAGTGACAACATTTCCAAGGCAATCAACTGTTTGCCAAAAGTTGATCTGTAGTTGCAATTTTGTTTCAATTTGAAGGCTGTTTGTACTTATAGTGGATGTACACACATATAATCTTTATTTATACCTTTAAAAAAGTCCCATTGTCATTGTATTTCCAGTTGAAGTAGAGGTTTTTGATGCCAATGCAAGACGAGTAAGTACAGGGCAGCAGAACTGTAGAGCCATTCATTGCTTCAATTGAGGAAACTTTACCTGTGGAAACCTCCAATCCACCAACACTCCAAGCACCTGAATGACAAAATAAGCGAACAATTAAGAGAAAAATATGGTTATGGATATGTTTTGATCCATAATAAACCTAACCATAAAACAAAAAAATCTGAAAAAGTTTAAACCACATTTTCAATACAAAAACAACACTACACTGGAGATAGTAAATAGGGATAATATGAGAAGTTTTTCTACACTAGGATATTAACACCTCTTAGATATCTTGTAAGAGAATAAGTCCAAGCAGTTCAATTGGACCCTTCAAAATGTCACCTTTCTGTGCTAAATTTTTTATGTTTTAGATGGATTTGAACCTTTTCAATGATTAAATTCCTTTAACCAAAACTAATATATCAATATATTCATCAGGTCCTGCTTACAGAACAAACGGAGATTTACCACACATTTTATAGTCCTACAAATCTTTTTATTAGACATATCATTAAACATATCATGAACACATGTAACAAGATAATAAATATAACATTAAATGTACTCGTACTCGTAGTTATAAATTAAATGTTAAAATCTATAACATTTTATTAATATTTGACACTTTAGGTAAATGTACATCCCTAGGATAAAATAAGATGATAAGGATAGGACTGAATATAAAGAGAAAGTCAAAATAAACTCTTAGAGATGAAAACCAAAAAAAGGGTGATATGTTTTATGCTAACTATAAAGTTGTGGTGTTCTACGTGTAACCCAGGCAAATATGTGCTTGATGAGAGTCATACCCTGCTCACAGTCATTCCTGAAAACACAGAAATAGCAATTATTGAAGAAATAAAGCAAACTATTAAGTGTTTGGGGTGAGTCCAAGTCAGAGGACGGATTTGTAATGGCGCTGGCAATCCGCTTATGTATGTCCTTACCAATGCCAAACTTAATGCCAAAGGACATCGGTGGCTGTCGGACCTGTCAGTGTACGACTTTGATTTCATCTACAGGCCTGGACAAAGCAATATTGATGCCGATCTGTTATCCCAAATAGAACTTATAGATGAAGCAGAGTGGCAAATTATCTCGCACTTATTATGCTGTTAAGTCAATATTCCAACGTGTTGAGGCTTTTGACTCTCCTAAAAACTCACCCGTACATTGAGCAACTTGGAGCTTCTCCTGAGTTCTTACCTGAAGTGCAAACCTACCCAAAACGCATGCAACTCAACACCTTAAGTCAAATGTCCCGACAAAAGTTAATCACATCTCAAAGTCAAGACACAGTAATAAAGATTACCATGCAGGCCATTAACTCCAGCAAGTGGACCAAAGATGTTAAGTCCAATTCTGAGAGCCATGAAAAGAGACATTGCAAAGTTAGTCATGAAAGATGGACTACTACACTGTGTGAGTACTAGCCATACAGGAAACTGGACAAACCAGCTAGTACTGCCAACCCAGTTCAGAGCAGTTGTGCTTAAGTCAAGGCATGATGACCTTGGCCACTAAGGGGTGGATAGAAAAACTGATATGAGGAAGTTTTTCTGGCCAAGAATGGCCATGCACATGGAGTAGTATACAAAAAACTGTGGCGAGTGTGTTTTAAGGAAAACCCATGCCGGGGTGACCCAAATGGTTTAAATGAACCCTACTGTCAATGCTAGGCATCAGGGAAAGAAATGTCAATGGAGCCAGCATGTTGTCCATCTCGTACATGCTTAAAATAGCACCAGATGTGACTCCACTGGTTACTGGTTACTGGCAACTTGGGCGAGAAGCCAGGCTCCCTGTTGATCTCTGTTTTGGTACCTGCTCAGATGACAAAGGAGTAATTCAGCATTTAGCTTATATCACAATGCTGAAGGAAGACTTACAAAAGGCTTACAAAATGGCTGCTGATGTTGCAAACAAGATTCACCTTCACAACAAGAAAGCCTAAGACAAACGAATGGGATTCCAGAACCACCAACCAGGAGGGATTTTGGTGAAGAACCTTGGTCTAAAAGGGAAACACAAACTTGATAATCGTTGGAATGATTGTCCCTATGTCATACTTCAACAATTGCCAAATCTACCAGTGTACAAGTTGAAGCCCCAAAACAGCAATGGAAAAGTGAGAACCCGACACAGAGATAATCTCTTACCATTCTAACATCTTGTGAGGATTCCTATGCAAGATGGAGTGGAAGCAGTGCAACAAAAGCCACCCACTCGAAGAAGTCTTCACAGTAAGCGTTCCCCTGTTCAGCAGAAATTGGGAGCGAGCTATCATCTGAGTCTTCTGAGTTTTAGTATGCAAGACCGCAAAGATCCTATAGAACCTACCCCTGAATCAGATTCAGAGCCTAAACCTACCTCAAGTGAAGTCAACACACACCACCAAGTCCTCTCAACATAGTACTGACACAAACAACTTTTAGACCCAGACGTACCGGTAAACCTGTTGGGAAACTTATGATCAACTAGGTATATCCAACGATCAACCTCTTACTATAGTACGTAGAGGTATTACTGTACACATTGGAAGAACTTTATTGCGTCCTTTCCATAGTTGTTGTTTTTTGTCCAATGAGGACATTGGACGTTTAGAAGCGGGAGGGTGTTATCCAGTCAAATATGTTAGTAAAATTGAAAAAGTTCATAAGCTATTTCATAGTTTAAAAAGATTAAAAAGCTCAAATAAGGTAAATATGCTATATAAATATGACTAAAAGTGTCCCATTTTATGTTGTAAAAGGTTTAGGAAACTGCTAAAAGTACCTTGGTGTAAGTTAAAAGCAGGCAAAGTCAAGATGCTTTTTATGTATTTTATTTCCGTTTTATTGTGAAGAGGAAAAGGAATTGCTAGCACGCTACATGGGCCAGTCTAGTAGGAGCTTGACAGGAGTGACAGGAGAGACTCACATGGAAGACAATATGTGTGCTGCAGCTTGGAGTAATTAAATAGGTTTAGTTGTCCTCTTCACGAGAGCTGGGACCAAAGTTCTTATGCACTGAGCTACTAAATCAGGTACTGCTTTGTTTGTTTGTTTGTTTGCTCATAGAGTGAAACGGCCATTAAGTTTTGGGTCTCACCACTCACAAGGCTTGCCCAGGCCTGCGACTAAAAGGTTTATAGTTAGATAAGCCTGTTGGTGTGTTAGTGTGATTGGTGAGTGGGCCCCTCACATAGAGTCTATGATTTATAGTAAACAATCTGAGTGCAGATGTGGTTATGTGTATGTTGCCCGTTACTTAAAGTGACATGTTTAGTAAACTAATTATTCACATTTAACTTACAGTTTGGTTATTTTGCAAAGTTTTAAAGTGTGTGTGTATGTGATCTGAGCACTGTGTATATTAAAGGGGATTTAGGCATTAATAAAATGCATTAGAGGGTATATAGGATTTAAGAATCAGTAACTAAAAGAGTGGTTGACATTTATTAATCTTTAATGCTACATTGAGGAATCTAAGAGGGCCTTACCTAGTACAGAGAGAAAAGGGGGATACGCTAGATCCACTAGATACGCTTTATTGTGAACTTGTGAACAATGGAAGTTAAACCACGATATCCAAACATCCTCTCCCATTCTACTCTTAATATTGTGGAAACTTCAAAAAGCTTGCTCTGTAAGAGCAGATCATGTGGGGTCCACTTAAGCTACTATAGGCTTAGATGGCTGGAGGGAATACTGACCTCCTTTTCTCACTCTGCTACTTTCACCTACTACTCTCTGTTATGCCTTATCTGCAGTTTTTGGCCCTTTAACTTGATGTTATCTCTCTGTTTTTTCTCTTTATAGAAGTTACATCTGGCCTGGCTTCCTGGAAGGAGACATTTGCTGAGCTATTGCTGCAAAAAACTTAATGTCCTCTTCCTATACATGATATGATAGGCCCTGTTGTTCTGTGTTTTCAGAACCTACATGTTTAGCTGTATTTATTTTCTAGATTAACCCACTAAAGCAGCTACTACTGCCAGTAACTCTTTACCTTTACTTATCATTGAAACTACTCCTGGACCACCAGTTCTATGTTTTTTTTTTGTGTGTATGCACTGTCATCTCAAACACCCAGTCAGTCATGGCAGATGGCCACTCAAACCTAGCTATGTTCTGCTGGAGGTTTCTTCCTGGGGAGTCCTACTTTCACTTTGTGCATGCTCAGCAGATGAGATTGTTCAAAAGTTAATATCACTATGTAGTCGATTATCCATTGCTGCTATGTGCTTGTTCAGGTGGAATGAACAAGCATGTAGAAACAGTGACCCGAGGCAATCGACTGGAGTTCCTTAATATTAAACTGACCTTAACTGCATCATTTAGAAAGTAACATTGAATTGGAATGTATACAATAACATTGAATCAGTCTGTATGAAAGGACTGAATGGGCTACAGATTTCTGTATATAAATTGTATTTATTTATTTTGTGTGAAGTCCGCTGAGATAACATTTGATGTGAATTTGCACTATAAAACTAAAGTGAACTGAACTGAAGTATGACTTCAAGGTATGGAAAAGTCTAACCATACATAGCTTTGTTCTTCTGGAAAGGAAAGTTTTTCATATGTAATTCTTTGTTTTGTAGTAGCCCACTGTAAGAAATACAGTGTTTCATGCATTGGTCATATTAAACAGGTGAAAGAAGGCTGCACTATAACAAACATTTAGGAGGGAATTTTTATGCCTTAAAAGTAGTTGACTTTAGAATTGTCTCAGTTGAGAGACAGAAAAATCTCAGAAAGTTAAAAATCAAATGTTATCAGCTAAGACCATTAAAATACTGTATTATTTTACAACGTATCTATAATCTTCTCCTACAACTTTTTTTGTAAGAGAAGATTAAAAAGATAGCTGTAAATCCTGTAGCTTTTTTTAAAAAGTATTTGGGTTTCACTACAGGAAAATGCTGTGAATAGCTAAATTAAGTAATTGAAATAACCTCTTCTAAGGGCAGCGCTGATCTAAGAAGCAAGCTAAATTTTTACTAAATTTGACTGAGTAGCTCCATGCAAAAACTATAACGGGAGGTTTGAGGATCTTCTACATAGCGGGATTTCCTGAAAGAACAGCACATCCACAGTGTCTGCAGAATAAGCCTTTCTATTATATTTCTGGCATTGGATGGAGCGATTCATCAATGTAGTCTTGCAATTCTAGTGTGACTGGTAAATGCCTAAAAAAATTATCTCCATGGGGTAAAGGTGATCTGTGGATAGTGGGACTATAACAGTTTCCAGTTATGGTCAAGCTCTTAAGTTTTGTCACAATCCACCTAGGATTTATTCAACCAGCAGCAAAGGCAGACCAGAATTATCACTCGCATTTGAAAAACATACGTACAGGGGTTGGACAATGAAACTGAAACACCTGTCATTGTAGTGTGGGAGGTTTCATGGCTAAATTGGACCAGCCTGGTAGCCAGTCTTCATTGATTGCACATTGCACCAGCACGAGCAGAGTGTGAAGGTTCAATTAGCAAGGTAAGAGCACAGTTTTGCTCAAAATATTGAAATGCACACAACATTATGGGTGATATACCAGAGTTCAAAAGAGGACAAATTGTTGGTGCACATCTTGCTGGCACATCTGTGACCAAGACAGCAAGTCTTTGTGATGTATCAAGAGCCACGGTATCCAGGGTAATGTCAGCATACCACCAAGAAGGACGAACCACATCCAACAGGATTAACTGTGGACGCAAGAGGAAGCTGTCTGAAAGGGATGTTCGGTTGCTAACCCGGATTGTATCCAAAAAACATAAAACCACGGCTGCCCAAATCACGGCAGAATTAAATGTGCACCTCTACTTGTGCTAGATGGGCGCGTCACTGCCAAGGACTACCGAACCAATAATGAGGACCATGTGCATCCAATGGTTCAAACATTGCATCCTGAAGGCGGTGCCGTGTATCAGGATGACAATGCACCAATACATACAGCAAGACTGGGTAAAGATTGGTTTGATGAACATGAAAGTGAAATTGAACATCTCCCATGGCCTGCACAGTCACCAGATCTAAATATTATTGAGCCACTTTGGGGTGTTTTGGAGGAGCGAGTCAGGAGACGTTTTCCTCCACCAGTATCACGTAGTGACCTGGCCACTATCCTGCAAGAAGAATGGCTTAAAATCCCTCTGACCACTGTGCAGGACTTGTATATGTCATTCCCAAGACGAATTGACGCTGTATTGGCCGCAAAAGGAGGCCCTACACCATACTAATAAATTATTGTGGTCTAAAACCAGGTGTTTCAGTTTCATTGTCCAACCCCTGTATAAACATAATGATTATTTAAATAAAGTTTGTAATTTCTAAAACATTCATTTAGAATTGGGTTATTGATTGTACCATGTAAAATTGAAAAAATTAAATGATCTGAGAGATTTGAAAATGTGCCGTTTGTCCTGAAAAACTAATTTATGGTCTTTACACATTTTAGTTTTCAGTTGTGTCCACTCACAATAGTGATATTCATTTCAGTGCCCTAAGTGGAGACATATGTAAAAAGTATAAAAGAAATAGCAGATGGCAGTCGAGCATACAGCCAATATTTTACAAAGGGAACCCAAAATTCAGTAACCTATGCTCACCACAAAGGTCACGCTAAAAGGAAATAGTTATGGCAAGTTCCCAGCCCTAATGTGAGCTCATGGAATGAATAATTAATTGTTGATTTGTCCAGTTAGAAGAAGGAATTCAGGAGAAATACTGTCGAAGACACAGTAGCTTGAAGATCTAAAATACTGAAGGATTTAAAAGGGCTTTTATGTGTGCCCAGGCTCCTTGGAATCCACCACAGAGGTGATTAGGTGCTTATGATTAAAAGTGTTGATAAAAAAAAAAACAATTCTGGCAGCATAGAGGTAGGTCATGGTTTCTGCTCCGGTTAGGGCCAGCATTGTTACCCTAATGTGCATGTGTGGGTGTTAGCACACCTCTTTTTTCCAAACCTTTTAAAAGGTTCGGAAAAAGGCTGGAATACTTCCTACAGGTAATAGATTAGTGTCTGAAAACAAACAGCTGCAACTGTCCAGTTTCTGCACATAAGTCTGTGTTTTACTCTCGATGTAGCTGTATGAACCTTTTTTTTTTTTTACCCAAATACACCATGTGCCTCTCAAACAGATATCTAAATACAGCTTGTTAGTTTTCTCACAAATTGTTTGGACCTAAAAAGTATTTTATGTTAATGCAACTATACAATAATACCACTTCATCATTCATTTGACTCAGGCACTAAAAATCAAAAATGGCTATTTGTGGCAAAATATTGTAAGCAAAAGTCTTTTAGGAGGAAAGCAATAGTGGTTATTAAACAGTTTGGCATGTCAATCAACACAGTTACCAAATTAAATATCAGTCAATAAATGAGTTCATTTGATTGCTGATTCAGAGCCAGTTGGCAATCCCAAACTGTTCAAATAATTGTTTTCTGACCCTGGTGGGAGCTAATTTTAGGTTAGTTGGAGGAGCTCCAATACTCATATGCGCATCACAACACGTGCATATTTTGCCATATGAGTGTTGGTATCTGAAATACGAAGCAACTGTGTTGTTGGTCCCACCAACAGCTACAAAGAGAGAAAGACGGACACGTACCCTTTGTAAGTTGCATCTACTGACTGGCAGGGAAGGTAATTTTATGTCCTTTGCTCTCTGCTCTACAATGGGAGGCAGATCCTTTAGTTATCAGGCTCCTCTCCTGTGGAACCAGCTCCCAGTTTTAGTCCGTGAGGCAGACACCTTGTCTACTTTTAAGGCTAGGCTTAAAACTTTCCTTTTTGATAAAGCTTATAGTTAGAGTGGCTTAGGTTATCCTGAGCCATCTTTGTAGTTATGCTGCTATAGGCTGAGGCTGCTGGAGGACATAATGACCACTTCCACTCTCTTCGCTACATTCTCACACTACTCTCCAATTTTGCATTATTTGCTGTTATTTCAGCTTTTAACTTTATGTTCTCTCTTTTTTCTCTTCCTAGAAGCTACACCTGGCCTGACTCTGTGTCTACCTGTGACACCTTTCTGGAGGGGGGCCTCGTCCAATCTTCTGCTGGCAACAACTTAATGCTCACCCTCTACCGATGATCCACATGGCCCTGTCTTTCAGTGTTTAACCCTTTCTCTCTCCTAGACATAGCTACTGACTGAGCTTTTACTGTGACTAACTCTATGTGCTCTCTTTCAGACTCTAACCTTGAAAACAGGCTCAGAGTTTATCTGTTCTTTCTTTCTAGATGAAACGACTAAAGGAGCTACATCCATGAACATTTACTTTTCCTTCCCATAGAAAGTACTCCTGGATCAGTGCTTCTGTGTTCTTTTTGTGTCTCTGCTCTGTTCTCTCAAACCCCCAGAATTGAATTGAATTGAATAGCTCTTGTAGGGGATTAATTTAATATCTGAAGCCACTTGGGGTTTTTTTTGTTTGTTTTTAATTTTTTGGGCAGTGCATGCCAGTGGAGCATGGCTCAGCTATCTAAATCAATAAATAAATTACCTTCTGCAAATTTTAGGAGGAGTGTGGTTTTACACCCCTTGCGGTTCACCACGTACAAGCACCACACAAAAACAACATTGTTTTAAGTCAGATACATGCAGAACAGTTATTTGCAGAACTAAAGTGTGGATTTCTGCCATGCCAAAACTATGCAGAAAGGACTCCCAGCTATTTCTAAGTTTGATGATTAGGAACATTAAGGTTTCTTACTCAGCTAGAGTAACAATGGAGAAAGAAAGGTGGAGGTTTTTAAAAAGTAGTGAGATATGTAGCTCTCAATTACTAAATTACTCACCTGAAACAGCGTCAAGCTGAAAGTAAACTTCACTGGTATGGAGAAAAATAGGCTAAAGTCCAAATCCAGCTGTCTGTAGCATCACACCAGCCCTAAATACCATGGGAGTCTTTATAGCAGTAGACATGTGACCACATTGCAGTACTGTGATGTATTTGTCTGTATCTCAAAACAATTCTAAAGTG
Source organism: Crenichthys baileyi (assembly GCA_036173005.1). Classification (NCBI taxonomy): domain Eukaryota; kingdom Metazoa; phylum Chordata; class Actinopteri; order Cyprinodontiformes; family Goodeidae; genus Crenichthys; species Crenichthys baileyi. The sequence continues at coordinate 727,171 of JAHHUM010000019.1, forward strand.
ATTAAATTGTTTTATTTTTTTGGTTATCCATTGTCTGCACAGTTGTATTCAAAGATTCCTAAACAGCCATAATGACCATTTTCAAGTTGTTTTATAGTTGTATAAAGCATCTAGACAACACTTGTTTATTCCAACTTTTTATTTATTAATTGACAATATCGAACCAAACCTTCATTCAGTTCTACACGGCCCGCTTTTGGTAAGGTTTAGTACCAAAAACATCCAGAACCTTGATTTTAAAACTGGGATACATACAAAACTGTAATTCTTGTGTATGATTAAACCCTTAATTTCCTTATTTACCAGCCTGTTGTAATCCAAACACATACATTGATAATGTGAAGCAGTTAGCTGCCTCAGCACAACCTGTTCAGATAATTGTGTCTAAGGGAAATGAATATTTGTCATTAACTTTTACACTGAAATGCCTGTCATGTTATTCATAAAAGCTGTTGTCTAAAATGCAGTTGCAGTAAAAATTCATATTATAACTATAAATAAAAATAATTGAGTATAAACATATATATAAACATTAAAATTATATTAATTTATCCTTTAAATATTTTCTTATTCAAAGTGCGATGATTTATCTTTCTGAAATTTTAAGCGATAAATGTGTATTTTATTTAATTTATCTTTTTACTTTTCATAGATTACTGTAACAGAACAGTTTTCCCCTTGGAAATAATGAAGCATATCAAAATCTGAACACACTCACGGTGCTGTGAGAAAGTAATTGTTTTTGTCACCCTGGACGACTTGCTGTAATTGATGGAACCATGAATTCCGCTCTCTGGCATATTTTGTCTGATATTAGAATGTGTTTGATGATCTGAAACACTGAAATATCTGAAAGGGTCATAATTTTTCACTGAAAAATATTCCGAGATACCTACATAAACAGAGTGACAGAAAGGCATGTAAATAAAAAACAGATAATTTTTTTGTTTTTTTGGAACATATGAAAATTTAGCCTTCATTCATGTTCATTCATTTGTTTGGATGAAGTGCTGCATGTTTTTTGTTATTTTAAATAAAATTTTGGTACTTGCCTATGTATTACTTGGTTATTTTATGTCAGTCAGTCATTTTCTACCGCTTATTCCATAGTGGGTCGTGGGGAAGCTGGTGCCTATCTCCAGCAGTCTATGGGCGAGAGGCGGGGTACACCCTGGACAGGTCGCCAGTCCATCGCAGGGCAACATACAAACAACCATGCACACACTCATTCATACACCTAAGGGCAATTTAGAGTGACCAATTGACCTAACAGGCATGTCTTTGGACTGTGGGAGGAAGCCGGAGTACCCGGTGAGAACCCACGCATGCACGGGGAGAACATGCAAACTCCATGCAGAAAGACCGAACCCAGGACCTTCTTGCTCCAAGGCAACAGTGCGACCAACTGCGCCACCGTGCAGCCCAGTTATTTTATGTTGTTAAGTAAAATCTTATTTTATTTCTCTGAATATTAGTTTGCAATTACAGTGTAAATACCAGATCTTATGGTATATAAATTATATTTCGAAAATGTCAGAGGAAAATATTGAGATATAAAGTAATACTTCTTATACCAATTTGTAAACTATTTATGTCATGGTCTAGGTTTGAATCCCTGAGGTTCTTGTTTTGTGAGGAATAACAGTCTTAATTTCAGTAAATGATAGTGAGAATAACAACAGAAAAGAGACATAAACCGGATTAAATATATATTTGTAGATATTTATTTATTTCATTTTATTCTACGCAGCTATCTAAATGCCTTTGAGTGATCGACACACAACATTTTATAACACTTGTAATCTTGCAACAACTAAGAAAAGACGTAGTAATCGTGTTATGTTTATTAAGGTTTTCTCTGTGCATCCAAAGCTTCTTACTGTGTCAGGAAAGGGTGCTGACTGATATGTTTTGAAAAACAATCGAAGGTACCAAAACATGATGCATTTTGCCAAATACCATCTGGAAAAAACATTTTCATTTCTCTCTGTAATGTGTGCATAAAAATAGAGCTGGAAAAGAGAATTTGAATTAGACCTGCAACTGATACAGCTCTGATCCAGCAAGGAAGTTAGTTAACTTATTAGCTGGTTTAATTTGGCCACATGCAGTACTCCACTCAAACCTTCTGTATCAGAGCAAGTAATAGGAGATCTGGCCGGTTTGACTGGTTTGTTTGTGAACAACCTAAAACGGTGTAAAAAAGGACTCTTTTCCTGCCACCACATTGTAAAACTGTTTTGTTAAAAGGATTTTCATGTACATTATGAGGTGGAGTATCCATAAATTAGACAGGCTTTTAGACTTCCTCCAATAGAGCAATACAATTTGTTTTGTTGTCCAAATCTAAAACTTGAGTTATTAGTAATGTTTGTTAAATTATTAATAATCAATCATGTTCAGCATTAACACTTGCCAGGGTTTTCTGAAATCACAACCCTTTTAGGCCATGACTGAATTTAACTCTTAGTTGAAAGTGCCTTCATATATTGGCCTCAGTACAGCAAGACTTCTCAACACAAGGGCGGTGGTCAAGGTGTCTGTTACACCAACTGTTAAAAGGACTAACACAGAAATGAATCAGCGAAAACAGAAATTCTCCGCAAACAAATTAATTTTGTTAAAAATTCTTATTATGATGTCCTGTGACCCTGTGGTGTTTGGCTTTTTTTTTTTGGTTCCCAAAAGCGCCAAGTAATCTCTATTGGCATTTAAGTCTTGCTAGATATGTTATGTTTGTTTTGCAATGACGGATTGTTTCTCTGATGTCTCTCCTACACTCTGGATCTATTTATAAATGCTGTCCTCGACACTGAACTGCCCAGGATCACATTGCACTTGCACATGGTTAGAGTACATGTTGTCTGTATGTCTGGACACCACGTCCATAAACGTGTATGCTATGTTTTAAATTATCACATTAGCACTAAACTCTGGGCTCCCTCTTATATCCATGAGTGAAATCTATGTAACTAATGAACGTTAGTACTAAATGCTTTTTTGGCACCGTACATTGACTTAACCTTAAAAATGGCATAGATTGTCTGTAATAATAGATCAATAAGAGTGGTTTCAATGAAACAACAAAGTAGCTGTTGACAATACAGCGCACAAAACTAAACAACCTGGCATCTAGCCTAAACAGCAATAGCTGCCACCGTGAAAAACTAAGGATTTTAAAATGAACGTTTACAAACCAAAAGATGAGATAATACTAATAATGTAAAGGCGGTTCTTTTTCAGATGCTTGAAAGACTTGAACAGTTACTTCTTAAGTCTATGCCATGCGCAACACTCTGGTTTGAGTATTTATTTTCAAAGCACTTGGGAGCTGAATTGAAGACAAAATGCTCAATAAAAAATGTTTTGAGGAAAAACTTGTCATAACACAGGAGAAAGTCTCATTTTTAAGTGTCTTACATAAGTACCTTTTTATCAAGTGGGAGCATTATCGTTTACATATACGAAAAGTGTGCCACCCTTCTTATCCAGAGAAAAAAGATACCATGCCCCTCCTGTTTCATAACTCTTGAAACCACTATGATTTATCTTCTTGTTCCCTTGCTCTTTGCTGTACTCTTCCGCTTTAGTCAGTTTGTGCTTATAGCACCTTCAGACTTACATTATTAGTCCAGTTTGTCTGATGGTACTGGTATGTGTGGGAGTATAGGAGCGTGAACAGGCTGTACATACACTCACACTTGAGAGCTTTTGCACATTAGTAATACACTGGCATGCTTGATATTTTTAGCTCCACTATCAAGTATCTACTTGTCCCAGTTGGGAAACATCAATATGTGAATCACTAGTGGTAGAAGATGTAGCTGACTGTGTGTGTGTGTATGTGTCCTTGACTGTATATCAAGGTGAGTTTTTTTTTTTCTTCAAGTAGGCCAAAGACTTAAGGGTTAATGTATTTCTGTGTGAACCCATAGAGAACTGGCTGAGTACACTATTACCTCTAAGAGAGGGAGAGAAAAGACAAGAGTGATGGGAATGCTGGCAAAGGGGAGGAAGAAGGGAAAAAGAGAGGGGAGCATCAAATAAAATATAATGGAGGTGGTACAGTACAAAGGAGGTCTCTGAAGGGGTCGCAGAGGAAGAATGGAATGGGTATAGATGATGGAAGTTTACCAAGGTGGATGACTGACAGTAGGGCAAGAGCATTAAAGCAGTAGCTAAATAACTCACTTCACTGGATCTACTGGTGTTGGACAAGGTAGGTTCACATTTACTCATATCAGATCTACATGCTAAGAGTGTGTTACATCATAGCCGCACAAACAACCACCGTGTAGTATATCACATTTACTGCACCTATCCAGCTTCTGGTAACCTGTTCGTTACAACTTTACAACCTGTAGTGCATCATTTTTCCTCCAAAAATATGTGGAATGTCTTAATTATAAATTATTTATGCAAAAAAAATGATTTTTATAGAGATTAATACATGAAATTTATCAAATGAATATATATTTTCTTAAAAGCATAATGCGTCGTCGCTAGAATCTTGTGGCAATTTAAAAAATATATAACTAAACACTAACACAGTCTAGTTATTTATTAAGACAATCTTTACAAAATACTTGCACCCACATTTATTCTCCCATTTCAAAAATTGAGAATTGTTGAGTCAAGTTTAAAAATTAAAATTGGGTTTAGGTCTCAAGATTACTTGGTAATTGCAATAGCTCCTCTGTTTTCTGTGTTACAGGGGTCACAAAAAAGCAATATAAGATATAGTACAGATGTGAAAATAACTGAGAAAAGGGATATTTCTCCTCCAGGTCTGCGGATCAGTCTCTGCTTCAAGTAGTTCCAAGTATACTGGCATGATGTTTACAAGCGATGGTAGGATGGGTGGGAGATGGGTAGACACCCTTAAAGAAAACTGTCCAAGTTCCTTACCTGTGGTCATGACATATGGATCATGACCGAAAGAATGACATCCTGGATCTTCCTCTGTAGGGTGGCTTGACGTAGTCTAAGAGATAGGGTGAGGAACTCTAATTACCTGACGGGAGATCAAAGTAGAGCAAAGTAGAACTGCTCCTTTCCATTCAAAATAATCAGTTGAAGTGGTTCAGGCATCTTATCATACCTCCTGGACACCTTCTTTCTGAGGTTTTCCTGGCACATCCTACTGGGAGGAGACATGGGGCTACTCAGAACCAGTTAGAGGGACTAGATATTTTCTCACCTGGGAAAGTCTTGGGATACCACAGAAGTAGTTGGAGTGTGTCACTGGGGACATGTTACCCCCGGTGACTGGATCTCATATAAGTGGAAAAAAATGAATGGATGGATGGATGGTGAAAGTACCTTTTTACCAAACTATACTTTAATGTATAGAGCTTCATCCTCACTAATAAAATATTTTTGTGAGTTTTGCATAAGACAAAACTAGAAATATAGATGATTTTATTTTCTAACATGTAAACTTCTGGACCAAAACAACCTGTCACACTTGGATCGCCTGTCATACTTTGACACTTTTAGTCCTACCTTGTTTTTAGCATCTAATGCAGAACTAAAACCCAAATGTAAAAAAAAAACTACAGAAACGCGCAAACAGACTAAACCACTAACACAGTATTGTCTAACAAGTCGCTGTGGATCGGTTCACCCCTTCACTATTCCTACACAGATTTTGTATCTACTTTTTGCCATTTTTTTACCTTCCTAGTTCCACATCATAATCACTAAGAAAACCAGTTCGTAACCATGTACTTAACTATTTTATATCATCCTATTTTTCTCTGCATTTGAGTGTTTCAATTACTTTTAGAATAACTTGAAGTAAAAAGACTTAAATCTCATGTATTGATCGAAATCTTGCACATTATTTTCTGTATTACACTTTTATTTTGATTCTGATCCTTGATTGAGCCTGTTGACTCTAAATGACAGATTATGACCCCTTATCAAACCAAAATAACTTTGAACAACCTTCTGCTGTATATATTATTTTCTGCAGTCACAAAACTATGTTTCATTAGAATAGACTGAGTACATTTCAGAAAATAACGTCAAATTGGAGGTTGTCAAAGTAGGCACAGAACGTCTTCCTGGCGGGTATGACCCGTGGCAGATGGCACCATTTCGTATCCAACTTTTTCAGGTACGACTAAAACTACATTTTGTACCTTAAATGTCCAATTGGCAAAGTGATAAACACCCCTTACAAGTTACAGCAACAGTTTTCAAGTGAAACTATGAAAAAACAGAAGTCCCACAAAAGAAGAATTATTTATCTGCTACGATAAAAAGAATATTTTGTATGACAGTGCAGTATAAGAATGTGATGTTACAAAAACATTAAAACAATTAAGAAGGCTTAAAGTCAGTATGAAATGAGAGGTATTTTAGGCAGTTATCAAACCCGTGAATAGCAAAAATAAGAACACTACATAAACAAATGAACACCTCATAAACATCAAAATTGGATAGTTTATCTTTTTATATTCAAAGCTGTCATTCTAGCTTTAAGAAAGGTTGCTTTTTCCTCATCATCAGATATTTCATAATCCAGAGTTGTAGAGCAAGTCCTGCCTACAACTTCAGAGCCAAAACATCTGCCACAGAGCTTGTAAAACCTCTATGTCGAAGTCGATGTATTATCTTACTCTTAAGCCTGTGCACTCTATATTCATTACCTTTTGTGTATTTGTGTCACTTTCAAAAACATGCCATACACTTTTTGATGTTTTCATTTTTATATTTGGTATGTCGGTATTTTTTAAATTAAGAAGTCTTTCATACAAATTCCCTGAATTTTGTATTTCTGACATAAACTTCAACAGAGCTCAACTTTCACAATAGCTTGGAGTAAGGAGTAAATTTTGGGATAAAGGGGCACTAGTGGACATATAAAACAAAAATCAGGGAGGGGATAAACAAAAAGTCAGATCTTCACTGCACCACTACGTCACTACCAGTATTATGATTACACTTAGTCATCTACTAGGTGCATACATACGTATTGAAATTGAAAGTTTAATTCCCTTTTTTATGTTTACCAGGTAATACTCCCACATTAAGGACATGCACAGGATGTTTTAGCCAATCAGTAATACAGCTCAGCAATTAATTTCCGACATATACAGGTTCAGATACAATTCAAAGTTTGTGATCTAGCTGTCCTCATCATCTTTAACATCATAGCACAGAATAATAAAACAATTAAATATTATAACTGAAGCAAAGGTGAACATCCACTCCACTTTCACCAGCACCAACACAGTAAACGCAAACTGGGGAAATGTTGGAGGGGTTAAGGACAGAATGCCAAGTTTAATTTGATCAGCTAAGGGATTTCGCACTGGTTGAGTAAGTTGATCTGAACCTACCAAACAGATAACGAGAGACATAATGTTCTAGTGTAATTTAAAAATGTGTAAGAAAACAAAAGAACACCATGTCATTTAAATGTATAGAGGGCAGTAGGGTCCAACTCACCGAGCAGCAGCACAACTGCAAGACCAACATGGAGCATATCCCCTGATCTCAGCCGACCAGAGACACTCAAACCGCTGCTGTCCACTGACGCCATGACACTGACAACACCTGTCTGTCCGTCTGTCTGTTCCTCTGTGAGCCCACAGTGTACGTCCTTGACAAACTGTCTTCCTGTCCACCAGTGACAGGTTGTGTGTTTGACTTATGTGCCTCTAGAACAAGGTGGGACACTAAGCTGTGCAGCTAAGCGCAAGAGTCTGAAGTCCTGCTTGCAGTCCCTCCCTCTTTTCTCCTCCCCTACACCCTGTCCCAGGAATGAGCAGAGATGGGAAGCGCTGAAGAGAAGAGCTCTCCTCTGTCCAGTTGTTCTCCAGCAGCCAAGAGAAGAAATAGGAAAAGACAGATAGGACAATGCAGTAGTAGAACAAGGAGAATGTGTCTGTTCCCCTCCCTCCTTTCCGTCCTCTGACGCTGCTCAGGCAGACCGAATATCCAGTAAAGCACACTGTGAGGGAAAAGGAAGAAGAGACGCAAGGCAGAGCGGCAGCAGTGGCGGCTTAACACACAGTATCAAGTAGCCCCCTCTGCTCCAGCAGCAGCAACAGCTAGAGAAGCAGCCTGGCCAGCAAACCTCACTGGGGGGGACATAGGCTGCAGGAGGGGTGGAGGAGAACACGCATGAGGCACAGAGGGATGCTGGAGCGCAGCCAGCAGTGAGGGAGGAAAGCACAAGGTGCACGGAAAGCCGGCACAGTGAAAAATGAGAGAGAGAGCTACTGCAGAGGTGGAGGTGAGGAGACAGCAAAAGAGGGAGAAGGAGGGGGACACAGTAATCGGTGAGAGTTAGGGGGTGACGTCTACTGCCATATGGAGGCACACACATGTACGCATCCTGCAGAGTAAGGCTGAATCAGCTCACTTAGAATGGTCTGAGTGGGACGTGACCTGGGTGCTTTCCCTTACAAAACACCAGTCGTTTTGCTGGACCCTTAACTCATGGCTATACTTTCATGCTTTTTTCCATTTCACACTTCTACTGTACTCCTATGTTGGCAGGTGATGCATTGGCAAGCTCTGACTTTGTCCCCTGGCATTTTCTCAAACAATAAATCAAGTTTTATCTCCAGTTTCTTTTTTCTCTCTTCAGTTGTATGATATACTTTCAGTATTGTTAGACACCAGCATGACCCTGATTCTTTCAATATCATCATGTAGTTTTTTTTTGATCTTCATCTAATTTTTTACTTGTATCACAAATTGTCTATGAAGGCCCTGTCAAAGAAGGCACCAGACACGACTCATTAGCAAAGAATTACATTTATTTTACAAATACAAATCTACATAGTGTGTTGTAGTCAGTTTATCAAAAGTCTAACTATCGATCTGCAGTCACCGTTAGAACAGAGCAAACGTCAGAACTATTTAAAAAAGTTTTAAAAGTTTTCAGAATGAAAGAGCAAAGCTGAAAAACATAAGCTCTCTAATCACATCTTTATTAAAGGGATAGTTTAGATTTTCATCATCATGAACAATCCATGTGAAACATGTACTGTTAAATAGGGCATCTTAAGAATATCTGCTCAGAGTCACTGACATTCACACTACCTTACTTTGCCATCAGATTTTAGGCATTGGCTGCAAGAAGGATCTGATTTTATTAATCGTCCAGAACCATGTAAGTAGGCCGATAAAGGTAAACTCTTTAATTTACTATCTGTCCAGAGGACAAGCAGCTCAGAGATTTCAAAGCGAGTTTGAGTAGAAAGGTTAATGTAACTGCAAGTTGACATGCAGGTTTAGACAAGAGAAAAAGGAAAACCAGGAGCAAATACAGTTGAGACCTGGAATGTACTGTACATACACTGTCTAAACAGACGCAAAACCTTTTTTTTCTCGCTGTCTGGCATTAATCAAGCTGAACAATTCCTGTTTTAGGTAAGCTACGATTACTGAAGTTATTTCTGTATGTTGGAATAATGATATATTTTTTATATTATTTTCTTTAAATTTTAAAAGTTCTTAGTATCTGGTAAGCTGTATGACTTGGACCGAATGTTTGTGGTATCCTTCTAACAGGTTCTCATACTAGTTCGCTTGAATTTTGATCCATTCCTCCTGAGTCAGGTTTGTTGACTGCTTTGCTCATACACACATTTTCAGCTCTAGCCACAGATTTTCTATGGGATCAAGACTCCAAAAAACATACTTTGTTGTCCTAATCCACTTTGTAACTAAAGTTGACAGTACAGCTGATGTCTTGAGATTTTGCTTCAATATTTCCATGTAATGTTCTATCCTTATCATACCATCCATTTTGTGAAGGGCCTGAGCTCCTCTTGTAATCTTTTTATGCTGCCTTTGGAGTAATGTCTTCTCCCTCTCTGAGTGGCATTTCAGCCCATGTCAGTACAGGATTTGTTCCACTGTTTCACACCTTTCAAGTTCAAAGTTGCATCAAAACAGGTTCATCTCATGGGTACAAAACCAACATACTTTCTGAAATGTATGATGGCTGGACATTCCCATGCTGTTTATACTCCCATGTGGTAATCTTCTTGTACAAACTTCAGCATTTGAATAAAGTCAGAAAAATACTCTAAAACAATGTTGGTTTTTAAATAGAGACCATTTGGTCATCCTAACTGACCTTCAGGCAGGACATGTAATGTCAGAAAGTAAAAAATAAGGGTTTAGTGTCTTTTCATTCAGTCTATGTAATAATCTGGTTTAATTACTTTTCAATGCTTTGCACAACTCTGTTTGGCCAGTAAGACATAACTTTGTCTTATCCTATGCAGTTTTACAAGGTGCAGCACAAAGAGAGAGGCAGGTTTGATCATTATTCTCTTTGCACAATCTTTCAAGCTCAAGGATGCCATACTCTGGTCTTCAAGAGCCACTATCTTGCATGGTTTAGACCCTTCCTTGGTTCTGCAGACCTAAAATAAATGAGTGGCTCATTACCCAACCCCTGCAGAATTTGATGACATACTGAGGGAGTGATTCGGATTTAGTCATCATTTTTAGGTAACATACCCTGGTATTTCAACGTATTCATGATGGCACTCACTGTAATAATGTTTCAGGGGCCTTTAGAATATAAAAAGACCCACACCATTAAGCATCCTCCACCATACTTAACAGTGGGGGAATCCCACATTCTTTGTTTTATACCTTGACATTTAGTTTAAGTGTTATAGGCTTAGTCTCTTAGGCTTTTCCCTGAAATGCCTCCAAAACAACAGTTGGAATGCAGAAAATGTCTAATGGTTGGCACAGACATTGGGTGACAATTCTCTGTGAGTAAGCCTGGGAGTTATGTTTTTTTTTTTACTTTTAACTCACCAGTGGGTTAAAAAGTGAATGGTCGGAAGAAAAACTTGGATTCTTATCCAGCCTTTTGTCATCAGCGTTTGTCATCCTTCCATTTGTTTTACACTTTGCTCAGTGATTTGAGTCAAAATGAACAAGTGCCTTATTTAAATGGCATGGTATTTTGTCATTTCTATTTTGAAAAGTGGCTAAGATAAATTGACTTATGAGGACACACAAATCATGTATTGCTCCTTATAGGTTCCTAAAGACTCTTTAAAGACAAAAAAAAAAAAAACAACTTTAAAGATTAAAATATTTTTTAACATGACAGTTTTTTGTCATGGAAGAAATTTACCTAAATAAATGGCTGGATTTTTCTAAAAATGTTTATTTACTATAGGACTTTCACACATGGTGAACAGGATGTCCAACAGGTTTGGTGAGTTCTGTACATTGGTAGAGTGAGAGCGGCAACAAAATATGGATCAGGTTGAGGACAGGACAGAAAGGAAGACCATCATAAACAGATTTATAGACTGGAACCAGAAAATCTTTTGTAAACCATTTTCACTGAGCATAGTCAGTTTCTGTATCAGCTAGCCTTAGGCCCCAAACAATTCATAGCCCTGGCAGATTTACATTTCATGTCATGTCGTGCCTTCCAATCTCATGATAAATCATTGATACCCAGAGGAGACATGGTAGAGATGATCAGGAATCATTAGATGGGTCTGATTGCTGTAATACCTATACAGACTTCTTCACTGATTATTAGGAGGGGCATAATTTTCAACAAGCAATATTCTAATAAAATCATTATTTGTAATGAATAGTCATTTAATTTAGTTTAAATATAATTTATTATTTATTCTCAGAAACAAACATCTCAGTTGAGTAAAAATAATTTTAAACCTGAACCTGGTAGGTGCATGAATAATTTCAGGCTTACCTATTATTCAATTACTGGACTCACAACACATAAACACTCCAAATTCATATACAAGACCATAGTGAGAGACATTGCTAACGCTACAGCATAATCCCAGCAGTTAATGTTTTTAATTTTGCCATGGATAACCTACTTGAAGCAAGTGGACAGAGTCCATGTGTCACATTTTGGTTGTTTGACGCAGCGCAGATCCTGACGAGGAAGCCACATATTGAGTTGTCTTCAGGAACCAGGTCCAGGAAACAAACAGAGCTCTGGTCACAGACTGACAAAACTCGAGAAAGGTAACAGGCTGGCAGCCGAGGAAGTTTACAGGAGGAAACAGTTGGGAAAAATGAGAATCCGCAAACTTAAAAACTGAGGGAAGTGGAGTGTGGACCAATGAGACAGGGAGGCAGGTAATCAGGGCAAACATGTAACAGGTGTGGACCAGGCTGCAGGGAGGCTGAGGGAATGTGTCTGGTTTAACTAATGAGCAGGAGGAAAACAGGGACATGAGAAACTGAGCAAAAAACTAGATTAAATAACAAAAATCAGGGAAACAGATCTTACGGAAACTATAAACAAACATATAAAGTGCAAGAACCTAGAAAGTTCCAACTAACAGAAGTAATCTGAGGACATAGATGAACACTTAACTGGGAAAAGTAAACAAACACAAAACACTAAGTGGCTGATAGTGACACCATGTGACCTTCCTGTTCCCTTGCAAAGTGCAGAAAAGCAGTCCTGTGTCCTTCATGCCATGTTAGAAATCATGCAGCCTCATTGTTTTCCTTTCATCAATGTCAGCTCAATCTTCATAACAATCCAGCGAGTGAAGGATTACCAGAGTTCCACCGCTTGTATGGGGGGCCTGACCTCAATTCAAATAATTCATAACATCACCCATCAACAAGGCCGTCCTATTTAAGATACAGTCCGGCACATCAAATACAGCAATCCACATTTAATGTGGTAAATATTTATCCACATTTTGTCATATTACAAACATAAACTCTAATGTTTCTTGTTAGTTTTTGTAATAGACCAATACAAAAGTTGTGTAAAATTTGGTGAAAGGAAAATAAAACATGGTTTTCATTTTTTTTATTTTTTTTTACAAAAAAACAATATAAGGTGTGTGATCTAATCCTAAATAAAATGTAGTTTAACCAACTACCTTCATAAGTCACCTATTGCAGACAACAGGGTCCACCTTTATGTAATGTAATCTCACTATAACTTCAGCTGTTCTGTAAAGGTCTAAAAGGTCTGTTAGAGAACATTAGTGAATAGCATTATCAAAACTAAAGAAAACACCAGGCAAGTTTAAAGCAGGATTAGGTTACAAAAAATATTCCAAACTTGATTGAATGACTGGCGCTACATACAGAGGCAGTCTGGGGAGACAACCTGTTGGAGGCTGCAAAAATGGGAGACTTGTGGGGAGGTTCACCTTTCAGCAGGACAACAACCATGTAACATCTTCCTTTTGCTTCACAATTATGCAATACTCTATGTGTTTAATATCTGAAATTTGAAGTTGTAAAGTGACAAATTGTAAATAAGTTCAAGTAGTATTAATACTTGTGCAAGGCACTGTATTGCTTCCTTGTTACTCCTGACTACAACCTTAAGTATATTTTTAACTTTTCTCTGCTTTGTTAAGGATGCATGAACCTCCCAAGCTCTCACATATTCACAAGTTGTCAGGAAGCCCATCTCTTGGAGTTTGATGCAATTTCCAAGTTCAAGGGTGTATGATAGATGATAAAATGCATGCTTTACCGCCTCTTGCAGCATACAAGCAATTTTGCAGACACAATCTGAAACTATATACTTTATATTATACGTACACTGATCTTAACAAAGATAAAGAGAATGAAATATTTGCACACAATAATAAATGAACATATTTGTCTTTGCATATTCATGCTGACACAGACTCAGTCGCCTGTGAACACCTGACAGGGTGACCTTGGAGCCTATGTATAGAAGGATGTTAAAATGATGGGAGAAGATCATTATAGGATAAAGAGTGGAGGATAGTAGTGAGACGGATAATAAAAGAGTTCAGGGGAAAGACGGAATGGGTACAGAAAGGTAAGTGTGGACAGGGCAGCATGATACATGTTGGGTTTGTTTGGGTGGGGGGGTAACTCAAGAGATGACAGGAGGAAAGGAGGGGGTGAGTTTAGAGGCGGAGAGATGTAGAGAGTCGAGGATCTGTATCTGGGACGGCTACAGCAGCGAGATGCTGCAGTGAAGCTGACCAGATGAGCTGGCCTGTGTACAGCTACTTGCTTAGAGAGTTCCTGCACTTTCCTTTTTCCCCCCATACCATCATCTCTCACCATCTGCACCTTCTTGATTAACCTTTACATCACCCACACTTCGACCTTCGCCATTACCTCCTCCCTTTTCCGCTGACTCTTTCTCTTTGCACCAGCCGGTGAGTGAGCAGATTTCAGAACGCATCTGAGGACACGTAGGGTGGGCCTCTCTCTGCCCCTCTTTTTACGTTGTTTTTCCTTAAAGATGAGGGTCAGACTGTTATTTTATGAATTTCCCTTTACTATCATTTTACCTTATTATATTTTATTCAATGCCAGTGATCTTTTTGGCATTTTGTGTACCTCTTTTTTGTGTTTTTGTACAGCAGTCCTGTTTAGCTTTTGAGTTTGTACAACATCCAATGCGTGTTTGCCGGTGGGAAACAACAATCACTGAAAGGTGAGTCCTGTCTAAAATTAAGAGCAGCTTTGCAGTTTGTAATAATTGACATACACCTAAACCTACTTTGAAAGGACGAGTAATAAAGTGCCCAATGTTAGTGCTGACATGTGAGAAAAATCTGCAGACCATCCAACTATAGATTTGTTGTTGGTAAAAATGCCTGTAATTTACCTCCTAGTTAAACCTTTTGGCAAAGGATTGTAAATGTATAATATTGCTGTGTGTAGGTGCATGTAAAAGGTAGGGTCATAGGACATGGGAATTTACCCACTTTCTCTTATTTCCTTTTACTACAAACTTCAGCTAAATCATGGAAATGTGCTGCTGAATGACAGGTGTGCTTATATCTACATTTTAATATAAAATAATTTCTGGTAAAGTATGGTATCTTTTCTTTATGCACATGATTCATGTTAGTTGGTTTTAAATTTATGCTTAAATTTTATTTTTTGCACTCTCTTCATCAAACTGATCTGTGTGAACTGTCCTACTTTTCTTGTGCACCTGTGGTGTTGGTCCAGTCTGTAGCATTTAGACTGATGCAATATGTAAGTCACAACCAACTTTACTTTATTGTAAATGATCAGAAATGATTTTTCAATACTCTAAAATGAAAAGATTATAGTTTTGTTCCTGAGGCTTTGACAGAGGGTTGTGTACTACTTACCTGAGTTTGGTCCTTCAGCAAAGCAGCCTCAGATAACGCCTACAACATTAAAATTCAGTGTCCTGAAAAAGTATCTACCCCCTTACAGATTTCTGTTTTACTGTTTACTTCTCACGCTTTCAAGTTTCAGATCATATTAAATATGATGATTCGTTTTCAAATAATAATTTCTTTTAAAAAAAAAACTAAAAAAAAAAGACGCTTTGACTTTGACTAGGCAACTCCAAAATCTTCATGTTGTTTTTTACCCGTCAGTCTGGAGTTGCTGCATATTTCAGACGGTTTCAGCAATTGCAGGAAATCATCAAGATCATAAAGCAGCACAACATCCCTGACCATCACACTACCACTACCATGTTTGGCTGTAGATTTGTTGTTCATTTTCTGGAATGCTGTGTTAGTTCCCAAAAGTCTTTTGGATCATTAAGATGTTTTTAGCAAATATGAAATTGGTGTTTTGGGTTTTTGGAACTCTATCACGGATCTCATTTTTGCCCAGTTTCTTTCTTATTGTTGACTTATAAACACTGAACAAAACAAGTTTATTCCAGGACTGCAAAGCTGGCTCATTTACTGATTTTATAACCATGATGTGTCCCCAAAGCAATGTTGTGAGCAATAGCCTTTTTTTGTTCATCTGACTTTTTTTGATTTTACACATCTGGTTGTAGTCAGCCCTGGATGTGGGCAGTGAAACTGAACCAACAAATGTGGTTAATCAAAGTTAATTTGTGATTTAGAAAAGGGGAAAATTAAATGTTCACACAGGTTGGTTGAATAGCCTTTTCTCCTTAATAGATGTAATAATCATTGGCTAGCTTTTTATTGCTTATTTTTGGCTGATAACAAAAATTGTTTAATGGTTTAAAAAATTTTGCAATAACAAGAAATATATAAGGAGGCAAATGTGTTTTCTTGGCACAGTAACTTTCTTTAAGTGCTGCCACCCCGCAATGGTTGTGATAAGGTTGTAATATTCACATGAGGTCAGTATGAGGCCACTGTTGTCACAAACTCCCCCACATTGAATACAAGACCCTGTTAAACTATCAGCACAATAATGAATCAGCATTGCTATGATTGTGTTTTGTTTATCCTCAAAACAGTCAGAGAAATCCCATCTGTCTGAATTTTTAACACACATAATTAGGAGTGCATTGCTATTAGCACTGCTAAGATCCGTCAAAACTNACCGGGGGACTCTCTCACAAATCTAACCTTTATGAAAGAGTGACAACAAGGAAGCCACTGTAAACAGAAAGTCATAAGGAGTCTGATTTACAGTTTGCAACAAGCCATGTAGGGGAACACCACAAATGTGTAAAGAAAGTGCTCTGGTCAGATGAGACCAAAATGAAACTTTCTGGCCTACATGCAGAATGCTATATGTCATTACCTTTTCCCACATTGAAACATGGTGGCAGCATCATGTCGTGGTGATGCTTTTATTCAGCAGGGACAGAGAAGCTGGTCAGAGTTGATGGGGAAAGGGATGGAAGTAAATACAGGGCAATATTGGAAGAAAAGCTGGTTTGTCTGTCTGTCGTAATTGTGGTAAAAAGATTTGATTGACTGACATTATGTTCCTTCCACTACTTTGTGTTTGTCTATCACATTAAGGCCTAATAAATATACTGAATTTTATGATTGTAATGTGACAAATGTGAAAGATTTTATAGGTATCAATACCTTGGCAAATCAGTGTCGGATGATGTTTATACCCATCACCCTAATGTGTTGATTAAAGGGAAGGCTGCAGATGTGGGTGGATGTGTTCCCAAAAAGCATCGGAGTCCCCGGTCCTCCTTTTGACGTCACACCCCGCAAACCTAAAAAGTAAGTCAACAGCGTTTTCTCCCTAGATGCATACGGACAACACTGATCTGTCTGAATGTTCAGGTATTTCCTGCGGGCTGTCATCTGGAACACCACGGATGTAACTCTGGATGAAACCAGCATCACAGGAGAGAACATGAGTGATATCTATGTGAAAGGGTATGCCACAGTTACTTTTCTTTCTTAACAAGAACCGGCCTCGCATTTTAACATTTTATTGGGGATTTTATCTAATCCATACAGGGTCAAAATTATACTTGGAGGCTCAAGTATTTACCAGAACCTTATAATAGTGGATGTTGAAGGTTGTAGAATGCATTTAAACTTGCCATGGCCCAGTGGCCACTTAATGGTGACCATTATTGACTATAGCTTGTAGTTTCTCCCTGTTGGCAATAAAATGATTTACCATTCATTGGAGTAACCTTTAACCTGACACCTGGGAACATCCAGGACGTTTAATAAAGATATAAGAACAAGAACTGTCCAAGTCTGATGGAGACATTTCAGAACAAGTCTAGATATAACAATTAGTTCAACCAGTTGTATGTAGGCATAAGTCAATGTTGAGATTTAGAAGACCCAAAACGTCACCCTCAGATTTAAAGGAAAATGGTCAGGATGTTCAGGAATAAACCTAGAACCACTGAGCCTGGAGTCTGTAATGACCTGGAAACTGATGGAATACCAGTGTCCATGGCCTATTGCACCTCTCCGTGGACTTAGAGGGTGCTGACTAGCTCCAAAATCAAACTCTTCAAGTTCTGTTTAAAGCATTCTAAAATTAAAACAAAATGTTTTGATGGTCAAATAAGACAAAGATTGACCTATTTGGCCACAATAACATGAAATATGTCTGGGGGAGTTGAGGTGAGTTTTTTTCAAACATACCAGCCCTCAAGCATGGTCTTGGTAGAATCGTACTTCACCTCAGATCATAAGCTAAGACGTAGAAACAGTTGGATGTTCCAACAGGACAACGATTCCAAAGACCAAAGCATGTTATCAAGTTTCTGGAATAGCTTTCCCAACTCTCGACCTTAGCCCTATTGAGTCTTGATGGCTACAAAATGCATGTGGTAAGGGACATTTAATCAAACATTAGCTGTTATATGTATATATTTGAGCCTGGATATAAAATGTTGATCCCTTGTGGACTAGGGAAAATTTAAATTTGGTCACCCAGTTGTTTTAAAACTCTGAGGTTGTTGTACGATCAATCCAAAAACTCTAATAACGGACATTCATGAACATGAGCGTTTGACCTTTGTCCCTGTCATTCTCTGTGGTAGCTGGATGCCTGGCATGGAGGAGGACAAACAGAAGACTGACGTCCACTACAGGTCTCTGGATGGAGACGGCAACTTTAACTGGCGGTTTGTCTTTGGCTTTGACTATCTGCCAGCTGAACAGCTCTGCCTTGTGTCCAAGAAGGTAATGCTTATTGTTGGTTTACTGTGTGTTCATGTTTTTTGTTTACATGTTTACAATGTTTAGACTGTTTTGTTGAAATAATTTAACTAAAATATGTTTTTTCTTTATGCTTCAGGAACACTTTTGGAATCTTGACAATACGGAGTTCAGGATTCCCGCCAAGCTGATTGTTCAGATATGGGATAACGACAAATTCTCATTGGATGATTACTTGGGTAAAACACAAATACAACATCAGTCAGTCATTTTCTACCGCTTATTCCATAGTGGGTCGCGGGGTAGCTGGTGCCTATCTCCAGCAGTCTATGGGCGAGAGGCGGGGTACACCCTGGACAGGTCACCAGTCCATCGCAGGGCAACACACAAACAGCCATGCACACACTTATTCATACACCTAAGGGCAATTTAGAGGGACCAATTAACCTAACAGGCATGTCTTTGGGAGGAAGCCGGAGTACCCGGTGAGAACCCACGCATGCACGGGGAGAACATGCAAACTCCATGCAGAAAGACCCCGGGTGGGAATCGAACCCAGGACCTTCTTGCTGCAAGGCAACAGTGCTACCAACTGCGCCACCGTGCACCCCACAAATACAACATAAGTCAGTTTTTAAATCCATATGCTTGAGATTGTAAAAAAGTTTACCTTGTTGTTCCAGGTGTGCTGGAGCTGGATTTACGCAAGCTGGTCCCTCCGGCCAAGACCCCAGAGAAATGCTCCCTGGACATGATGGATAATCTGGAAACCGGACCACCAGACAAACTGAAGACGGTCAAGTCGCTCTTTGCTCAGCAGTCAGTCAGAGGCTGGTGGCCTTGCTCGATGGAACAAGATGGCAAGAAGGTCCTGGGTGTAAGTATAGTTATTATATATAGCAGCTCTAACTATAAAGGTAAAAGGAGGACAAGTAAGGGTTTGGGGAGGTTATTATTCAATGTTTTCACAAATCCATAAATTTTTTTAATCCAGTACTTGAACCACAATTAGAAAATGACAAAGACTATGAATGCATCAAAAGTATTAATGGCTTTCAAAAAATAAAAATATTAGTTGTTTAGCATATGTGGACAGATTGGTCCAAATTACTGAGGTTTCCATGGACACTGAGTCCTTGTTCATCAGGTTTCTTTTTTGTATCTCTAGGGCAAAGTGGAGATGACGCTGGAGATTGTGAGTGAAGCAGAAGCAGATGAGAGACCTGCAGGAAAGGGACGAGATGAACCCAACATGAACCCAAAGCTGGACCTTCCCAAGTAAGAGTCCACAGTACCAAACTGTAGCAGATGGTATGGGTTGATTTCAATGCTTTATCTTCTAACAAATACTGTTTTATTCCCTCAAACCACCAGCCGTCCAGAAACATCTTTCTTCTGGTTCACTAACCCATGCAAGACCATGAAGTTCATCGTGTGGAGAAGGTTTAAATGGGTGTTCATTGGACTCATCTTCCTCATCATCATAGTGCTCTTCATTGCCATCCTGTTGTACTCTTTACCAGTAAGAACAGATCTGTGAAAGCACTAAATATTGTTGCTACAATGTTAATATTGGTAATATTTCTTAGAAACTAAGTTTTGGGTCTTCCTTAGCCTTAAACATTAAAAATAGGACTAATGTAAGTTTGCAGAGTGAGATTTTGTGACTCCAATGATTTCTAATTGCATCTGAAGGTTTTTAACATATCGTTACTGGGGGCACAAATGTGAAGAGAACTGCGTATTTAGTTCAGCTAACAGAGGAGCAACTTGTTTTCCTTTTCTTTTCCAGAACTACATCTCAATGAAGATCGTGAAGCCGCTTCAGTAACTCTACAGCAGAATGTTGTTCCAACACAAGGATTACACCGACTGCACACACTCAGCCAAACTGAAAAGGTTTTGCTTGTCTTTTACAGCTGATAGTGTTTTATTATTGGGAAGGGGTGCTTGCATATTTGCACTGTTAACATAACTAAATATATGTTTTATCTGGACAACTTTGATGTGACAAACATGGGACTTTAATGTTTCACACTGTGGTCCTAAAAACCACAGACTGGTGATGAACTGTTTAAATGCGTCACACACAGGTTCTGGTTCTCTGTTCGAGAGGCTGTTCTGTATTGGATCAGACCTTCCTGTCAGCTTGTCTCTGTGGGTAGTTTTCTGTACACGGTCACTGTTGGAATCTATTTAAGGTGATATGAGATGTAATTGTTCGTCTGTCACAAGGTGGGTTTTTGATTATTATCATCGCTGATATTGTGCCAACCCATTTATTCAGTCTGTCCTGTTTGTTTTTATAAAGAATATTATAAATGTTTAACATTAAATTGATTAAAGCTAACAGAAGAGGATCTGTTGTGGTCCCTGTTGCACATCACTTTCAAAAGAATGTAAAACGGTAATGGAGGAAAAACAATAAAGATCCTGCAAGTTTTAAATCAACTTTGTTTATTATGCAGACATTTACAGGAGAGGTGAAAGTCGCAGCTATTATACACTTAAATTTTGTTTGTTCTTGAGGATATCTTTAATTATGAGACAAATATTTTCTCAACACAAAAATGATTCACACTTGATTGCGTCGAATGTAGACTTTCATATTTACAAGTTTCCCTAAAGGCTTTTCATCGTGTGAACAGACATAAACATGGGGATTTATTGTAATTTGGCGACTATGATGAGCAGCAGGCAGATATGTGATTAACTGATTATTAGAAATACTTTCAAATCCCTGTACTCTTGTTCTGAGCAACTGAAGATCTTAACTGAAATTCAAACTAAAGTAGCAAAACAAGACTGAATGGACTCAGTCAGGCCAGAGGTCGACTGATATGGGTTTTCTGTACCAGATATTTAAAACCCGGGGGAGATGGCTGATATATTAGGCCTATTAATATTCAGATGGCAGTTCTTGCATGTTTGTCTCACCAAAAAAACACATTAAGCACATGGGTTTATGTTTTTCTGTCAGTGATGGTATATTTTGCAGTTTAATTTATATGGAGGGTGTAGTGTCATCGGGCTAGACCATGTATCAGACATACCTCCTTGATTTACTTGCACACCTTGCAGATGGACAATACTGGGGAAAAAGACGGCAAATGTCAACCAATATCTTGGCTAAAATTCCAAGATAATAGACTGGTTGAGAGGCAGAGCTTTTACACATGTTGATCTTTCATGTGGCAACATTCATTGGGTAAGATTTTTGGTATTTTTGATGCAAACCAGTTAGAACTGAACCACCCTAACGATGCAAACTGAAAATGACCTCACTGAGCTGGTAACTCTGTTACTTTGTGCATGCCCCAACACCTGGGGATGGTATATTTTGATCAGACAATGCAGTTTGGCTAATTTCTATTCTGTAGGAACGACCTGCTGTCTTTTACATGGAAGAGAGACCAGAGTCCACCAATCTCAAGTCCAAAAGAAGAGTCCTGCAGTCTGGGGGTCAGAAGGTGCTGTCTCCTTTTGTTAAGATCTTAGAATAGGGAACCATCAGCACGACCTGGTCACAGCACTTCACCTGCCAGAGATATATGGGTGCAAAAGCCCCACTGAAATAACATGGGGGCTTTCTGTGAAGAGTAAAATAATCTTAAATTGCACTCTGAAATAAACTGGAAGCCAGTGTAGTTGCATCAAGATTGGAGTCGCACATGAAAACCTAGAGGATTTTATCAGAAGCCTGGCAGCAGCATCCTGAACAACTTGCAACCACTTTGGGGAGTTTTCGCTTAGACATATTTATAGTATTATAGCATTGCAATAATCCAATTGTGATGAAACAAAAGCATGAATAAATATTTCCAGTTCAGGAAGTGAGACGGTAGAGCTTAGTTTGGCAGAGACTTGATGTGCATCCAAGGTAAAACAAGAAACTATTTATTTCAATTCAGTTTAATTCAGATTCAGTTTATTTATATAGCGCCAATTCACAACACATGTCGTCTCAAGGCACTTCACAAAGGTCCGGTACATACATTCCAATTAATCCTAACCATTGAACAGTGCAGTCAGATTCAGTTATTTATTCAAATTGGATAAAAAGTTTTTCTATCTTAAGGAAACCCAGCAGATTGCCAAGGTTCCTAATATAGGATTCTGCCAAATACAATAAAAACTGCAAAGGCCCCAAAACGGAACCGTGGATAAAAGTAAGATCTGTACTTGGATGTAACTACAAAAAACTGATGGGTTTGAAGAGAACCACTTAAAGACAGATTCTGATACACTAACCCAGAACCTCAGCCTATCAAGCCGAATGAGATGGTCAACTGTATCGAGAGTGGAGGTAAGCTCCAATATTAGCAGGCCAGAACAGTTTCTCTTGTCACTCTTCATGTCATTTGATCCTCTCAGAAGAGATGTTTCAGTTCAGTGTGATCTGCAAAAACCTGATAGTGACCAATAATGCTGTGCTGATCTACAGCAGCAGTTAACTGGTTCACCATGACCTTTAAGATATTTGCAGTAAATGGAAGCTTGGAGATGAGTCAATAACTGCCAAGGACAGAAGGATCCAAATAAGTAGATACTTTACTGGAGGCCCATAAAACATTGACAATATTGAGCACACTGGAACCAATGTCCTAGCATGTGGAGTTTACTAAACTCCACTAGAACTTCAGCCAGAGACTAAGATCGAGCTTTTAAGAAACTCATAGCCCAGGTTTTTAACACTTAAGTACAGTGAAGATCGGTGATGCTGTGGGCTTGCTCCTCTTCCAAAGTCCTTGGAAACCTTGTGGAAGTGCACATTTTAAATAAACATATGGTCAACTGTACCAGAAAACTGAAAATGGGCCACCAGGGGAGTCTTTCAGCACAGGAATGGTTCACTAGGCACACATTCAACATTCTCTCATGGTCATTTCAAGCCCCAGATCTAAATCCAGTAGAAAACACTGTCCACTGTCTCTACATGTTCATCTGGGAGAAGGGAATGCTGCAAGTCACTGACTCGATGCAATCTGCTGGGTTTCCTTAGACAGAAAAACTTTTTATCCAATTTGAATAAATAACTGAATCTGACTGCACTGTTCAATGGTTAGGATTAAATGGAATGTATGTACCTGACTTTTGTGAAGTGCCTTGAGACGACATGTGTTGTGAATTGGCGCTATATAAATAAACTGAATTGAATTGAAATTGAAAACCAGTGAGGTGGAGTGAACTGAAGATAGTATTCAGGACGATTTAGACACTGTGCAAAGTGTCTAGATCTCTCTCCACAAGGCAGTGCTAACAGTCCTAAAACATTTTAAAAGGTTGGAGCATACAGAGTTTTAACAGCAGGGGCATCAGCTAATGTGCTCAAAATAAAGTTTTTTACACTTTACCACTGAGAATACACTACTGAAATAAGATTAATTTATTTTAAGCCCCTTGTACACATTTTTTCAGGGGTGCACACAAATTTGACAAGCTCTGTGCGGCATCTTTAAGACAGATTATCAACATTAACGGCTGTTATTTTTCCTTTCTGCTCCAACTGAATGGTTGCTGGGTTTACTCTTCCTACGAGCTGTGATGTTTGCAGTATTGTCTCAGTAAAGCCTCCACCTCTTCTCTCTTGGCCAGGCTGTTGGCTTTGCCTTGAAAACGCCCGTTCTTCCCTGCGCCTTTTCCTTGAAGTAACTCTAAAATCCTGAAGAGCACAAAGACGTATTCAACAGCTCATTTTTGTTTAATAAAAAGATAAAAATGTTCTTAAATCTCTTACTGTGGTCCTAATTCAGTCACTTGTCCGCTGGGTCCAGCGAGGAGAAACAAACCGGGTCCCTTTTCCTCTCCAACAGTGAGGAAAACCAGAATTTCCTTAAGGCAAATCAAACAATTATTCGAGGACACACCTTATCGTCCAGGTGAAAGAAGTCAGATGGAGGTCTTACCTCTGTATTTATTTCATTGGCGATGATATTCATAAACTCATTGTCACCTTCTTTTCTGTAGGTAAAGAAAAATTTAAACTATTGTCAAACACCTGAAATGCATTGCAAATGTATTCAAACCTCTTTACACATTTAGTCATGTTACAACCACAAACTTCAGCAAATGTTTTCCCCTGGAGTCTTCTCCATCTGCTCTTCTACTCTGACCAGCTTCCCTGAACCTGCATGGAACAGTCTCCCCCCACCATGATGCTGCCACCATTTATTCTACTTTACACAATGATGGGCTGATTTAAGTGGGTCGTTCTGCAATGTACTATATACAGACTAATGTTTGTATTTCTTGTTTTGTTGACTTACTTGTGTAAGCTAAAGAAGTTTCCTCTGTCAGGGTTGTTCATAAAGTTCTGAGCAATAAGGACTGCCATATCCCGAAGCAGGCTCAGGTTGGTCTGAAAACAGTTTTTGAAAAGGTTGGAGACAATCAGTGCTGCAGCTTTAGCTACATCCAGGAAAAAACTAATTGGAGGTAATCCTCTTACCTTCTGTAGCAGCTTGAAAGACTTCTGCAACTTGTCCACTGCTTCGACATGCTCATCTGGACCCGTCCTGTTGAATGATGACCAGGATGTTTTTCCAGTCTAGCTTTGTTTTGGGGATTGGTTTGAAAATTTAGTTTGAACCTACTTCAGAAGAGACACCAGCGAACGCTCTGTGCTGTAGCTCTTCTCTGCATACTTCAGAACTCTATTTCCTGCGAGGAAGATCAGGTTGGTTTTGTTTTTCTTTCCCTTCTCTGTTCCCAGCAACTTTATAACCTGAGTTCAAAAGGAGCAAAAGATTCATAATTTATTATAATCACTACAGCTGTGTTTTAAGTGAAATTGAGATTCACCTGCAAGTGGCTGAGGTTAGTCACATGGGTTCCACAGCACATGTTGGCATCAATGCTCTCTATATCAACAACTCGAATAGGTCCAGCATGGTCCCCTGGCAGCCCTCGACTTCTCACCTGCCTCGCAGGAACACGCAAGTAGGAAAGATCTCACATTTAAATCACTGACTGCCACAAACAAGCTCAGTTACAGTAAGAACAACAACTCTGTATACATACCTTCTCTACTGCAGGGTCGTTTAAAGAAAGGAGTTGGACATTAACAGGAATGTGAGCTCTGATCTTCTCATTTACGGCTTCTTCCAGTTCCTGAAGCTGCGCTGCTTTTACAGATGGAGTGTCCAGTTCAATTGTGCTTCTGTGACGGCCCAAATCCCTAAAGAGAGGAACAGGAAAAAAATCAGACCAGGTAAAAGCTGGGGTCTTGATGTTGATAATGAGACTAATCTGTCTAATGATGTACCAGGATGTGGTCTTGTATCCAAACATCGAGTCTGCCAAAGCTGTGATCAAATGCTGACCTAAGGAACAGGAAGGAAACCAACTTTATCTTAGAATAAATAATACTTTAATTTTTTATCATATTACAACCACAAAGCTCATGTATGTAGACCAGCACAAATATGAAAACGTGACATCCTCAGGCTCATCCATCAAAAGCCAGTGGGCCAGTAAACAAGCCTTTTATACACGGTGCCACATCAGCACACCCACCACCCAAGGAAAACACCCTGCTGAAAAAGGCATTGAACCCATTGAACCGCCATGTTTTCACTGTGTTCAAAATGATGTTTTTCATGTAGGCCAAGGTTTAATTTTGGTCTCATTTGATCTGAATATCTACTTTCACATATTTAATGTGTCTTCTGGTTGACTTGTAACAAACTTTAAACTGGACCTACTTTTAACAACACCCAGGTTTGTGGAGTGCATGACTAATAGTTGTCCTGTCAACAGAGCCTTTTAACTGAGCTTTGGATCTCTGCACCCTCTTGGGTGCTGCTTTGATTAATCAATTCAATTCAGTTTTATTTATATAGCATCAATTCACAACAGGTCGTCTCAAGGCACTTTATAAAGTCAATTCGATCGAATCATACAGATTTCAAGTCAAGTTCATACATTCCAATTAACCCTAACTATCAAACAGTGCAGTCAGATTCAGGGAACATGGGAAACATGAAGTCTTCGACTACTAAGGGAAGGTCACCAGAAACTTCAGCTTGCAAGAAAAAAAAAAAAAAAACGGACTGGCATATTCTCATATGTTGCTGTTTTAAAGAAGTTGTTCTCTGTGTTGTATCATATGTACTCCCTAGGGAAACGGGAAGACCTACATTACTAAATATAAATAAACGTTATTACAAACATCTGCTAAGCTTAAAAAAATAAAGCATTGATTTACATTTATTTTGTAGGAGTTGTAAGGGGTGCTTATAATTGTGGCATTAATCATTTTTGGAAACAGTTACTGTAATAGAGGATACTTATCTAAGGGAAATATGGCCATTCCTTTTCAAATGCATTTATTTTAAAGCTGTGTCCTCAGATCTGTACAACTGTTCAGTATATTTCATTTTAGTGTGCACTTTACGTAAAACCCAAGACAGTTCACTTTATCTTACAATCTAACCAAACAATGTGACTATATATTCTTTGGCTGAGTGTAATCTACAAAATATCATTGCTAAAGAAATTGGCTGCTCAGTGCTGTTTAGCGTTAACATGCTAAAGGACTGGAATCTACCAAAACGGGGCCTGATGGAGATGCTAGTTTCATCATCCGGCAGAACTAGGCACCACACTGGCAAAAGTACCAATACCAAGTATTATTATTCAAATTGGTTAAAGTTTTTTCTATCTAAGGAAACCCAGCAGATTGCATCAGGTCAGTGACTTGTAGCATTCACTCCTCCTGGATGAGCATGTAGAGACAGGGGAGAGGAAAAACTCCCTTTTAACTGGAAGAAACCTCCAGCAGAACCAGAACCAGCCTCAGTTAATTATTTCTTTGCCAAGCAAGTTGGCTTAGGTGGACGACTATGTGTTGGTAGCGTTGCAGTTTTGCCATACACTTCTCTGTGAGATGTCCAAAGTTCATAACCTGAATCCTCCTCAAACCTCTCCACAACTTTATCCATGACCCTTCTGTTGTGTCCCTTGGTATTAATGATGCTGTTTATTATCTAATGCTCTCTAGCAGATTTTGATGTCTTCCCATAACAGCTGGATTAATACTCAGAGTAACTTGGACTCTGTTTACATATTAAGGGACTTCTGGATGCAAATGGCAGTCATACATTTTATTCAGAGGTATCTGAATTAATAGGACTGAATACAAATTCATGACAATCGTTTCAGATTTGTATTTGTAATTTGAAGACCATGTCTCATTTTCCTTCCATTTCACATTAATGCTCTATTTTGTGTTGACCTATTGCATAAAGTCACAATAACATTCCTTGAAGTTTGTGGTAGTGACAAAATAAGTAAAATGTAAAATTGTACACATTCTTTTGCAAGGGATCATATGTACAACTAACAATAGCGAGAATGCATTTATAGCTCAACACTTAAGCTTAACCCTCCTCCTCACCTGAGTGCTGCTGCATGTGATCAAACCTCCTCTCCCAGTCTACCTTCACACGCACCTCCTGACCCACCTCCATAGGTGAGGTCACAAAGTGCACGGCATCTGGCCCTTGCCTGGTCACCTTTAAAACTGGAGCCTCTCCTATCAGGCCACGATCATCTGGCTGTGGGAGCATTAGGGAGAACGTGTTACACACCGACTTTCAGCGGTGCCACAGGCTTAATGTGAACATGCTTACTTGGCCACCTCCTTCGGGAAATAAGACTGTATCTTGGAGAATGACGTTAAAGCCTTTGAGGGTTTCTTTCCTTCCATTAACCTCCTGTTTTAGCTCCGCAGGACAGCAGGACACTACAGAGGTAACAAACTGAAAGCAAATGAATGAGAACGTGTCACCTAGCAAAGCCTTTAAACTACAAGTTTAGCGCATTTAATTTAATAGACACGGTACATAGATGGAGTACACAATGAATATAAATAAGCAAGTCACAACTCAGTATACAAAATAACTTCAATTTTCGTCTTCTTAAAAACAAAAGTGAAGTCAGTTTTAGCTTCATTAGTTTAGCAGCCATGCGAACAGTTCCAGCAGGATTTAAAGGTTACGTTTCCGGGATGTTTTGTTTAGTGTCCTCTTTAGAGGTACGTACCACTTTCATATAACAATCACGCTGACACTGGAAAGCCATTCTGGACCTGAGCCTTGAAGTGGACCGGACTCGGTTTAAAATCTCCGATTCACAGCTGTCAGTTTAGTACGGGTAGCAATGTAGTCAAAACCTAACAGCTACGAGTTTCTTCTTCTTCTTGGTTTTATTGGCGGTTGGCAACAAACTTTTAGTAGCATTACGTGTCGGTCGGTCTATTTATATATTTAAATTCTACAAATTTAATAAATAAATAAGTCCTATATATATATATAATATATAATATATTATATTAATATATATAAATATATATATAAAATATATATATATATTAATATATATATATATTATATATTATAATACTTTCACAAATGTATCTACTATAATCAAATTCTATGAAATATTTAGTTTTTCTTTAAAAATCGAATCACTTTTTGTATATCTTTACTTCCTAAATTCTTCCTCAAAATATCTAATAAATTAACCTTTTCCTTAATACCTTCAACCTCTCTCCTCATATCTTCTCTCTCTTTCATATTTATGACATTCTAATATAACATGTTCTATTGTTTCATATTTTCCACAGTAATCACATTTACCAGTATTATGCTTTTGAATTTTAAAAAGTGTATAATTAAGTCATGTATGCCCAAATCTTAACCTTGTTATCACTCTTTCCTCCTTTCTATTTCGTCTTCCATTTCTTCTTTCTCCTACTATCTTCTGAATTTTATAAAACCATCTTCCTGTTTTTCCTTCATCCCACCTTTTTTGCCATTTTTCCATCAGTTTTCCTTTAACAATACTCTTTCCCTCAGATTTACTTGTTTTAACTGTAAAACTAATAGGATTTTGAATTACCCTCTTTGCCATTTTATCTGCCTTCTCGTTTCCCTCTACTCCAATATGTGCTGGAACCCACACAAATATAACTATCAAGCCCATTTTTTTATTCTATATAATGTATGAAATATTTCTAATAAAATGTCCATCCCACTATCTGATTGATTATATTTTTCAAACTTAATAATGCAGAGCTTGAATCTGAGCAAATTACTGTTTTTAATGGTTTTATGTCTTCTACCCATTGTAAAGCTAATAATATTGCCAACATTTCTCCTGTTTATACTGATAAGCCGTCTGTAATTCGTTTTCCTATTTTTATATTGAATTCTGGTACTACAAAAGCTATTCGTACTTTTCCATTTATTTTGATGGATCTGTATATATTTGAATATATCTATAATAATTATTTAAATGTATCTCTACTGAATAACTATCTACGATGTAAAATTTATCTTGCTTCTTTTCCATTATTGACATATCTACTGTTGCTTCTGGTAGAATCCATGGTGGTATAATTGATATTGGTGTAGTTTGACTAATTTCTAAATCAATCATTTTAAATTCTTTTATTTTCTTTTCAATTGTCCATCCGAAACTCTTCATTTCTTTCTTTTCTTTTTCCCAACATAGTTTTAAAATTTCCCAAACTGGATGATCCAAGTTATTACCCTGTAAATTTAACCAATAATTTATTTCTAGTTTTATTCTTCTTAACTCTAACGACATTTCTCCCATTTCTATTTCTATTGCTGCTGTTGGTGTAGTTTTAAATGCTCCAGTACATAATCTTAATGCCTGATGTTGGATAATGTCTAATTTAACCAGATGTGTTTTAGCTGCTGAACCGTAAACTATACAACCAAAGTCTATATTAGATCTTATCATTCCTGTGTAAATCTGTTTTAGTGATTTCCTATCTGCTCCCCAGTCACTGCCAGCCAAGCATCTCATAATATTTAAAATTTTCTTACATTTATCAACAACTTTTTGAATATGTATATTCCATTTTAGTTTTTCATCAAACCATAATCATAAAAATTTTATACACTTTACTTGCTCTGATTCTTGGTTATATAATTTTAATTTTATTTCCTTGTTTATTTTTTTCTAGTTAAATATCATTACTTTGGTTTTTTTCAGCTGAAAACTTAAATCCCCATCGTAACGCCCATTTCTCTATTTCAATAATAACCTCTTGTAATTTCTTTACAATGAAATCTACATTTTTTCCTCTTTTCCAAACATCTCCATCATCTGCAAAAAGTGAACATTCCATTACTTTTCCAATATCATAATGTGTTACTAATGGTCTTCTTTGAGACTGTGGTCCCTGCTCTCTTCAGGTCATTGACTAGGTCCTGCCGTGTAGTTCTGGGCTGATCCCTCACCTTCCTCATGATCATTGATGCCCCACGCGGTGAGATCTTGCATGGAGCCCCAGACATCCTCAACCAGCTGATTACACATAAAATGAGTTGTTCTGACATACATTTTGCCCAAAACACACAAAACAATACAACCATGAAACAGTGTGTTGTGTTTGGAAATTTAGTGTGCCTTTGTCTGCAGGAGAAGGGAGCAGGCAGAGACCAGCTGCCTGTAATCAGACTGACTATATCGAATGAAATGGGAGGAAGTCTCCTGTGAACCCATGGAGCGCGAATGTCCAATATCCAACCTAAAACTAACTTCAAAGGTCATAAGTCCTTGGTTTTGCACTTTTAAGTCCTTGTCCTCATTATTGCCATGAATGAGACAAAAACTTCCTCATAAAGCCCAAAATTGTAACTTCTTCAGCCAAACTTTGGAGCATCATCAGTCCAGACAGCAGCATCTCTCCTCTCTGCTTCTCCTGCCACACCCCTCACATCAGAATCCCTGAACCTTATTTTATTCAAGTTCTGGCTGGGCTGTGGTCCAGATAATTATCCTAGTGGATCAAGAAAAACATTCTTGTATATAATATAATAATAATAATTCAGTCATTTGTTTCTTGTAATTTTGGTGATTCTGGCTTCCAGATAATAAACTCCAGTGTCTCAGAATATTACATAACACAACTGAAAAAGTAATTTTACTGCATGAAATGTTGTCTAATGGCCATATTAATACCTACACAACCATAGGTAAGACTGCCGACATTTATTAATACCCTCCACAGGCAGGGTAAGCCACAAAAGGTCACTGCTAAAGAAGCTTGCTGTTATTCAAGCATATTCATAGAAAGTTGTGTGTAAGGAAAAAGTGTGGTAGAAGGTGCATCAGCAACATGAATAACTGCAGCCTTGAGAGGATTGTCAAGCAAAATCCATTGAATAATTGGGGGAGGGTGGGCTTCACAAGGATTGGACTGCGGCTGAATTTAGCACATCAAGAGCTACTTCCACAGATGAATCCTAAACATTGGCTACAAATATTGCATTTGTGTCAAGCCACTCCTGAACCAGAGACAATGTCAGAAAAAGAAATAGATTGTTGCTCAGTGGTCCAAAGTCCTCCTTTCAGATGAAGGTAAAGTTTACATTCCATTTTGGTAATCAAGGTCTGGAGAAACACTGGAGAGGCCCAGAATCCATGTTGCTTAACACTAGGACTCCCAGAATTCTAACACTACTAGAACTCCCAAGCCCGTCAATTTGACGGCGAGCATTCTGGGTGCGAGGGTGGCGATGACGTCATCGCATTAACGCTATACAATTTTGTTTTTGACAAGAATTAATAATAGTATTTGATCAAAACCTATTATGTTTTATTGTTATTTATATATAGTACTGAAAAATAATACAGAGTAGCGGGTATATTTAAAAAAAAAGCTTTACTGATCTGACCAAAAACTGGACAGCTCCATGTTACGCCCCCCTTTCACTTCGCGGACATAAACCTAAAAATGCATTCAGCTCATCCACACTCATGTCCGAGGAGGAATCATCTCCTAAAACTCTGCGGGCCTCAGACACACTGCAGCTGTGAATGCGGATAAGCATTTCGGCATCCACCAAGCAGAGTAACGCGGTCTGGGCATCTTGGATCTGGCGCTCTGTCAACGCGTTCTGGCTCTGACGCCTCCCTCTACTTTCTTCCTCCCCCACCACTGTCCACACAGTACCATCCTGTCCTATCTCCTCCTTCCCAGGTGTGCGCTCTTCTTGCGATGAAAACGCTGTAAAGCGCAGAATAGGTTGTTGTTACTGGGCTACTATATCTATGACCTAACTTATTGTTTATTTATTTTTCCATTATCAGTACCTTGTTTTTTAGTTTATCTCCTGCCAGTGAGCTGGATTGCTGGGTTTATAGCTGGGCACTGATCACCTGGCTCGTCTCCCTGTCTCTGAACCTGCGCTGATTGTGGCACTGTTTCTATAGTTTATATATTATTAGTTTACCAATCTGTAAACTATAGCCTAAAATGATAAAATCGCTACATAGGCTAGTCTTTTACAACCTTGAAATAATGCGTCACAACCTCCTGCTAATGGGACGATTCGTGTTTTTTTTAGCTGGGGGAGGCTCACTCTCTGACCCGCTGTCACTGGAACTGAATGCTGACCAAGAGCCGTCAGAATCCCTCTCGACCCAGAATCACAATCATGTAATTTTTGAAGCATTTCCAATGTCTCTTGCGCAGAAAATATCCTTCCAGAAGCCATTTGTAGAACGCCAACAATCTGATTGCGTTCTAGAGTGGCGGTTGCTAAGCAACGCTCGCGCGTATATCAATGTAAATAATTGGGGCCGTCAAGATAGCGGCTGTGGTAGTTAGAGGTAGAAATACTTAGATCTTTTATTTGCTTTGTTATTTTTTTAAAATAAAGACATAGGAATACACAAGACACAGGTTTAGAAAAAGTCAGGATGCCAGGAAGATCAAAGTTTTAATAAACCAGAGTTATGGCATGTCAAACTTTCAAAACCGTCAAATTGACGGCCCTGGGAGTTCTAGTGTAGTAAAGTCCAGTGTGACATTTCCACAGTCAGTGATGATTTGGGGTGCC
This sequence comes from Crenichthys baileyi, assembly GCA_036173005.1. Taxonomy (NCBI): domain Eukaryota; kingdom Metazoa; phylum Chordata; class Actinopteri; order Cyprinodontiformes; family Goodeidae; genus Crenichthys; species Crenichthys baileyi. The sequence goes on from JAHHUM010000019.1 coordinate 760,406, forward strand.
ATGTCATCTGCTGGTATTTCTGAACCACTGTTGAGTTTCTGAAGTCCACAGTCAAGCTGACAAGCTTTATGGAGATGCTAATTTTATTTTCTAGCAGGACTTGGCACCTGCTCACTCTGCCAAAGGTACCAAAACCTGGTGCATGGTGGTACTGTGCTTGATTGGCCACCAAATGCACCTGACCTGAACCCCCCCTTTCTTGGGGTCCTGCATGATTAGAGCTATATCACCCTCCATTCTCTTTTTAGATGTTGGAGAGCATAGTGTGGATCATGCCAGTTCCTGGTGCTGTCCAGTTCTTCAGCCTCAAGATTCAGCGAATCTTGAGACTACAACCTCTGCCACTGTGATATAATTTGATGCTTGTTCTAGGAAAAACTGTGGTCAGCTCTAGATCCACAAGCCATGGAGGATCTGTTTAAGAGAAGCTTTTTGCATATTTATTACAAAGTTAGAATGAGAAAACCTGCTTTAAATTGTCAAATAAGTTACAAATATTTTTCTAGAAATAAGATAAAATATCATGTTTTAAATTATATTAAGAGCAACTGAATCATACGCAACATGCCATAACACAACATCAGCATGAATGGTTTAATAAATAAATGTGGTGTTGCTGCAGATTTTGACTTGTTGATTTTGTTTTACCTATATATATACAAGTTTTTACATATTTAGTGACTGCATGTTGTTTCTTTTTGTTAATATTAAAGGGGACATATCATGCACAGTTGGTAGCACTGTTGCCTTGCAGCAAGAAGGTCCTGGTTTCGACTCCCGGCCAGGGGTCTTTCTGCAAGGAGTTTGCATGTTCTCTCCGTGTATGCGTAGGTTCTCTCCGGCTACTCTGGCCTCCTCCCACAGTCCAAAGACATGCCTGTTAGGTTAATTGGTCTCTCCAAATTGCCTTTAGATGTGTGAATGAGTGTGTGCATGTGTGTTGCCCTTCAATGGACTGGCAACCTGTTCAGGGTGTACCCCTGCCTCCACGCCCACAGACTGCTGGAGATAGGCACCAGCTTCCCCGCGACCCACTATGGAAGAAGCGGCATAGAAAATGACTGACTTTTAATGTAACATGTTGAATGATAATCTTTTTAAATACAATATACAAACAGTACATTACAATACACCACAACAGACAAATATGCAAATGTGAAATATATTTAAAAATATATATAATCACTTTCACTTGACAACAAATCTCAAAAGCATTAGTACAGTTTTTAAAATTCAGGGCTGTATAGGAAAATCTGTCTCCAACAAATGTGTTAAAGAGTCATCTATGTCAGTCAGACTGGAAGAAAAGAAAACAAATAAATGTTAGTTTACACACACACGGATAAAAAAATCGTACTTTTATATTTTTTTAATGTATTACATTGCGAAAGCTACCAGATTACTGGGCTTACATCACTGAGGTCTCCCATGTCCGGGACTGCTCCTTTGTTTCCGCTGGCCATTTCTTGGATCGTCTGACAAAAAAATACATATTCAGGAGTTCAAACATGCTCATGTTGCATAATTATATTATACTTTTGAACTCTTTGACATACTGTCACATTATATCCACAAACTTCAGTATATTTCATTGGGATTCCATGTGATAGAGCAAAATGATGAATTCCTCATCTCAAACAATTTATTGAAACAAAAGCAAAAAACGATTTATGGGCTCCTGAGGCATAGCATCCCACTCTTGAAGGGCAGCCCTCAGGTCATTGAGGTTCTAGGGTACAGAGTTACGAGCCTCTAGACCAGGGGTGTCAAACTCCAGTCCTCAAGGGCCAGTGTCCTGCAACGTTTAGATGTGTCCCTGGTCCAATACACCTAAATCAAATTGCTGAATTACCTCCTCAGTATGCAGGCTAATTCTCAAGAGTCCTGCTAATGACCTAATTATTTGACTCAGGTGTGGTGAAGTAGAGGGACATCTAAAAGTAGCAGGACACCTGCCCTCAAGGTCTGGAGTTTGACACCTGAGCTCTAGACGGCGAGTGAGCTGATCCTATATGTTTTCTTTCGGATTTAGGTCTGGAGAAAATGCCGGCCACTCCATTAGGGGTACCCTAGTGTCCAGCAGGCATTCCTTAATGATGCCACCTCGATGAGCTGTAGCATTCTTGTCCATGAAGATGAAATTGCACCTTTGTTGTTCCCAAAGGGGCACAATGACTGGATTAATGGTGTTATTAAGGTAGTATGGGGTACCATACTGTATTGACTAGACTCGCATGCCAACACATGTAACAGCACCACCACCAAAGGCTGGTGGTGGTGCTGTTACATGTGTTGGCACCACCACCACGATGTCTCCAACATAGTTGGCGGCCATCATTTCTGCTCAAAGGGAATTGACTTTCATCAGAGAACAGAACTGAGGACCACTGGGTCCTTGTCCGGCAAAAATGCTCCCTGGTCCTTGCAAGAAGATGATGTCTGTGCCTGGTGGTGTGGTCAGTTACCCTTGCAGGTAGTCTAGCACACAGACACTTAGGTGCCTCTCATCTCCCTTAAAAGTGCCTGGAGTTCAGTGGCATTCATCATCCAGTTCTGCAGGGCCCTTTTCACAATGAAGGGGTCATCAGTGTGGGATGTGGCTAAAGAACGTCCACTTCTATGCCTTTCTGCGACTCTTCCAGTCTCTCTGTATTTCTGTGCAACCTGCTGATGACACCCCATGACTCTAAGCTCAGTGGCCACTTCCATCTGAGAACCTTCTGTTTGAAGCCTCACTATGGCGAGGTACTGTTGATCAGTTGTTAGGTGCCGTCTTGGTCTCATGATGTCAAAATTTTGACAGCATGACAAAGCTGGAGACAATAGAAACAACAAGTATGGCGGCAAAGACGTACAACATACAGTTGGTTCAGGAACCAACCTGCTGCTTGGTTCCTGAAACTGGTAGAAGCACGCATCAGTTCTCAACAAAACCTCAATTATCAAAGACACCTGAACTGAACCTGTTCAAAATCGAGAGTTTTTTTGGTGGAAAGGAGGCTATTTTGAAGTCACGTTGTAATAGCTATGAACATGGGAAAAACAGGTTAACTTCTAGCATATCAGTTAAGACAAAGAACAGCCAGTCAGACTATTTCTGAAATTCAAAATGATAAGGGGGTAATATCTACTGATGATATAGATACAATGATCTTTAAATTCTCCGACTCTTTTGAGGAGTCTTCGGTATCAAGCTATTTACCTTCAACAATGCAAGAAGCTTTAATTTCTTTCCTTCTTAAAAAAGATAAAAATCACATGAATTTTAGTTCATATCGCCCAATATCATTCAACGTTTGGATAAATTTTTACCGTTCATTATTTCACCAGAACAGACCGGTTTTTATTACGAACAGGCATTTGTTCTTTAATATTAAATATTAAATTTTATTTATAGTATACCTATAAGACAAGATGTGGCTGAAGTAATAATTGCACTTGATGCAAAACAAGTGTTGAATCTGGTAAAATGGGACTTGGATTTGAGTCTAACTTTATATTATGAATTAAGGTTCTTACCCTCTTGGTGCTGTAGAAATATTTCTCATTTATTTTTAGCTTTAGCGAGGTACGAGACAGGGCTGTCCTTTATCACCCCCCTTGTTGCACTGGTCTTTGAACCATTGGCTATTTCTTTACGTGTTCATTTTCATCCTGAGAGATTTGGAACATAAGTTTGCCCTTTATGCTGATGATATGTTTTTATTTATATCAGATTGTTTACATAGCCTTTCTAAGCTTTTAGATCTAATCACAGTTTGGTAAAATATCTGGTTAAAAAGTGAACTCTCAAAAATGTGAATTAAGGCCCATCAGAAAATAACGGGAATCCACAATTCCTTTACCAATTTCCAAATTTGTCATGAAAGATTTTAATATTTGGATTACAGGAAAGCACAAGGAGCACCTTTGCTTTATGAGATAAAGAAACATCTTAAAAGTGGAATTTGCTTTCATTTTCTTTGGGGGGAAGAATGACAATGATCAAAATAAATATTTATTTTAGGGAGGTCAAATAAATATTTGACCTCGCTAAAGGTAAAATATTTCTCAGTTTCAGACAGGTCGCCAATCCAGTCCAGGGTGTACCCTGCCTCTCGCCCGTAGACTGCTGGAGATTGGCACCAGCTCCCCCGTGACCCACTATGGAATAAGCGGTATAGAAGTTGAATGAATAAAATATTTATTTTCGGTTTTTTATATATTTTTCAGTGTCTTCCAGTATTTTTAACTAAAACCTTCTTCAATTATTTAAAGAGTCAGATTTCCTTTTTTATTTGGAATAAGAAACAACCATGAATTACAGTATATTGCAAAGGCCAAAGAAAACAGGTAAGATGGTTCTCCCTAACTCACTGCTAAAATAAAGGCAGTTCTGTAAGGGAGTAAAAATCCTGATTTAATACCATCATGGGTGGCCTTAGAAGAGATATCTGCTGGACATGTAACACTCATGTCTTTGTTCTGTGTCAGAGACATTGTATGTTCACTCCATCCATCACAGATGAAGCATTTAACACGTAAAACATGAAGTAAAATTGATATATGATCTTTTTTTGCAAGAATGTATTCTTCTTTTGAACAGTTAATAACATTTAATATTCCCAAAACACATTTCTTCAGATACCTGTTACTCAGACGCTGCATTTCATGTAATATAGATTTGTTTTGTCTATCTCCATTTCTTCTGGATGATCAAATATAAATCAGAAGGTAAACGTGCTGTAGGTACAATGTATGAATTAATGAGCACATATAAGTTGACAACATTGGAGCCACTGAAGAACAAACAAGGAGATTTAGCTGAACAAATTTTAGAAGAATTGTGGCAAAAATTATTGATAGAATGTATACTTTGTTTTTCTTAGACATGTAGTAGTCCAGTTTAAAATTGTACACTGGACAAAGTAAGACTCTATTATAGCAAAAAAGACAATGACCCTGACCCTGCTGTTTTGGACATGTCCTAAATTTAGTCTTTTTTTGGGAATAATTTTGTCACAAATATGCAATATTTCACTAAAACCATGCCCACTCATTGCACTGTTAGGAGTGACTCCAAAGAATATCCACCTGACTAAGCTTCAGAGCAATGTAATAGGATCTTGTATTTTTTTTAGCAGGAACAATGATATTATTTAAATAGAAAGACCCACACCTAGCTGTATATAGACAGTGTATGAAGGAGGCCATGAGTTCATTCAACTTGAAGAGATTTAAAACTCTGTTATTATATCTACTTATAGTACATTTTTTGATGCTTGAAAGCCTTTTTAAAACTTTTTGAATTTGTAAATGCTGAAAAGATTGATTATGTATTTGTAAAATAATAGTATTGCTATTTGTTAAACTATGCTTAAAGTTTCAAATTGATTTTTTTTTTCTTCTTGTTCTTTTCATGTGTTTTTTATTTCTTAAGCTTTTGGCTATAGTATTCACTTGTTTTTTGGGAGGAATTGGTGGTGGGAGATTATGGGTGAAAAATAGCAAGGAATGTCAGTATTTATGTTGACTTTTTTCTTTTTCAATTTGCAATAAAAAAGACTTGAGACTGAAAAAAGAAATAATAATTGTGAATTATTTTCCTTCAATTTTACTAATATGTACTACTTTGTGTTGGTCTGTCGCATAAAAGCCCAATAAGCAAAAGTGACAATATGTAAAAAGTTAAGGGTGTATGCATTGTGCTGCAAGGCATTGTATTATGGCTCTATCACTACAGCTGGGTGTGGGGGCCACTCACATCCATGTATTGGTCGTACTCCGCCTTTCCCTCATCCTCCTCATGCTCCCAGTCTCTCCAGTTATCAAAGTCTACAGAAATCCAGCAGGGCTACAGAAAGAGCAACAAGACATCGTTAAACATACAAGTTACGTCTCAACAGTAGTATGAATGTGTGCCAGAATGTGGTAACAGAAGAACTGATGAGCTGTTACAGCTGTTACCCTTGCTGGGTCCTTCTGAAGACGAGGCCATGCAACGTCAGGTTTCATCTTTCTTAACAAGATGTTGATGGTGCGTTCGTGCACTCTCTCTCTAGAGTCCTTAAAAGTGGTTAAAACAGATTGAGGTCTACATAACACGACTAAATAGATTTGTACTTAAACATAAATTGCTAAACAATATAATATGCAAAAAGTGAATCCTTACATGGATTTGGACTTTGTCGTAAAAGTGCAGTTCATTGTAGAAGACATCATCTGTGTCATTTTTGCAGCTGTTCCACAGACAGAAGCTTTGTCAGAAAGTAACTCTATACAGATATCACAATAGATTAAAATAATATAAACCTACCACAAAATCATTTTGTCTGGCTGGATGTCTACTTGGACATCTTTAGGCTTTTGAACAACGAAGTTGATGGTGACGTATTTCTTTCTGTCGAACCACAGCGCATGTGCTGGCTGGCTGTGACACAGAGTCAGTGGTGATTTGTATTATTGTTGTGAAGTTTGAAGCCTAAAAACTCAATAAAAAAGGACATGTGTGAGTAGCTTCTTCTCACTGTTCATTAACAGAAAGCCAGCACTTACCTTCCTTCTGGTCTTACAATCTTTGCTTTGTTCATTCTGATTCCTGTAGGAAAATTAAAACAGCAGCTACTTCTTTTGTTCCTTTAAATCACAGAAAAGTAGAACGCACGTGTCTCTGTGAAGTTGTAATACAATGGCCAGGCCCAAGAAGCTGCTCTATATATAGAGCAATATCAGCTGCTAGGAGTGAGTCCTCCCACAGCCCCCCTCTCTGCCCTTTCTAGGCTGTCAGTGGAACACTCGGGAAGGCAAACGCAGTTTCTGGGTTCTGCAACACCTCTTTCACCCCCCTGGACCTCCCTACTGGACAGAAGAATGTGGGGGTAGGGAGATTTAGAGAATGAAAACAAAAATCATCAGCGCAAAATACCAGAAACAGTTAAACTGTCACATTTTTTATTGTTTTTGTTAGGGATAGTTCAGGATATTTGAATTGGGGTTCTGATAAAATATGTAGTTTATATAGTTATATATTTAATAGTTATATAATATTTAATCATATAATGTAAAATAGTTAAAATTTACAAAACATAATTATGTTGTCATCTTCATTTAGTATAAATCCAGATTACTTGGTTCTGGAGGAAGAAGATAATGGCTTTTCAGAGAAAAGCGAAGACCAAAGCAAACTTCTAACATCTTTAAATAAATAAAAACGTCACAGCAGTTCACATAAATTTAACTCGATGCTATTTTATAAACCTTTAAACAACTGGTGTTTAAACATTTCACTCCAATTTGAAAGTATTCAGGGGTCATACTTTCTTTTGACTCGTTATAAACGCTAAATAATTTTATTGTGAATTGTTTCCTTTATACCTGCTCAGCATTAAATTAAACATGACATGTTTTAAGAAACAAAATTGAAAAAAAAAATTATTATAGGTCTGAAAAAGTGTTTTAGATGTTTGCCTTTAAAAATTAAGTTTTATAGTTTTATAACTTTTTGGGACGAACGTTTTCTATTTTGTTGGTCTAGAAAACCTTTTTGTCTATTTCCAGCAACAGTAAATGAGAACTTTCTTCGAAACCATTGCTATATTTGAACAAGTTCAATGAAGGGTTGTGCCCAAGTCTATTTTTCAGAAAAATTAAAATAAAACCAAAAAAACATGGCTAATAAAAGAAAAACACTGTGTTGTACATAACATGAAAATATCCTAAAAATTACAAAAGTTTCTGTCTGCATGAGGTCCATTTGCTGGAGGGCCACATTTTTACCATTCTTGTGTAGTCAGGGGCCACGAGAAATTATTACAAGGCCCCTGGGCCACACTTTGGACACACTTTGGGCTTAAACCATCATATAATGGTTATTTACACAGAGGTGGATGATTATTCAAATGGGAAATGGAGGTAGGAGGCAAAGCAACACTGATCTTCCTGTGTGAAACACGTAATGAGAACAGAACATGGAAAACAATTCGATCGACTGCCTGGCAAACAGTTAAGTCTCATACTTTTATATTAAAAAGAAGAATGTCAAATTCACCCTTCTGAAGGCTTCCATGGTGTAACCAATGGTTTTGGCTGTGTTTGGGTCCTCTCAGTGTTTCCAGTTACCCTCCAGAGGGCTGCATGGTTCATCCCAGTCTGTGCTGAAGAATGAAGATAGTCAGGTTGTTGTTTATGTGTCATTGATAGTGATTGTCAATGTGTCAGCAGTTTTTAGAAGCCAAACTACTGATAAGTGTGAGATTAATGTGTGTGCTTAGTGATAAATGTCACTGTCTTGTGCCCATTATCCATCCATCCCTGTTTATTTCTTGTCAACGTTAGAGCAAGGCCCTATCCCCAGCAACCAGTGGGTGAAAAGTAGGTAAACTCCAAACAGGTTGCCAAATTGTAGGTTTTTCTCTAAAACTGTGGTACAACCTCCTAACTTGATATTCTCCTTAAAGGGGAAACAGTCTGTTAAAAGCTGCTCAGATACGCAATCACTGACTGTGTGTGTGTGTGTGTGTGACAATGACTAGGTCTGTGTGTGTGTGTTTGTGTTTGTCTGTCTGGGTGAGTTGAAAGTAAGCTGTTGTACTCTACCTTGTTTTGTTCTGTTTAGTTGTATTTATATCTTTATTTCGTAAACTGCCAAAGGACTGCACATTCGAATTAGTTTATGCTATAATCTAGTACAGTGGATCAAATGGTGACATTTAAGTTTGAGCTGTTTGCTGTCCCTTTTAAATAAAGTTAATGTATTATTCATTATTATGGAATTATAACCATCAATTGTTACAATCTAAATCCATAAGAACTGATTTATTTTCTGTTAATGATGTTAATTTTGGTAGAAGGACAAAACAAATGGTTCTAGTGTAGAGATGCCAAAAATATATATGTGACTATTTATGTGTCATAATATTCCATAAGGAAAATGTGTATTAATATGAGAGAGCATCATGACTTCCCCTGCTGGGGAGAGACGTGGAAGTTGCGGAGGGAACGTTTTTAAGGGGGTAGGATTTAAAAAATTGTTTGGTGGATTGCATAAACAGTACTTTGAGTGTAGCGTCATGGCCTCCATATGGCTATAGAAGATGTGAAACAGGAAATAAGAGGAGGGATTATTTCAGAAGCAGCAAGATTAAAGAGTAAAAGGGACGGAGTCGTTAAAGATACCATGTCAGTCATGATTCAAAACCCATTTAAACTGATTTTACCAGAATCAGTTCAAATGGTTTTTGTGAACTATAAGAAGAAAAATACTTCCCAAAATCCTATAAATGCTATTTTGTAAAAGGAGGGGGCTATTTTGGGCAAAGAATGTAACCCAAAAAAAGAAAGATGGGGAAAAGATGGGACCCCTTTTGGAATTGGAAAGTATGGAAAGTTTCCCAAAAAATAAAATTTTGTACTTGTGGGGGGGGAAGCAGTGCAGCAAAATGGAGGAGGTATAGTTCAAAAGAGGGGCAGAAAAGGGCTCAGAAACCCAAAGGAAAAAAAAAGGGAAAAAATTTCATATGTGAAACACTCAAAAAAAGGTGAGAAAGGGAAGGTTTTCAAGAACCGTGAGCCCGGGGAAACAAATCGAAAATCCCCAATACAGGTTTAAAAATAATAATAAATTTTAAACCCCAAGGCAAACCCAAATTCCCTCCATTTTTAAAATAAAATGTATGAAACCCCCAGTGAAAAAGGAAATGAAAATAAATTTGATATTTAAAAAAAAGGAAAAGCTTTAATTTTTTTATTTTTCATATTGTGAATGAACAGTACAAAAAAAAAAAAAGTGTTTCAAAAATAAAAGCAGTTGTCACAGCAGCGGGAAAAGTTCTAAATAGGGAAGGGAAAACCCAACAGACCAAAAATCCCTTCTATACAAAGTTGAATAAAGGGAAACAAAAAAAATGCACAAGAGAAAATTTAAAAATGGTTATACATAAAACTTGAATGGAACGCAGGAGTTTAAAAAGCAAGGGAAACAAAAATTTTTAAAAGGGATATTACATAAAAAACCGGGGGAAAAAAATCCCGATAAAAATTTGTTTTCAAAGACTTGGTTAAAACCGCTTTTTAGATTTCAAATCAAGGGGAAACGGTTCGTTTAGACATGACAAAAAAAAAATGGCAATAGGGGGGGAGGGTGTCAAAAATTCATAAAAGATGGGAATAAGTTTTTTGGGAAAAATCCGGGCTTTAAAAAAAATATAAATTTTTAGTGTTGAAATTTAAAATTTAAAAGAACGGGAAAATGTTCAATTTTGTAAAATTTTTTACCCCCCAAATGTAAAAATTTAGGGGTGAAAACTTTTAAGAAAATCTCAGGAACAAAAATACAGGAGAAAAATTTGGGGGGTGTGGTAATTTTAAATTTGCAAATAAAAGTCTTTGGGGGGCAGCCCAAACCAAATAATAAGGGTTTAAATTTTTGTGAGGGAGGGAAAGACACTGGTTGTCTAAAAAATTTGGGGGGGGTTTAAAAAAATTTAATAGAAAAAGGGAACAGTTCATTTTTTTTGATCCACGTTGTTTTTGATTGTCTAGCAAGATCATTTTGATGGAATTTGGAAAGGGTGAACTCAAACATTAGGAATGGACTTCATTAATAAAAAAAAACTTTATCCAGACAAGGGGTTTATATTTTAAAACAGATGGTGTTTTAAATAAAGAAAATTTTGAAAATATTTAAAAATTAACTGTGAGAAAACAATTAGGGGGGGCAACGGGTAATTAGGGGGAAGGGTGATAACAAAAATTTAAAATTTTATAAAATTTAAAGGGCTAGAGAAATTTAAAAAGAAATGGGGGGGGGGCCTTTTTAAAACCCTTTAAACGAAACATGTGATATATAGAAATCAGGAAAATAAGGGGTGTCGGGCCCAAAGGGAAAAAGGGGCTGATGTTCTGGGTGAGATATTTACTGCAGTCCATAGTGGAGAATATCTTGGGAATCTACATAGACAACAGAAGGAAAAAAAACTCAAAAATTTCAGTGATATACGTGAGAAGAGAAGAAGCTTTGAGTCAACACTACATGAAGCTATAACAATCGAAGAACTTAAAAAAACAATAAAAGATACAGGATACTCAGCTGCAGGGGAGGACAATTTGTGCTATGCTGTGTTCCGACAGGTTTCAGAAGAATCATTAATATCAGTATCAAAATGATTTAATAAAAATTGAAGAGAAGGCATCATTCCAAGAAGCTGGAAAAAAGCAATAATTCTGCCATTCAATAAATCAGGGAAGGACGACTTCGACCCCAAAAAATTTTTCGACCCAAAAGCTTTAAAAAATCCCCTTTTTGTAAATGGATGGGAAAATAATTTTTTCCCCCCCAAAAGGTTTAAAGTTTATCCTTGGGAAATAAAGAGATTATTAGGAACTATAGTTTTGTGCAAAAGGGGCCCATCCAAAAAAGATGGGCCCCGGGGGTTTGAGTAAAAAAATATATGGGGAAAACTTTTTAAAAAAGAAAGAAAATTTATGGTTATTTCATTTTTAGAAAATTGAAAAGGCCCTAAAAGATTTTAATTTTGGAGGGGAAAGGGCTATTAATAAAAAATAATCAAAAGGGGAAAAGGGTTGGAAAAATGACAACTAAATAGCTATTTAAATAGGGTTTTAAAAAACAGAAATATTTGAATGAAAGTTGGACCAAAAGGGTTTTTCAAGAATATTTAAAAAAGAAAATGGATACTGCAAAGGGGGGGTAACAGTCCAAAATAGTTTAATTATGATAAATACATTTTCTAACTTAGATGTAAAAAGTATCAAATCAGCATTTTTATGCAGTGACGGGGGAAATTTTGGGTTAGGGGGAAGGAATTTAAAATAAAAGTTTTAAAAAGGGATTAAAAAGCAATTAATCAAATAGAGAAATGGTCATATGAATGGGGTTTTAAACTATCTGTAAGCAAGTCCTGCTACATGGTGGAAACAAACTGTGAAAAAGATTAATAAATTTTTTTAATCTAAAACTATTGGTCACAAATTGGGAAAATTGGGGTCTTAATTCATTATTTTAAAGGGGTTTTGGGGGGGGAAAGATCCATACATTGAAAATTTATTTTGAAAAATTTTGAAAAAAAAGTTCAAAAAAAGTAAAAACATTAATGAAAAAAATGGGGACTGAACGTGAATGGGGGGCTGAGAAATAATCATTATTAAGCACCTACAGGGCTTTTATGGATAAACTATTTGATTTACAGAGGGTTTTGGGGTACGAGCGGCAGCAATTTTTAACCTTTTAAAAAAAAATAGACAATTACAAAAAAAAGGGATTTCATGTGTTTCAGGAGCAAAAAAGGAAACAAACCATTAAGAATTTTTAATAAAAATGGTGATTTTTCCCTTTGACCTATGAAGAATTTAAAAATGGGGATTTACACAATGGATTAAAATTTAAGGGGAAATGGGGAAAAAGAAACCCCGATCAAAAAAAATTTACAGAAAATATTTGGGAATACTCAAAGTTTCAGAGGAATGGGCATGGGTGGAATGAAAACCAATGGGCTAAAGTATATGAACTAGATAATAAAACATTTTAATAATGCAGTTAGTGTTATTCCTTCGTGGCTGTATCCAAAGATAAAAGTAGACATGAGCTTACTTAAAAGGTAAAAAGAATGGAAATTAAATGAAATAGGGGTGAAAACTAGTGTAAATATTAGACATCAGTATTGGCATTAATTGATATCACAATTTTTTTAAAATTTACACAGATGGATCAAAGAACATAAAGGGGAGAGTAGGAATAGGGATATTTATACCAGAGTTTCAAATATGCATTTCCAAACGACTTCCAAATAATTTAGCAGTTTACACAGCAGAGATTGTGGTAGTCAATATTAGTCTGCAGTGGGTGGAGGAGGTCAGACCGGCTAGGTTGGTGATGTGCACAGATTCAAAAGCAGTCATAGAAAGTATACAGGCTATAGGAAACAACAGGAAGGATATATTATTAGAAATTCATCTCAGTTTGTTTAGATTGCACAGGGGTGGTATGGATATACAGTTTTGTTGGGTGCCAGCACATGAAGGGATGAAAGCATATGAAACCAAAGATAAATGGGCCAGAAAGGCTTTGGGGAATGAAAAATTACATATTCCATTTGGGAAAGGTAAGAAGTAGGTAAGAAGTAGAAATATGGCAGAAAAAGTGGAATGAAGACAAGAAAGGAAAAAAATTCAAAAATCAGTAGAAACAAAGACTTTGGAGGAAGAATCCGAAGAGAAGAAGTGATAATGATGAGATTACGGGTAGGTCATACATTTTTAAATGATGTTCTCTATGTTATAAGGAAAAGAACAAATGAAAAGTGTGAGGGTTGTGGAGAAAAAGAAAATGTAGAACATGTACTAATGAAATGTGTAGTATATTTAACTGAAAGAGAGAAACAGTAGAGGAAGCAGGGCGAGAATGGAGTTTGAAAGGAATTTTGGGAACAGAAGGGAACAAGAAGAGATTAAAAATGTAAGAAAAGCATTATTTACATATCTACAGGATACAAAACTGAAAAATAGAATTTAGTTAGTGGAGGTTGTGGAGTTACATACTCTTGTACAGTAGGTGGCGGTATGCACCTTTCCTCCTGCTGGTCTGGGGGCCAGTTGCTTTCGTCACCGGAAATGTAATTCCCTCCTCCGTCTGAGTAGGAATGTGGCGCCAGACTACCCGGGCGAACACAAACATATTCATGACAATAACCATTAAGTAGTGTCTCCCATTCTCTGTTTTGTCGTCTGTTGATAAGGCATTTCTGTTTTTTACCCCATCCTCAGTTAAAATAGCGTTAATCAAGGAAGACATGCCGCGCACACGACAGGTAAGAGAACAGATCCAGCGGGTTGCTAAACACGGTTAGCTTTAGCATCAGAGAGCTCCATTCTCCAAGCGGGGAGCTAGAAGGTTCCACGAATTTTACATTTAGCAAGCCGGGAATTTACTGCCCTGAAACAAACTTTAGCTGTTTATTCTATCAGACATCGTTAAAACAATCACTTTTCTCGCATTCATTTAGTCATGCTCAGTTTTTATCAAGGTTTTCAACCAATACTGACATCGTTTAGCCTTTGTGGGCGTTATAACCTGGAAAATCACACGTAACATTTAGGGTTTGGTATTACCAAAACAAAGCCAAACATCTGGATTATATTAATGCCGATTTTACCTTGGAACTATATAGGTGCTAGACATGTTATGTCTTGTTTACACACACGCCGTTAAAATTGCGTTTGTGAAGAGTAAAAATAAAAATACTGTATTTTTCAGGGCAGTTCGTCACAGCAGGCTCAACCGCTAACTGGCAGTAAAATGGGTTGAGGAGACCTGACCTGTTAACTTACTGTGGGTCACTGCAGGGAGATTTGAATGGTTATAGCAATTGTTCAGTTTAGGGGGAAATGCCTAATTAGACCAGCATTAGGTGTAGCTGTTAGCCCTGAACAGACTGTCGGGGTTCCTCTCTGAGAAAAAAAATCAGTGGATGTGGTGGTCCATTATCGAAAAGGAGAAAAGAAGACATTTATATTGATGACACCTACTGTCCAGTTTGTGTTTTTATTTGTTAATCCTCAAACATGATCTCACCACGTGGTTTTCATGCTCTTCAGCTTAAGGCACATAACCAAGCCAGTATGTTGGCAGAACTCATTAAAACCCCTTAATACAAGGGTGTCCAAAGTGTAGCCCGGGTGCCATTTGTGGCCCTTGTGACCTATTTCTTACTTTGTTTCCTTAAAATGTTGCACGTTTGTTCTATACTGAGTAGCAGGTAAAAAGAACATAATTCAATATTAAATTATTTAGCATTTTTCATTTGGGAAAAAACGTATGGCACCAGAGTTGTCTGAACATGCTGATTTTGGCCCGTAAAGCAAAAAGTTTGAGCACTGCCACTTTAATTAAGCAATGTGCAGCAAATACAATAATAAATGGACAAAAGAAACAAATGTAAAACTTTCGAGAGGCAACAAAATAATCATTTAACCGAACTGTTTAGCTTTGTGCATCACCAGTTACACTCACACAGGTAGTTATGCTTCATGGAAAACACCAAAACAGCACTGACCCGACTTTAAAATTTAGTATTATTGACCTATCATATAACATACAACAGGCTAAATAATTGTCATCTTTCTTTATGCTTTTTGTTTTGAGTATAGCTTCCAGTAAAGCCTTCTGAGATGTGCTTAGTTTCTTCAAGAAACTAGAGCATCTCCTACCATGTTCCTCCCTACCCCCTCTACTGGCATACTCTTCTTCTGCGCTTTACTTTATGCCTGCGCTCTATTTGTACACTGTCCCTGTTAGCTTTGATGTTAACGGCATTGTTTGCCAGGCACTCTGCATAAAAGCTTCGGCTAAATGCATAGATGTGGAATTCCTTACCTAAAACTGCACGAAACCTGCAATCCAAGTTTGAGGGACGGATATGATAGCAAATAAGAGTTATTTTCTCCCGCAGAGACCTTTGACTGGGAGTGTCTCTGACGGAACCGAAGATTCTGATTCCTCTGCTGAAAGAGAACAGACCAATAGCTCGGAGAGCGATGGAAACATGCCGAAGAGACAACGCCTCACCAGAGCCTCTACCCGCCTCAGCCAGAGCTCTCAGGGTTGGTTGTTATATCTCAAGAATACATGTACTGTCTTTTAAAATCTCAGCTGTATCATTACAACTTGTGTTTTGTCCCTTTCTCATCAGATACTCCAGACTTGAAGCGTGCTGCGGACCACGATGAATCTCCACCTCTCACACCCACTGGAAATGCCCCCTCCTCTGAGTCTGAGCTGGATATTTCTAGCCCCAATGCTTCTCATGATGAGAGCCAATCCAAAGATCAGGCTAACAGAGACTCAGATAAGGACCTCTCCCATCGTCCCAAGCGTCGGCGCTGTCATGAAACGTACAATTTCAACATGAAGTGTCCAACCCCCGGGTGTAATTCCCTTGGTATGATTTCAGCCTTGATGCACATTTTCCCAATACGCTTGTGAAGGAAATTTTTACGGCACTCCACGTTTATTGACGTCCCTGTATAACATGTGAAGCCTTAAAATGGGATAATCTCACACTGAACTAAAATCAATCTTTAATATTAGTGGTAAAAAAATACAGCTGCTTTGCACAAACCTATTTTGCCGATAGGACAGCACTGAATGTTCTATAACATTTCACACGGTTGTAGCATACAGAGAGACATCTATGACCATTCCTGTTTGGATGATCTCCAGACCATCAGGAGTCCTGGATCCTCTGCTGTTGTCTCCACTCTTTAGTTCACCCCACCGGGGTTCTGTAGGATTTGGGTCTGGGGGCTAATATGACCATCGAATAAGACAAGATCTGTGTCAAGTGAACTTTTTCTTTGTCGGTTTGTCCTTATGTGTTGGATCAGTATCCAGCTGAAAGAACTCATGGTCACCCGTTTCAGGACTATAATTCTGATTTGCATCAGATTCTGCTGATGAGCATATTTCTGATATGAGACAACCACTGTAGGATCATCCGGTGTCTGTTAACCGCTGCTGCTGCTGATTCAGCTTTCTGAATGACATCTCCGTGTCAGACCTGTTCTGCACAAAGCTCAAAGGTTTAATGGGTTTTTGACTACCTCCCGAGGTGGATCAGAGCTGTGCTCTCTTTGGGTTGACTTCAAACGTCCTGTTTGGTGCTGTAGTCGTTCAGTGTAAGGATGATCTGAAAGGGGCCTTGGTGTCATGTGTGTTGGCTTGGTTTCCCTAGAAAATACTTTTTTTTTCTTCTTTTTTTTTTAAACCATGTTAAATAATAAACGGAACCTGGCTGAATAGTGTGACAGCTAGGATCTAATTGGAACCTCTGTAAATGGACTTTGGATTACGATTGAATTAAATTAACCTGTTTTTTGTAAAGTGCCTTGAAACCATGTTTGTTGTTAGTTGCCGCTATATAAACAACCTGGATTGAACTAATTGAATATAAATTATATATATATTGAAAACACCCCAGGGTAAGAAGGCAGACATGGATTACCAATTAAATGTTCATACACACTTACAAACTCATTAAGCATGAGTTAAAAATGTTTTTGTAGAATTTGTTAGGCGTTCATGTTATTAAAAACATTTCTTAAATAGAGTTTTAATTTCCACTGAATCTATAAACTAAACCTAAAAGTTGTGTTTTCTCATATTTTGAATGTCTTCTTGCTGCTGTGATGAAAGATGATTTTATTTGATGGCTTTTTGTACGTTTTTCCAACGTATTCCAGATATTCAAACAGTACTGCATTTGGTTGTATTGCATTCATTCTGTACTACCAAATCTTGGTTTGATTCTAATAATTCGTTATCTGTGTAGGTCACCTCACTGGGAAACATGAGCGTCATTTTGCTATATCAGGCTGTCCTCTTTACCACAACCTCTCTGCTGATGAGTGCAAGGTAAGGTTAACAACCAGCATGGTGTCTAAAGTGCAGTTTGAGTAGAATTGCTGGTTTTAATGAACACAGCAGCATTGTTGTTTCAGACTGAGAACACATGGGGATACGTTTGCTGGGGTGATCTTCGTATTTCGGCTGCAGTAGGACCCCACCAGGCTTTAATGCTTTATTTGTTTCTTGTCAGGTAAAAGCTGTCAGCCGTGAGAAACAAGAAGAGGAGATGAAGACACCTGATGATGGAAATTCACGACATGCAACTCGCCACCAGGTAGTTGGGATTATTTAGCATCACAGCACTTTCGTCGTAGGTTTGATGAAGTTTTTATAGTTCTTGACAGAAGACAGTTCTGATGCTTGCATGAAAATGATTTGTTTGTTTGGATGCTCATCTCTAGACACCAACACCAAAACAGAGCAGATACAAGGAGCAGGTTGCTGAAATGAGGAAGAGAAGAAACTCTGGCCTGCAGAAAGAACAGAAGGAAAAGCACATGGTATCTTAACACCCGACACATGTCATCATCCACCTCCTGTGTTTACAGCTGTGATTTCTACTTCATTATAACGCGGGTGTGTTGTGTGACTGTGTGATTGACCTCCCGTTCTGTCCACAGGAGCATCGGCAGACGTACGGCAACACCAGAGAGCCTCTGCTCGAGAACATTACCAGCGATTATGACCTGGAGCTGTTCAGAAAAGCTCAGGCCCGTGCATCAGAAGACCTGGTAATGGCAGCTGTTTTATTTAGCTCTCACGCTATATTTGAAAGCCAGCATTCCTTTAACAGATCTGTTTTCTCTGGGATGTGCCATTCTGCAGGAGAAGCTGCGTATCCAGGGTCAGATCACAGAGGGCAGCAACATGATCAAAACCATCGTGTTTGGCCGCTACGAGCTGGACACCTGGTACCACTCACCCTATCCTGAGGAGTATGCGCGTCTCGGCCGCTTGTACGTCTGTGAGTTCTGCCTGAAGTACATGAAGAGTCAGACCATTCTCAGGCGACACATGGTGAGACTTAAGACCGTACTCTGAGAAGCAGCAGATCCCTTGTTATGTCAGGCTGAGCAGTTCTCAGACATTATATGGGATGTTTTGGCAAAAATTATCCAAATATTTCTGAGCTTGCTGCTAAATATACTGAACCCATTCCATATATGTTGAGTTTTGCTGAGGTTTTTTGTAATGGTGGCTCCTGGTTCTTGTATCCTATGTGTTATCAGGCTAAATGTGTGTGGAAGCATCCTCCAGGAGATGAGGTCTACAGAAAGGGCTCCATATCTGTGTTTGAAGTGGACGGCAAAAAAAATAAGGTACAGAAACTTGAGCTTCAATTTCATTTCTACCTGTCTGTCCTTCCATTTGTCCTTCTGTCTTCTGTCCATGCATCTGTTGAGGGTTTCCCGTATTATATTGGTCTTCCGTAACAGTCAAAGTGCTTTGATTGTAATTTGCAAATGCAACAGATCACAACAGAAGTCATTTGAATTTATGTTTCCCACAAATAAAGCAAACTAAAAGCACTGTTCTAAATCTCCTTAACATTTAAAAAGATGCCATAGAAAGTCTGTCATTATTCACCCTAACCTGTATCTCCACACTGCCAGGCACTTCTACATGGCATGGATGTCGGGTTGTTTGGAAAGGAATAGTGTGGAATTATACGGGTTAGGGCGCTGGGCGGACAGAGGTCCAATTTGACCAGACTCCATTTTAGCCGGATGTCGGAGCACGGCCAGAGTCAGGCTACATGAATCATACCACACCAACAAGAAACAGAACGAGCACATCCGGATTTTCGAATTGGATCAATTAGATTTAATTTCGCTTTGGGCTTAATAAAGTATTTTTGAATTTGAATTAGATCAGTTACTGGGTTAGCTAAGGTATTATAAACTGAGCAATTAAACATTAAATGCACCAAATTAAGCAACAAATATAACTTCTCTGCACTCAGTGAACTGAGCCATTGTAGAACAAAACACATGAAAATATCTGGATGCATAAAACGGAAAAATGAAGCAGTGTAACTGGTTTAACTTCCACAGAATGAGTCGTTTTGGACTTGTTACCGCATTTCTCCACTGGCTTTTATTGCGCGATCTGCGAATGGTTCTTGGAGCTCCTCCGGGCTTCCCAGCGGACCGGACCGGAGCAGATACAGTGTCAATTCAGGGTTAGATTCTAGGTGTTACTCCATAACGATCAGACTGGCAAAAAAGAGCTACTATTCTGCATAAAAAGCATTTTTACTTAAAAAAAACTTTAGCTAAAATCATCGTGTGACGTTCTGTATGTCGTTTTTATCTTCCACCACTGTGCACAACTGTAAAAAAATAAAACAGGCTTCTGTCTGAAGGTGACTCTGATTTACCTTTGCCTCTACTTGTGACTAAAGAAGAATTATTTAGTTAAAAATAATATTATAATTAATTTTCATCAATATATGAAAAAAAACTGCTGCTGAAAGATGTGTGAGAACCCTGAGGGAACATCTTTGATTAAATGTCAAACTGTTTCATCCCCAGATTTACTGCCAGAACTTGTGTTTACTTGCCAAGCTCTTCTTGGACCACAAAACCCTTTACTATGATGTGGAGCCTTTTCTCTTCTATGTGATGACAGAGGCTGACAACACAGGCTGCCATCTAGTGGGCTATTTTTCTAAGGTAAAACTAAACCAGTTGCTCTGTAACATTCTTAACTAGTTCTAGATCTGTTTCTAAAAGTATTTACATGTTTTTTATTTAAAGGAGAAGAATTCCTTCCTGAACTACAACGTGTCTTGTATCCTGACAATGCCGCAGTACATGAGGCAGGGATTTGGCAAGATGCTCATTGACTTCAGTATGTATATGAATTAATTCTACCAGCCATTATTAAATGATTAAGGAAGACTGCAGAGTTTATTTTGGTTGTTGCTGTTATGCTGACTGACCGTTTGTGCTGTTTAAGGTTATCTGTTGTCCAAAGTGGAGGAGAAGGTGGGCTCACCAGAGAGGCCTTTGTCTGACCTGGGGCTCATCAGTTATCGCAGCTACTGGAAGGAGGTGCTACTCAGATACATGCACGACTTTCAGGGCAAGGAGATCTCCATCAAAGGTGAGGGACTCAACTGCAGCTGTTTGGGTAATTTGTAAGGATTAAGTTGTTTTGGACGGTTTCCCATGGAGTTCACATAGGTGCATTTCATTAAATTGGAATGTCATGTAAAACTTCATTTATTTCAGTAATTCAGTTTGAGACATGAAACTCATAGAGCGGCGTGGCATGGAGGAGATCAGCCTGTGGTTCTGCTGAGGTGTTCAGGATACCCAGGTTGCTTTATTGGCGGCCTTCAGCTCATCTCCATCGTTGCCTCCTGTTTCTATCATTTTTCTCTTTGGAGTAATGTTAACATGAGGTTTGGGTCGGGCCAGGGTGGCGGCCAACCAGCACAATGATATCAAGTTAATTACAGCAGGTACTGTTTCTGCTGGCAGTGTGGACAGATGTCAAGAAAAATTAAACCAGTGTCTCCATAAAGCTTCATAGCTGAAGGAAGCATAGAATGCTCTAAAGTCTCGGACGCACTGACTAGACTATAAAACACAGTGGCTCAACTCCAGCAGATGACCAGACTCTGCAACTCATCACCGTCTGTGGAAACATCTCACTGGATCTCAGGCAGCTTGAATTCTGTGCATCTCCACTTTTCCTGCAGACTCTGGACCTTAATTTCCAAATGAAATGCAGAACTTACTTTCTGAATGAGGACTTTGGGCCACTGAACAACAGTAAAGTCCTTTTTGTCCTTTGCCCAGGTAAAATATTTCTCACTGGGTCTCTGGTTTAGGTGTGAATTAACACAAGGAAGTCGTACCCAGTGTCCTGGATACGTCTGTGTGTGGCAGCTCTTAAAGCTCTGACTCCAGCCGCAGTCCACACCTTACAAATGTCTCCAATCTCTTCATGGGCTCTGCTTCACAAATCCTCTTAACACTGCAGTTCCCTGATGTTTGTGCAGCTTTTTCATCTACACTTTTTCCTTCCACTCAACTTTCTGTTAATGTGCTTATATACAGCACACTGTGAAAATTTAGTGTCGTTAGCAGTGAACTTTTATGGAGTACTCTCTCTGTGGAGGGTGTTGGTGACTGCTGGACTAAAGTGTAACACGTCGGTATTAAAAATCATTTTATTGGTCTGATGTGATCCTGAGTTTTGGGTTTTCATCAGCTTTAAGCCAGAATGTATCTTTATAACATGAGTTCCACTTTATGAATTGAGTTACTAGACTAAGCTTACATTATTTAGATGCACCAGCGTTCGTTCAACCTAATCTGTACTATTTACATTGTTTTCTATGTTCAGAGATCAGTCAGGAAACTGCAGTGAATCCGGTGGACATTGTCAGCACTCTGCAGTCTCTACAGATGCTGAAGTATTGGAAGGGAAAGCACTTAGTTCTGAAACGACAGGTAAGATCAGCTTTTATTTTCCACTGAATAACACAAATATCCTTTGAAATCATCATCAGATTCAGCTTCATTCCGCCCGTTTTACCACTGCCTGCTGCTTCTGTTTCCTCATCCTAGGACCTGATTGACGAGTGGAAAGCCAAGGAGGTCAAACGAGGTAACAGCAACAAAACTATCGACCCGAGCTCACTAAAATGGACCCCTCCCAAAGGGACATAAGCACAGGACCCTCAGGCTACTGAAAGGAACCCACTCTATACCAGCCTCTGAAACCACAAGTAGCCTAAGACCTTTGACTCGTCTTTCAAGACCAGTGTTACTTTTCTTTTACAGTTGAATCCAGATCATTTCTCTGCATCTTTTATTTTATATTCTCAGCATCTCGAGGTTAAAGCTACAGAAAGCTGTCTTTGTTTTTAAAAGGGCCTTTGTCTACTCCGTTGTGAACGTTAGATGGACTGATCTAGTTTGGTGGAGAAACATGAATGTTCTGCTTAATTGAACACATACATTCGACTACATTTTCAGCTTTCTTTATTTCTTTCAAATAATGTGCACCATAAAGACGGTAATTCTGTTTGGCATGATTGGGGAAAAAAAGCAGGGTGAAATTTTTTACTAAAAATATTTTTTATAGTCTTTGGTTGGTGTAAACGTTGTATAGATGTTATGTTTTTCCTGTAAGCCTGATTAGTACAAGATGTGGATCCATTCCTTTAGGGAAGCTGCCAAATAAATGTAAAAAATGAGATTAGATTTTTAATTTGCTTAGAAATGATTGGTGACACGACCTCAGGTTTTTGTACTGCTACAGTCACACCTTGCTTGTATGGTTCCTCTGTATGGTGGACCTCTCTGGTTGTTGCAGAAGGAATCATCCCACTCAAAGACTCTGAAATAAACAGAAAACATGTGAATGGGACCACATTGTGATTTTCATTGCTTCTAAGTGTTTGTCCACATTTTGAAACATTCACTATCAATAAAGCTGCCTTGATATTTTGAACTTATTGTTTCCCTTGTTTTAACAGCTGCTCACCTTCAGTGGAAACACTTCTTCCCATCAGGCCCACGAACGCCTCCCCTTTATTTCCTATCAGTAGAAAATTAGATTTTTTTTATCTACTCACATTTTAAAATTTTTGATTTGTTTTTTTTTTTTTTTTTTTTTTTTTTTTTTTTTTTAAGAAAAGGTGTAATAAGGAGAGCCGAGATTACTCACGCCTTTTTACTTGAAATGTTTTTTTTGTCACTGTGAAGAAATAAAATCATGTATATTATTGAAATTACACGGGTGCTTCGTTTCGGCAAGGAAGTGTTTAGATGCTACCTGCTCTTTTTCCCATCAGTCCATAGAAGCGAAGGGCTTTCGACCTTTTCATCAGACCTTCCACAGGGCTGGTCACATCTGTGTCCACAGACTCATACTGTCAGGAAAATGATGCATTGGCATCAATTTAAGGCTTATTCCATTAATGGTGGAAGAATCGTCAACTAATCTGTGTGTTAAATAAACCCATAGCTCTTACCTGCCAGTGTCTGGGCAGCCTTCTCTCTTCCTCGGTACTGCTAGTAGATGTTTGCACCAGCACACAAAAAGTCATGACGACAAGCTGGATCTTCCAGTTTTCCATCTTTTGGTGAGGAAAAATAATTCAGTTCAGGTTTCCTACAATTAAAGCTGTATTTTAAAGAATTTTAACTAAATAAAATGCAACGACGTCTGGTGACTTGTATTCAGTCTTCTGTTGTAGCCTAACCCAAGCTGTATTTATATCCTACACCCGCTTGCTCTTCAGGACCCCTCCCCTCAAAGCATAATTACCAGCGCATCACATCTAACGTTTCATATGTCAGATTGAAGCAATTTTCTTCATACAGTCGTGATTAAAACAGCTGGAAAAACCATTTAACAGTTAAACACTATGCATATTATAGATTATTCCAGAGAATGACTGAAATGACAAAAGCTTTAAAAGCAACAGGAAACATAATCTCCAAGCTTAAATATTGACTTTTTGAACTGGCCTTTCATTTCCAGTTTTATTAGACGTTTGGATTGTTGTCAGTCCTGAAAACACCCTTCTTCCTCATTGGTCACCTTGTGATGTGCTCACACTGCTTTGATATGATGGAGACAGGAAGACGCTTGGCTTTGAGTGAAGCTTTGCTAATATATCTGGCTTGTTCTAAGACTTCTTTTTTTTTCTGTTCTGCTGATTGACTTGGTGAGCTATCTCCAGATCTCAAGAATAAATGCTGCAATTAATTTAATCATGACTAAATATACAGTAATATACAGCACTGTAGCAGTGCATTATTTATTGTCTTTGTGCTGAGATTTAATATGTTATTAAACCATAATCTTTAATGCTTAGTATTTAAATGTTCTGTTTCTAAGGAAATGTGAACTCTTCTTCTATCACTACGGCCATAGAAATGACTAGTGAGGCAATTACGAGACAATCCATGTGCTGTGAGGACACCCACTTGAAACAAAGCTGACAACAAACATCAAATGCTTTGATCCCCACACAGGTGCTTCCACAAACAAGAAAAGCCTGCGACAATTACGCCTGAAAGGCAATTACACCTGAACAGCCCTCATGTGTGCAGTCTTAACCCAGAGCCTGACGTGGAGAGGCGAATCAAAAGAAATCAGAGGCGCAGGATCTGCATATAAAATGGCTGAGTCACAAAAGAGCCCCTGTAATGGCAGGACGCCGCGTTTCAATGTGACGCAGAGTGGATTTTGATTTACTGCAGGGAGTTGAGTCGGGAACTTAACCTGGGATTTCATTTCCATGCAGGTGAATTCATGGGAACAAAGGAAAATAGAGGTTATGGGCATATCTCTCCTTTATTTTGGTCATTCCTGACAAGTTAAAATTCAGTTTTATCTTAAACAGGGCTGGCATGTACAGGGGTTAGACAATGAAACTGAAACACCTGTCATTTTAGTGTGGGAGGTTTCATGGCTAAATTGGACCAGCCTGGTAGCCAGCCTTCATTAATTGCACATTGCACCAGTAAGAGCAGAGTGTGAAGGTTCAATTAGGAGGGTAAGAGCACAGTTTTGCTCAAAATATTGAAATGCACACAACATTATGGGTGACATACCAGAGTTCAAAAGAGGACAAATTGTTGGTGCACGTCTTGCTGGCGCATCTGTGACCAAGACAGCAAGTCTTTGTGATGTATCAAGAGCCACGGTATCCAGGGTAATGTCAGCATACCACCAAGAAGGACGAACCACATCCAACAGGATTAACTGTGGACGCAAGAGGAAGCTGTCTGAAAGGGATGTTCGGGTGCTAACCCGGATTGTATCCAAAAAACATAAAACCACGGCTGCCCAAATCATGACAGAATTAAATGTGCACCTCAACTCTCCTGTTTCCACCAGAACTGTCCGTCGGGAGCTCCACAGGGTCAATATACACGGCCGGGCTGCTATAGCCAAACCTTTGGTCACTCATGCCAATGCCAAACGTCGGTTTCAATGGTGCAAGGAGCGCAAATCTTGGGCTGTGGACTATGTGAAACATGTATTGTTCTCTGATGAGTCCACCTTTAATGTTTTCCCCACATCCGGGAGAGTTACGGTGTGGAGAAGCCTCAAAGAAGCGTATCACCCAGACTGTTGCATGCCCAGAGTGAAGCATGGGGGTGGATCAGTGATGGTTTGGGCTGCCATATCATGGCATTCCCTTGGCCCAATACTTGTGCTAGATGGGCGCGTCACTGCCAAGGACTACCGAACCATTCTTGAGGACCATGTGCATCCAATGGTTCAAACATTGTATCCTGAAGGCGGTGCCGTGTATCAGGATGACAATTCACCAATACACACAGCAAGACTGGAAAAAGATTTGTTTGATGAACATGAAAGTGAAGTTGAACATCTCCCATGGCCTGCACAGTAACCAGATTGAGCCACTTTGGGGTGTTTTTGAGGAGCAAGTCAGGAAACGTTTTCCTTCACCAGTATCACGTAGTGACGTGGCCACTATTCTGCAAGAAGAATGGCTTAAAATCCCTCTGACCACTGTGCAGGACTTGTATATGTCATTCCCAAGAAGAATTGAGGCTGTATTGGCCGCAAAAGGAGGTCCTACATCATACTAATAAATTATTGTAGTCTAAAACCAGGTGTTTCAGTTTCATTGTCCAACCCCTGTAGTTGGTAGACAACAACATCACATCAAGATATTAATCATCATTCAGTCAGGATCATTAATTCTTGAAAAACCTACTTCACCTCAGAAATAGGTGATCTCACACTGCCTTGAGCACTTTGACATGATGGATAATTCATACAATGGATATAGAACTGGCACACACTCCTGTTATATTCCATTATAAATGATTACAAATCTTTATTTATTTTGGTATATTCCTTGCAATTCAATTGAAAACAAACAAATGTGTTAAAAAAATCTTTGAAAAATGAAAACAGACAAAACTATCCAAAGCAAAAAACAAACTTAAAAAAAAACATGTTTACATTCTATTTCAGCATTAAATCTTGAGTTCAGCTATCTTAAAAGTATTTTCTTTACATCTATTCAGACTCATTTGCATACTTTGGCTAAAGCCATGGTTTGCAAAACCATACAGTATAGAGTTTAAGGGACAGGCCCATTCTGACGCCCATATCTTTGTTAAAGTGGTTTTCTCACATGAGGTCCAGGGGGAACCGTTCGACTGAGGGGGTCCTGTTGATGGCGTTTGGTCTAAACTGCATGATTTCATGTTGATGTCTTATTCTCATCGGGCTTCAGTGAAAAATAAACCCAGCAGTCGTCTGCATTAAAAAGAAAGAAAATTGTATGTTTCCAGAAAGTGACACCAAGTGGCAGAATGTACAAGGAAAAAAGAAGAACCAAGAATGGAGCCTTGTGGTATTCCCCAGGAGAGGTCAGAAAAAGCGGAGATAAAATCATTGATGCTGACACAGAAGTTTCATTCGGAAAGGTAAGACCTCATAATCTACTGTTTCAAAGACCTTTATTGGTGTATATTGTTGGTTTTTATTGTGTTTTATGCTGGGACAAACAAATTGCCGGGATTAATAGACGTATCAATCAATCAATCAATCAATCAATCAAAAGGCACTGTTAGGTCCAGTAGGGCAAGTCGCACACGATCCACAGAGTCTGTGGCCAAAAATGTTACATAAAACATCAAATAGTTTCAGTAAGAACCTTCACTTAAGTCCAAAAGGGCCCAGAAATAACTGAGAAAATAAAAAGTTTGACGCCTCAGCCTCACTACTGTGGGTGTATTCATGTTGTAAAAATGTCCACATCCACATGCGCTGAAATTTAAACTAACTTAAACTAACTTAAAACTAACAATGTTGCTCCAGGAGATCACCATGAGGGCATGAAAAGCCAACATAAGGAACATTTATTGTGTAAAGAGGTGCTGAGCAAGGAAAATGACAGTGAGGATAAGCAAAGTAGGTGGCTTTCATTAGTATACAGGTGCGTCTCAGCAATTCAGGATAACATCAAAGAATAATTTCAGCAATTCAAAAAATTAAGCTTACATGGATTCATAACACAGTCTAATATAACTCATGCCTGATATTTTAGTTAATGTTTCCAGTCAGTGTGACCGCAGGAAGAGTGGCCTCGACTTGGCCGCTAAGTTACTGGACTCCTTGATGGATAGTGGTGTTTTGTGACTTTAAGCATCTTCCATGTTCCAAGCTTACTGTGTCCTGAAAGTAAAGCCGTTGCCTCCTGCATTAAGACAATAAATACCATAAATAAGGATTGTGAAAACATTTCATCTGAACTTCCCTGCACTTCAAAAGTTGGGTTTATCTTAAAAAAAAGCCCTTAAAAATTTGTCTCACAATGCATATTCAGACGTTGGTTAAAAAAAAAAACTCTACTTACTTCCAGGACCTTCTTTCCATCGTCTTTGATGGAACAAGGCCACCAGGCTCTGACTGACTGCTGAGCGAAGAGAGACTTGACCGTCTTCAGTTTGTCTGGTGCTCCGATTTCCAGGTCATCCATCATGTCCAGGGAACATTTCTCTGGGGTCTTGGGAGGTAGAACAGGGTTCCTACACATTTTTTATCTGAAAATTCCATGCTTTTCCAGAGTCAACCTTCCAGAGTTCCTAGTCCTTGCATTCACCTGAAAATGTAAAATAAAATAAAACTGGCTTAAACGCATAATTGGGAAAAACAAGAAACTGGAAGGAAGGATGACCAAAGGCAAAATCTAGAGAAAGTTTGGAATCAAGCGAAAAGGAGGGAAGACGTGACTGCAAAGTTAGCAGGACACAAGACAGAAAGTAGGACATAAGAAAGGAAAGAGGGACAGAATAAAGAAAGGACACAAGAGAATACAGACTGGATGGGCACAAGAAGTGAAGAAAAGAGGTCAGGAAAGAAGGATGGGCACAATTAAGAAGGAGCATAAATGAAGGATAAAATAACACAAGGAAGGAAGAACGGATAGAAAAAAGCAGGTAAAAAACAAAGGAAGGACATAAAGAAGTAGGGACACAATTTTCTCACAATGTGAGAGAGAGAATAAGTCTGGAAACACATATTAACATACTTTCCCAGAGTGGGTAGGAGCTCTGGAGGAACCAGTTTGCCTACATTTAGCTCCAGCATATCTGGTACAACCAGGTTAACAGTTTTATAATCTTTGCAGCAAGAAGGTCCTGGGTTCAACTCCCAACCATGGGTCTTTTTGCATGGAGTTTGCATGTTTTCCCCGTGCATGCGTGGGTTCTCTTCAGATACTCCGGCTTCCTCCCACAGTCCAAAAACATGACTGTTAGATTAATTGGTCTCTCTACATTGTCCTTAAGTATGAATGGGTGTGTGCATGGTTGTTTGTCCTGTGTGTCTCTGTGTTGCCCTGGGATGAACTGGCAACCTGTCCAGGTGTAGCCAGTAGACCGCTGGAGATAGGCACCTGCCCACCCTTGACCATTTACGGAAGAAACAGGAATAGAAAATAGATATTAAAATCTTGACAGTGTGGTAGAAAAAGGTGCTTAAACAACAGGGATTATAAAAGCCTTGTGAGGATTTATAGGCAGCTGAGAAGTTTGGGGGAGATTCACGAGACGTGGACTGTGGTACCATGGTAGAATGTGTCCATCTTACAGTGTCTTGTAAAAGTATTCATACCCCTTAAACTTTTTCACATATTGTCACATTACAACCACAAACATAAATATATTTTTATTCGAACTTTTATGTGAAAGACCAACACAAAGTGGTATACAATTGTTAAGTGGAAAGAAAGTTATTCATGATTTCGGTTTTGTTTTTTACAAATAAAAGCTGAAAAGGTGTGCACAAGTATTTACTCCCCCTGAGTCAATATTTTGTGGAACCACCTTTTGTTGTAACTGGTGGTTCAAATATGTCAAATATGATGCTGCCACCACCATATGTGACAGTGGGGATGGTGTGTTCAGAGTGATGTGCAGTGTTAGTTCTCCTCCGCACATAATGTTTTGCATTTTGGACAAAAAGTTCAATTTTGGTCTCGTCTGACCAAAGCACCTCCTTCCACATGTTTGCTGTGTTCCTAACATGGCTTCAGGCAAACTGCAAACAGGACTTCTTATGGTTTTTTTTTAACATTGGCTTTCTTCTTGAAACTCTTCCATAAATACCACATTTGTGCGGTGCACTGCTAATAGTTGTCATGTGGACAGATTCCCCCACCTGAGCTGTGGATCTCTGCACTTCTTCCAGAGTCACCATGGGCCTCTGTGTTGCATCTCTGATCAGTGCTCTCCTTGTTCGGCCTGTGAGTTTAGGTGGATGATCTTGTCTTGGTAGGTTTACAGTTGTGCCATACTCTTTCCATTTCCGGATGATGGATTGAACAGTGGTCCGTGAGATGACATCTTTTTATAGCCTAAGCCTGCTTTAAACGTCTCCACAACTTTATCCCTGACCTGTCTGGTTTGTTCCTTGGACTTCATGATGCTGTTTGCTCCAATATTCTCTTAACCATCCTCTGAGGCCGTCACAGAGCAGCTGTATTTGTACTGAGGTTAGATTACACACAGGTGGACTCTGTTTAGTCATTAGCAACCATCAGGGAACTTATGAAGGCAATTGGTTGCACTCAGAGTAAAGGGAGCTGAATACTTTTGCACACCGCACTTGTTAGTTTTTTATTTGTACAAAAAAAAAAGAAATCATGTAGGATTTTCTTTCCACTTCACAATTGTATACCACTTTATGTTTCACATAAAATTCCAATAAAATAGATTTATATTTGTGGTTGTAATGTGACAATATGTGGAAAAGTTTAAGGGGTATGGATACTTTTACAAGCCACTGTATTTGTTGAGATGCACTTGTATAGAAATCCGTTCTCTACATTAACTTTATGCCAATAGTTCTCATTAAAAACTGCATTTGTATATGGATGGACAAGAGTTGCAAACGATGTAAAAATATAAAAATTCTGAAAAATATTGTAAACAGGGTCTGATCCTGAAAAAGCAAGTATGTTTGAAATTAAAGACGTGTGGGAACCTTCAATTTTTCGTAGATTAACTCTGGAGCAGAGAAGCAATATAAGCACTTTCATTCTTTTGAGCCATCAGTACATTTAATGATTTGAATTGAACTTTGTTTGGTGTCGAAATAAAACTCTGTTGTTCTCAGCTTCAAATCCTTCAGTCATCTGTTTCCCCTTCTAATCAGAAATGCAGTTCAACTGCTATATATCTTTTCTCTGCTTTTCCTTCGACATGCAGGCACTGAGTCAGCGCTGTAGGTTTTTCTCCTATTACAGCTACTACACAGCAAACAGTCTACTGTGTTTTGCTGATCATCTTCAGAAAGGGAAATTGTACATGGCAGTTAAAATATAAAATATCTGTGAAGGATTTTTCTTCGACTGGAACTAATAGGAACCAGTGTCTTCTTTGTCGTTGGCTGCTTTTCATAAATGTGTTCATGTGATACCCAGAAGGCCACATGACTGTGGCTCAGTGAGAAGAGTGGTCATCTTGCAATCCGAGGGGTGTGGGGTCGATTCCAGCTTCCTCCTGCCACATGGAGGGATCACATCAACAGGCATTTAACCCCAAATTGCTTGCAGGTCTGTGTTTCGGTGGATGAATGTGTGCGTGTTAGTGAGTGCTTCTGGGTGAATGTGGCTCTAGTGTAAAGCGCTTTGAGTGGGCATTATGACTGGAAAGACGCTATATAAGTTCAGTCTATGTACCATTCACAAGGTGGCAGAAATTGCCAATGTTGAAGCTGAGGTAGCATAGTCACCTGAGGTAACAGGGCTCAATCCTAATTTTATTGTTTACAAACTAGTCAGCTAATGAGACTAAAGAGGACAAGCTAGTAGGTGCAGAACTAATGCTGCATGACCAGTGTATGGGACAGTTGAGTTGACGTGAACTCCTTCTAGGATGTCATTTAAACCTGCTTGGATCAATTCTGCATAGTGCCTTACAAAAATATGTATGCCCCTTAAATGTTTAAAATTTTGTCCAATTACAACTTCAAACAGCAAAAACGTTGGGCTTTTTATGTGATAGAGAGGAAAGAGTAGTAGGAAGGAAAAATATAATTTTGTTTTCAAATTTGCTTACAAAAAAAATCTTTTGGCATCTTTTGCCAGCAGCTTTGCACATAAACATTTTGTATTTTGCTTAGTCAAAGTTTAGTCAGATTGGAGGTAAATGTGAACATCAGTTTTCAATTCTTAATTTGATTTAGGTATAGCCTTTGACTAGGCCAATACATATCATGAATATGTTTTGATATAGGGTTCCTATGCAGCTCTGATTGCATGTTTAGGGTCCTACTACGTACTACGTACTGTGCACTACTTTCTGTTGGTCTGTCTTTTAAAATCTCTATAAAACACATTGCAATCTGTGCTTGTAATGTGACATGTGGTTAAATGAGCTATCGTCATACAAGGCAAGTACAAAAATAAAGCTTAATACAGGAACATTACACAAAAACAGTGACCATGACATCGCAATGAATTCAATTTAAACAATATTGAATTATACATACATTACTGACTGACAGTGAATAATAGACAATAAATTAGTTTTACTTTCTTTGTTCAGGTGTCATGAAAACACTTTATAACCCAATACATTTTGGAAAAAAAGACCACAAGAAGAATAATCTTCGTGATGAAGGATTTGTTGAGAAGTTTCAGGATTTACCTGATTGCAGTTTGCATCTTTTTCAGGTGGTGGCAGTGTTGCCTAACACATAGATTCAATATCTTTGGTGTTTCCTGCCTCACAGCTAAAATGCCGCCACCATCTTACTGAGCACTAAAGCTCTGAAAACACCAAGTCTGTAGTTTTTAATGGCTCCTTTGTTTTGGCTTGTTTTGTATCCATGACTGACACGCAGATAAATGAAAGAATATGCATGTTTTGTTTTGTTTTGATCAATGTCACACATGTTGCAAATTGTGGTTAATTTTTGTGGCCTTCTTTTGTTCATTTTTGCCAACATGCAGTATTTTGCCACCTCAAACAAATGTGTTTATTTGTTGTTGGAGTGGCATTAAATAACCCTTATTAGAAGTTGGAAACATGATTGCGGTGAAAATGTGGTGAAATTAGCTAAAACCACATGACAGATAAATTCTGAACACATTTTTAGAACTTTTAGTTTAAAATCTATGCAGCATGATATTCTCTGTATATTTCCAGGTTTCTTCTCATGTTTGTTCTGGCTTCTACTTTATTTATGTAAACAGTTTAAAAAGACACATAACATTTTTTTTCTAAACTTAAGGTTTTCTGTTATTGGCTAGTCAGGATTTCTAAAATTATAAATATTTGCTAAACGGCAGAATGACAAGAGTTAACATACATTTTCTTAATATTTGGTAGCATTGAATTCAAACTTTATGACTTAGGTTAAACATTTCGGTGTTTCCTACCACAAGCTTGTAGCACTAGTTTGTAGGAATTTTGGCCCATTCCTCCTGAAAGAACTGGTGTAACTGAGTCAGGTTTGTAGGCTACCTTGCTCCCACAATATTTTTCTATTGGACTGGGGTCAGGGACTTTGTTGTCCTTTAGCCAGTTTGTAGTTGGTGCTATGCTAAGGGTCATTGTCCATTTGAATGAGCCATTTGGTCCCAAGCTTTAACTTCCTGGCTGATGTCTTGAGATGTTGCTTTAATATTTAAACATAATGTTAATTTCTCATGATATCATCTATTTTGTGAGGTGCACTAACCCTTCCTGTAGAAAACACTCTCACAGCATAATGCTACTACCCCTGTGCTTTACAGTTAGGATGATGTTCTCAGGCTTGCAAGTTTTCCCCTTTTATATCCAAATGTTACAATCATCTTTATGGCCAAGCCAAACACAGCACATGTCTCCAGCATCTTCATTAGGTCTTTTGCTTTTGTTCTAGGTTTGATTAACATCTTTCACCAAGGAGAAACCAGACTTGTGGAAGATGACTCTTTGCTGTTTGTGACATTTGGCAGATTTTTTTTCTCATGGTGCCACAGAAGGAAGCAGTGTATTTGAGGTGTTGCCTTAAAATACATTCAGATACAAGCCCCAATTGAACTCAGATGTTGTGAATTAATCTATTAGAAGCTTACAAAGCCATGACATCGTTTTTTATGTTAGTGGTTTATCAGTTTATGATGTTTGCCATTTAAAATATACCAGAATCTTACTACAGACCGATGTGTTAAAAGACTGCTAAACAGGACTAAGAACGACTTCATCTATACGACTGTGAATCAACCTTGTTTCTAATGAGACCATTATGTTTGACATTTTCACTTTTGCACTCCTTCTGAAATTCTCCTCGCCAGCTAATTCCTCAAATAGTTTTTTCCGTTTGCTGCACTGTGGCACTTTAGTGTGGTTTCTCCACAGAAAGGCATAAATGTGGCTCCCCAAGGCTCTCTGAGAATGAAATACCACTGTCTGCCCTTGCATGCTTTGACTTGGGGCTTCAGGCTGGTACTGTGGCCTGCTCTGTCTCTACGGATCCATGAGACTGGCTGGTGTCATGGGATCGGCTCAGCCACAGAGCGCATGGGATGTTTCTTGTTTTGCATTTGATCTGGACACACCAACAAGCGCCAGAGTTCCTCTGTCTATACGTACTCTGGAGAAAATAGCAAGTGCTTAAATATGCTTGATGGCTGTAGGATAAGGAGAGATCTGATCAGTGAGGATAATATTTTTAATTGGATTTAGGTTTCACCTCCTCCACCCACTCATTGTAGAAGGTTGTCTGTCTTTCTTAAATGTGTTTGAGATGGAGCTCTCTCAAATAGCTGCAGATAGTTTTTTAAGTCTGTTATAAGCTGTTAATGCTTGACTTTGAAATTCTTTTCAAGGCTTAAAAATAAAATGACTTCCAATTAGCTCTGCCACTACGATACACTACAGGTTATCTTAGCTGCTTTCATTTTCCATCTGCTAATGGTATTTTTCACTGGCAAGAAATTGAGTTCAAACATAGGCACATGGCTTTTCACATGGAGCTCGTTCAAATGCAAAAGCATTGACACATTCTTGAAAATGGATGAAACTTCACATTTCCTGTAACAAAATGGTAAGAAGAACATGTCCCGAGCACATTCTGGGAACTGTCTGCATGCATGTTGTGCTGTACAATACATTATTTAAAGAATGTACCAAAGGTACAGTGACTTGCAAAAAGCATTCTTCATACAAACAGCATCATGAACGTCAAGGAACATGGCAGACAGATGATGGCTAAAGTTGTGGAGAAGGTTAAGACGGGGTTAGGTTCTAAAGCATCGTCCCAAGCTTTGAACATCTCACAGAGCTCTGTTTAATCCATCATCTGAACATGTAGAGAGGATGTACCAACTGCAGACCTACCAAGACATGGAGGTCCACCTAAACTGATCAGCTGGGCAAGGGAAGCATTAATCAGAAAATAAGCCAAGAATAAGCCTGGGGTAGCTGCAGATATCCACAGCTCAGGTGGAAAAACTATTTTGTGCACTTTACAAATCTGGCCTTTCAGGAAGAGTGGGAAGAAGAAAGTCAGAAGTCTTATTTCTAGTTTGCCACAAGACCTGTATGGAACACAACTAACGTCTGGAAGAAGGTGCTTTGGTCAGATGAGCCAAATATTTTTGGCCTACATGCTGAAAACTAACGCTGCACACGACCACAAACACACTCTTCACATGGTTACATATGGTGGTGGCAGAATTATGCTGTGGGGATGCGTTTTTCAGCAGTTACATGGAAGCTGGTCAGAGTTGATGGGAATATGGATGGTTGAATGGTTACAGGTTTCAGAAAGCTTTAGGCTGGGGCCAAGGTTCATCATCAAATAAAGAGGAGAACTACAGCCAGAGCTACACAGGAAAGTTTAAGATAGAAGAATATTAATGTGTCAGAATGGCCCAGTGAAAGTCTAGACCAAGGGTCTCCATCCTTCACAATCGAAAGAGTTATTTTTCCCCTCAGTCCAGCTAAAAAAAAACTGTTTAAAGCTACAAATGTTACATGACCTTTTGAAAAAAGACAACTTATATTTTATTATATTATATTAAAGAATCACACTTTTATTTCTTTTTTTAGGTTTTACAATTAAGACATAAAAGTTTTGCCAAAAGACGATGGATACATTTCTTTTATGGGTGTTTATTTCAATATGCTGAGTAGTTAATGTGTGAGGTAAAATATGCACATTTTCTAGTGACAGAGCATATTAACTGCATGCTAAGTAAAAAACTAAAGGCTCTCACTGACTCTCAGGTTATGCATCAGAGCAGGTTTGATGACAAAGCAGGACTGGTTGGACCGGAGGGAGGGAGAGAGACTTGTTTGTAGATAGGCTGTGTATTTTCATGAGTAAATTTTCTATCAGTTATAACTTATATTAATACTAAGCTAGCATGATCACTTTGAATATTGGTATTGTACGTACTGTATGTTTGTTGAATTAAGCTTCTGCCTTTCTCACAAATCTGACTTGTAACGTTATCTTAGATAAAAGATAATGTTACAAGTCGTATGATTCTGTTGGTCAAATAAACTTGGGTTTTCATTCAGCCTCATTTGTCTCAGTTCCACTTGTTCTAACATCTACATGACTGTAGATAAAGGAATCTTTAGATGGAGACACATTTTATGTCTCAATTTCCTGATTTATGAAAATCAGTACATCTGACTTGCATGAATGAGCATGAATGTTCTCACACCAATTTAGAAGAGGGGACCCTTGTGTCATGTCATGTTTCCTCCCCAGGGGAACAAAAACTCATAGATTAGAAATGTAAAGTTACTAGACACTCTGACGAACTTAAAATGAAATGTATACAATAAAATCAAGCTTCAGTTACATTTATTTCATAGCAGTTGTTGTAGATGCCACTAACTTTGTCAACTATTAGTTTATTAAAAACAGTTATTTCTTAAAGGGGATTTTGTATAAGGGGTTTTAAATTAAAGGTTAGATTTTATTACATTATTCTGTGTACGGTCATACTTTTCCAATCCGAATAATTTTAACTTGTTGCTTTATGGTAACTTTCAGGCTAGCAAGCTAATACCACAACAATGAGATGGATAATCTGGAATATTCTGAGATGTATTAAATCTATGCATAGCTTTGGGCTACAAAACCTAAGCTCCCTTACGCCCTGATCAGATTTCTTTTTGAATTTTTATCTACAGTAATCCACACAAATTCAGAGGCTTGATCATCACAAAATAAACACCAGGAAAGGCAATTTCTGAGAATTTAACACTTATAAAAGTTTTTATTATTGCAGTGAAACTTAGATAATTCTGTTCTAAAAAAGGTACTCAGTTGTAAAACAACTAGTAATCTTTTATAACATGGCCGTCCACCTAAATTGACCACCCAGGCAAGCCTTAATCATAGAATCAGTCAAGAAGCCCATGGCAACTCTGGAGGGGCTGCACCCACAGCTTAGGTAGGAGAATTGGTCAACAGGGCAACTATTAGTCGTGCACTCCAGATATTTCCCTTTTATTCAAGAGTGAAAAGAGAAAACCATTGTTGAAAGAAAACTGAAAGAAATCGGACTTGCAGTTTGTCAAAATACAGAAGAGAAGCTGTTAAAGGCATGAGACTCGGGGCCGGGGGTTCACAGTTGCTCTCCATCTGATCTGGCTGAGCTTGAGCTGGAATCGCAGCAGAAGATAGTAACACAAACGTTTCACGGAAGGGGGCTGAAAACAACAACACACCATGTGGTTTCAGATTTTTATTTGTAAATTAGTGTATTTTTATAATCCCATTTCAGAATTATGCACCACTTTGTGTTGGTCTGTCACATAAAATCCCAATAAAATAAACAAACATGTATGGCTATAATCTGACAATGACAAAGTGTTCAGAAAACTGAAATTTTCCTACTCATAATTATAATATGGATCCATACATCAATGTTATTTACATATTAAAAGCTGACAATTATGGTAACTGTGACATAATGTGAACACATCATAAATTTTCATATTTAGCTTCTGTGGATAAGTTTGGTATCAATCTGCTTCTATATCATTGCAGTAATACCTAAATTGTCTAGATTTGGTTCACTTGGGATGTCTGTCTGGATCATCCATGCTGTATATTAGACCCCAGTGCCTCAGTGTTATTGTGTTTAATGTTTACCAGCCTCTCTACTGTGCTCGTCTGTTGGCTCTTAGGTCAGTACCCAAAGGGTCCCCAGAGGGCCACACTTATTATGTTACCAAGGTTCTTGTTTGCGGGGCTCCTGTGGCTTCTCCAGCACTCTCTCCTCATGGCAAGCCCTGCTTTTGGTCAGATATGCTTACTTTGTCTAGGGGCCAATCACAATTTCATTTCCAAAGCCTCAGAGGTTCAAAGGCCAAGTGCATAATTGCTTTTTAAATCAATCTGCAAAGTTCGTGGTATCCAAGCTGCAAACATTTGGCCTGGAAGAGTTTACTCGCACAAAATTGTATTTGGAGTCCCAGAAAATATGACGGCATCCCAGATCCTAGATGATTATATATGAATTAATAAAGATAAATTCATTACATGCCTGGGGTTTCCATACATTTCACATTAGCCTTGGTAAGGATTCACATGCCATTTGCTCGGCCTTTATGGGTATCATGGGGTTCTGGTGGTTGTGATCGTCAGGACGGACCACACAGAGAGCTCTGCATCTTCAAGGCTCCCTCTCCAACTTTTAACCAGCTGCTTCAAGCCTGTTTGTGTGTGAGCTGGATGGACACAGCAGGGACACAATGTGGTTGCAGTTTTGTCACCTTAGAAAAGACCAAACAGACAGGACTCATATTTGTCTCTCCACCTTAATAACAGCTTCTTTACACACACACAAACACACTTGTGCCCAGGGCTTCATGAATCTTCTTTAATGCTTGCTGTCCTGCTTTCTACTCCAGTCTCTGTCTCTCTTCTGAGTCTTCTGTCTCCACTCTTCTTCTTCCTCCTTCATGTCTTTTTCCCTCTCTGTCTCTTCACTCCTCCTACTCTTCCTCCTCCTCTCCCTGCTGTATTTGCAGTCAGCTTTAGTGCCAGACACCCTGAGGCAGCGGTAGCGCCAGCAAGTCTTCCCACCTCTGTTTTTGTGGTGGAAGATGACATGTCGAAGCTTTGAAGGGCAGGGGAAGGGAGGGGGAGGGCGGGGGAAGGAACGAGGAAGGGAAGGAGGGAGGGTGCACATCACTCAGTGCGGAGGAAAAGCGAGGGACCCGGAGAGGGAATGTCATGTGGCCTGCAGTCCGCCCAGATCCTCTCGTTCGGCCGCTCTTTTCTTTGCCTGTCTATGTGGGCAGGCAGGAATGGAGACAGGAAGCAACTCCCCTCCTCCGTCCTTCTTCCATTCATCCTCTCTTCACTCACTTGCCCCTCATGTCTTACCCCCTCCTTTTTCCTCTTCCCTATTCCCATGTTCCACTCCTCTCTCCTTTCTGTTCCTAGTTTCTGTCATGTGAATTTCCCAAACTGCATTTTCTCTTTCTTTCTGCTCCTCTTCTTTCAGCCTGCCCGTGCATCATAACTCACTCTGCATTGAAGTGTGCTGAGGTGTGCTGAGGTGTAAACTGTGAGTGAGCTGCAGACAAAACATGTTTGATTTTGGATCCGCAGGCATTACTCATCCTTTTCGTGAGAGAGGTAGATGCCATATCAGGTCACACTGTATGCCCTATCACTAAAACTGTTTCAGGGTGCAGATTTCCCTGGAAAACAATAGTGAAACATTTTTAAATCTTGAACTTACATTTATTGAAAATGTTCTTGGCTTTACTACATATATTTTTGGAGTAAAGCTAAGGTCCAAGCAATTCCATACAGATTTATCTGGTTGAAGTAGAGTATCGTTCATAACCTAATTAATTTCAGTGATTTGATTCCTTAAGTAAAACTCACATACAGTGCTGTTAAAAAGTATCTTTATACAGATTCTGTAACACTCAAATGTTTCTCCTCAGCAGACAAATTTAAAAATCAGTCAAAGAAAACATGAGTAAATATAAAATATAGTATTTTTACTGATGCTTTCATTGGTAAAGGGAGAATTAAGCTTTCTATTCCAACCTGACCCTTTGTAAAAATGTAATAACCAATTTTGCAGCCTTGGCACGACCTGTTATGCAGCAGCAACAATCACCACCAACCATTTACGATACAGGCAATGGATTTGGACTATGCAAGTTAAGAACTTTCCTTCCTTCCTTCCTTCCTTCCTTCTCTTTGAGCCATACAGTGGTGGACATTCTCCTGCAGGATTTTCAGGTAAAGAGCAGAACTAGTTAAAGAAGCCACCGACCCCCAATGAAGAGGAGCCAGCCAGACGCGCACAGCAACAACCAGGAGTGTGGCTCCACTCCAAAGAAAAAATTAAAAAATGCAAAAAAATACGCCACACAAAAAAGGGCACATGACCACATGCCCAACCACCCGTAAACCCACGAGGCAGAGCCAACAGAGCGCCCAGTCCCTGATGCCCCCCAGCCCTGCACCGGATCGCAGCCACAACCAGGCCATTGGAGCAACAAAACACGCCCCACACCAACACCGAGGCAGCCAATAAGCCACACCCAAAACGGCAGGCCCACCCAAATGCAAGCCCCCAACAAGGGAAAGACGCCGGCCCAGCAAGCGGAAGGGTACCACAGAAAGGCCCTTTTCAGACGGACAGATGCCAAAGACTTTGTTTACTACCTGCTGTATCTTGGAATTTCTTTAGATAAAGATTGATATGTTGCTTTTTGAGAAACTTTTGTCTACTGCATGGTTCTAGTTAAGTGAT
This sequence comes from Crenichthys baileyi, assembly GCA_036173005.1. Lineage (NCBI taxonomy): Eukaryota > Metazoa > Chordata > Actinopteri > Cyprinodontiformes > Goodeidae > Crenichthys > Crenichthys baileyi. The sequence continues at coordinate 800,566 of JAHHUM010000019.1, forward strand.
TTCATAATTCTGCATGTCAAGGCAAAAATCAGCCATGGGTTTGGCTAGTGAAATTTAACCAAGAAATTGAATTAATTACAATTGATGTGGGATTATTATATTTTCACACAGGACCAGGTTGGTAAATAACTTTTTTCTCTTAATAAATGAAATCATCAGTTAGCTGGTGTTTGATCAAGAAGGGCAAGCCGCCTATAAACCCCATTTCTTCAGATAATTGAAGTGTTTTTATTCCCACTGGAGGAATGCTGGGTTTGTGTACTCAAATTCAAGTATCAAAGTAGTGGGATTAGTGCTGAGGTAGACAGGATGGGGCCACACAGAAATGATCAAACATCCGGCCAGATATGCTCTGGTGGATGAGCTGGAGTAGACTGTGTTCCCTAAACACACAAGACACTGTCTGTGATACAGCCAAGCTAATGAAATGATGAAAGAAAAACAGAAGCCTTCGCTGTGGTTTTTATATATCTCTAAAATAAGTTTCCATTGTCTTTGATATAAGCTCCTGCTAACACTTCAACCACGTCAACCTGTTTTTATGTACATGACCTTTCACCTGCTTACTTTCGAAGACGTGACTTGCAAGTTAAATCAGAAACACGGATTTCAAAGGTTAATACTTATTAATGTCACACTTATTGGTAGAGATATGTAAAGACAAACACACAATCTTCTTATTGCACCTCAAAAATCTCATGCTGAAAATTTTAGAAAAATTCAACCTTTAATTTTAGCACATTCATCTAATGGGGGAAAAAATCCCACAGAAACAAATGAATTATTGGCAACTATTAAGATTTCATACAACATAAATTGAACTGAAGCTTTCTTTTATTTCTGCACTTAATTTTAATGTAATTTAAAGTTTCCATAAGACACAAACACAACATGACACGGAGGCCCAATTCTCTTAGCCACTCTTCAACATGGGGCAGAATAAAGGACAGGCCATTCAAGTAACGAAAAAATTTGTTTATCTTCACATGTTGGAAAATGGGACCGGGAGAGACGCATGAACTAAAGTCCAAGTCAGTCCAATGAGCCGATTCTGAACCCCAGTAAGGAGCTCAATACTTTCCTTAGTGGAGGTTCTTGTATAAGAATCTGGCAGGTTCTGGTCGTGGTGCTGAATTGCTAAATTCCTTCTCATTTCATGTTTGATTAACATTAGATATTAGAACCCAGCTTGGATTATGTTTGAGTATTCAGTTTCTTAAATGTCTCATATTAGCTGTAGAAGTAGCTTACTGTTGGCACCTTATCGATCACCAATCTTAATATGAGAAACAGGGAGACCAAATTGTCCTTGCTCCCTTAAAGGTGTGATAAGGTTAGATCTACAGACAGATGTTAGATAGATTTAGATGACAAGACTGATCTACAATTGCTTAGTTTAACATAGCTTATTCATTCTACTACGATACTGTGTGACACTGGTAGTGATAAAAACGATAAAGATTAGGGTGATGGCAAGGAGGCCTTAAATTGTCAAAATACCTGTAGAAACATGCAAAAAAGCTGATCAGTAGTCATAAAAAAGATTTTAAAAAGATTTTTCCACTAAACGATAAATCAAAACAGATTTTCTTTCCCCAAAACTGATAAAACTCCTTTGAGAGATGCCCGTCTCATTTACTGTCAGAAAATAAACTTCTGAGCTGCATGAAAGTAATTTTAAATCTAAATCTGCCAGGTGTGTGAATAATGCTGTATCTAAACACACTGAATGAAAATAACACTGCAGCAACAATATGGGTCAACAACAAAAAAGCTGTCACTTGTTGACCGAAGAAAGTGGTCTGTTCTGGCTCAGGTGAGCTAACCTGATGCAAAAATATGTGTGTTATTGTGTGTGTGCTTCTGCCACTGTATGACACAATATTTGTGCCTGTGTGGATCGTATCACTCGTAGGCTAGTTTCATATTTGAAGTCATAACCAGCGTCAGAAAGGGGAGAGATTATAGGGTGCAGCGGCAGTAACACACACTATTAGCAAGACAAGGTGTTATTATGGCGCTGGTGTCAGGTGAGATGTCAGAGACTAATCTGTGTCATGCTCCTAATTGCTGGATCAGCAGCCTTACTCTGCAACAAGTCAGGTACAAAAACACATTCACAAAGCAGCTACTATATAAATCTTTTCTGAATGAACAATAATGTAATTTGTTTGTTTTGACTAGTTGGATTTGTCATTTATTAAAAATCACTATTAAGCTTCTCAGCCTTTTAACTTCCGAATTACTTGCACAGTCACAAACTGCAATTGTGTTGCAATCTTTTTCTTTCACTTTCAGATTTGATATTTTCTCTGCAAGCCCACCTCCAAACAGAAAGTGTGTTAAAAGCATTAGGAAAATTCTCACTGCCGCAAAACTGAATGAGCACATAAATTTTGCCTGCCTCTTTTCCCCCCTTCTCTCCCTTCCTTCTTGCTGCGTTTAAATTTTCCATGCCTGGCCTCCCGATTGCTGAGAGTGCTGTTCCTCGAAGCCGCAGTGTATTTTGAAGCAAGGTCGGGAGAGAGCCAGAGGCTCCAAAATCAGGCACAAGACTCCCAGTGTTCCACTGCTGGGCTTGCTCTTGGCTTCCTCTCCTGACCAGAGAGGTTCAGTTAGCCACAGCAAATGTGTGTGTGTGTGTGGATTTGTGTGAACATACAGTATATTACCTCCCACCTCCACCTTCCCAACTCCCCTTGCAGCTTCCAAGGCTGTATAGAAACAGCTATGGTTGACTCTTTATGGGCTCTCCCACATAGAAGCAGTACTTGGGTGTGAGTGAGAGAGACCTATAAGAGCAGTTTCCGTTAGAGGATTTTTTTGCCATAACCCCCAGTCTCCATGGTAGTGCAGTATGTGTGCAGCTGAAGTGGAAGTTGGCCCAGATGTAGTTGAGTTTGACAAATCCGAACACACAAGCAATCCTGGGGAGCTCCTTTAAATTGGTTCCATACCTTGGCTGACAGCAGTGAGGTCATCTCTGCAGAGAAAGATCTGATCAAATTTCATCAGATTTCTAATGCTGCCAGTACAGATCATCACAGAAGATATCTGTCCTTTACAAGAGGCTGCTCTGTCTTCAGCCATAACGTCTTCTGAAAGACGGGCCTACAGTGCTGAGAAAGAAATGGAAAAGAGGAATGTTGGTGTGTAGAGGCGGACCACGCATCAAATACTCACACACCATTAACACATATGGATCTGACATTAATCCTGAAGGTTCCTTCAAGTGTGTGGATGGAAAGCCATCCATCTGTCTTTGTCCTCAGACAGCATATTCACTCAGGGTCTGGAAGTCTAGTATCCAATACGCAAAACCACAGCGAATATAAATAAATGGCTTTATTCCTCTCCCTGCTTTTGTCTGGTCAGGACACTCTGAGCAGAGCCTGCCAAGTTGAGCATCTACATTTGGGTTTGGCTGTTCCCTTCACCCGACAGCTCAGCCTAAGCCAAACCACAGGAAAAGGAAGCTAAAGGTTCTCTCTGAAGGGTTTATAAAATATTGTCCCTAGTAAAAACGTCGGACATGAATGGCAACATTCAGCTCCTCCACTGCAAACAAAAGGCCTTTGAAGGACAGACATGATGTAGTCAGTGATGTTTTTTTTTTGCTGCTTCGATGCCCTGGTTCTTATGTTTTATGGTTTCTCGTAATTCATTTGTGTTTTTAGAAAGACCTGTTTCCTGGAAGAGATTCTAATCATGCTAGGGTACCTCAAAGAGGGGCAGTTCTGTTTATTGAAAGCAAGGCTTTTAAATCAATTTGAAACATCTAATATTACAAATCAAGGTTTTAATATCCTAAAACGACACATATTTAAATATTTTACAGACAGCAACCTCGATTGGAACTGGATTATGGGAATGATGTTACATTCAGCCTGACCATGTAGTTCAGTTTTGTGCTTATTTGACCAGACAATCTGCTGTCCCCTACATGGTGTGTTGCAAACTGTAAACAGGACTTTTTATGGCTTTCTTGCCACTATTCTCTAAAGTCTCTGAAGTCGTCTTACCAACGGATTCTCAGAGGCCCATGGTAACTCTGCAACTCCTCCAGAGCTACCACGTGCCTCTTAGTTGCTTATTTGATTATTTTACTCCTTGTCCGCCAATGTTCCAGTAATTTGATGCTAAATGAACTGCAGTCATATGATAGAAAATCAGTTTCTTTTTAAATAAATTATTTTTGGGATTAGAGAAAAGTACTGACTTGCTTTGACAGGTTTACAGCCTCAGTGAATACTCTGCAGCATAGTAACAGGAAAATAATGGAAATTTAACCAAATGTCTGATGCTACAATGAAAAGTTGTAAAAATATGTAACTGTTGATGAAACTGCTTCAGCTTTTTTGGGTAGAGAAATGTCTTTTTTTGACTGTGCCCAGCTCTTAGCTTGACTCCCTGATGATTATCTACTCTGTGCTTCTGCAAACTGAGACTGTTCCAATGACTGTCTATTGCAAATAAGAGACTGAAAAGTGAGGTGGGTATTTGAATTTAGCCCCCTGATGCAATACTTACAAGTTTTGTGGTTTGTTTCTACTTGCTGCACATCCAGAAACCAATTACCAATTTACCAATTTTTCTTTAAAAATAACTCGCATTCAGTCAGACTGCAATTAGAGTGACTGTGAACAGCAATTTTTGAGTCTTGCCATATATTCTACGTTGTATTTTGCTCTAGACTTTGACTGGGCCATTCTTACAAATAGCTTGCTCTGATTGTAAATCTGACTGTGTGTCTAGTGTCACTGTCCTAATGGAAGATGAACCTCTGCCCCTTGTCTCTAGTTTTGTGGCCTCTAACAGGTTTTCTTCTAGGACTGGACCTCCATCCATCTTTCCATCACCTATTACAAGCTTTTCTGTCTCTGTGAAGAAAAGCATGCCCACAGCATGATGCTACCACCACCATTTTTACTTTAAGGTTAGCTTGATCAGAGTAATGCAGACTGAAGCTCAAATGTGGTTCAGACAGGGAGGCAGAGCTGTTTTGGCAAATTTTCAGGATTACATTGCTATTAGTGTTCATCTTGGTAGATAGAATCAGACTTTTTAAAATGCAACAAGAGTAGTGCTCCTGCAGATTGTCTGTTAAGCTACAAATGGGTGATGCTGTTTCTGTGTATAGGCTGCATGGTGGTGCAGATGTTAACATTGTTCCCTTGCAGCAAGATGGCCCTGGGATTGAAAGCCACCCTAAGATCTTACTGCATGGAGTTTGCACATTCTCCTAAGTGCATGCACAGGTTCTCTCTGGGTTCTCCGGCTTTCTCACACAACCTAAAAAAATGTATGTTGGTGCATGACTGGGGCATTATAACAAATGACCCAGTTTCTGGTCTCTCTAAATTGCCATTAGGTGGGTGTGACGGACGGACGGAGAGACGGATGGATAGTTCTGTATTTATTTCTTGTTTGTAAAGTTTTCTCATTCCCGCCAACACAATAATATATACTTTATGTATAAAATGCAAAACAATGTAGAAACTGCTAAAAGTATTCTCCTCTTTCACAGTCAGATGCAAACAAAACAAACATACACCACATCCCCCCCATCTTCCCACACACTGTCTGTGTTTTTGACATATCTGAGGCAGAAAGTGGCTGCACGGTTTGTGTTTATGACTTACGAGATTTGTGTGTACGCATATAAGTAAAATGCAGCCGAGCATGCAGAGTATCCACGCACGAAGTGTGTGTATGTGGCGACTGAGTCGACTCATGTTATGGGATGTGTGTGGAGGGCCATCTGGTCACCCCTGCCATGCTGTGGTCCCTGTGAAGTGCTGTCAGCGTGGCCGTTGTGGTCGGCCATGGCGACTGGATGCTTGCTGCACAGCACTTCCAACCCTTGCAGTCGACCTCAGAAAAGGAAATTTGGGTCGTTGAAATGGAGGGGTTGCTCCCTAGCTATTTACAGAGCCCTCTACCGGTCCAGCACCACCCACGATATTCCATATGAGAACCAGTGTGCGTGTGGTGCCTGCGGTGTATGTGAGTATTGGGGGTTGAAGTTGGGGGAATGGGGAAGGAGTGAGGTAAGTCAGTGTGTGGCTGTGTATGAGAATTAGAAGTGACATTGTGAGGGATATCTGGTTTAAAATTGAGTCTGCAGGCATTTGTTGTATATTCTGGCATAAAAATGCATGAATATTTAAAGCTTTATTAATTCCATTAATGGGAACTACAGTCTTGTAAAGTTTGAAATAATTTGAAGCAATGAGCAACACATTTTACAATAACCCCCAATGATTCACTTGTTAAACTGAGATGCAGGTTAAGAACAACAAACACATGAATCACATGTGAGATATGGATTCCATCTTGGTGAATATAATTCAATTCAATTCAATTGAGTTTATTTATATAGCGCCAATTCACAACACATGTCGTCTCAAGGCACTTCACAAAAGTCAGGTACATACATTACAATTAGTCCTAATCATTGAACAGTGCAGTCAGATTCAGTTATTTATTCAAATTGGATAAAAAGTTTTTCTATCTAAGGAAACCCAACAGATTGCATCGAGTCAGAGATTTGTAGCAGTCACTCCTTCCGGATGAGCCTGTAGTGACAGTGGACAGTCACTGGCGTTGATTTTGCAGCAATCCCTCATACTGAGCATGCATGTAGTGACAGTGGAGAGGAAAAACTCCCTTTTAACAGGAAGAAACCTCCAGCAGAACCAGTCTCAGTGTGAGCGGCCATCTGCCATGACCGACTGGGGTTTAGAGAGAACAGAGCAGAGACACAAAGAGAACAAAGAAGCACTGATCCAGGAGTACTTTCTATGGGAAGAAAAGGTAAATGTTAATGGATGTAGCTCCTTTAGTCGTTTCACCTAGAAAGAAGGAACAGATAAACTCTGAGCCAGTTTTCAAGGTTAGAGTCTGAAAGAGAGCACATATAATTAGTTACAGTAAAAGCTCAGTCAGTAGCTATGTCTAGGAGAGAGAAAGGGTTAAACACTGAAAGACAGGGCCATGTGGATCATCGTTAGAGGGTGAGCATTAAGTTGTTGCAAGCAGAAGGTTGGAGGATTCCCCTCTCCAGAAAGGTGTCACAGGTAGACACAGAGTCAGGCCAGGTGTAGCTTCTAGGGAGAGAAAAGAGAGAGAATAAAGTTAGAAGCTGAAATAACAGCAAATAATGCAAAATTGTAGAGCAGTGTGAGAATGAAGCGAATAGGGTGAGAGTGGTCATCATGTCCTCCAGCAGCCTAAGCCTATAGCAGCATAACTACAGAGATAGCTCAGGATAACTTAAGCCACTCTAACTATAAGCTTTATCGAAGAGGAAAGTTTTAAGCCTAGCCTTAAAAGTAGACAGTTTGTCCATCTAGAGCCCACTGATGGCCATTGTTATACTAAAAACCACAACGATTGGGATACCTCTCTCTTTCAGATTGATTATAACTATTGGAAAAGAGAGGGGGTCATACAGGTAGCAGAAATGGAGGGTGTGTTTGCACCTCAACCATAACTGAGCCGGTTTAGGCTAATCCTGACTCCCCCTTACTCCATCCAACAAGGAGGAAAGAAGACGGAGGTAAAAATAAGGAAGATAGCTCAGGATAACCTAAGCCACTCTAACTATAAGCTTTATCAAAAAGGAAAGTTTTAAGCCTAGCCTTAAAAGTAGACAGGGTGTCCGCCTCACGGACTAAAACTGGGAGCTGGTTCCACAGGAGGGGAGCCTGATAACTAAAGGATCTGCCTCCCATTCTACTTCTAGAGACTCTAGGAACCACCAGTAAACCTGCAGTCTGAGAACAAAGTGCTCTGTTGGGAACATATGGAACAATCAGATATCTGATGTATGATGGAGCTAGATCATTAAGGGCTTTATATGTGAGGAGGAGAATTTTAAATTCTATTCTGGATTTAACAGGGAGCCAATGAAGGGAAGCTAAGTAGGGGAAATATGATCTCTCTTTTTAATTTTAATCAGAACTCTTGATGCAGCATTTTGAATATATAGGACATAACCCTGGAAAAACCTTTTGGTCCAGATACATTTCTGATAATTGCTGCTAATGGCGAAAATTCAATGAGGATCTGGAGAGGAGCAGAGCCTCAGATAGATGAGAAACCTTCCTGTTGGAAAATTTGGGTCAAGTGAGATCATAGGCACTCTCTTTTGATGCCCATTACTCGGAATAAGTGGTTTTCCCAAAATGGCTCTGTGGATTCATTCACATGTATTCATGTTTTTTTCAGTACATTTTATCATGCTTAATGTATACAGTCCTGGCCAAAGTCTTGACAAAAAAAATATTATTTTTTTAACAATTATCCTGCTTCAGTTTCTATTTGTTAGAATTTGCATTAAGTCTAGGTTGCTGAAAATGAATTATTTCGTATTTCACATGATCTCAGGGGAACATGTTGTTGGGACCCCAGCCATGGGGACAACATGAATGGCCAGTAAGAACTTTTCTGGAACTTTCAAAATAAATAGCATTAACCTACTTCCAGCACAGCCAGGAACAGGGAATAATAGCGGACTTCCTGTGATGTCACTGTCCAAATAAAAACCCCGCTTTTGCAACAAACTGACCTCTTCCACGCAGGTCCCCAGTGGAACTGGACGGAGGGACACAGCGCGCTAATGTCTCTTTGCTGGCAAACAGACATAAACTCTTCAAACGGGATCCAAGAGTGACATACGGTCACGCGATCGTATCGAAGTTAAGTAGGAATGAATTGCTGTTTGTGTATCCGGTATCCATTCATGAACGGGGGTAATTAAGGTACAAGCGTTGCTTGACTTTCTCTCTGAGTTCTACAGGGGAAAAACTGTTTTTCCAGAGAGTTCCCAGCAGGAGACCCTGTTCTCTAAAACACAGAGTGGAGCAGTTTTTCCCCGTTCCTGAAGGGAAGGCCCAAAGGACTGCCCCACCGGGGTTTCAGGTGTAACATGCAGTTTTGGCCGGCCGACAGAACGAGCCCCCCACCCCACAGCCTTAGGGGAGGTTAGCTGCAGTTTCCCCCTTTTGGTTCACTTTTGGGGCTTTTTTTTCAAATTCGTCGCCCCGGAAAATTTTTTTCCTCAGCACGGTTCACATAAGGGGGTGGGGTTTTTGGGCAGAGAGAAGTAGTTTAGAGTGAAATTTTTCTAAACTTTTTTTGGGTTTTATGACGTTTGGTTTTCGTCGTAGTGCTAGAAAATTATCTGCTCAGGCCACATGTGCTCAATTTTTGTATGTTCTGTGTTTTTGGGGTTTTTTTTTTTTTTTTTAAATTTTAAGGAAAAAAATTTATTTAAATGGGTGTTTTTAAACAAAAAGATGGGCCCAAAAACGCACCTTTCCACGCTTATGCTTTTTAACCCTTTTTTAATGGTAATTTTAAAGGGGTGTGTTTGATTCTGGTGCTAAGCTATCAGCTTCTTTTTTTAGTTTTAACTGCTAACACGTGCTTGCTACTAAAGATCATCTACCAAAAAAGGGTTTTTTATTTTTTCAATCTAGGAAAATTAATATTTTCCTAAATTTTATTTTACAAAAACTTGATAACTAATTAAAAAACCACTGGCCCCATTTCCAAAAAGTTTTTGGTTCTTATTTAAAAAATTATATTTCCCTTTAAAATTTTATTTTTAAAAAAAAAGGCAGCTAATTAAACACCGTTGAGAATTGAAAAAACCATCCAGAAGGGTTTTGGTTTTTTTCAGCCAAATCATTCTTTAAAAATATTATTTTATTAAAAAATAATTTTTTATCTGATCTTGCATTGTGAAGGGTTTGTCAAAAAGGTATGCCAATTTTTTGCCTAAGTTTTTTCCAAGACTAACTTATCTTCAATTCCCCAGATTCTTCAGATAATCCTTGGTTTAAAAACGTAAACTTGCATGGTAATGTTGCATCACTCTTTTTTCATGGGCTTTCAGCCATGTTAAATTAAACTTGTTTATATTGTCCATAGCCCATTATTTTCCCCTTATTTTTTTCATTGTGCTTGGAAAAGTGTTTTTGACTAGGAAAAATGAAAATTTTTTTTAATATTTAATGTAATACTTTAAATTTTTTTTATCAAATAAATTTCGGTTTTTAATATTTAATATAATATTTTTAAAATTTTTTTATCAAAATAAATTTCGGTTTTTTTAAGGGTTGTCCTGGAATACCGGGCCCAAAAAGGCGGGGTTTTAAAGAAACAAAATCCGAAAGGGGTTTTTTGAGGCCAAGCTCTGCATTAGGGGAACAGAAAAAACTCTGCACCCAACCATAAAAGGGAATTTCACAACAAATTTCTTAAAATACAAAAATTTATTAACAAAGATGGGCCCAAACTCAAAGTCAAACAATTTTAAAAAATCAAAAAATTCTTACTATGCAAAAAATTCCAACAAAAATCCCAACCCCAAAATTAAAAGAAGGGGGAAAAGATTTAATTTCCGGGCTATTTTAAAAATTTTAACAATTTTGTTTTAAAGAGGGTTTGAAACCTGCCCCAAAAAAAGTGATGCAACATTACCAAATGAAAATTTTTTATTTTTGAAAACCCAAAGGGATTATCTTGAAGAATCTAGGAAGTTAAGTTAGTTTTGGAACCAACTTAGGCAATTATCAGAAACACCTTTAGACAACCTTCACAATCAAGATCAGAAAAAAAATATTTTTTTAAATAAAAAAATTTTAAAGAATGATTTTCCCCTGAAAAAAAACCAAACCCTTTCTGGATGCCCAATTTCTCAGTGTTTAAATTTAGTGCCTTTTTTTATAAAAACATATTTAAAAAAAATTTATTAAGGAAATTTTTAAAAAATTAAGGGAAAAATTTTTTGGAAAAGGGGCCAAATTTTCGGGAAAAATTTGGGTTTAATGGGTTTTTTACTTATTTTATCAATTTTTAGTAAAAAAAATGTGGGAAAAATTTTTTTAAAATGTTTTTGAAAACTAAAACAAACCTTTTCCGGGGAGTTTGATTTTTAGTAGAAGCACGTTTTTCTTAGCTGTTAGCAGTTAAAGCAAAACAAAAGAAGCTTGAAAGCTTAGCCCCGGAATCAAAAAAAAAACACCCCTTTTAAAAAAACCGGGGAAATTTAAAAGAGTTAAAAGGGCAAACCGGATGGGTTTTTTATGATAAATTTTTTGGGTGTTTAAAATCACCATTCAATTTAAATTTTTGGTCTTATTTTTAAAAAACCCAAACCCCAAACCCAACAAAAACACAAAACTGGGGCACGTCTGAGCAGAAAACCTGTAGCCCCAAATTTTAGCGAGTTTCCCCACAAAAAAAACCAAAAAATTCAAAAAAATAAAAAACTTTTTAGATCTTTTAATTTCTAAATCACTTTCTCCTCCCCAAAACCCCCTATAACCCTTGAACCGTGCTGAGGAGTTTTTGCCCGGGGGCGACGAAAAGTTTAAAGAAGACATCTGTGAACAAAGGGTTAGTTTTTCAGCTAACCTCCGTAGCTGGGGGAAAAGGCGAAAGGCTTTGGGGAAACTGCTTCCCACTCACGTTGTTTTGGGGAAAACCTCGGGAAAAGGGGGTTTTAATCTCTGTAGACCTCAGTGAAAAAATTAAAGCAACGCTTGTACATAATTCCCCTTTTCATAAATGAATACGGAACACAAACAGAAATTCAGGCCCCGGAACTTAGGCAATGATCGGTGACTAGACACTCTTGGCCCCATTTTGAAGAGTTATGTCTGTTCCAGCAAGGACATTAGCGTGCTGTCCTCCGCCAGCCCCCAGGGGACATGTGGAAAGATCGATTCTTTGGAAAAGGGGGGACGTTTACGGCCAGTGGCATCATGGGAATTTCGTTTGTACCCCAAATTCCTAATTTGTGCGGAAGTAGTTTAAGCATTTTATTTGAAATTTCCAGAAAACCCCGTACCGCAGTTGTAATCCATGGGGTGGGCCCAACAGTAGTTTAGTTGGTTTGTTTTTGCATAGTAAAAAGTTTGTTTTTGAAATATTTTGACTTTAGTTGACTTTTTTTTGTTATTTAAACTTGTATTTAAAAATTGTTAATTCATTTCCCCGGTGTACAGAGTTTTGCTGTTCAATAATGTCAGAGCTTGGCTCATCCCTTTCAATTTTGTCCTAATACCACCGCCTTATTGGGCTGGTATTCACATGACAACCCTTAACAGACAAATATTATTTAATAAAATGTTAAAGTATTCATATTAAATAATATATTCCTATTCATAATCACAACAGTGTTAACAAGGACAGTGCAGCCAGTATCTTACAGATTGAATGAAAAGCAGTGGTGTGCTGAGGAAACTTCAGAAAGTGTTCTAAGTATTGTCCTGATATGTGTCTCGAGGCCTTAAGCATCTTCAAACTCAAGTAACACCTGGTGGCTCCAGGAAATATAGCAACCCTACGACAGGAGATCACACCAAAACCTTTGAAGCATTTTGTGGCGTCGATATGTTACATGACTTTGAAGGCATCAAACATAAACTTTCACGTGACTTTACCTAAACAAACTCTGGCGCCCCATTCTGTAACACCTTAATTTACTTTATCAAAACAAGCTCCAGATTCTTGGTCTTGTTTGGACCATCACTAATTAGAAGAGCAGAATGACTTCTTTCGTGCTTGAAATCCTTTTGCTTTGTCAACCATGGTAACCTCAAAGGAAACACATGATACCATCATAGCTTTGCATCAAAATGGTTTGACGGGCAAAGATATTGCTGCTAGGAAGACTGCACCCAATTTAAACATATTTCAAATCATTAAGAAAATCAATGAGGGAGAGACAGTGAGTTGCTGTGAAGAATGTTGTAGGGCACCCTAAGAAAGTCAAGCAAGGGCAAGCACATTCTACAGAAGAGGATTCAACCAAGGGATTGGGTTTCCACCAGTCAAGAGCTTGCTTAAAAATGGCATCAGTCAGGTCTGAGTGTTTCTGCATGCACAGTGAGGCAGAGAAGTTTAGACAAAGAAGCCATTTTACCGCAAGAAAAAGCTTAAGGACAGACAGACATTCAGCAGGAACGACTGAGGTTATTTTCTCCAGCAAAGCCTCTTTCAGACTCTTCGGGTCATGTAGGAAAAAGACTGTCTTAAAAAAAAAAAGGTTCACTACCTTGAGTCCTGTGTTATGCTCACAGTGAGGCATCCTATGAACATGTGTGAAGTTGCCTCTCATTCAAGGGAGTCGGATCAAGCATCCATCAAAAGCAACTTTGCCCAGTGATCTTTAACCAGCTTGGTGAGGAACATTGCTTTTTCTTCTTGGGTGAAGCCCCATGTCACAAGGCCAAAGTGGACACTAACTTACTCAGGGATCAAAACGCTGGCATTTTACATCCATTGTAACCCCTTAAGATATTAATCCTATTGATAAACTGTTGGCAGTTTGCATAAACCTCATGTTTTTTCCCAATAAAGACCTTTGGAACTATTATGTCCTTAAATGTGTTGCAAAATAATTTTGCAACACTAAAGTAGCAGAGTTTGTGAAAAAGCATATTTGTTTGTTGGTATTAAAACTTTTGGCCATGACTAGCTTTTAGAGGGAGGGGTATGTTTCATGCACAGAAGCTCAAATAATTACCTTTCCTGCTTGCTTTTTGATGTATCTTAAGAGAGGTAAGCAAGTAAACAATCTCTTAACACCCACAGGATGAAGAGAGTCCACCGCCACCCAAGGGTGGACCTCCAGCATCACTCAAAGTCGTCTTATGTTGTGAATATTGGGTTAAGGTTATTTTAGGCCGACCTGCTGGAGAAGCAAATTACAGTGCAAGAGAGGGGGTGAAAAACTGTGTGGGCTGTCTAGCATGCAATTTTCCTGTTTCTCTTTCAAAGGATGAGGTATTCCTCAAGGAAGCCCTGTTAAATTTACAAGCCGTGACCCCACCTCAGCGGGAAGGAGACTCTTCTGACAGGAGAGAGGATACTTGGATTGAAGTTTTTCTCTTTATGTCCAGTGCCTAGTTAAGCTAGCTCATCGAGATGTTTCTCTGAATTTGACTGACTGCATGCAATAAAAACTATGCTTTTTTGGTCTTGTGTTTCTGTCATGCTTTAATGTTAATCCTCATGCATACCAGACTTTGTTGGTATAAGATTCCCCCTGCCTGATCTAAGGAAACCTCACCTTGAATGAAGGTCCTTCCTGCCTGAACAGGAGAGAAAAGTCGTTAGAAGAATGAAGATGATCACTGCCTGCTCTTCAAGTGCGTCCTCGACGTCTCGACTGTAATTATGCCAGTCTGGGAGAATTACAGGTACCCTGGCATTACTTTCAGTTTACAGTGAGACTCAAACACAATTACTTTAAAAACTACTATACTCCTGTTATCTCAAGGTTTGCAAAAGCCTTCTACTCTGTCAGTTTGATCAAGATCACCAGCTGTAATTAAATTGCAACCAAGGAATTTGCAGCACTGAATGGCAAAAGTTTAAGTTTTGACATATGAAGCTGTTATTGCCCACAAACGCCTCATGGGTAGCTGAGGATCCGTATCTACAAGTTGCAGTGCGAGGCCTTATATTCTTCCTGTGAGTTTCCGAGGGGCCCCTGCTGTACTAGCATGGGGAGGGGGGAGGGATGTGCTCTACAGTGCGGCTTGCTGGTTAATTATGGGTCGCAAGCTGCTGCTTGGCTGGCCTGGGCGGGTGTTGGAGCCAGTGGGTCTGGCACAGGGAGGTCTGGCCACAGACCCCGGCGGTGACGGCATGAAGTCTGGGACGAGTCAGAACACCAGCCCGGGGTTTGGAGCATTCTTTGCATTCCCTCCTCCCATATCTCCCCTGGCTGTATGTGTGAGGAAGGAAAATGAGGAAAGGAAATGTGTGAAAGATGAAATGTGTGTTTATCTTTATAGGAGTATGTAAGCAGAATGTGTTCATGTCCCATATGTTGGCTTCATGGATCAACCATCCAGGCTCAACACCAGGCCTTGCAGATAAGCCTTTAGCCCACCAGCCACCACAACACCACCTTTTTCTCATGTACTTCCTTCCTTTCTTCCTTCCTTCCTTCCTTCCTTCCTTCCTTCCTTCCTTCCTTCCTGTCATCCTGGTGGGAATTTAAAAGTCTGCTCATTCTTGATACACTGATCAATCAAGCTCTTATGTATATACTGCATTAGGGTGTAAGGGCTCTAGGGTACCCCCTGCTGGCTTGGATGCCCTAAGCAGCAGCCCAGTTTGCTTCTGCGTTGGGCTGGCTCTGTTCCCACTCATCTATTTCATGATAAAAATTCAAGAGAAATGGTAAAGCAAACATAGGTATACAAAAAATCTTAGTCTTCTTTTGACAATTATCTATTTTAATACGTTGTTTATTACAGAGCAAACTCAAAGCAGTTTACCAGGTTCTCCATTAGTCATTCAGTAGTTGTGGCTCATGACAGGTAAACTGCAGACTTAAATCCTCCGTAATCGTTTATCATTTATGATCAGATAATCATTATTTCTAAATTGAGAAAGCACTTCTTTATTTGAAAAGGCCAAATGAAACAGTATTTTGGAGTGGGTGGAGAAGTTTTATTTTTCTGGGCCTTCAATTAAAGCCCTCTCTGCTTAGGAAACAATATTAAACTGAAAAGGACTCAATTGGTACTAGTTGTTCAAATCTGGCACATAAAATTAGTTGTATAAACATTGTGTTTACCAAAAAAAAGCCAAATTCTGGTTTTAATTGTTCTTTCTTTCTTCTAAAATGTCTGATAATATAGAATTATTTATAAAATAGTGGAGAGAATAGAGACTTCCATCAGAGAGGCTGAAAAGAGACTTGACCTCAGAAATGACTCAGTGTTTTGTTGTTGTTGTTTTTTTGGTTGTGAAATGTGGCAATTCTTTAGTTTTCCATTCATAACCTTTCTCAGCCGCTTCAAGACACGATTTTCTTTATGATTTCTCTGAACTAATATAATGTTACCTTTACATTTGGAGGGAGTTTTTGGTGTCTTTTATGAACCACATCAGATGTTTTCATGACTCAGTTGTTTTTATGTGTCACACGTACAGGCAAAGATCGCCACCGTCGCAGGTTCTTTGTTTTTCTGGAGTCTTTGTGAATTTATTAATACGTTGTTCTTCAGGTGCAATTCTGTGAAAATTTTACTGGTTTCCAGTTTTGCTTTTTTGACATTTAAAACAAAGATAGCCTTAGTATATAAAAACATTTTTCAAATGAAGATTTCATTTATAAAGGGAAAAAAGCTATCCACACCATCCTGGTCTTGTGTTTTAAAGTAATTGCCCCCTAAAGACTTTGACTAGGCCACTCTAAGCCTTAAATGTTTTAGCCATTCATAGGTGGACCTGCAGGTGTGCTTCAGATCATTGACCTGCTGCGTAACCCAAGTGTGCTTGAGCTGATTGGTTAAAAGCTGATTGGTGGACATTGTCCTTCATGATCTTTGGTTAGAGAGCAGAATTTAATATTCCATCAAATGTAGCAAGTCATCAGGGCCCTGAAGAAGCATTGCAGCCCAGATTATCATACTACCACTACCATGCTTGACTATAGGTATTATATAAACCTTTTTAAATGTACAACTTGAGATGTTGTGCTGGGTTTATTTGTGACCTACTAAATGAGTCGCTGATACTTGCAGTAAATATTTGACTCCTGGGTAGGATTAGCACTGTTTGATGTTTTCTCCACTTCTAGATAACGCTTAAAATACAAGCACCCACTCAACTCAGCTTCAAAAGAACTTCACTTTGGCTTAAATACATTGGAAAAACAAAACAAAAATCCTACAGAAACCTTACACAAAATCAAACTAACATAGTTAAGCAACAGATCCAAACAAAAAAAATTGTTGCAACCAAATCTGATGAGTTGACCGGTTCTGTTTTTAAATCAGTTGGGCAAATCATCTGTCTGGGCCTGGGTCTGGGTCTGAATCTGGTTCTGAATCTGGTTCTGCATGTTTGCATATAAGTCTTAGATTTTAACATTGCCTCAAGACAGAGCTTGTGTGGAAGGAGTCATCAGAAGTGCTGATAAACCAATCATAATTACTTCTACAGTTTTAAACATGTAATCATTGTATTAAATAAAACGACAAGCTCAGATTTAATTATAATTTAAAGCTAACTAATCATGGATTCAAAAGCTTTTTGAACTTCTAAGGGCGCATTCACACTGCTGGTCCGGTCCAGGGATTGGTTCAGGGATCGGTAAAGGTGAGAAAATTCACACTTTCAGTTTGCCCGGTTTGCTTTAACACAGAGTTTTTTTAGCCGGGTCTAAACAAAGTCATGCAGTTGCAAGGGATTGTATGGGGAGCAGTATTGTGCTGATCAAGAATAAAAAAGCGCGAAGAAGAAAGTCAGTCTCATCTGGGTTTCTGTTGCTACATTAGTGTTCTAACGTAGTTGTGTGCCTGCACCTCTTCACTACTCCACATAGCCCCACGAGACATTTTCACATTCCTTCATCTTCGGATTTGCAGTCTTCCTTTGTTTTGCCTCTACTTCATCTTCTTCTACTCAAGTGAGCTGCACTTACATCCTTTCTTCCTGCTTTTGGTACCTGCTTTTGACCCGGTATGCATTCACACTGCAAGCAAATGGCATGGTACAAATCATTGCAAAATAACAGCCATCCATCCATTTTGTATACCCGCTTCTTCCATACTGAGTTGCGGGGCAGTTGGTGCCTGACTCCAGCAGTCTACGGGCGAGAGGCGAGGTACAACCTGGACAGGTCACCTGTGCAAAATAACATCTTTGTATTCATTTATTCTTCATACTTAAGATTTAGATGTTGTGTACCTGACATCTAGATGTTTACTATACAACATCTAGCATTCTCAGCAGCTAGAGGTTGAGTATATAACATCTAAACTCACTGGTATAATAAACGTTGAATATACCATATCTAGATGTTACGCAGAGCAGAAGATGAGTACACTAGAAGTTTAGTATGTTCTCCAGATTATATTGTAACTCCATATTGGTGTGTGAGAGAAAAACAACACAACTACATGGGGCAGGCAAAGAAACTGAAAATGAACTCACAACTTTTTAATTCCATGACAACCACTGTCCCCGTTGAGCTACTGTCGCCTGGATCCTCTAACACTGAGGGTGTTTGTATTTAGCTGTTGACAAAGAGTCATTTTTGCAGTATTTTTCTTTTTAAATAGTTTAAAAGAGACATGTGCTGCTGTGGATATAGGCAGGTGAGTGGGTTACAACATCAATGAGGAAGTCCTCTCCCTGGAAGAACAGATCAAAGCTGCGTACTCCTCTTGTCGTGAGTATAACTGACTCATGTTTTGCAGATCTCTATGTCTGTTGTTGCCTCTACCTAAAAACCTTCATGCCTTTTTGACTATGTCACATCAGTATGTTGCAACAAAGGTGCCAAGCCAGTAGTGCTACAGTATGTGTCAACATATTTGCTTGTAGTAACTTTTTGTCACTCTGCTGAGGAAAATTTCTCAACTCCGAGATAGGGCGGCAGTCTTATTCTTAGATCTCTTGATGGTGAGCTGCACTCAAACAGGAAAAGGAACCTCCTTAAATGAGTCTTTGTGTGTCATACTTGTTCTGTGGAGCTATGCCAATAGGTAGATAGTTACTTGGCTCCAAAATAATTCCAAAGTGAGGGTGAGGGCCACCTAAAAAGCCCTCTTTCTCCCCCCCACACAATCTTTATTTTGACAAGGCTAGGAGAATAGAGTATTTATATATGGGGCTGTGTGCTGTGGTTTCCCCACAATTACAGAGTGGCAGTGCTTAGACTGGGAGGCGTGCTGGAGGTTTATGGAGGGGGGACGTGAGGGAGCGGGGACATGAAGGGACCAGCCCTCCAGAGCCTCGTGCAACCTGATGTATAGACTCAAGTACCATGGTTTTATGCTGAAATATGACTCATACCTAGACTCTAGTGCAGAGGAATACTCTGGTTTGCTAACAAATGTCATAGAAAGTACACTGGTTAACACGTTCATGTCTTAAAAAGACATTTACAGTGCAACAAAGCTCAAATTCAGTGTTTAGAAGTTGGTCAGTAATGTTTTGAGTGGTTCTAGCGTGGGCTTGAGTTTCTCTTTGTAGTCCTGCCGTATTATGGTTGCGATATAAACAAGGATTTTCTACCAAACGTCTTGCACAACCGCAGCGAGCCACGTCGAGGAGAGCAGTGGGAGTTTGTGTTTGTTTCATGGACGCTGTGTTGAATCTGGCGTTGGCCTCTGCAGGAATGAACCGAAAGGCGGTGGGGTGTGGGGTGGGAGGTAGAGCGGAGGGCTTGTGGTTCTGCAAGGGGAGGCTTGGAAGTCAGTCAGGGTGGAGGTGGAACCACCTCCCCCCCACAGCTCCACCGAACTCCCCGAACACACGAACAGCTGAGTGGAGGAGTTTCACAGAGGTGCACAACGACATCATCTCCTCATCTTTTTCTGCCTGGCTTCTCTGTAAAGACGTCCAGATATGGGTGCCAGGCCAGCGAGAAAATACCTCTGGCTGCTTTATGAGGACTGTGTGTAATGCAGGAACTACACAAGCCAGAAGAAAAAAAAAACAGTGCCACAAGAGAGTAAATTTAATTAAACACATCTTTCTCAGGCTGCAGCAAGCACAATAGGTAGTTCTTTTGATGCGGATTTAAGACTTATATTGGCATTTTTTTTCTCCCACCACTGAACTTTATATTGCTTCAGACTTGCTCTTGCCTGTCTATATGTCATGCCTTGCTTTGAAATGTAATACATCTGCAGACTGTGAGTGAGCCTGTTGTGTCTCTGAGAATGAAAATGACAGATACCTGCGAGGCGAAAACAAACAGCTCTGGAGCCTCTGCTGATAGATTCACATACAGTCTGCACCACGTTCTGACATTTATTCCTCTGTGCTTATAATTTCTAACTGATCACCCGATTCTCTTTGTTCCTGTTTCCCTGCTCGGTCTTGTTCCCACCTACACTTGGGTTTAGTCACTATGGTGGCAAAACAAATACGTGTATTAGCAGTAGCATTTCAGTCATAAAAACCTATGTTTTCTGCAGATATTAAAAGATTTCACGGTCAACAAATGGAGACAATGGAGCATTAAGGTACACAGAAGGCTCCACGGCATTGCTCGTGTTTGTGGTCGGCAGACTTTGGGAGCATTTTGATGTAGACACTGTGGTTTCAAGCATAACTGAGAATAAATGGGAGAAATCAGTGATGTCACATGTGAACTGTTAGGATGCTGCCAGCTTAACCAGTAATAGGCTTTCAGTAATATGAGCTGACTGTAACCATAACCTCATGCAATGTATTATGCTATGACAGAAATGTGATTGTTCCAGGAGTTTATGTTTAGTTGTTGTAGAAGACAAGTTCAAGTTCAGCTCACCTCCATCATCGAATAACTCACATTTGTTTTTATGTGTAAAAGGTAAATGCTGTTGAATAACATGATCTGTGAATTAGCATATTAACAGCATAAAACATTATTTTAATCTGATCTTAATTTATCTACATCCATTTGCTTCTCTTTTATTTTTCATGCATGCATATGTACCGATCAGGCAAAACATTACGACTACTGACAGGCAAAGTAAATAACACTGATTATCTTTTCACCATCCAACAGAGTGTGAGCTATATTAGGCAGCAAGACAGGATTTTGCCCAGAAAGCTGTTATGTTAGAAGCAAGAAAAAATAGCAAATGTCAGTTTTTATCCAACTTTGATCAGGTCTAGAGGACTTGGCCAGAGCATCTGCAAATATGCAGCTCTTGTGGGGTGTTCCTGGTCTACAGTTGTCAGTTAAAGCTATACGTAGATCTCATTTAGACATGAGTCAATGATGCATCTATTCACAGCTAGGATTTAGATTTACATATTTCCTCTGGTGTAAAAGATGCCTGTAAACATTGCAAAATGCATAAGCAGAAACTCAAAGACAGCTTCATTTGACTTATAATCTAATTTGATCATTTTTGTAGTTGTGATGTTTTGGTAATAATATCAATGTCCTGAAAATACGCTGTACTTTTTATTTGTAATAATAATAGCTAATATGACAACATATTGGATGACAAGGGGCTGCACGGTGGCAGCTAAGACGTACACGATGTGCACTGCCAGCAAGACGCATAAAGATATCATAAAGATATCAACTAAAAATGCTCAGTGAACTGTGGTGAACTGGCAAAAGGGTCACTGATACACAGTGGGAGTGAAGGATGGACTTGTCCAACAGACGAGCTACTGTAGATTACTAAAGACATGTTGGCTCTGAGACAAAGATATCAGAACACAGAATGCATTACAATTTGTTGTATATTTGGCTGCATAAGTGCAGACCAGTCAGGGTACTCTGCTAGCCCTGTCCACTGGTGAAAGAACCAACAATGGGCACCTAAGCATCAGAACTGGACTACAGAGCAATGGAAGAAAGTAGTAATCCTTTCATGCTTTGCTGCTTCTGATGAAGCATAACAGAGTTGTGGCAATTCATGACCTAGAATTGTTGTCCAGGATATAATCTAGATCGCCATAAGTATTTGGTCACTTGCTTTTACATACAAATAACCTGTAATAACATCCCATTCCTAACAAAAAGGGTCTAATATGGTGCTGCCTTGGTAACTGTGACAGCTTCAACTTGTCCTGGAAGTATGTTTGCGGGAATATTTGAACATTCCTCATGGAGAGCATATGTCAGTTCCAATACTAAAGTTGGACGAGAACATTAATAACAATTGCTAATGACGATGCCACCCACGTTGAGATGATACTCAATTGTAATGGGAAATGAACCATACTGTGTAGAGTCGACCCGTTCCGAGTCGAGTAGAGTACCTACTAATGGAACTTATTTCATCTCTAAGGTGTTCAACTGGGTTGAATGCAAGACGATGTGCAAGACTTAGTTCTTCAGGGCCAAACTCTCTCATTCCTCTCTTTGTGGTGATTGATTTGTTCACTGGTGTCATGTTGTAACAAATGGTAGCATATCTAAACCGCTCCCACAAAATTGGGAGCACGAAACTTTCCAAAATTTCTTGGTATGCTGAAGCATCCAGAGTGCCTTTTACTACACCTAAGGGGCTGAGCCCAACTCCTGAAAATAGTCCCACACCGTAATCATCTGTGCACCGAACTTTGCACTTGAAACAATGTTAGGCAAGGGCTCCAAATTTTGCTGCAATCCAATATTGTTTGGTAGTGGAGAGTTTCATCCAGAGTGAAGTGGAGCTCAAGCGGCTGTCCATTTGTTCTTATCTTGGACATACACATTTTACCTGGGTCTAATTATGAAAAACTGAAAAGTATAGAGAGCGTCATCTATTAACATCCTCATATGGAATATGGGTGTTTTTATACATCCTTGTTGCATTCATACTTTGATACAAGGTCTAAAATTTAGAGTGTGCTAAAGACCAACTGTAAGCCACAGATTTTCGTACAGCACTGAAGAACCTGGCAGATATGAAATATTGTGACAGCTATTAGCAAAATTCTGATTCTGTTTAAACTCAAGTCTCAGCTGATAGAAACCTCAACTTATGTAAATAACAATGCTGTGTTACACTCTATATTGCTTTATTTAATGTATGATCTGTGAATATATAGAACCTGGGCAGAAGAAGACTCTTCATGGTATACCAAGGTTTTAAAATGGTTTCAAAACCATTACATATTTTAAAACTTATAAAATTTTTGCTATAATCATGTTTTTTACTTAATTACAAGTTTCTATGATTACTTTTCCTTAGAATGGAATTACACTCACAAGTAAGATTCTGTGTTTTAGAATTTCATTGTATGTTATTCCTAAAAATCTTAATCTATATTGTAACTCATAATTATGTTGAGAAATAAATGTTCAACCTGCTAACCTCCTGTTTTGTGACCTTTCCAGAGTCATACCAGCCCTGGGTTTTCGAGCAGAAACATATTTAGGGCAGTGTTACTTTTCTGTGCTTCTTCCTCTTCTCTCTGCACTTTGAGGCAGATCAAATAGGCACTGCTCCCATCATCTGTCAGAGGAATGTACCAGCACTCCCATCCATCAGCAGCTTGACTTGATCAGGCCTAGCCATGGCTCACTGCAGGGCACAGAGAACCCCTGAGGGGAGCACCACCCTCCTTACCTGGCTGATAGAGCACAGTGTTTGTGTGTATGAATCTGTGTTTTTTTTTCTTTCTGGCGTGCAGGTAGAGCCCAACTCATTGGGCTTGCAGTCATTCGTTTTTACGAGGTATCGACGCAGGCAGCGGTTTCGTCACGTGACCCAACATGTCCTGCCCTGCCCTGTATCCTATGTGATGTCTGCGGTTTAGACAGGGCGTTCCAATGTGCTCACCACCAACCAAGGAGAAAGAGGGGGATTTGACATGTGTCAACAGGCATACCTGTAACCTGGGAGATGCGCCCCGCAGGCACCTAGTGATTTTCTCATGACTGTGATGGCCAGACGCAGACGACAAGACTTTCAAAAGTAGACTCCTCAGCAGGACTGAGGTGGCTTAGTGTGGCGTCAGATGCACACACCACTACATTCCACCAGGATGCTCTCCATGCAAAGGGAGGGGCGTTATAGACTGTTTTGTGTGCATGTGAGACTGTGTGTGTTTATTGGCCTGTTTGTGTGAGCCCATCCCAATTATTGTTTGTGTTTGTTTCGTTAACGCCATTATGACATTGGCCCTGAATGGCCGCAGAGTATAGGTCCAAGCCTGAGAAACTGAGGAACCGGAGTAGACGTCAAGGGACTAACAGAGAGTCTATGGGGCTTAGCCTGGCCCGACACAAACACTTACCCACAGTGTCTGCTGTCTCTATCACTGTGTACTGGAAAACAAAAGCTTTGGTTGAGACACTGGATCTGAGAAGTACCTCTGATATGACTGCCAGGCCCTGAGCTTTTTGTTACATATCTCATGTTTGTTTTGGGTTCTGCTCACAATATTCCTCTTGTATTTTTTTCCTCTCCCATGCCATTTTCTCTGAAATCTTTCCCCATCCCAAGCAGCAATGAGAGGTAAAGGCGTGTGAGGAGTATTAATCTGTACTTGTCAGTCTGGAGACAAAAGAAAAGCCCAATGTGTGAGAATCTGTGGGGTCCTTCTTGTATGTCAAACAAAAGCGAAAGATTGCAATCATCTGTCATGAGGCACGAGATGAAATGGTTCTTCAGAAGAGCTGAACTGTTGCGAAGTTCTCACAACACCGCACCAAAAGACCGCTTTCTGTTTGAAGTCATTTGGAGCAACACTGCATTCTTTGTCAATCACAAATTTAAGCTTTAGAGAGCTGTAAAAAAGTATTTGCCCCCTTACAGATTTTTCAGTTTTTGCCTTTTTTGTCTTTTTCACGTAAATGTAAATGTTTCAGATGACGAAATAATGTTTAAAAACAGTTTTCAATGATGATTTCCTTTTATTACAGGAAAAAAAACTTTCAAAAAAGTTCTTGCTCAGTTGTAAAATCATGAATTAACTGTGATTTACTACATTGTTTGCCAGACCTGTGGAATATTTAAATCACCTAAATAGAGCCTGTCTTACAGCACGAAGTAGGATAAACTATCTTAAAAAGCAACACATTATCTCTTGTCCTAAAAAAAATTTAATACATGTCTAAGGTTTTCACCTGTGTAATATTGACATTGGAAAATATGGGATAGCAGTGTTTGTATTTTATTATTGATGTAAATCATTTAGCAAGCTGATATGGTCAAATGGAAAAATCTGTTTTTACTTCTACGGACTCCATTTCAAACTATTTTTTCTTTTAACTTATGTTAGGTTTTCATTATTGAAATATGTCTCATTATGGAAATATGCCTTTTTTTCTGTCAGTGACCATGGAGATAAACTGTAAACAAATGCATCTCCTTATTTGCTTCATCATGTATACCATGGGGCATTTAATTCAGTGTTTCATTCGTTTTGGTTTCTTTATAATATGTAAGGCACTTTGGTCCATTATAATGTTTTAATGTGCTTTATAAATAAAGCTGGACTGGACTTATGACTGTTTTGTCTCCTTTGTCATTGTTTATTCCACACTAATGTAAACTGGTCCTTCTACATGGTTGTTGCCTCAGTCACTGGTATGTCGTCTTATAACAAAGACATTCTGCCAAAACCTTTTAATATAAAAACAGTCAAATAAAAATCTTCAATCAATGGACATTTTAAAAACTGTGATTCAAGTGTAAAAACCTAAATGGGCGTGAAAACATTTGGATATTCAACATCTGATGCCAGGAAAAATCTTCAATCTGACGTGCATTTGCAAAACGTATTATCCCCTGAATTAGTAAAGCCCTTTTGAAGACTCTGAGTCTTTGCTAATGTGTGAAGGTGTTTCTAGATATCTTTGAATGCAGATGAGGGTAGAGTTGCCAAAAAATATATATATTTTCACCCAAGAAGAAAAAAAACATTGTCATCCAAAAATTTATTGTCACTTTCAAGTAAGACTGAAAAAGTTTGAAAAAGCTACTCAATAACTGAGTATAACTGTTCATAAGATTATTTAAAATTCAAGAAGTTAATAAAATAAATGTAACTGAGTAAATGTAACTAGTTACTAGCCACCTCTGTTTGTATGTATGTTACTATTATGTTACCTGAACTTTGTGACTGAACTTTGGGCCAAGCCCCCTCTAGACAAGAGATCTGTGGTGTCTATTGAAAAAAATCTGGTCTAATAAAGGAAATGCATGAAAACTGATCTCTGTTAGTAGTTTACATTAGTGTTCATTTGTTATGTATTGGCTTAGGAAAGAGTCAGATCCTGATATGATAATTACGTAAAGTCAGTTGTCTTCCTGCTAGAGTTGTGTAATAACAATAATAGCAGGGTTATTCCTTTACTAGAGATAATGCAGCATGGGGAATCTCTAATTGCCCTAATTATCAAGGGAAACCTGTATTCTAGTGGGAGGGTAAAGTCAACAAGGTCCTGATTCGTGTTATGTCATTACACAGACCATTAGCTGCTTATTATTAACACCAAAAAGGACTATTAATAGCTACAGTTTACTTTTTTGTGTTTTATGTTTTAAAAACGTTAAATAATGTTGCAGCCAGAAAATAAACCAGTTTTCATGGTGTTTTAATTATTGTTAAAACACACAGACATCAATGGAAAAAACTAAGAATACAGTATATGTAAGTCCCATTTATGGCCTGGTTGAGGGCTGCGGGGTTGCACTGGGCCCTGATGGGTGTCCCTTCCTCTAAACCTTTCAGGGACTGGCCCCCCCAAATTCAATCCACCCCTCCTACCTTGGTCCCTCCAGGTTCCAACTGTTGCAGTGAGCAGGTACCTGCCAGATGTGTTGGGGGCTCTGGGGGGTCATCCCTGCATGGTGCCGGGCGTATTCCGCCAGTGGCTGGTGCAGGCCCTGGGCCATCAGAGGGACCGGTTCCCAGGCTTGGCCAGTATGACAGGGTCTGTACCCTACATCTCTTCTGTGCCTCTTTGGCCTGGGGGCTCTTGCCCCCATGCCTTGCAGACGACCTACTTCTGTGCTGACCGTATGGCTGCCCTGGGGTGATGCTTTATGTCTGGCTGCCTGGGACTGCTGGGCCTTGCAGAGCTGGGTCTACCTGCCCTCTTAGGTGCTGTGGATTGCAGGCTTTCTACCATTCTCGCCACACTTACAAATGTACACTTCCAGGTGAGTAACTTACATTCACACACACAAACACACACACACACACACACACACACACACACCCACTCAACACAAACACACCTATTTCTACATGTATGCTTTCCCACCCACCCACACACACATACACACACTCACGCACCAATACTCCAATGCTTGAAGGTCATACAAACACAGTATACTATAACTTCAATGTGACATGTCTACTCTGATAGTGGATTGAATCTGGGTTTAGTAAAGCTAATCATGCAATAAGGATCCTGTCCTGAGATATCTTTTTTGCAGAAGAAAACTGCCCTCTACAGTCACCAGACCTCAATCCAGAAGAGCACCTTTGGGACGCTGTAGAATAGGAGATTTATGGATGAAAAATCTGCACTAACCATGCTATGTTATGTTGTCACAACCCAAACTTTAAGTCAGCATTTATGTAAAGTACATTTTTGACATTTCTTTCTGTTTCCATAAAATTTCCATGTAAGCAAAACTGCGTAAATCCTTTAGGGCATGCAGAATGATGTCAGTTAGGAAAGAAATGTTTGGAGGATTTTCTTTTTTTAACCTCCTTTTTCTATACATCTTTAAGCAAGAAGAGAATAGAAACATATTGTCAGTTTAACTATTCTAGAGACATCTGTCTCTGTACCTTCAGCATCGCTGGCTGATTTGTCATCCTGATAGTTACTCACATCCTCAATAGTCTCACTTTCTCCTGGCAATTATTTTGGCAACTCATTATCTTTACCTTTGCCTAATTCTAATTAATCATCACTATGCTCAACTAGTGTGATTTTTACCACTATCTCTATTAGAGGATCAATATTTTAAAATTTCATGGTGCTATGCTGATTCCATAATGTTCCACTGTTGCTTCAACAGTGAACTGTTTTTTATGGTTAACTATGGGCAATTTTCCAACAAGGGTATGTTGTTCGCTGGGGGGAATAGTTGCATTTGAACAAATTTCGATTTTACAATTTGTAAATAAATTCCTCTAAAATCAACAGTTTTTTTCTAGGGAATTATTCTTTAGACTCTTTCTGTGGAGCAAAATAGCGAAGCTGAAACTGCTGTATAAGGTTTGAATGGTTTACCGAAGGTCAAGTGAAAAATCAAAGCACCGTTATTGGTTTCTTAAGCTCTTTCCTCGTCTTTCAGGTGTTGCATCAATGGATGCATTGTCTAGATTTGACAGGCCCAAAATGAGTTTGTTGCCAGAGGACAACTTGGAACCATAGAGGGTTAAAGCATTTAAGAAATATATTTTTCATCCTTGCAGATAAAAGAGCCAGCTTAATACTGAAGATCCAGACAGTGAAATGAGAGGCATTGTATTCTTTTTTTTTTTGGCTCTAATGATTTTCTATGTTCTCTCTTCAAAAAGGGCATTGTCACTACTGACAGAGAACAGGGTGGCATTCTGGCTAACAACCAGTAAACAAACACAATGTATTCACCTCAAATGAACCTAACTCTTAGGTTCGCTCTGTGCTCAGGGCATGTTTCCAGTTAGCTCTTCCTTTGTTGTGCTGCCAGCTTGTTACTCTAGATGGACTCTGTGCAAGAGAATATTAGATTTTTTTCCTGCTATTATGGCATCTGCTCCGTTTTCATGCACTTACACTGGAATACATGGATATACAGACACGAAGCAGTGGAAGTGGCAAAGGTAATGTCAAAGCTGAGCCTGGGCCATCTAGTGTCAATAAGTTTGGATTAGTCACACTCTGAGGTGTGTGCCATGTGCATTATTTATCACTAGGCTCACTTGTCACTCCTAACCACCCTGATGCTACATATGCTATCATTGACAGCTAGGATTTATACCTCTGGTTTGAAACAGCAGGACAGAAAAGAATACGTTGATTAAAGAAATGAAGAGAAAATGAACTTAGACCACACTGACACTTTAATAGCATTATTTACCAAAGTGCATGAAGATATATCAGACTAGTGGATGGTTACACTAGGAGCTGAGGTGCATGTAAAAGCTGATAATAGCCAGATAGAGCGGCATTGTGCTCTGATAAAGGCGATACTCAGACATGCTCTCTTGTTCTCAAGAACTTCCAAAGCAGCGTTGGGCCAGAGGTCGGAGAGGAACAGATAGATGGTGTGTTGGAGGGGTTTTACAGTTTTCGTGAATTATTAAATATGATCAGGTTTCGGCTGTTGTTGTATACATATAAATCCTCTGACACAGGACAGAAGGGCCGTGGTTATTCTTTCACAGTGGAAAGAAAACCAACACCAGTAATCTCTATAAGGCGTAGGGCAGCACAGGATCAGGCTGCGCAGAACTGAGTGCAGGTTGTCTGTTACGGGTTCCACCACACATAAAGATGTGTGTGGTTTTCAGTTGATATATATATATATATATATATATATATATATATATATATATATATATATATTGCGGGGGGAGCCAGTGAGGAGGAGACTGACAGGTTGCGAGTGAGATGTAGTCCCATGGAAGAGTTTGTTTAAGACGTGTTCATGCTGCAGGCTAAAACAACAATATGATAGCAGTGAGAATGGTTCAGGACAGGAAAGCAGCAATACAGAATGCCAAAACAAATTCTTCAAACTGCAACAAGCTTTATTGCATTGTACTTATAAAGGATTTCATTTCTGCAGTTGTAATTTCATCTGTTACAAAGCTATTAGTTAAGAGAAAGTTAGCACGATGAGCTGCTTTAACAGCTTTTGGAATGTTGCTTTGATTGTTTCAATATTAAGCGCGTTGTTCCTGGGACTGGTGGTTCATTTTCCATCAATTACCATCAGAAAAGGAGTCAAATGTGACTGGAGACCAAGGTTGTGGTTAGGCTATGACCAGAGGAGAAACATCAGCATCTTAGAATGATTAACAGCATTGCTCTGAGTTTTTGGTTTAAGAATAAATAATGAACCAATATTATGTTATTCATTTTTATGACAGACCTTTTCATCAGTTGCTTGCTGAAATAAGGCTGCCACACAGTTCCTTCACTTACAGTAAAGACAACTTTGACTGTCCTGGCATGTATAGAAAGTGCCACCTAGTCATTCAGGAACATGCAGCAAAAGCAGCAGACTACAGATAGCCTGACCAATTAACCAGCTAATACCAGCTTGTTAGAATTGTGTCACAGAACAAATTGATAATATTCTCATCAAAACTATGACTTTAGGATTCTTATTGTTTAAAAACAGAGCATAAAAGACCCACAACATTACAAACTGTCTTTGAAACTATATTTCCTCTAGACCATTGCCATTGTCTACTGTCAATCAGCTAACAAAAACCTTTATCCCAGTTATAGAAAGGAGACTATGTCAAATATTACCTAAAACTATTTAAGCTTTTTACCTTCTATTAATATAGAAGCCAGCTCACTAAGTTCCTTCAAAAAAAGACTTGAGATACACAATAAAAAAAGTTTTATTTTAATATAGCTTTTATTTCATTTTAACTATTACATTTATACATCTTATCATGTGTATTTATCATTCCTATCATTGGTCTATATCTAAAAGCATTTCATTACATAATTACATTTCTAGTGTTCATTCATACACGATGTGACCACAGCAGACTTATCTGGCTGTGTCTCTAGTTTTTGATAACTCGTCATGTGAGGACTGATTCGGGTCTGGATGTTCTTCCTCTGGGGTGCAGTGGAAAACCCCAGCCTGTATGTATCTGCTTGACAGTGTGAGGTCATGTTCTTAAGGAAAGTGGCCTTATGATTGAAGAACGATGAGTAGGCATCAGCAGATAATGTTATTTTACCTGCTAAGATCACTGGGTGGCAGTGTTGAGCCAAAACTGAGGAGAAAGATGAAGGTGGGAGGAGATAAGAGAAGGGCTGAACTGCAGCTCTGTGTCCTTGTTCTACAGTGTGTCCCCAACAGACCTGATATAAATGTTACAGATAAACATGGAAACACAAGATCCAAAAATAAAAACTGCTGAGAAAACTCATCTCTGATTCCAGATGTGAGCTGTTGATTCCAACTGCTCACCTGTCACTTTTAGGTGTTAAGGCAGTCAGCATGCATTCTGTCCTTCATGCAAAACCTTTTTTCCAACTGGATGACCCTATTGTTCCCTTGAAACTGACTGAAAGCATTGTATGTAGCTCTTGATTTTGAAGGACTTATATTTCACCACCTATGGCCCAGAGAAGAAAGCCCCTGTCTCTACTTTCATATAACAGTGATAATAGGACCAGAGGATCCTTCCAAGGGGGCTTTGTTTTAGTGATCAGATGATGAAAATGTCTAGTATGGATTCACAAGTGATGATGGCAGCTGTTTGCACTTGTTTGATGGATGGCTGCCACACAAGAATCCCCTTATACCGCTAATTGCGTCTGGTTAATCATATTAATTTTTATTTCCTATCTAATAGATTTATTTCACCATTTTATTTATTTGGGTCAAACAGTCACTCTCAGCTATATGTGAAGAAATGTCTGATATATTGTTTCCTTATTTTAATCTCTGATAGCCTGACCCTATGTAAACCTCCCTGTCTCAGTCATCCCGTCAAGCTCTCCTTAATGGTGCTTTGTTCAACCAGCAGTCTTATAGGTCAGGGGTCAACTGCACCTGAGGGTGATTCCCTCCAACAAAAGCTTTGTGTTTACTGGCACCAAGTGACGACTTCCCTGTCTCCTGTAGTGGAGAGCTCTAACACACGCAGGACAAAGATAACCCAAATCGTGTTCCTATTGGCAGCCATACATGTGTGTGTATTTAGGTATCACCATGCTCTAACCTGTTGTTTAAAGCTATTCTAGTTTCTCAACACACTTTGACACTGCAAATTATTTCATGATAAATATCCAAAGAGCTCAGAAGAACAAAAAGCAAAAGAAAGCACATTCTAAAGAAATTTGCATTTTGTAGACTCCAATGACAAATTATGTTTATTGTTTTTATATGTTTTTTAAAAAAGCACAATACTCAAGGCAAATTAGAACCAGAAAGTATAAAATTCTCAACAATACACAATATTTTTAAGGTATCTAACTTTAATCCCAAGACTATAAGCAATGGTGAGATGCTTTTCTTCAGCAGGGACTGGGAAGCTCTTCGTATTGTGTGTGATCGTGTGCAGCAGGGTGAATGAGGCTCTAGCTTAAAGCGCTTTAAGTGTCACGAGTGAGTCGATATGGCTGGAAAATGGCTGTATAAATTAAGTCATGGGGACATGTAAACAGATAGATAGATAGATAGATAGATAGATAGATAGATAGATAGATAGATAGATAGATAGATAGACAGACAGACAGACAGACAGACAGACAGACAGACAGACAGACAGATATATAGCTGTAGTCATTGCTAAATAGAGATCTGTGTTGATGTTACTACTTTTTTCTGTATTTTAGTTAGTAAAAAAGCTAGCAAACATGGTATCTTGATTGTTTATTTATTTTCATCTATTCTAAAAATTATTTCCCTTCAGAATTCAATGAGATGCAGTCTATAACCTAGCAGAAAAGCCTTTTGAATGCTCAGAGTCAGGGAGAGCAGATGGGGAAACTAAAGCTTCCTCTCATCTGCCCACACACAGGAAAATAAAATAGAGGTTCCACCAAACAGATTGAATGGATGGAAATCGACTTTCGGGTGCCGTGTGAGGAATGGGTGGCAGCAGTTGGCTGGGAGGATTGTTGGCAGGGGGTGGGAGGCAAATGTTACCTGTCAGGACATGAGTGCAGCAGGTAAACCCCCATCCCCAAGGCCCCATCTTGTCTGCTTGAACTCACAAACACACAGAAGTCAGCCCCCTCCACCTGTTACTTGGATTGGGAAACAGCAGGGTGCCTCCCTCCACCCATCCCACCTTTTACCGACATCATCTCTGCTCCACCCACCTTTTCTTTCCCTCTAGCTTGGGGCTACATCAACAGTGTGATGATCACACCCTTTCTGTCTGGAATTTTCATATGTTCTTCAGTTAAAACATTTTCTAATTCAAAAATTTTAATAAACATGTGTAGGTGTCCATGTGGGGCTTTTTAAACTTGTAAGGAGACTTAATCAATGAAAATGAAATTATAAAAGCCATGGCCAAGAAAATTTATGTTATAATAATAGTTTACAAATCCATCCATCCATCCATCCATCCATCCATCCATTCAGTTTTCTTTCAGTGTTCCCCTGTCATTAGCTCCATCCTCCATCCTCCGTCCCATCAACCTTCACAAGCTCTCATGTCCCTGCTGAAGAAAAGCCTCCAACACAATGCTGCCACCTCCATGATTCACCATGGTGATGTTTTGTTTTGGTTTTTTTGTTGTGCTTGTACCATTACACATTGCATTTTTAAATTTTGGCAAAATGTTATTTTTGTCTCTATTTTGTCTCAGTATGCTCTTGAATTTACATACGATATCTGGAGAAGGGCAGCACTGAAACAGCAACGCAATAGACACAGGACCCAAACATGTTACATAAGTAATATTGTGCATTTTTGCTTTGCATTTTTCAACTTATATTTATTTCCTTATGCAGCAACACATTTTCAGCAAAAGTCATCTGAGGACACTGCACAAAAACAGGGTGTGGCAATTAGCATTCATTTGTGACCTGGTGAAGGTGGTAAGTTCAGTAGTATCACTAATATGTGACTACGTGTCATCAATGAACTGCTTTCATAGTCGTCGCACTGCGCTGTGCGTGTACAACCAGCAAATTAAACTTTGAATCTGAATCTGTAAACCAATCACTGATCCTTTTATTATATCTTTCTATTTGTAAAACAAAAAAATCTTTTTTTTTAATGTTCTCTTTGTAATCTTGATGTTAAAGAAGAACAAAATCATTTTCATCAGTGGATCACAGGTTGCAGTAACAAACATTGACTGCAAGTAAAAAAAACATTAGACTTGATATTAGTGAGAATTTCTGGGTAAATGGAGGAAAGCAAAAGCGAGTCTTAATTCTTAATTATCTTGTGTAGATTAAACAATGTCAAAATTATGATGATGACATTGTTTTCTTTTAATCACTGTGTCAGTCTAAAATAAAAAAAAATTTGATGTCCTTCAAATCTATTTCTTTATCAGCTTTTTACAGTTAGAGACTGAAATTTACCCCCATGCTTCTTTGAAAAATAGCTCAAATTCAGTCACATTAAATGGAGAGTGCCTGTAGACATCCATTTGTTAAACTATTGCCATAGATTAATATGATTTAGATCTTGACTTTGTGGCCTTATAAAGCATGTTTATGCTTCGATCTAAACCATTCTGTTGTAGCCCTGGCTGTATGTTTAGGGTCGTTCTCCTGCTCGAGGGTCAATTCTGGCCCAGCCTCAAGTTTTTTGTAGCTTCTAAAAAGTTTTCTTTTAGGATTGTCGTCTAGCAAAATCCATCTAGTCACATGTGTTGCTCAGGTGGGACATTCTAGCAGTTTCACTTTCTTTCTCTGAAAACAATTGAGAGTTTCATGGGTGTTTCATCAACAGATTCTTATCATGAATGTACAGATACATGTCTCCATTCATCCCTTCTTCAGTTCCATTAAGTTTTCTATTAAAACTTGCTGTAAGACAGCCCACGCCATGATGTTCCCACCTGCCAACTTCTCTTTTCTTATGGTGTTGTTGTGGTGATGTGCAGAACCACTCTTCCTCCAAACATAGCGTGTTCATTATCATCTGACTGAACTATTATTTCCCAGTATTTCACTGGCTTGTCTGCAGCAAACAATAAACAAGCTTCAACATGTTTTTTCTTCACCAGTGGTGTCTTGCACAGTGAGTGCGCACAGGGGCTATTGCAATTGAGTGCATTACTTATTGTTTTCCTGGGGGGAAATTTGCTCTTTCCAGGTCTTTTTGAAGCTCTATGGGAGTTCTTCTTGGCTCTTGGAAAACTCTGTTGATTATTCTTTTAACTCCTCTGTCAGGAATCTTATGAGGGGCACCTGGCTGTGACTTGTTTATGGTGAAACAATGTTCTATCAATTTCTGCATCATTAGTATGTTTTGCAACAATAAAACTTTTTTTGTAACTCTCTTTGTTTGTACCACTCTGTGCAGTAGTGTGGTAATGAGAAACCTTACATACATACATGCTTCACACTTAGAGTTTTAGTTGTAAAAAATGTTGAAAACCATGTGTCATTGTCATTTGATCCATCAAATTAAATCCCAATAAGACACTTTAAAGTTTGTGATTGCAAAGTGACAAAAAGTGGAAAGGTTCAATAGGTATGAAAACCTTTCAAGGTACTGCAAGTTTTCACCTGACAATGTCTGGCTGTCATATAGGAAGAATTTGCATGTCGGGCAAATAAAACACAATTATGTCAGGTTCTGATTTCAGGAAATTACCTCAAATGCAGAACTCAACTATCTGGTTGAGAGTTTTCTTTTAGAAAACTGGAACTGATGCCGTTTTCACATCAGTCTGATTGGCAGTTAGCCATTGTGCTAAATGTGCTTAGTGCGATTTATAAAAATGTTGCTTTGTTTTATCTAAAGAGCTTTTTTGAACGGCCTCTCTCTGGTATATTCAAAACCAATGTCACTCCGTATACCTTAAATGTGTCAAGAAGTTAAGATGAAAAAAGCAATTTAAAGTTCAATATAATGACTTGAAGATCTTGAAACTTTAAAGCCATAAATTTGGTGAGGATGCCATCTTTGTACATGTCTGACACAGTAGCTCTAAGGCTTTCTGGAAGAATTGTGAGGTTCACTCGTGTTAGCATTCTGATACTGCATGTGTACGCAGCTACCAGAGGGGGCATGCTGTTTTACATGGCATTTAAAAAGTTTCTGTGGGATTAAATGAGGTTTGATGCATACAACACACTGCTGTTTCCCTCAGGCAGAAGAGGAACCTTCCCACTATGTGCTCACGCTCCCCACTAGTCACGCAAGCCCTATCAGAGATAGGTGCATGCACACACATACAGACAAAAACCTTACACTGAAACAGTGCAAGTCAGTGCATAACCTGATTGTAAATTGCATGATTTCGAAGGCTTTGGCAGGGGTGAATGTGACATTTTTAGCTTTTTGTTTTTCTATTTTTACAGTTATTTGTGTATTTTTAAGATTTTTCTGGCTTATTTGTTATTTGAGAATTTTAAGGCATCATTAGGTGAGCCTAAGTTGGTATTGGCTGCAGTTTGAACTCAGGAATAAAAAAAAACACAATCCATGAGAAAATAACAAGAATAACAACTGTGTCTGTGTGTGTGGGTGTGTGTAGAGACAAAAAGCTTGAGAGTGCAGGCAGGCAGGCTGCATGCTTCAGAACAAGCTGCAGGGCATTACTGAATGAGTGATGGAAGAGACCTTTTAAAATAAAACTTAACCCACACATATAGATGAAACCCCACAAAATAAATCAAGAAGATCCACGAACCCTCCAAACGTCTCGTTATTCTTTCACAACACTCGCAGCTTTCTGCAGCAGTATTTCTTCACAATAACCAAGACACAAAGGCCTCCTCTTTGGAACATTTGGAACATCCTCTGGAACATTTACGTTGAACATAAAGAGAGTAGCTATGTATTTTTGGCGCTCCGAAGTAGCCAGACAAAAAACAGGGGTCTGGATGGAGGTCAGGAAAGGTCCTCTTTGAGTTTTGAATGTCCTTGGCTGCCAGTTTTAATTTCAGATACCAGGTGTGGGTTTTGGCCCCTCTGGATTTCACAGATGCATAAATGCTCTCAGATGCACAGGGGTTAAGATGGGCATGGGTCAGGTGGGCTGCTTGGGGACCAGAGATGCTCTAAAGTTATTTTCTTCCATGTCCAAGTCAGGTCTCAAGTCATTGAGGGTCAAGTCCATGTCAACTCTCAAATGTCCAATGACACAAAATAACATAGTCACACTGGATACATCTATCTTCTTCGCTTAAAATGCAGAATTAGGTTAAATATGAGGAACAGGATTCCTACTTTGGTCTGGTTACACCCACAAATTTCAAGTATGTTATTGATATTTTATATGATGGACCAACACAACATAGCAAATGTGAAATGGCAGAAATATGCTCCATGGTTTTGAAATGTGTAGAGTGCACATTCTGTCCCTTTACTCTGAAAGCCCTAAATAAAATCCATTTCATCCAAATTACTTCAGAAGTCATCTAATTAGTGCAGTTAATCTGTGTGTCATTTAATCTTAGTCAAAATGCAGCCGTTCTGTAAAGGTTTTAGAGGTTTGTTAGAGAATATTAGTGAACAAACCAAACAAACTAAAGAAGCCAAGAGGCCCATGGCGACTCTGGAGGAGCTGCAGAAATCAGTATCTCAGGTGGGAGAGTTTGTCCACAGAACAGAAAACCATAAATTGAATAAAGCTGTAAGTGAAACATTTGCAGTTTGTCACAAGCTAAGTAGGAGCCAAAACAAATCAAGACCAAAAAACTCTCAGGGGAATAAAATGTCATTTTCTAAAGATTAAAATCACACCAAATTATAATGTGATGTTTTTCCCCGCTTTACAATAAACTAATTATGCAATATTTTAATTCAACAAATCAATTAGTAGGAGAATTTCAGTAGTAAAGGGTAAATGCAGAAATAATTGTAGATCCAAATCCTGAAAATAGTTTTTGCAGCTTGGCCTTCATAAAAGAAAGGCATCCAATAATCAAATTATTCAAAAAATAATTGAGTCTATTTTCAGCAAGAACATGAACTCTTTCTTTGGAAACAATTTCTGTCATAAGCCAAGTTCATCAAAAGCAGATTTGGAGCTTTTGAGTAAAAGTCACTAAATAGCTGAGATCCTACTTAAACAGAACAAATGCTTTGTGTTATACCTAACATTTTTAATTGTAAGAATTGTGATGAACATTGTGAACATTGTGATGAAAGCACATTGTCTGGTTGACACACATTATTTCCTGGGGGAAATAAAGAGCTGCTAAAATATCTGCAGACCCCACACACCCTGCACATAAACCGTTTAGAGTTTTACCTTCAGGCCGTTGCTACAGCGCACTGTTTACTAAAACCAGCCGCCACAGAGACAGTTTCTTCCCCCAGGCTGTTTCTCTGATGAATATTTAATAGAGTACCAAACAACTGCATACTGAAGTTGCAAATGCACCTTTGTATATACTGTATATATATATATATATATATAATATATATATATATATAAAAACAAAAAAAAAAACCCAGAGAGCAAAGTGTACCGGAGTTAAAATCCTTGTCTTTATGTACGAACGTGGTGCTAATGCTGATTCTGATTCTGATTAGGCCCCCTAAGTCTGTTAGCCAGCTTTGCTGTAGCTGTCTGTGCTTCTCCTCCTGGACATCCCACATCAGGATTTACGTCCTTCTACATGTCAAAGGAATATTAGGGCTTTGATGTTTTTTGGTCTCTCCTGTAAAAGCATCATCAAATCATGATTTTTCCTTTCAACCCTCCCTTTTTCACTGTCTGTCAGTATTGAACTGATACTGCGCTGAGCCGGTAAGTTCATCT
Source organism: Crenichthys baileyi (assembly GCA_036173005.1). NCBI lineage: Eukaryota > Metazoa > Chordata > Actinopteri > Cyprinodontiformes > Goodeidae > Crenichthys > Crenichthys baileyi. The sequence goes on from JAHHUM010000019.1 coordinate 838,613, forward strand.
ACGGGCTACAGGAAGTGATTAACCGTGAAAGATCAAAGGCTATGGACAGGATAAACATTCTTACACAGAACCATACTCCTGCGGGGTATGCCACACCACTTCCTTTCTGTTACACACTGACTGCACCATCCACTGCCACCGAACAGCACACACATTGTCACTACATCACCAAGGCAGAAAGAGTAGGAAACAAATGTCAGCAGGAAAACAGAAAGGAAGACCCAGAAAGGATTGTAGAATATAAAAGCATGAGATTGTGTTAAGCTACAATGTCTACTTCTGACTCTAATCCTAAACATTTAAGTCATCCCATTAATGACATACTGTGCTATAAAAAAGTATTTGTATTACTTTTTTTCCCTTTAACATATGTGTAATATCTTGGTCAAGTGATAATGGAGGCAAACGTCCAAAGTAAGACCAGATGACCTTCCAGAAGACACTCATTTTTATTTATGCAACACCGTGATCTAAAACACCATCATCAACATTTGACACTATAGATGATTTTAAAAATTATTCTATAATAACTCACAAATATTTATACAATTATTTACACTGTTTGCAAACGTTAACAAAGCACACTATGTAAAAAATAAGCCCCAACAATAATCAATTCATAACTGAATTTCCTCATGAAACCAGTAACCTGTTTGCAGGTTCTGGGAAACAGTTTTCCTGCTTACAACACCAGAACCAGGCAGCAGATGAGGTGAGTGCAACGCTGATGAACTATGGCTAACACCCGACATCCCCCTAGACCTGAAGAATCCGGTTTTCATTTAACTAGAAGCTGTCTGATAAGTGGGTCATTCCATGATCTACTAAAGAAATTGGAGACAATTCCAGAAACAGAATCCTTAAAGAACCATTTTCAAGGCATCCGGAGTCTTGCAAACCACAGTGAGAGTCATTATCCACAAATGGGGAAAACAGGGAAAAGTACTGAAGTTTCCCAGGAGTGTCGGCCATACCAAAATTACTACAAAAACACATCAGCGACTTATTCAGGAGGCCACAAAACAACCAAGAACAACATCTAAAGCACCACAGGCCTCGCTTACTTCAGTTAAAAGGTGAGTTCAGATTGTTAGTGAGGTTCTATGGAGTTATTATCAGTAATAGTCCCTTACCAGTAGTTGAAAGATGTCATATAAGGATAAGTTCTGGAGAGCTTACAGCTAGTCAGATGTAAACAACCTTTTAACTGACTTTAGAAATGGAAATCAGCCTGAAATGAAAAGTTTCATATTGGTGGGATACAACGTTAGCAGATATTACCAGTTGAAATTAACAATTTCCCAACAGCAGTAATTGATAGAACCATGTAATCTGCTCTACAGCAGAAAATCCTGAGGAAAAAATATTTTATCCAGAGCACAGCTGGAAGCCCACCTGTGAATTGCTAGAAAAGCAGAAGGTGGCCTAGTCAAAGTCTGGATTTAAATCTAACTTAGATTCTATATTACCTGAAATAGGTCCTTCATGTTCAAATACCTTCCAAAGAGAATACAAATAACAGTGGACTATTCCTCAGCAATATAAACCAGAGACTGCCAGTTACTGTTGTGCATGAACGTGTTCAGGAGTGCAACTCTCATTTTTGACAGCTTTGAACTGAGCATTGTTGTCTTTTAGGTAAAAAAAACTGAAAGGTAAGACAGCTCATTTAACTGAGCTCCATTTGGGTGTGAACAAGAATTTTACATCTTGGTTTTTAGAGAACTTCTCCTGGTTCTGGTAGCTCTTTCTCTTTAAATAAAATCTTTCAAAAAATAGCTTTTTGTATTTTCTCAGGTTACCTTTGTCTGGTGTTAAAATATTCAATTCAATTCAGTTTATTTATATAGCGCCAATTCACAACACATGTCGTCTCAAGGCACTTCACAAAAGTCAGGTACATACATTCCAATTAAACTTAACCATAGAACAGTGCAGTCAGATTCTGTTATTTATTCAAATTGGATAAAAAGTTTTTCTATCTAAGGAAACCCAGCAGATTGCATCCAGTCAGTGACTTGCAGCATTCACTCCTCCTGGATGAGCATGTAGAGACAGTGGACAGTCACTGGCGTTGACTTTGCAGCAATCCCTCATACTGAGCATGCATGTAGCGACAGTGGAGAGGAAAAACTCCCTTTTAACAGGAAGCAGAACCAGGCTCAGTGTGAGCGGCCATCTGCCACGACCGACTGGGGGTTAGAGAGAACAGAGCAGAGACAGAAAGAGAACAAAGAAGCACTGATCCAGGAGTACTTTCTATGGGAAGGAAAAGGTAATATGTTTGATGAAGAAGTTTTTTCAGAGTTGTAAACCTTAAGTAGTTTCTCTGTTGTTGCTCAGACTATGGCGCGGCACAGTGTGCACAACACATTATCACTGCCTCACTCAAGAATCCAAATTAACTGTTTTAATCAAGTTTCAATGCATTCCTTGTTTAATCTGGACCGTTGCCCATTTCCCCAACCTGAAGTGAAATGCCCTGTGAGTTCAATGGATGGAAGACCACAGACAGGGATTTCTCTCCTTCTCCTGAGGTAGGAGCTATGGAAGTGATCAGGCAATCCCAACGCCAGATGGAAGACCCTATACCTTGTGGTCATGAGAAGTCTGGAAATGTGTTTGCACATCACCAGACATCAATATTCATGCAGTGCCTTGCAAGCATTCATAACTCTTGAACTTTTCCACATTTTCTCACATTGCAACCACAAACTGAAACGTATTTCTTTGAGATGTTATGTTAAAGAGCAGCACCACATGCTGTTCTGTTGTGATCTGGAAGGAAAAGGATACAAGGCTTTGAATATTTTGTAAAAATTAAGCCTGAAAAATGTGCCATATATTCTGATGCCTTTCCTCTGATACCTCTAGAATAAACCCAGTGCCAATAATTACCTTTAGAAGTCATCTAATTCATAAATAGAGTCCACATGTAATCTCAGCAAAAATCAAGATGTTCTGTGATGGCAAATGTCTATTATACTATTATACATACTGTAAGGAAATAGTGAAACCGGACATACAAACACAGTTGTAAATATACAGTTCATTCCAAAAATTGTCAATTTCTGAACTTGTTAGAACCATAAGCTAAATACATATAGGTTAAAAAAGGACATAGTGGTGGTAGCATTATGCTGTGGGGATCTTTTCTTCACCTGGTACAGTGTTAAAATGACCCAGCCAAAGTTCAGACACATATTCATTTAAGAATCTGTAGCAGGACTTGAAAACTGCTGTTCAGAGACACTCTCCATCCAAACAGACAGCTATTTCATGCAGAGGAACATGAATGCAAATGCACTCCACACTGTTCAGATTTTTATTTGTAAATCATTTTGAAAACCATGTTTGTTTTTTCTGCCACTAAACAGTTATGCACTTCTCACTGTTTGTTCTCACATGCGGTCAAAGGGTATGAATACTTCTGCATGGTACTGTATGAATAAATACGGCCTAGCTGACTACACTGAAGACTTGAAATGGGGATATGAAATAAAAATAAATAGTTTGACCTGGCTGCTGCTTTGAGGCTCCCGCCTTAGGGATATGTGTTTCTGTGTTGGGCTCCATCATGACTCAAGCAACTTTTGCTGTGGTGGCCACCAAGTGCAGAGTCCAAACGTGGAGGTATAAATAGAGAAGTGTGGCTTGCTTTAGCTGTTTCCCTTGGCAGACCAAGGTCTGAGAATATTACCCTCAGTTTGCTTCATATGCAAGCTGCAAGCTTTGATACGTTGTTAGAGCCCGCCAGCTACATGTTGATTCCACAATGTTGACTTAAGGAAATCAGCTCTTACGCTGCTGTTGTTTCGCGTGTTTTCTCGTTGGGAACAAACAAGAAACAAGAGATTAGCCTTTTTTACACATATTGGCGACAAATGAGCCTCATTTTGCACAATAACTTTAGAAATAAACATATGGCTTCTAGTGAAAGACCCACGTTTGGCCTCTTTGCCTGCCATTAAAAAACATTTAATCTGATAGAATCATTTGTCTTTGTGTCTGGAGTCGGCAAGTCCAAGGCCGGCTTCCAGCATCTAATTGGTCCAAAGGATCGTTGACATCACGAAGAAGTTAAAGGTCAGTCTGGGACAACCCTGCAGATTCTTTTGTGCCAAGTTTTGTTTGAGGATTGCCAGGTGTAAAAAGCTTCTCTTGTTTTTCTTGGGCCCATGTGAACATCTGTGCAACACTAGTGGACAGAAACAGTTGGGCAGAAGAGTCAAGACTTTACCATCATACAAACTAGTCATCAGTTTCAACATGAAGTGGTTTGATTTGGGTTAGAATGGTAAGAAAAGTATCCAGTCAAGCAAACTGCTGTTTAAAAATTTTTTTATAGGTTTTAACTATTTATACTCCTCGCAGACTTAAAATCTGAATTTTCATTCAACCAAAAGATTGTTTCTATATTTGAAATGACACAAGCATCTCCCAACCCATAAGAAAACGTTTTTTTTCTTTTCTGTTTTTATTCACATTTGAAAAAATCGCCAAGTTATAAATATTCATACTTTTCTAAATAATCAATGGGAAAGCCTGTGCAGTAAAAGACAAGTTTAGTCAGTAATTTTAGTAAGTTCTTTACACATCTTTGCTAGTGTTGATAATACATATGCTGTAATGAAAGGTACCGAATGGTGGTGCACCGCTTTTAAGTCATGATCCTTAATCTCTGTCTTGCCTTTTGTAACCAGGAACGTTTTTAAGATATCCAGTTTTTTTAAACAGTTTCATGAAACACAGACGTTTAGATTCAAACTAAAAAGCTTGACAAATTCTTTGCATGATAAAAATAGAAACTGTTTACTCTTGCATCTCATTTACCCAACAGAAGTCTACCTCTGCTCCTGACCCCTAGAATAAACACAAAATGCCTCCTTTCCTCACTGACCCAGAGGGATGCAGGTGGTCGGCACGGACACCTCAGTATGGGTCTGACCTGGGTTCAAGGGTCAGACCCTCAAATGATGGCCTTCCTTGCTGCCTCTAATTGCCCTGTTTATTTTTAGTCCACAGTGGGCCGCGTCAAGCTATTAAAAGAAACATGAACATGAGGACGTCTGCTAATTACTGCTGGGCCAGGAGACCCTCACTTTCACCCAATTGTTACCACATGCTAACCCAAGGAGGAGTCTCATCTGTCACCTTTGCTGTCTGTTCGTGGTTTTTCTGTTTACAAAGCACTGCTGGATGGAGCCTTATAGCTAGTGAGTGTTGCTGAGATAACTTCAGTGATGCCTTATGGGTGTGAATGCTAAGTAATTTCTTCAAAAGGTAACAACTAATCTTAATATTGGCTGAAAGCTTTAAAATAAGAAAACGAGTTCATGCTATTTTAGGTAAATCAAAGCAGCCAGTTTTATCACATTGCTTTGAATGTTGCTGGTCACTGCTCACACAGGAAGTTGTGTTACAGGATACGCTGGAAGACAACAGACGAAGCAGATAGCACAGAAAATCAGAAAATCTTTAAGGAAGCACTAAGTAATTGGGTCAATTTAGGCCCATTTGTGGTCAGAAGGAGGTTGAACTAAGCAGCAACGGAGGCCAGCTTGCTGGAGATGTGACATTTACAAGGGTTTGATTGCAATAAGAAACTGGTTGTGTGGATTAAAGCAAAAGGCAAAAACTGCAAGTGCAAGGAATTAGTCTGAGCTCCATATAGAAGCAAGTTCAGCTAGCTTAGCAGGATTTTTCAGAAATGTGCTCATTTGCATCCCTTAGCGAAAGCAATGGTTCTCCCAGGGGTTAAAGGATCTCAATGTACAAAGATATTAGTAGAGAGAAGGGTACTAGAAAATTGCACAATATATATCATGGCATGACGAACTCAGCAAACAGGCCGTCTGCAATGCTGAAAGACCTGCTTGTATTTCCAGCAAGTAGTGGGTGTGGACCACATGTAACCACATTCTCTTGTATTCTCCACATATCTGGACTAAGGAATAGGGTTGCAAGACAGGAAAACATCAAAACCTGGTTAAAATCTCCCAAAACCTTGACTTCAAGCAAACACAAATGCATGGTCTTACTAGAAGAATATCAAAGTTTTGGAATTGCCCACCTGAAGTCCAGAACGAGGGCTGGGACAAGTCCTCACAATCTGAGACATTTGGAAAACATTTGGTTTAGAGTGGGCAAATATTGAAAACTCTAGATATGGTGTACTGATGAAACAGAATTTTGAAATTAGATTAAAATGCACTTTAAGCACTAGTTTGAGGGTATACACACTTCTGTAACCAAGTAATTTGAGCTTTTTTATTTTTTCACTCAAAGAGATTAGTTTGCTTTTCAGCTAAACATGATATACCTCACATTCATTGTAATACATTTTTTACATCACTTAAACCTAGCATTTGGTTTGGCTCTTTTCTCCTTCTCTTTCTCCTTCCTTAGGTGTTATGAGTGCTTTTAGAAAGAACTTCATGTCAGCTCCGAATGTCGGACTGTCAGGAAGGTGTCTGGATATTGTCAGACAGCTGAAGCCCACCCGTTTCGCCTTACCCTGATGGATTGAGTTTCATCTACACCCAGATGAACACAAACCTGCAGCTTCCTGCAGAAATGAATCACTGAAGGAGTGAAAATAGATATTCACTTGAGAGCAATGCATTATACTATTAAGTCTTTTTAGGTGGCAATTAAGTGTTTCTGTGAGTCCTGACTGAAAACATCATAGTGAACTTTAGGGTGGACCAGTTATCATGGCCAGTCACAAAAAGGAAAGAATTTGCTCAACGATGGCAAAGATCTCACAGGATTGGGATGGTAATTATAACTGAACATGTATTTACATGCTAAGCTTTTCATTGCAGATCTCTTGATTTATTTGGACAGCATGTCAAATTCATGAAAGGCTAAATACTTTTCATTTTAGGCCTTGAAAAAAGTCTTAAAGACCCACAGATTTAACATACTATTTTTTAAATTTGTATGCTCATTCATTCATTTATATCCTTTTTAATTTATTGCTTCTTTCATTTTTTTGACCAAAGTTTCGTGATTGGAGATGCACAAGTCAGTTGGCTTGAAATAAAATTTAACAGTTTTCCCTCTGATTGGCTTTGACTGGCAAACAGCAGGTCAGATACTGAAAAAATTGATTTATTTTCCTGTTCATTCAAAACGAGATACTTCTACCACTTTGAGTCTATAAATGTCATTCAACATTAGCTTGATTCACTTTCTGGAGATTAATCCAGATCAGATTAAGGCTAGGGAAATATACTCTGACGCATATATAATGCCGTCATTTTCAGTTTAATTCAAAACTAGTGCCTCCATCACAAAACCTCAGGTCTGTTTTTTCTCCTATACTCCTTAGAAGAAAAACAGTTGAAACTGGTTAAATTGAAATTAGCCAGTCAGACATGAAAAAGAACAGCTAATCTTACATTATCAAGTTAAGCATAGAGAAGAAGATAACTGAATTTATTTTAAATGTATCTTTAATGTAGTTTAATTAAAATCAAAATGGTTTCAAATTTTACTTTATGAAACTTGCAAAAATGGTGGAGTAAATAAGTATTAAATATTTGTGGTTGGAAACATTTGAAAACCAACATTATTCACATTTCTGTGACACAAGATGTTTAAACTTGGATTTACAACAGTTTTAAATGTTATAGATGCATCGAGATCTGAAAAACGTTCACCCGCGAAGACCAATTTTAGACAATTCTGATTTACCTGTTAGAAATTGTACTATTGATTTATAATTAAACAGCACCAAAGTTTTGTTTCTGGTCTTCCTGCCACGAGAGATCATTAATTATTTATATTAGGAGCAGAGGCGATGTTGCACTGTGTGTGTAAGAGAGAGCATCTGCTGTAGAACTGCTTTAAAAGCTCAAAAAGATAAAACAAAGGAACTTTCCTGCAATAACTTCAACCTTCTAGATATCTTAACTTGGTCAGTTTGCTCCTTTGTCAGCTTAGCAACAACGGGGCTTAAACGTTCTGGTTGCATTCAGGTCTTGGTACACTTTACAAGCAATAATAGTTATGACTTGTTTAAAAGGGAGATAATCACAATTCACTGTGATCTAACACTGACTAACAGGTTTCCTTCCTTCATATGACAACTAACGTGTTCTCTATGTACATGTTAGATACATGTTTCTGTAATGTATGTAACGTCTTTGATATGTAAAATGAAAATAGTTAACAACTGTCACACTTACCGACGCAAAGCACCTGCAACTTTAAATCAAGTCTGCTGGATACAAAAGCAATATAAGGAAAATGAGGTAGAAAGGAGATGAAGAGCGATAACCTGCAGACAGATGAATATGTTGCAACTGCATCTGGCAATAATTTGTAATAATGGCAGCTAACCCTGCTTATCTGGACTGGGCAATGTGAATTACTCTTTTATCTCAGTGTTGGAATTTCAGGCTCTGTGCTCTCTGAAAGCTTTCATTATAGAAAAATCTGATGTTTTCCCTTTTGGTTGGGGTTACTAAACTAACACCCAGCTGTTGTCAGGGTCTCAAAATCTGGACTCCATCACAAGCTTTTCTTGCCACTATTGCTGTTGTTTGTCTTTCACTTGTGTGTAACATGTTGTGACTTTATACAGTTGAGGTAATCCCTAAATGTGCTGCGCAGATGCACCATAGATTTCATTGCAGCGCTTTGCTTTCTTTCACTAAAGCATTTTGTTTTGCTGTCTTTCAGTAATTTAGATGTAAATGTGATAACTTTATAAATGTGTTCATCCTATACCTGTATTTACCTACCTGTCTCTCAAGTTATATACTGTGCTCTGCAAAAGTATTAATACCCCTTAAAGTCTTCAACATTTTGTCACATTACATCAAGAAATATAAGAGATTTTATGAAAAAGCTCAAAACAAGTGCTACATTATCATTAAGTGGCATTATGGAGAATTCAGGCATTAAGGAAAATTCTTTTTATAGATAAAACGTTTTGGCATGCATTCATATTGTATTTTGTATTTGCCCTGACACCCCTACATAAAAGTCAGTGCAATAAATGGTGTTTAGACGTCATGTAACAGAGTCCACCTGTGTGTAATTTTATCTCAGTATAAACACTGCTGCTTCTTAAAGGTTTGTTAGAAATTATTATTGACGCGGTGGTGGCACCATTATGCTGTGGGCATGTTTCTCTTCAGGAGGGACAGGGAACCTGGTCAAGGGGTGGTCTGTTGACAGAAAAACTATTAGTTGTACTCACACAAATAGGGAACTGCCAGATCTATGCAATAAATCTCGTCATTATTGAAGAGTGGCAAAGGGAAAGAAATTATTGAAAGAATTGAAAGAATGAGAAATATAAATCTTTCTGGCCATCATGGAAAATTGTATAGATGTCAGAAAACTGACACTGCCCAACCCTGGTGAACATTATTCCAACATTCATACATGGCAGTAGCAGCATCATGCTGTGGGGATACATTTCTTTAGCAGGGAGAGTAAAGCTATTGTTGGAAGAAAGCCATTTAAAATCCTGTTTGAGGTTTGCCCCAAGCCAGGTAGGCAGCACAGCAAACCTAGAAAGTACTTTTTTCAGAAGAGACCAACATTAAAATCTTTGGCCTCTATTTAAATTGGTATCTGTGTTGCACAACACTGCACTTCATTCTGACAGCATCCTGCTATGGGGATGCATTTTTACAGCAGGGTAGGGAAACTAGTCATGGGAAGATAGATGGAGATGCATATAGGACAATACTGAAAGAATAACCTGGTAAAGGCTGAAATGGCTTGAGACTTGAGCTGAGGTTCACCCTCCAGCAGAAATAAGAACCCCAAACATACACCTTAAGCCAAAATTGATGTTCACAGATGTTCTCCTTCCACTCTGACTGAGATGGAACTATTTTGCAAAGAATATGAGGCAAAAGGTATCTAGATGTGTCAAGCTGGTAGAGACATGTTAGGAATAACCTTTATTAATATGACTCATAGCTGTTTTTCCCATTTATACTATACTGAAATGAAATATAAGTTCTAATGTTTCCCTTTTGTTACAATACGATAAGAATGCTCATAAACATACAGTACAAGGATAAATGGCCCAAGGTTCATCATAAATAACTTGAAGCTGGGGCACTGGGGTAGATAGTGGAGTAGCCGGTATAACTGGGTTGATTCAAAATCTACAGCACACTTAGATTAAGTATGGACACCCGCTACTACACAATCTAACAGATAGACACCACAATGGTGACACATAATTCAATTCAATTCAGTTTATTAATATAGCGCAAATTCACAACACGTCGTCTCAAGGCACTTCACAAAAGTCAGGTAAATAAATTCCAATTAATCTTAATCATTGAACAGTGCAGCCAGAATCTGTTATTTATTCAAATTGGATAAAAAGTTTTTCTATCTAAGGAAACCCAGCAGATTGCATCCAGTCAGTGACTTGCAGCATTCACTCCTCCCGGTTGAACGTGTAGAGACAGTGGACAGTCACTGGCGTTGACTTTGCAGCAATCCCTCATACTGAGCATGCATGTAGCGACAGTGGAGAGGAAAAACTCCCTTTTAACAGAAAAAACCTCCAGCAGAACCAGGCTCAGTATGAGCAGCCATCTGCCACGACCGATTGGGTTGTTGAGAGAGCAGAGCAGAGACACAAAGAGAACAAAGAAGCACTGATCCAGGAGTACTTTCTATGGGAAGGAAAAGGTAAATGTTAATGGATGTAGCTCCTTTAGTCGTTTCACCTAGAAAGAAGGAACAGATAACCTCTGAGCCAGCTTCAAGGTTAGAGTCTGAAAGAGAGCACATAGAGTTAGTTACAGTAAAAGCTCAGTCAGTAGCTATGTCTAGGAGAGAGAAAGGGTTAAACACTGAAAGACAGGGCCATGTGGATCATCGGTAGAGGGTGAGCATTAAGTTGTTGCCAGCAGAATCTCGGACGATTCCCCTCTCCAGAAAGGTGTCACAGGTAGACACAGAGTCAGTCCAGGTGAGGCTTCTAGGAAGATAAAAGAGAGAGAACAAATTTAAAAGCTGAAATAACAGCAAATAATACAAAATTGAAGAGTAGTTTGAGAATGTAGCGAAGAGGGTGAAAGTGGTCATTATGTCCTCCAGCAGCCTAAGCCTATAGCAGCATAACTACAGAGATAGTAGAAGTCACTCTAACTATAAGCTTTATCAAAAAAGAAATTTTTAAGCCTAGCCTTAAAAGTAGACAGTTTGTCCATCTAGAGCCCACTGATGGCCATTGTTATACTAAAAACCACAACGATTGGGATACCTCTCTCTGTCAGATTGACCATAACCATTGGAAAAGAGAGGGGGTCATACAGGTAGCAGAAATGGAGGGTGTGTTTGCACCTCAACCATAACTGAGCCGGTTTAGGCTAAACCTGACTCCCCCTTACTCCATCCAACAAGGGGAGAAGAAGACGGAGGTACAATAAGGAAGATAGCTCAGGATAACCTAAGCCACTCTAACTATAAGCTTTATCGAAAAGGAAAGTTTTAAGCCTAGCCTTAAAAGTAGACGGTGTCCGCCTCACGGACTAAAACTGGGAGCTGGTTCCACAGGAGAGGAGCCTGATAACTAAAGGATCTGCCTCCCATTCTACTTCTAGAGACTCTAGGAACCACCAGTAAACCTGCAGTCTGAGAACAAAGTGCTCTGTTAGGAACGTATGGAACAATCAGATCTCTGATGTATGATGGAGCTAGATCATTAAGGGCTTTATATGTGAGGAGGAGAATTTTAAATTCTATTCTGGATTTAACAGGGAGCCAATGAAGGGAAGCTAAAGTAGGGGAAATGTGATCTCTCTTTTTCATTTTCATCAGAACTCTTGCTGCAGCATTTTGAATCAGCTGAAGGCTTTTAACTGCATTTTGTGGACATCTTGATAGTAAAGAATTTCAATAGTCCAGCCTTGAAGTAACAAATGCATGGACTAGTTTTTCAGCATCACTCCTGGACAGGATATTTCTAATTTTGGCAATGTTCCGGAGGTGAAAGAAGGAAATCCTAGAAACCTGTTTAATATGGGATTTAAATGACATATCCTGGTCAAAAATAACACCAAGGTTTTTTACTTTATTATCGGAGGTCAAATTAATGCCATCCAGGTTAAGTGATTGACTAAGCAGTTTCTTTTTTAAAGACTCCGGTCCAACTTCTGTCTTGTCTGAATTTAGAAGCAGAAAATTTAAAGTCATCCAAGTTTTTATGTCTTCCAGACATGCTTGTAGTCTATCTAACTGGTTGGGCTCATCAGGATTTATGGATAAGTAAAGCTGAGTGTCATCAGCGTAACAGTGAAAATTTATTCTATGCTGCCTGATAATTTTACCTATTGGAAGCATATATATATAGTAAAGAGACACATAGTCTACTGATAATCACTGAGGGAGTGCACATCCATTGCATTGGAGTGCCAGATATAAAAACTGTATGTGACCTTCTTTCGAGGCTCTTCATCATGCTCTAACAGACTGCAACGGTCCAAGACGGGAGCCTCTGCTCTGATCTCTGTAATCATTCCTCTGCCTTAATTTAGATTAAAGGAGCTAAAAGTTTTAAACTGGTTGAGAGTCGTTCCTTTAAGAGTCTTTAGATAGAGTGTGTGATCGCTTCATGGGGACCAAGTACCGGTGGGGCTCCGAGGCGTCTGACTGCCAACAGGGTGCAGTAGCTCGGACAGACATATCCCAAAAGACTTGCTACTGTAACTGCAGCAACGGGTCTACAAAAGGATACTGAGGCCACACATGTCAGAATTTTATACTTCCTCTGAAACCAGAGGGGACCATGTGATATCAGCAGTTGGTGTCCCTCTGTTGCCACCCAGACCGACCCCCACCCCACCTGAGTAGTGCTTCGAAATGACAAATACACCTGGTGATGTGCCCTGTTGTTCATTTGATTCGGCAGCCTGGCAGACAGATGGAATGCGAGTAGAGGTCCAACCTCAACACGGAAGTCAAGGAAACCAAATTTTGAAAACAAACCTCATAAAATCACAAGTCACACTTTAATGTTTTCCGTCAGAGTGTTGCCACTGAGGAAGGCCCCTGTTAATAAGGCTCCATTCAGTTATACATAATGACAGGCTGGATAATATAAAACTGCTGTGCAGCAGTTGCATGGGCTTTACATTTTTGAAAAATCGCCAAACCAGTAAAGCAAAACAAAAAAGTCTACAAGGTTGCAGCAGCACAGCATTAAGAATGTAGGACTTCTGTGTTCCAGACCTAATCATTGTCCAAAATATTCCCAAAGCAGGATCAACAGTTTGCTTCATGATACACTCCCAGTTGCTCTACCACCTCCTAATCTCCCTGAGAAACCAAGGTGAGACACTTGGGTGAAAGGGTCACTGCACCCACCCCCACCCCCCAAACCCCCCACACCCACCCCCAAGCATTCCTGGCTTGGCAGGGGGGCGAGGGTTGGCTGACATGGAAGAGCAGGTTGAGGCATTGAGGTAAGCATGGGCATTGTATAGCTAGGGGAGGTGACTTAGTTGGGTTTGGTTCTTTGGCTTTTGTCAATTTTTTGTTGTCATTGTTGGCTAAGACTTCATTCAACATTCCTTAGTGAGTGTGTAGCTAAGAAAGGAACCAGTAAGGGGGGAAAGATGACAAAACAAATGGGTTTTAAATCTAACCGGAAACAATAGAAGGTGACTCCCGGGCAATATTGGGCCTTAGTGGCCTTCAGGGCCTCAACTAGAAAACTGCATGACAATAAAAGCAAAAAACAAGTCAACTTTCTGGAAAATTTCCCAAACAAACAACTCTAAAAGTATTGGCACTGCTGTTTATGGTGCGTAAAAATATTTAAATTAAATTATTATTTTATTTTTATTAAGAAGTCATTCACTGACAATTGTTTCATAGTCACACTTCAACATTTGAATGAGAAGAGAGGGCAGACATCTGCAGATTGTATTGTGTTGGTTTATTTGTCATATGCAGATTAACACATAGTCAACAATGCAATTAAATGCTTGGGACAAGAAGAACCATTCAGCAGCAATAATTATGTGAATGCTGTAAAGCATTCACATAATTAGTGTTCCTGTTTCCTGTTTCCTGTTCCTGTTTCCTGTGTTCCTGATAGTGTTCCTGTTTCTCTTTATTAGGCCCTGTCCCAATACTCGCACTTCCACCCTTGTGTCCCTGAATTTTGGGTTCCCATTGATGGGTTTGAGTGAGTAGTGTGTCCCAATTCTCCAGAGTGGTCCTTAGCCCCGTCCCCTTTGTGCCCTCAATCCTGCCCACAATTCACTGCTGCAGATGACGTTTTGAGCAAAAACCAATCACAACCGTCAACGTAACCAGCCATCAAATCAGAATAATAAGAACTGCGTATATCAAAACGTAGGATTCTCTTTCATGATTCAGAAAATGTCACCCTCATTGATGTGGGACTAACAGATTTCTGGCAACATGCCCCAAAGCAACGCAAAGTCAACACACCATGAATGGGCCACCTATAGGAATTTGAGAAAAAATCAGAGCAGAAAATCCTTAAAGTCACATGTTTTCGAATCATCGCCTCTCCTAAACCGTTCGATGTCAGGACGTGAGCTTTGCACCAATTAATCTTCAGACCTTGCTGGCACTCACAGTAAAGGAATTATTCTTACATCTTTTACCATTTTGTCATAAAATAGGTTTGTTTCAGAGTACCAAATCTGTCCTTCCTAAGAAAGCTTCAAATTAAAAAATTTGTAAATCATCGACTTTATTACACAGTCACATCTCCTACGCGGATTATTGCTGACACAAGAGAATTGTTTACCGATGCATGCTGATACCGACGGTCCAAAGACTTTTTGAATACCTTTTACCATTGGCTGATTCACTCATCACTGTTCTCTGTGTATCTCCTATTATATATGTCCCCCCACACACACACACACACATCCATGGATTACTATCTTTCTGAGGACTTTGCATTGACTTCCATTCATTTTCTTTCATTTCTATGGCCTAAACCTGACCCGACCCCTAACCCTTTGACCATCTTCATAGGAGGCAACTACATGGCGGCCATTTTGTGTTGAGTACTTAAACAGTATATACTGCTGTTTCAACAGCAAGACAACAGTGATTAAATTTAAAAGGCAATTTAATAGAGTTTTGCATATAGGCTGTTAGCACATCATCTCTATCAGAACCAGACTCAAACTCTATCAGAGCCAAGAGGAAATCTCCATCAGAACCAGTTAGGAACCTTCCACCAGAACCAGGTCCAAACTCTGTCAGAACCAGGAAGAAACCTCTATCAGAACCAGGTCCAATATCCATCCGAACCTGGAACAAATCTCCATCACAACCGGACTCAAACTCCATCAGAACCAGTTAGGGACCCTCCACCAGAACCAGGTCCAAATCACCTTCAGAACCAGGAGGAACCTTCTATCAGAACCAGGTCCAAACTCCATCAAAACCTGGCAAAAAGCTCCATCAGTACCAGGAAAAAACCTCCATCAGAACCAGGTACAAACATGTATCAGAGCCAAGGAGAACCATCCATCAGAACCAGGTACAGACTTCCACCAGAACCAGATACAGATCTCCATCAGAATCAGATCCAAACTCCATCAGAACCTAGCAAAAAGCTCCATCAGAACCAGAAAAAAAATCTGTTTAAGAACCTTCTAAAAATTTTCACCAGAATCAGGTATAAACCTCTATCCGGTCTAGGTCCAAACTCTATCAGAACCAGGAAGAAACGTTAATCAAAACCAGGTCCCAACTCCACCAGAACTTGGCACAAATCTCCATAAGAACCTTGAACAAATCTACACTAGAACCATGTACAAGCATCCATCAGAAACGGGTCCAAATTCCATCAGAAGCAGGTACAAATCTTCATCAAATCCAGGAGGAACCCTCTATCAGAATCAGGAATAAACCCCCACCAGAAACAGGTCTGAACTCTATCAGAACCAGAATGAAACCACTACTCTGTGACTTATGATGATAAGACCATCTTCATAGGTCCCAGGGGAGCAACAAAACAGCGACCATTTGATGTCAGCTACTCAAACAGCTTCTACTGAGGTTTCAACACCTGAACAAGAGTGAATAATTTTAAAGGGCAATTTCATAGACTTTTGAATGTAGGCTGTAGTGAGCATTAGCATTTTAGTTTATACATTGCTTTTTGCATAGTAGATGGGTTAAAGTAATATCAGCCTTCATGCTAGTGATAGCCAATATACTAATGTTAGCATCTCTTTCTCCTTTCTTCTCTCTTAACTGAAGAACACTTTTGCCTTTTTTAGGCAATTTCTTGTTTGTTTTAGTGTTTCTTCAGTGTATTTGTTAGTTCATTCTTTTTTTGAATTTTCTGCTATTTTTTCTGTATTTTAGCACTGACTTCAACGTCTTAGGCAATGTTTTAGCTTCAGTCTGTGCTTTTTCAGCTCATTTATGGGTAGTTCTTTCCTGCTTTTTTTAAGTTTTTGTCAGTTCTTGCATATCAACAACTGTTTCAACAAGTAGTTTTGACTTAACTTTACATTGTTAAGCTGTTTATAGCTAATAGTCTTTCTGCTTAAACAGATCAGATGACAGTTTTTCTTTGCCAATGTTTCTGCTATTTCTACAAATTTTTCAGATTTCAGCTGATATTCTGCTGGCAAGTTTAGCATTTCTGTTTTCTTCTTATTCATTACATTTCAGCAGATTTTCTGCAGTCAATACAGCTTGTTTCTGCCAGCTTTCAGCTAAAAAATTCAGCTTACAACATTCACACTGCATTTTCGCAGGAATGCAAATTTTTCTAGTCTAATAAAGTGTCACAAATGTGGTTTGGTGCAGTATTATTGCTCGTGGATAATAACTGTCTTTTAATCTTGCCAGAAGGTAGCAGACGGAAAAGTCCTTTTGCTGGGTGAATGTGGTCACTGATGATGCTGCGTGTTCTACACAGACACCGGCTGCAGTAGATGTCCTAGATGGGGGAGACTTCTGCCAATGATGACCTCTGCCAGTCGCACCACCCTCTGTTTTGCTTTCAGTCTCTGATGGGTGCAGTTCCTGTACCACACTGTAATACAGCCCATCAGCAGGCTCTCATTAATGTACCTGTAGAAGTTTGTGAGGATGCTAGTGTTCATCCATCTGTCATGTTTCCTTGACCACAGTGTCTGCATGTACTGGCCAGGATAAGTCCTCAGTGATGTGAACACTGAGAAACTTGAAGCTGCTGACCTGCTCCATCTCAGCATTATAAATATAGATGGGGGAATGCTGGCCTCCACGCTGTCTCCAAAAGACCACTATCATCTCCTTAGTTTTGCTGACGTTCAGAGAGAGGTTATTTTTCTGACACCAACTGGTCAGATGACTGTGAGGAAAAACCTTCTGGCCTAAGTTGCCCATACCTACAGTCAGAGCAACAAGTTTAAAACTAATAGACTCTGACAAACAAACAAGGATGGATGAGAAAGTTTATCTACCACCCTGCATGGTATGATAAGGTAGATTTAGAAAAGTTCACTGTTACAGAACTGCGGTCTTGAGATCTGACAAAAATGATAAAGTTGAAATAATATTTATGTTGTAAATGCTTTCAGAGAAAAGAAAATAGATAAGTGACTAATAGATAAATCAGTCTCATATATTTAACAATTAATCAAACAATCTAATTATTAATCTGAGATTGATTCTTTTTCCTTTCACACTAAACAATCAACTACTATACATTCAAAAAACACTAGGAATTAATCTATTTCTTGGCACTGTAAGTTGTTTCTATTCAACAAAGGACACATTCTCAAGGGCCTAGGAGAAAAATCATTAAAATTAATTATTAGTCATAATAAATACTATACTATATTTGCAGGTATTTATTGATGAGAAACAAGCAACAAAAACAAAGACAAACAGCAAAAAAAATCTGATTGTACTGATTAGAATTTAAAGGGCTTTGGCTGGAATAATGAGTTAACGTTCGGTAATCTATTTATCAATCAATTGGAGCTCTAAGGGGGGGGACGTTTTCACACAGAATCATGGGGGAGAATCCTCTGAAGTCTTTGACCATCAAAACACAAACTCAAACATGAAAAATCAAACAAAGAAAAATGTAATCTATCACATTATCGAATTATTAATCCAATCACATTATTAAATAGAGCATCACCATAATTTACATGGTAATTAAAACTTCAGCTTGTCAATGTTATGGTTCCATGTTCTGAATTCATCAGGCAGAAGGAAAGAAAATTCTCTCTTCGTGGTCTTATTAGTTGAAAAACATAACTTACTGCATGAACTGAATAGGGAATAATGTCCCATCTTTTGAGTCCCTTTTACAAATAATTAGAAACAACATACAGGCTGTTGATGTTGGGTGTTTTTATACCGCTGTATAGTTAGCTTAATGCTAATGCTCAAAACATAGCTGTGATAAGAACTCTTCTACACCTTTATTATATGGATTGGAAAATTAACATTGTGTGAACCAAAGAATTAGAAACTGTCTAGATTTCACAGATTTTTGGAAGTAATCGGAGAAGCAGCTGTTTTCTGACTTGCTATGAATGCTGGTGTATTTAAAAACATGTTATGTCTGCATAAATATGAAGAGATTAATGGAATTTTATGAAACATCATGTCTTGTCACGTCTTTTGACATAGTTGTGTAACTTTTGATGCACTTCTGTTGTGAACAGTGCAAGAGCAATGAGATCAAGCTTGTGAAATTCAGTGTTCAGATGGGTACATTAAGCCTGACATTATTGTCTCATTTTACTATTTTTGTTTGCCATATTTAAGGATCAACTGATCATACGAAAACCGCATTCCAATGCTCTATGAGCATCACAGCAAGCTCAGATATTTAATAGCCTAATTAATCAATGAGTAGGTCATGCAATCATTTTTAAGCATTCTGTTTGCTCTGTTTGCCAGCACGAGTAAAGCATCTGCATAACATAGCATAGCAAGAGATTAAGGAATGTTATTACTTGGTCATTGCTATAATATCACCATATTTAAATTCTATAACCTGTTGGGCTGAGCTGCAAAAAAGAACTTTTCCACTAAAGTGGGTCCAGTTCTTCACCAGGCCTGTAGCCAGACCCGGTCTTAACTGGTTCTGTAAAAAAACCCGGATGCTTTTCCACCACCCAAAAGTCAAATCAGAGCCAGGTCAATATACTCATCTTATTTATTTATTTTCTTCTCTGATCCTACCCCTGGTGCTTTGGTGAAGAATTGTAGAGCATGGAGACAATTTAACCTCTAAGGTGATATTAAGTATTCCAGTGTCTCTGCAAACAGATGCTCTAATATTCCCACCTTGTTTTATGAATGCTGTTTTAAATGACCAGCGGTGCTGATTAGCTGATTTCTCATTAGTACCAGCAGCTGAAAAACAGGAGCCAAACATAACTTTTAGAGCAAGATTTATTAAAGCCTGGCAGCAACAAACTGAGGTGCATAGCTTCAGTTCATGGTGCTGGTTTGGATCGATGGAAACACAAAGAACTGGTGCTCGGTAAGCACAAGCTCCAGTTTAGCAGGCTAAGAAAGAGGACCCAGGTCTGTGGAAAGAGAAATTGTCTAAAATCCTTCTCCCCACCCTTGTGAAATGATGGAGGTGAAGACCACAGTTAAGTCAAGAACTATTCATACCCCAGACAGAGTCAGGTTTAAAGTAATCTTTTAATATCTGCTTCTTCTGACTGGAAGCAATAAAAACATGTTTAAGCCAGAATCCCCAACTTGAATCCAACAGAGCAGCTGTAGAGGGAGCGAAAGTTTAGGGTGATGGCAAGGAGGTCTTTCTTTCTTTGATAAGAGGTTGAAATAAATCAACAAAATACTAGAGGAGACCTGCAAAGAACAGGTCAGCATTAATATAATTTTTGACATGCCATTTTTAATAAAATGTAAATGAATAAACTTCGTGGATCTAACTACCAGGGCTATTATTAATTTTGGGCAAAACTATAAGTGCTGACCAAATGGTAACATGGACGTTTGGCATTAGTGATATAAAAAAATATATATTTCTGAAGATTGATAATTCTGTTGATGTTTTTACAAAACTAAGCATGGTCTGGAAGATAAAGGATTTCAGTTAAGGGGTTTTTTATCTGGTCAACTAGACAGAAAATATTCTTTAAACTTCTATGTTCAGATAAACCACATTGTTTTCATCATCTAAGAACAAAATGAGGGTGATGCTATTATGCTTTTTGGATTTGTTCCAACTACATGGAATAATTCTTCAAGGGATTTTTCCACTTCTCCTAAAGGCGTGGCTCATCCAATTTCTTAGAAAAGCTTTCTTTTAAATGGCCGACTTGAAAACAACAATGGCAAAAAAATATGAAAATCCTCCATTTGCAAGTGTCCTGGTTCAGACTACTGGGGTCAAGTTTTGGCCAAATAACACTTCAACAAACTCCTTGTCTTTGTGTTTTTCAGATCTTGTCATGGGTTTCTAAAGGCTGAGCTTCTCAGTCAGACAGAAAGCATCTCAGGGCTCTCTCTGTGTTTTTTTTTTTTCTTTAAACAGATCACAAGTAAATGGGCTGTTTTACCCTAAAGCCTCCTGTCACTGAAATACAAATGCGTTTGAAGTGCTGCAGCTCCAACACGGCCTACGAAGAGGTTACATGTTCAGGTATGAGCAGGATCAGTCATCCTGTCAGTGTTATCACCACCATTTCGTCATGCCTGTTAGAGCTCATCTAAATTCCAACTCAGGTGATCTCCTGCTTCTCTGGTTTCACACCCAACTATTGAAGAAATGTCAGTGTATGAGTCACCACAAATAATTATGTATAATAGCATAATTTGTATGCATGTGTTTGGCTAATTGTGTAGTGTGCCTGCTGTCTCAGTGGCCTACCCACGACATTGTGGATTTATTTGTACCAGTGGATCTGTCATGAAGTTCCACACTGAGTGTTTCAAGCAGGAAAACTGAGCTCAATCTATCAGATAAAAGTATATTTGTCTTCTAGGTCTTTGGGTTAGGCACAGAACTGGTAGGAACATTTATCCTGAAGCATATCTGTGCAGTTGCGAGGCTGAGGTTTTTTAAGACAGTCCCTGAGGAGCAGATTATGTCTAATGAGGTCCAACCTAACGTGACCGGAGGAGGCAGCTGTCGAGAACCAGGCCCGGGTTTAAGCTTTTATCACTGGATCTCTTCATGGGCCAGACTGAGGGACAAACCCACAGGAAATACATCACTGCTGACGCAAGTCACGTCTGCTACAAATGATCTCAAAGGACTTATAAGGAAATCTTGGAAAATAAGATTTGGGTGAAAAACGCATTGTTTTTTTTAAAAATGCGTTTCCTTTTTCAGCACTTGAAACACTTGATCTCCTTCTGAGGAGTCATATATGTGAGCAGGGAATGTGCTTTAAATCTCAGTGCCAACCAAAAGTATTCACACCCATTGAACATTTTAATAATAATGTCACTTTACATCCACACACTTCAAAATATGCTTTGGTGAGTTTCAGTAATAGATTTTTGAAGGAAAATTATATGATTTTTAAAATGTTTTACAAGTTAAAAACTTGAAAAGTCTTCCATGCATTTGCATTCAAACCCCCTGAGTCCAAACCTAGTGCAAAATAGCAGAATGGACAAAGAACAACTGTTAACAGTTCTTGCCACTGTTTCTCAATTGGATTAATATATAGACTTAAATGGACAATTCTTACACATGAATATGGTTCTATAAAACATTTCTAATGTTGCTTTCTCCCTGACCTGTCCGCTGTGTTCCCTGGTCTTAGTGATGCTGTTTGTTTACTGATGTTCTCTCATAAACCTCTGAGGCCTTCAGAGAACAGCTGCCTTTACACACAATCAGATTTATTGGCCAAGACTTTGTGCAGAAACAAGGAATTTGACTTCGGTTTCATGTTCTCACAGCGTACAGACATTAGGTGTAAATATATAAGCATTAGAGGAAATAAAATAAAGGATACAACTAACAGTATGTGCATATATGTACAGGCATTTTTTACATAAAGATAAGTAAAAAGAAAGGCAGGTTGTTGGTAGTGCAAATATGTTTGCTTAGTTTCTCAGCAGAGTAGCTGACTAATCAGGCTGTAAGGTGTTTATTGTGTTCATCAGAGAGACAGCCTGGGTGAAGAAACTGTCACTGTGGCATCTAGTCTTAGCAGACAGTGCTCTGTAGCACCACCTGTAGGTAAAAGTCTAAACAGTTTGTGTGCAGGGTGTGTGGGGTCTGCAGAGATGTTAGCTGCCCTTTTCTTGACCCTAGACCTGTATAAGTCCTGGATAGAGGGAAGGTCAGCCCTGATGATTCTCTTTGCAGACCTGATTGTTAGTTGCAGTCTGGACCTGTCCAGTTTTGTGGATGAGCCAAACCACACTGAGATGGATGAAGACAGGACAGACTGAATGATGGCAGTGTAGACGATGACCAGCAGTTTCCTCAGGAAGTACAGTGACAGCAGGGCCTTCTTCCGAACATTGTCTATGTGTGATGACCATCTCAGGTACTGAGAAAGGGTGGTTCCTAGGAACCAGAAGTAATCCACAGTGCAAACTTCAGGAGTTCCAAAGACAGGTCAGCTGAGGTGCAGTCGTTTGTTTTCAGACAGAAAAGGAGTGGAGAGAGAACACACCCCCGGGGGTCGCCAGTGCTGATGGTTCTTGTGAGGGAAAAGATGTTCACCAGTCAGGAAGCTGGTGATCCACTGAAAGGTGGAGGCTGGCACTGTGAGCTGGGTGACCTTCTATTGGAAGATGTCTGGGCTGATGGAGTTGAAGGCTGAGCAGAAGTACAGTACAAAAATAGGATCCTGGCGACGTCCCTGGGTGGTCAAAGTGGTGCAGAATCCTAAGTTGACTGCATCATCTGCCAACCTGTTTACCTGGTAAGCAAACTGCAGGGGGTCCAGCAAGAGGCCTGTGATGTCCTTCAGATGCTTCAACACCAGTCGCTCCAAGGATTTCATGACCATGTGATGGTGGGTTTCTTGGGGACTGGGATGTTGGTGGAGCATGTGAAGCAGTAAGGAACCTCATGCAGCCCCAGAGACTAGCTGAAGATCTGATCTGACTGAAGATGGTGGCCAGTTGGTCAGTGCAGACTTTCAGGCAGAAGGGGAATGCCATCAGTCCTGGAGTTTTCCTGGTCTACTGAGATCAAACTGCAAACAGATGGACTCCATTTACTATTTCTGTGACTTCTGAAGGCAGTTTAGAGGCTTCAGAGAAGGCTTGCTGAATATAAAGGCACATTATACTTTTAAAATCATATATATAAAAAACAAATACAATATTTATAATTTTTCTTCCACTTCACAATTATGAGCTGCTTTTTGTTGGTTTATCACATTAAATACCAATAAAATACACTGTGGTTGATGGCTATACCCTGACAAATGGGCAAAAGGTCAAGGGTGGGAATACTTTTACAAGGCATCGTAACCTGAGACATCAACACATTTTCCTACTTGTAATGTTCAGACAAACGGATTTTCCCCTTGTGGAATTCTTTCCCCTGTGTGCGATTTTGTTTTGCCTCCCTGCTGCTTTATTGCAACCCTTGTTGTTGCAGCAGACAAATAGAAATAGGTGATCAGGAATTGTTTTGTGGCTCTGTAGCCCAGAATCAATTATTTTGCCTCCCCAGTGTTAAAACGCTCAGTTGATCTAAACACAAACTTCCCTTAGGAAAGTCATCAGGCCTAATTGAGACCTGAGACACTACACCAAAAGATGATTTAGTTTTCAAGTAATTTGCTTTTGTGGTGTATCATGATCCCTGTTTTGCCAGCATATATGATACTAATTAATGAGGTATTTGTAATACTTTGCTTGTAGAATATAACCAGAGTCTAACACTAACACTATTTTTCGACATGATATGACTATTTTTACATGATTTCTTCTTAAATGTCCCATCTTCCCCCACAATACCAAAAGTGCTTATGGGAGAGCATCAGGTGTGGGAATATACTGGGACCCACCCAGTTTGCTAGAGCCTCCATTCACACATTCCCTAAACTGCTCTCCATTGTGTCCTGGGTGCTGAAGAGGAGCAGAGAAACAAGACAATTATGACATTATGGTTGGGTGGTTGAGCAGCAGTCCCAGCTGAGGAAAGAAGCAGAGCGACAGCTCCCTCAGGAAAGCAATCCACCACATGGAGACTCTGTGATCAGCCATCAGATTGTTTCTGTGGCTGTGGATCAGGGTCATGTAGAGACAGTGGACAGTCACTGGCGTTGACTTTGCAGCAATCCCTCATACTGAGCATGCATGTAGCCACAGTGGAGAGGAAGAACTCCCTTTTAACAGGAAGAAACCTCCAGCAGAACCAGGCTCAGTGTGAGCGGCCATCTGCCATGACCGACTGGGGGTTTGAGAGAACAGCGCAGAGACACAAAGAGAACAAAGAAGCACTGATCCAGGAGTACTTTCTATGGGAAGGAAAAGTAAATGTTAATGGATGTAGCTCCTTTAGCAGAGCGACAGCTCCCTCAGGAAAGCAATCCACCACATGGAGACTCTGTGATCAGCCATCAGATTGTTTCTGTGGCTGTGGATCAGGGGCATGTAGAGACAGTGGACAGTCACTGGCGTTGACTTTGCAGCAATCCCTCATACTGAGCATGCATGTAGCCACAGTGGAGAGGAAGAACTCCCTTTTAACAGGAAGAAACCTCCAGCAGAACCAGGCTCAGTGTGAGCGGCCATCTGCCATGACCGACTGGGGGTTTGAGAGAACGCAGAGACACAAAGAGAACAAAGAAGCACTGATCCAGGAGTACTTTCTATGGGAAGGAAAAGTAAATGTTAATGGATGTAGCTCCTTTAGTCGTTTCACCTAGAAAGAAAGAACAGATAAACTCTGAGCCAGTTTTCTAGGTTAGAGTTTGAAAGAGAGCACATATAATTAGTTACAGTAAAAGCTCAGTCAATCGGCATGTCTAGGAGTGAGAAAGGGTTAAACACTAAAAGACAGGGCCATGTGGATCATAGGTAGAGGGTGAGCATTAAATTGTTGCCAGCAGAAGCTCAGACGATTCCCCTCCCCAGAAAGGTGTTACATGTAGACACAGAGTCAGGCCAGGTGTAGCTTCTAGGAAGAGAAAAGAGCGAGAACAAAGTTAAAAGCTGAAATAACAGCAAATAATACAAAATTGGAGAGTAGTGTGAGAATGTAGCGAAGAGGGTGAAAGTGGTCATTATGTCCTCCAGCAGCCTAAACCTATAGCACCATAACTACAGAGATAGCTCAGGATAACCTAAGTCACTCTAACTATAAGCTTTTTGAAAAAGGAAAGTTTTAAGCCTAGCCTTAAAAGTAGACAGGGTGTCTGCCTCATGGACTAAAACTGGGAGCTGGTTCCACAGGAGAGGAGCCTGATAACTAAAGGATCTGCCTCCCATTCTACTTCTAGAGACTCTAGGAATTACCAGTAAACCTTCAGTCTGAGAACGGAGTGCTCTGTTAGGAACGTATGGAACAATCAGATCTCTGATGTATGATGGAGCTAGATCATTAAGGGCTTTATATGTGAGGAGAAGAATTTTAAATTCTATTCTGGATTTAACAGGGAGCCAATGAAGGGAAGCTAAAATAGGAGAAATATGATCTCTCTTTTTAATTTTCATCAGAATTCTTGCTGCAGCATTTTGAATCAGCTGAAGGCTTTTAACAGCATTTTGTGGGCATCCTGAGAGTAAAGAATTACAATAGTCCAGCCTTGAAGTAACAAATGCATGGACTGGTTTTTCAGCGTCACTCCTGGACAGGATATTTCTAAATTTGGCAATGCTCCAGAGATGAAAGAAGGAAATCCTAGAAACCTGTTTAATATGGGATTTAAATGACATGTCAAAAATAAGACCAAGGTTTTTTACTTTATTACCGGAGGTCAATTTAATGCCATCCAGGTTAAGTGATTAACTAAGCAGTTTCTTTTTTAAAGACTCTGGTCCAAAGACGACAATTTCTGTCTTGTCTGAATTTAGAAGCAGAAAATTTAAAGTCATCCAAGTTTTTATGTCTTCAAGACATGCTTGTAGTCTATCAAACTGGTTGGGCTCATCAGGATTCATGGATAAGTAAAGCTGAGTGTCATCAGCATAACACTGAAAATTTATTCTATGCTGTCTGATAATTTTACCTATTGGAAGCATATATATAGTAAAGAGAATTTGCCCAAGTACTGAACCCTGAGGTACTCCACAATTAACCCTGGAGTTTAAAGATTATTTATAATTTACATGAACAAACTGTCAGGATATGTGCCTTTGTCTGTGTATTTTGGTGTTTCACTGTGTTTGGCCTCTAGATGGCGTTTTGAACCTGGAGGAGCGGTGACAGGTGTTTTCCATCTTCCTGATCATCTCTGGAGGAGTATTTAAGCAGGAGGCTGCCAGCAACTCACTGCCAGAGTGTTGCCCTTTGTGGTACAGCTTTAGCCACGTTTATCTTTGCCTTGACTTTACCTTGAACTTTTTGTAATTTTGGATTTTTGCACTTTACAGGAATTTGCCTGAACCTGACTTCGAACTCTGTGTTTAACATTGTTTGGATTACTGTCATCTGGGAAGGAGCTCTCAAGCTTCATGAACCAAGAACCAAGCCATCTGCTACTTTATTTGATTAAACCAGCTGGCAGCCTTCTGACTTCTTCACTCCTCACATCGACTTCAGTGAACCCTGTCCACCCTCCTCCATTCACAGCGCCTGCACCGACCAGCTCTGGATCTCCGGTCATTCATGCATTACCGGTATTCATTAACCAGATCTCACGGGTACACCTCCTCTTAGTTTCTCCACCTCCCTCTGGCGGATCACTTCATCCACAAAGTAAGCTAGAGTTATTATTTTGCATCTTCCTCCTGATTGCTCCTTTGCTTACTCTCTTTTTTATTTTACAGTAGAAGCTTTCAGGAGAACTCTTTCTGAACAGCACCTTCAGATCCAAACCCATGATTCCTCCCTCCGATCCCTGGTAGAGCAGCAAAGACAAACCAATATTCAGATCAAGCAACTTGCCTCCCTAGTACAGCATACACTGAGTAATTTCTCCTCCCCAGCAGTAGAGGGCGCTTCAGCTACTCCTGTAACACAGTAGCTTCCGCATTCACGTAATGTCCCTTCCCATAATCCGGAGAAATTCTCCAGTGAAAGGGATAATTGTAAAGGTTGCCTTCTGCAATGTGCGCTGGTGTTTAACCGTTCCCCGCAGTCATTTCCCCATGACCACGTTAAGATTTCTTATATCCTGGGGTTGCTTACTGGAAAAGCCCTTAAATGGGCAGAGGCTCAATTTACGGATTTTTCAAATTTTGATTGCACATTTTCTGCTTTTGAGGGAGAATTTAGACGGGTCTTCTCTTGTTAAGCCGATCAGACCGCCACTGCTCAAAAACTTTGGTCTTTAAAACAACATAATAAGTCGGTCGCAGATTTTTCCATTGATTTTCGTACCCTTGCAGCAGCCTCTGGGTGGGATGATTGTGCTCTTAGGGCTGCCTTTTTCCAGGCTTTGAGTGAACCGTTAATGGACGAGTTGGCTTTGATCGATGAGCCGGAAACATTAAATGGGTTAATCAATTTAGCCACGAGATTAGACAATCGTATGAGGGAAAGAAAGAGATCCAGGCTTGAGCAAAGTATTGTCTGGCCCCGACTCCATAATCTACCTACTCAGGCGTTTACCCCCACATCTGTTTCTCAAGTTACTGAGGGTGAGCCCATGCAGGTTGGGCGCACTCGGCTTTCCCCCAAGGAAAGACAGAGACGCCGTCAGAGTAACCGGTGCTTCTATTGTGGGTCACCTGAGCATTTCCTGGCTGATTGCCCCATCTGCCCTTCGAAACCAAAAGATCAGGTCCGTCAGTAAGTGAGGGGAGACTGACGGACCAAACTTTAACCCCTAGACTTAGTTTCCCAGCCACTTTGATTTCTCACCATCCTATTCAGAGCCTTTCAGCCCTCATTGATTCAGGAAGTGATCAAAACCTTATCAACCAGAGGTTAGTCAAGGAGGCTAAAATTGAACTCGAGCCGCTTCCCACACCTCAGTTAGTTTCTGCCTTAGATGGAAAGGAATTATGAGTTACTCATCGAACTAAATCTCTTACTTTAATACTTTCTGGAAATCATAGGGAGGAGAGCTCTTTTTTTTGTTTTTCCTATAGCTCTGAACTCCATTGTTTTAGGTTATCCCTGGTTGAAGAAACACAATCCCCACATTAACTGGGCGGAGAATCGAATAGAATCTTGGTCTACTAACTGTCATTCCTCTTGCCTACAGTCAGCTGTCGCCTCCCTTCCTCCTGATTCTGTCTCAGCAGTTAATGAGATAACTGACCTCTCTAACGTCCCTCCAGAGTATCACGACTTAAGGTTAGTTTTCAGCAAGGCCAAGGCCTTATCTTTACCTCCACACAGACCCTATGATTGTGCGATAGATTTGCTCCCTGGCGCACCTTTACCATCTAGCAGACTTTATAACATTTCCGGACCAGAACGCACTGTCATGGAGAATTATATTAATGAGTCTCTAGTATCTGGTTTAATCCGCCCTTCTTCTTCTCCTCTCGGTGCAGGTTTTTTCTTTGTGGGGAAAAAGGATGGTTTCCTCCGCCCTTGCATTGACTATAGGGGGTTAAATAAGATCATAGTTAAAAATAAATATCCTCTTCCACTTATCTCCTCAGCTTTTGAACCCGTCCATGGGTCTACTATTTTCACAAAACTAGACCTCCGTAACGCTTACCAATTGGTTAGGATCCGCCAGGGGGACGAGTGGACAACCGCCTTTAAGACCCCGTTAGGAAACTTTGAACACCTGGTCATGCCTTTTGGACTGAGTAATGCTCCTGCAGTGTTTCAATCGCTCATAAACGATGTACTAAGAGACTTTCTGAATGTTTTTGTTTTGGTCCACCTCGATGACATTCTCCTTTATTCAAAGGACATTGAGGAACATCAACGTCACGTCCGCCTAGTTCTCCAGAGACTGTTAGAGAACCAACTGTTTGTGAAAGCAGAAAAATGTGAGTTTCACAAATCATCTGTCACATTTTTGGGTTACATTCTTGAGGGTGGACAGGTTCGCTCGGACCCAGAGAAAATCAAGGCAGTATTGGATTGGCCTGTTCCTGACACCCGCAAGCAACTACAACGGTTTCTTGGTTTCGCCAACTTCTACCGAAGGTTCATCAAGAACTTCAGCCTCATTGCTGCTCCACTCACTGCTTTGACCTCTACAAACATTACGTTCACCTGGACACCTGAGGCAGAAAAGGCTTTTCAGACATTGAAAGAAAGGTTCTCTCAGACTCCCATTCTCGTTCATCCAGATTTCTCCAGGCAGTTTATTTTAGAGGTTGACGCTTCTGAGACTGGAGTTGGGGCGGTGTTAACCCAACAGTCTTCCATGGATGGGAAACTCCATCCATGTGCATTCTTTTCTCCTCGTCTAACCAGCACTGAGTGGAACTATGATGTTGGTGACAGAGAGTTGCTAGCCCTAAAATTAGCTCTGGAGGAATGGCGACATTGGTTAGAGGGTGCTAAACACCGGATTTTAGTATGGACTGATCACAAAAACTTGGTTTCTTTGCAGTCTGCCAAAAGGCTAAATCCACGCCAATCACATTGGTCACTTTTTTTCTCCCGTTTCGACCTCTCCATCTCTTATAGGCCGGGTTCCAAAAGTGTTAAACCCGATGCTTTATCCCGGCTTTACTCACCTGATATCACGGACAGGGACGTTGAACCAATCGTTCCACCTCACTGGACTTTTGGTGCTCTAGTTTGGGAAGTGGAGGACCTTGTGAACCAAGCCCAGCGTAATGAACCTGATCCTGGCACTGGCCCTCCTAACAGGGTTTTTGTACCTACATCAGTAAGATTTAGACTAATTAGATGGTTTCATACCGCTAAGTTTTCAGGTCACCCTGGGGTTATTCGCACCATTGCACTCATTTCCAGACGTTTCTGGTGGCCATCCCTTCATAAGGACGTTAAAGAATATGTACAAGCATGTTCGGTATGTGCCAGGCAGAAGTCAGGTAACCAGCCACCTTATGGGTTACTCCAACCACCTAACGTCCTCAAATGTCCTTGGTCCCATATTGCGTTAGATTTTGTGACCGGACTGCCCTCCTGTAGGGGTATGACAGTAATTCTCACCATTGTGGGCCGATTTACCAAATCTTGCCACCTCATACCGTTAAAGAAACTTTCTTCTGCCTTTCAAACCGCCCAGGTGTTAGTCCAACATGTCTTTAGACTCCATGGCATTCCTCTAGACATTTTGTCTTTTCGCGGCCCCTAGTTTGTTTCTCTTGTCTGGAAGCAGTTTTGTTTGGCTCTGGGAGCTAAGACCTCCTTGACCTCAGGCTACCACCCTCAATCAAATGGACAGACCGAACATATGAACCAGCAGGTGGAGTCCGTTCTCAGGTGCATGACTGCCACAGAACCCCTAGATTGGAGTACTTATTTGCCCTGGGTGGAGTATGCTATTAACTCACAGGTTTCTTCAGCTACATGCCTTTCCCCATTTGAGGTCGCCCTCGGATACCAACCTCCTCTGATCCCTACAGAGGAAAAGGACATTCCAGTTACCTCCGTTCGCCACCATATTCGCAGTTGCAAGAGGATCTGGGACACTGCTTCCGGTGCCCTTCTTCGCACCGTGGACCAAAACAAGAGGTATGCTGATCGGAGATGACGGCCCGCTCCTGAGTACCGTCCGGGCCAAAAGGTTTGGTTGTCTTCTCGGGACATCCCGCTAAAGGCTATGTCCAAAAAACGTTCTCCTCGATTTATTGGTCCCTACACTATTGACTCTGTCATCAGTCCCACTGCTCTTCGCATTTGTCTGCCGTCTACCCATCGTAACCATCCTGTGTTTCACGTCTCTCAGCTCAGGCCCTTCATCTCCAGTGCTTCCAGGAGGCTGCCAGCAACTCACTGCCAGAGTGTTGCCCTTTGTGGTACAGCTTTAGTCACATTTATCTTTGCCTTGACTTTGCCTTGAACTTTTTGTAATCTTGGATTTTTGCTCTTTATAGGGATTTGCCTGAACCTGACTACGAACTCTGTGTTTAACATTGTTTGGATTACTGTCATCTGGGCAGGAGCTCTCAAGCTTCATGAACCAAGCCATCTGCTACTTTATTGGATTAAACCAGCTGGCAGCCTTCTGACTCCTTCACTCCTCACATCGACTTCAGCGAACCCTGTCCACCCTCCTCCATTCACACTGCCTCCACCGACCAGCTCTGACTGAATCCTCCTCGAACAGGTAATTGCTGTGTAAATGCTCACACATTTGATTTGCAACTATTTTCTCAAGAATTTTAGATAAGAACAGAAGATTGGATATAGGTCTGTAATTTATTAAGTCATCTCGATCAAGCGAAGGTTTCTTAAGTAAAGGTTTAATTACAGCTACCTTAAAAGCTTGTGGTACATATCCATTTATTAAGAATAGATTAATCATATCTAAAATGGGGCTGGTAATCGGAGGGAACACTTCCTTAATGACCACTTTCCCCCTCTTCGCTACATTCTCACACTACTCTCTAATTTTGCGTTATTTGCTGTTATTTCAGCTTTTAACTTTGTTCTCGCTCTTTTCTCTTCCTAGAAGCTACACCTGGCCTGACTCTGTGTCTACCTGTGACACCTTTCTGGAGAGGGGAATCGTCCGAGCTTCTGCTGGCAGCAACTTAATGCTCACCCTCTACCGATGATCCACATGGCCCTGTCTTTTAGTGTTTAACCCATTCTCTCTCCTAGACATGGCAATTGACTGAGCTTTTACTGTGACTAACTCTATGTGCTCTCTTTCAGATTCTAACCTTGAAAACTGGCTCAGAGTTTATCAGTTCTTTCTTTCTAGGTTAAACGACTTAAGGAGCTACATCCACTGACATTTACTTTTCCTTCCCATAGAAAGTACTCCTGGATCATTGCTTCTGTGTTCTTTTTGTATCTCTGCTCTGTTCTCTCAAAACCCCAGTCGGTCGTGGCAGATGGCCGCTCACACTAAGCCTGGTTCTGCTGGAGGTTTCTTCGTGTTAAAAGGGAATTTTTCCTCTCCACTGTCGCTACATGCATGCTCAGTATGAGGGATTGCTGCAAAGTCAATGCCAGTGACTGTCCACTGTCTCTACATGCTCATCCAGGAGGTGTGAATGCTGCAAGTTACTGACTGGATGCAATCTGCTGGGTTTCGTTAGACAGAAAAACTTTTTATCCAATTTTAATAAATAACTGAATCTGACTGCACCGTTCAATGATTAGGATTAATTGGAATGTATGTACCTGACTTTTGTGAAGTGCCTTGAGACGACATGTGTTGTGAATTGGTGCTATATAAATAAACTGAATTGAAATTTAAATGAATTAAATAATTTGGTTGGGATTGGGTCTAACATACAAGTTGAAGGTTTAGATGAAGCTAATATTTCTGATAACTCAGGAAGCTCCACAGGATCAAAACAGTCCAAACACAGATCAGGTTCTACAGTTACTTCCAGTGTTGTCTCACTTGCTGAGGATGAAGTAATCATCTTGGGGAGTATGTCAAAGATTTTATTTTTAATAGAATCAATTTTATTTAAGAAGAATCCCATAAATTCATGACTGCTAAGAGCTAAGGGAATGGATGGCTCAACAGAGCTATGACTCTGTGTAAGTTTAGCAACTGTACTAAAGAGAAACCTAGGATTATTCTTGTTCTCTTCTATTAATGATGAGAAATAAGCTGTTCTAGCTTGGTGAAGTGTCTTTTTATACAACAGTAGGCTATTTTTCCAGATTAAGTAGGAATCCTCTAGGTGTGTAGAGTGCCAATTTCTCTCCAATTTTCTAACATTGTGCTTTAAAGTACGCAGCTCTGAATTAAACCAGGGAGCCTGCCTCCTATGAATAATTACCTTCTTTTTCAAGGGGGCTGCATTGTCTAATGCACCACGCAATGATGAAGTGACACTATGAACAAGAGAATAAGTTTGTGAAGGGGAAGAAACAAAATTATTATCCTCCACTGTGTTTTTCTCAGATAATGATGGAATCAAAAGTGGAACAGATTCTTTAAAGGCTGTTACAGCATTGTCTGATAATGATCTACTATAATGAAATTTTCTTTCAGGTGTGGAGTACTCTGTTAAATTAAACTCAAAGGTTATTAAAAAATGGTCAGACAGCACAGGGTTCTGAGAAAATATTGTTATGTCTTTACACTCAATGCCATATGTCAGCACAAGGTCCAGAGAATGAAGACAAAGGTGGGACAAAGTCTCTTCAGACTCTAAACTTGACAACTGGCTCAGAGTTTATCTGTTCCTTCTTTCTAGGTGAAACGACTAAAGGAGCTACATCCATTAACATTTACCTTTTCCTTCCCATAGAAAGTACTCCTGCATCAGTGGTTCTTTGTTCTCTTTGTGTCTCAGCTCTGTTCTCTCTAACCCCCAGTCGGTCGTGGCAGATGGCCGCTCACACTGAGCCTGGTTCTGCTGGAGGTTTCTTCCTGTTAAAAGGGAGTTTTTCCTCTCCACTGTCGCTACATGCATGCTCAGTATGAGGGATTGCTGCAAAGTTAACGCCAGTGACTGTCCACTGTCTCTACATGTTCATCCGGGAGGAGTGAATGCTGCAAGTCACTGACTCGATGCAATCTGCTGGGTTTCCTTAGATAGAAAAACTTTTTATCCAGTTTGAATAAATAACAGATTCTGGCTGCACTGTTCAATGATTAAGATTAATTGGAATGTATGTACCTGACTTTTGTGAAGTGCCTTGAGACGACATGTGTTGTGAATTGGCGCTATATAAATAAACTGAAACTGAATAGGTTTGTTAATGTTTTGAGCAAAGCCAATTGATTCTAAGATACCATTAAAGGCTATATTTAGGCTATCATTTTCAGTGTCAACATGAATGTTAAAATCCCCCACTATAATAACCTTATCTTTATTTAACACAAAATCAGATAAAAGCTCTGAAAACTGATCTAAAAATTGAGAGTAAGGGCCTGGTGGACGGTACAAAACAACAAACAGAAGTGGTTTTAGTGCTTTGCAATTTGCATGAGGAAAACTAAGGATTAAATATTCAAAAGAGTTGTAGCTATTTTTGGTCTGGGACTAGCAAAAAATCGGACTGAAAGATGGTTTGCTACTCCCCCCCCTTTTTGCCAGCATTTAGAGGATGTGAAAATTTTAAAAATTAGTAGGAGTTGACTCATTTATAGTAACATAATCCTCTTGCTGCAGCAGGTTTCTGTGAGGCAAAATAAACCCAAATTGATTTTTCCAATCAGGTCATTGACTAGCAAAATCTTTGAAGAGAGAGATCTTCTGTTCAGTAAGCCCATTTACTTGTTTTTTTTTTTTTTTAGTCTGAGTTTTTTATTTTTTATTAGATTTTCCTGATTTCCCCCTTTAGATTATTTTTTTAATCTATTAAATTTTTGGCCGTGGGCGAGACACTGTCTTAATAGGGTAATGGGTGGGTAGCAGTACAGAAGCTGCAGAGAGGAGTGTTAAACTACGACCCTGCTTCCTGGTCTTAACCCTGCTTTGTCAGAGTTTTGGAGAGCTAATAAATTCGGCCAGATTCCTAGAAAGAAGAACTGCTCCATCCAAAGTGGGATGGATGCCGTCTCTCCGGATCAGACCAGGTTTTCCCCAAAATGTTCGCCAATTATCAATGTAGCCCACATCGTTTTCTCGACACCAACTAGACAGCCAGCGGTTGAATGACAGCATGCGGCTAAACATGTCGTCACTGGTCAGATCGGGGAGGGTACCAGAGAAAATTACGGAGTCCGACAATGTTTTGGCAAACTTATACACCGAAGCAACACTAACTTTGGTGACCTCCGATTGGCGTAACCAGATGTCATTCAATAAGTTAGAATATTACTGAAAAGTTCACTTGAATTACATAGATTAATTACAGACATGTTTTCAAGCCTTTATTTCTGTTTATTGTGATGCTTACAGCTAATAAAAACATTTAATATAAAAATATTTCATCAGATAAACAAAAGAATCATTTTTAATACAGAAATATGGGCTTGAATATGACTAAATATATAATATTCTAAGTTGGGATACTATATGCACTGTGTAAAAAGTTAAAATGTTCTTTAATCAACAGCTGAATAAAAAAACTTTCTGTGGGATTACGATACTGCAAAGAGAGATATGTTTATTTGAAGCCTTTTTACAAGAGGTAAAAAATATGTTAACAAATATTTTGAAGAAGTTGCTTTGGTCAAATGAGATCAAAATGTAACTTTTTCACTGGCGTGCCTTACGTGGTGGAAAACTAACACTGCAAATTACCACACACTTTCCTCACTGTTAAACATGGTGGTTTCCCTACACTTAACTAAACAAACCACTATTTCTGTAGATTTTTCCTTTAATGTCCTGTTGTTTCTACCAATTACAAATTGATGCATGTTTGGGGCAGTTATAAGGCATGAAATAATACTGGGAAAGTATATGTTCTGCTGTAGAAGGTAAAACTACTCTCTAAGAGCAGATCCATAGACCTTAGCCAGCCACAATCTCTGTTGTGTCGACATAAAATAAAGGATCTGCCTCTAAAGAGGTCCAAAGCAACTTCTGCTACCCTCTGTTAGATACTGAAAATAAGTGTAGCGAAAATAATAAAATCAAAATCAGGCATTAATTAAATTAGATAAAACATTTTGCTCTAGGAGTTTAATTAATTTTTATTAGCAGAACATCCTGCAACTGGTTTGGACATTTGTACCTAGTTTAAATCAATGTGTTTGCAAAATTGTCGAGCATCTTAATTCAGAGACTGAAGCACTAAATAATCCTGTGGTTTTAGATGTGAGAAATGCTTTATGCCTCAGTCGCAGATATGACATCTGCTCTCTAAAACCCAAGCTGCATTCCTTTGCAGTCCTGCTGCATCCAGGTGTTTATGTCTCTTGTGTCATTGCCCATCCTCTGAACCCGACCACTGTGAAGTTAAAGCAGAGGTGCGTTGTTCCCTCTCCACGCTCCTCAGGAATGTCACGGGAGAATGACCCTCCAAAAGGCCGGTCCAGCCCCAGGACAAGGTAAAAGTCACCTGAGAAGAGTCATTCCTCTGTAAAGTTGCAAGGGCCTGATGCTTGGACAAGAGGTTATTCCATGTATAAGTTAGAATCTGTGCATCTAAGCTGCAGATTCTATTTGGATTTGCTGGACCCAACATGTCCAACAAAGACAATACATGTTTTTTATTAAATCCTTTGCCAGTCAGCTTGGGACTTTGTTCACAAAAGTTTGTCTGGCGAAACCTACCCGTTAATAAGCAATATTTATGCTAAATTAGACATGGGCTTTGAAGACTTGTATTTTTGTTCATTTAAGATAGCTGCTGTGGATAGAGCATTCAGCTTTAACAGAAAATAACAAAAATGTGATGATGACATCAAGGTAAGATGCAGCTTACTTAGTCTTTGAACAGTGGTGTACAGTAAAACGTATTTTCTTCATCCCAGTACACAAACAAAACTAAAAAATGAGGCACATCATAAATGATGCACATACAGTGCCTTGCAAAAGTGTTCACCCTCCTTGGCATGTTTTGTTGCCTCACAACATGGAATTAAAATGGATTGTTTGAGAGTTTGCACCATTTCATTAACAGAACATGCCTACAATTTCGAAGATGTATTGTTTATTAATGTGAAGCAAACAAGTTTTTGCTCCAGAATATCCCTTTATTTGGCATCATCCATCTTTCCCTTGACTTGGAGCAGTTTCGCGTTCCTTGCTGCTGAAAACATCCCCACAGCATGATGCTTCCACCACTGTGTTTCAAAGTGGGGATGGTGTTCTTCGGGGTATGGGATGTGTTGGGTTTGCACCAGACATAGCGTTTTCCATGGTGGCCTTAAGTTATATTTTAGTCTCATCCGACCAGAGCTCCCTCATCCATACATTTGGGGAGTCGCCCACGTGCCTTTTGGCAAAGTCAAAACATGCCTTCTTATTTTTAACACTCTTCCATAAAGCCCAGCTCTTTGGAGGTTTATTGTGGTCATATGGACCCACACTCCATTCTCTACTGTGGAACTCTGCAGCTCCTCCAGGGTTACTTTTGGTCTCTGCGCTGCCTCGCTGATTAATTCCCTCCTTGCCCACTCTAAGGCTTCTGGTGGGCAGTCCTCTCTTGGCAGGTTTGTTGTGGTACCATGTGCTTTCCATCTGAAGATGATGGATTTGATGGAGTTCCGGGGAAACATCAAAGATCTGCATATTAGTTCTAATCCTACCCTGACTTTACTTCTCAACAACTTTGTCCCTGACTTGTTTGGATAGCTCCTTGGTCTTCATGGTGTGATGCCTCCTGCTTAGTGGTGTTGCAGGCTGTGAGGCCTTTCAGAAAAGGTGTGTTTATACTTACATCATGTGACACTTAGAATGCACACAGGTGAAAACTAAGTATGTGACTTTTTGGCTGCACCAGAACCTTTTAGCTGCTTTATAGCAAAGGGATTGAAAACATATTCACATGCCAATTTTAATTTTTGTCTTTTTTTTTATTCGTTTTTCTTATTTCTTGTTTCTCTTCACCAACTTACACCATTTTCTGCAGAACCATCACATAAAATAAGATTAGGAAACATTTAATTTACAGGTTGGAATGTAACAAAACAGGTTAAAAGCCAAAGAAGGTAAATACTTTTGCAAGGCACTGTTTTTCATGTGTGTATATGAAAGGACTTAATGTTTTGATAAATGTGCTTCATTTCTTAGCACTGTTGCCTTGCAGCACGAAAGTCCTGGGTTCGACTCCCGGCCTGGGGTCTTTCTTCGTGGAGTTTGCATGTTCTCCCCATGCATGCGTGGGTTCTCTCCGAGTACTCCGGCTTCCTCCCACAGTCCAAAAACATGATTGTTAGGTTAATTGGTCTTTCTACATTGCCCTTAGGCGTGTCCTTTGTGTCTCTGTATTACCCTGCGATGGACTGGTGAAATGTCCAAGATGTACCCTGCCTCCTGCCCATAGACTACTGGAGATAGGCACCAGCTCCCCCGTGACCCACTGTGGAAGAAGCATTAGAAAATAACTGACTGACTGACTGACTGACTGACTGCTTTATTTCTTTATGTCTGACTCCATGAAGGGTTTTTAGATAACATACATGGCAAAACAAGAAATAGTGTGACAGATGCTTAATTATAAGATCCAACAGGTGATGTTTGCTTAAGGAACTTTTATTAATTATGAAGTGGGGCATAAAACATTTTTCTAGCTTATTTTCTAGTATTTTCTAAAAATACCTATTCAAATATTGAAAGAGTTGAAGTATTTATGGGAGGTTATGTTGCAAAAATATCTTTCACTCTTGACTTTTATGTCAGCTTGCTTGGAGTTCACTTTTAAGGGTCAGTGTGTATGCTCTCTGCCCTGTCCAGTTGCATACCTTAATTGATGCTGTAGCTAATAAAGCACTACTTCCTTTGATGTTATGTCCCACCCAGAGGCTTCTGCTTGCAAGAAGACAATACTCTAATTCATTACCAGACCTGCCTCTTCAAAGCTCAGCCACTCTGCACTGGGAAACACTAAACTAAGGCCCCAGACAGGCTCTTTTAAACGACCGTTCAACCCCCTGGGCGCTGAGGTAGTGGCTGGATGAATCCACATAAGTCATGGTAGCCTGCACATATCCCACCCCCCTTCCTGAACCCCGCGGCACCACACCTATCCCCCTCGGGTGACAGGTGGATTATTGAGCATTGGTATTTCTGCATTATCCTTCCTGGGTATGAGCACTGCCCCCCTCCCAAAGTGTGGGAAAGCATTGCTTGGGATCTGCTGAGGTATTTGTTTTTACAGCTTGTTAATGTAAAGTCATTTTGTGCTATTGTGTTGAAGAGAGATTAAGACGGTGGTTTGAAATTGAGTTTGGGCTCCTTACCATTTTGTAACCACAAAATCAAAAGTGACAAATACCACCTTGCCAGTGGATGTTTGTTGTTGCTCTGTAATCCATTGTTATGACCTCAGATGCATGACTGCTTGACCACTTGATGGCCAATTGAGCCACTTGAGTTAAACAGAAGCAGTTTAACTCATCTGCTACTGCGACTGCCGACCAGCAGCTACTTTGTCAACAATATTTGTCTTCCTTTGACCTAGAGAACAAGGCTGTCCCAAATGAATACTAAAAAAAGGATTGATTTTTCTGTGAATCAGCAGATCACATAGCAGAACAATATATAGTGTTGTTCAAGGTGATTGAAGCTGGTACAACTGAGGTATGTGGAATACCATGTCTGAATGCACAACAGGTCAAACTTTGAAACAGCTTGGTTATAGAGAACAAGAAACTGAGGCCAGAATTCAAGCAGGCTCACCAAAACTAGGCGATAACAGATTGGAAAAGGTTTTCTGGTCTGATGAGTTAAGATTTCAGCTGCAACAGTCAGTATCTGGCATAAACAAGGTGAAAGCTTAGATCCATCCTGCTTTAAATCAAAGGTTCAGGTTGGTGCTTGTGGTGATCTGGATATTTTCTTCACAAACTTTGAGTCCCTTAGCATCGGTTGAGTATTACACCTCAGCCTCTATGAGTACTGTTGCTGACCATGTCCATTCCATTATTACGACAGTGTACCCAGGTACTGCTTACAGGAGGAGGATGAACCACGCTACAATGCTGAGATCATCTCATACTAGTTTTATGAACATGACAAGAGTTCACAGTACTCCAGTGGGATAGACAGTCACTAGAGTTCAATCATCTTTGGGATGTGGTGGAATACTTGCATCATGGAGTCTTCAAATCTACAGCAATTGCATGATGCTATCATGTCAATTTGGACCAAAACTTTGAAGAAATGTTTCTGAAAGGTGATGATGGAAATTTAAAATAGCTCTGATTGAATAATGGGGTCCAACCTGGCATTGACAAGTTGTACCTAATGAAGTACCAGGTGAGTGTACATTCTTACATTGATTGATATGTCTAGGAGGAGCTCATGCGTTGGGCTTTATAAGGTAGAAAACGTCAGGAAGGCCTGTTCTTGTCAGCATCTCATTTTTCCTGTTGTTTTCCTCTGTGTCATCCTTTAAGAGCCTGTTTACCTCCAATGTGCCAAGTCTGACATTAGGCCGCCACACACAGGGTCCCTGAGAGAGGGTACAGTTTCTGTTTTGACACCTGCTCCTAATTACACATGTAAATGATTGATCACCTGAGCCTAGCTGTGGAGCAGCGGAGATGGAAGTCCCTATCCCAGGATGACTCAGCTATTATGTCAAAGGTCCTGGACAGTCGATGGGAACGGTGGAAACAGATACCTGTAATGGCCCATAAAGAGCTTGGAGATTAACTTCTGTGCAATGAGGAAAGCATCTCCTTACTAAAGATCCTTGAGCAAATTGCCCAGGTGTGGTGAGATATCTGTGCCTCTTTGTTTGTTCTAATCCCACCTAATTTTAACCAAGCTCCACTGCCTGCAACTTTAAGCTGATTTTATGACACATAAGGGCCCATGGCCTCTGAAAGTAGAACCCAACTACTTTTGTGAAATGTGATTTGACTAATTGATTTTGGAGTGGCCAGTCTTAGATTGCCTGGAGGGGGAGAAAGCACATGGAAAGAACTGAGACTGAGCTTATGTTGTGCACTGGGTAAAATGAACCCATTGCTACATCTGCATTAGCACTCTGTTCTCAGGTGCTGTGTATTAACTGTGAAATACAGAGTTCTCACCCCAAGTCCTAAAGAAAAAAAATTGTGTAAAAGCCAGAAACAACGGTATGCTTTCACAGGTTGGGTGAGAACTTCTGTCTGGCAACAGCTGCTGGCTCGGCGGAGCTTTGACTATGGAGCCAATCTAGGGCCAGGGGAGGTTTTAACCCCAATCTTCTCCTCTCTCGTCCCACAGCCTGGTACACATGGACTGTGCAGCTGGGCTTCCCATTGATGTTCTGGGATGCCTGGATGGCTTGCTGGCAGGATATAGATTGGAGGGGAAATGGCTTAATTGTCCTCACTCTTGTAGCAGGAATGCAAATAGCCACCACTCTGGCCTCCACTCTGGCCTCCTTGGAGAAAAGAATCTGGTGCTGGAAAAAAAGAAAGCACCTTTAATGGTGAAAACAGAATGAAAATAATAAAATACAAAGGATTATACATTTGCCAGTTTATGTTCCACTTTTATTTCATTTTAGACTAACCTTCCTTTGTCCAGTGATGTTCGGTGACAACAACCCTCGTCACCCAGAGGGCAGAGAGACAAAGGAGGGGGAATGACTCATGCAGAAGAAGCAAGCGATGGAAGAGTTAAACACTGAGGCATATGTATCCTGTCGGACTTTGATCTCTGCCTCAGGTAGCTCTTTCACAGCCATCAATCTTGGCCAGGAGCTGAGAGAAGGCTGCTCCCTCCCGAGAATGGGCTTGCTCATACCTGGGCCGTCTCCTTGCCTTAACAAAGCAGCAGGCATGTCACGTCAGACAAGAACACAAGAGGCAACGACAAAATCTGTAAAAGACTTTCTGATTATTCTCCCTCCCTTCTTTGTCTTCTTCTTCTTCTTCTTCTTCTTGAACCTTTTGGAGCTGGTGGTGCAAGGATGCAGGCAGGAAGAGGAGCTTGGAGGGCGTTGTTTTGCTAAGGTTCAAAGATGCACTGAGTGAGTTTCGGAGGCTTTGATGTTCCTTGGCAGGCTTCAGGCAGCTGCTGACAATCCACTGATCTGAGAGTCGGGTGTGGGTGGGGATGGGGAGGTTTCTTTTTTAAATGCCTGGTCCGTCACGGCCTCGGTAGTCTAGCCCTCCAGAGACAAACACTTAAATATGACATGGTTAACCACCTGAAGCACTGCAGCAAGATGTCCCAATGAAGTCTGGGTCAGTGGAGCAGCTTTAATTTGCTTTGCTTAACTTTACATATTATATGTAGTTAAGTACTTTTATATATTATGAAGATAGCTAATCATAAAGTGTTGAAATATCATTTATATAAAAATATTTTTGTGTATTATTTTCTGAACTTTTTACATGACACCCCATTTCCACTGCTTATGGTTCGGATCCCTGTTTGGACCAGCTGACTCTTATAAAATATCAATCAATCAATCAACTTCCTAAGTGCCATTTAAATAAAAGTCATAATAAAAACCAACTAATGTGGTTGAGCTGTTTATCTTTGACGATGGCATTTCTTTCCTTCCACAGACATTGTCCTCTAACCAAGGGGTCCCCAAAGTGGGGGTCAAGACCCCCGGAGGGTCACAAGACACGAAGTGGGGGGGTCACGAGATGATTTTCAGAATCATCGTGATATGACCGCTGAGATGTTTGGAAGGCCAGAAATTAAATAAAATAATTTATCATTAAATATATGAATGTGACTGCCCCATGAAATAAACAAATGCCCCATAAAATAATGTACCATGAAATAATTAAATAATATATGATCAAATTAAATGATCAAATATCATTTAAAAAAAAAACTTTTTTAACAATATTTTTTTCACTCTATATTTTATAAATAAAGATTGAGTGTGAAAATTATTTACATTTTAAAGGAGTCACCAGTAGGGATTGGTACCAATACGGTACCAATGCCCAGTACTTGGGAATGGGTATCGGTATTCAAGGTACCAGTTTTCGGTACATTTGTGTTTGATGATAAATGTTAATTCGTTTAATAATAAAATCTCTTTTCAATTTAACATATTTATTTCTCAATATATCAACTTCAATGAATATATCAAAACAACATCCAGCTGTTTGTATTGTAACATCTCAGTTGTTTCAAACATTTCTTCTTCCATGTTTCTGACTGCAGACTACGAGTCGCTAACGGATGCGGCATGCTAACGGTGCTAAATGCAGGAGTTCTAGCCGTAGATCTGAGGCTAATGAAAATGGTCTCTTCGGCCTTGAGAAAAATCTTGACTTTAGCCAGGTGCTTCCTCAGATTAAAGTATTCCTGCAGCTGAACTTGTACTACGCGTCACAAGCGAACGTAATCTGCATCGCATTTTCAAAAGTGCAGTCATACTTTCGAACGCATTCCGTCAGACTTGCTTTGTTGACGGTACCAGTGGCTACTGACGTCATTACGCTCTTGTGCGTGCAATGATGTGTTCATGTCAGGCATGGAAAATCGCTCACTTTCCACTCCTTCAGTGTCACAATAATGCTTTTAGCTACCATTTACGTGAATAGGTACTTGGTAGTACCAACGGGTCAGTATGAATGTGTAAGCGTTAGTGAGTGCGAATGGGTGAATGTGGCTCTAGTGTAAAGCGCTTTGAGCGGTCTGTATGACTGGAAAAGCGCTATGTAAGTTCAGTCCATTTACCATTTAATACATTTCGCTACTAAAGAACCATTTCTTCCTAATGCAGCAGTCGGTACAGATCAAAATCAGCTAAGAGGAACAATGCCCATTTTCTAAATGTGAATCCTTTTTAAAAGCAATAACTTTGAACGATTGAGTTTTTGTTGGAATCTTCACAAAGTAGTTGTCATCGAAAGTTTACCTATCAGGAAAAATACCAAATGTTATTTGTGAAAAACTACTCTCTTAAATTTTCTTGTTTGTTCTTTAAATATTCTTAATTTGACATACATTAGGATCACATATGGGGTCGTAATGATGAATATGTAAATGTCCTTTTTTTGTAGACACACATTTAACCTTTTTTTTATGCCAATAAATTTGTAGTTTCCCTCTCAGATTTTTCCGTGTTTTCTTATGTAAGGATGGCCTCAGGGATCAATCTGTTCTCTGGAACTGCTGATGTTTATTAACTAAGACAACTTTAATTTCTAGGTATGTAAAGTTGTGAAGATTTAATCCTAGAAGCTTAAAGACTTAAAAACATTATTGTGTGTTTAAAACTTAAATCTAATGTTGCACATACACACATAGTATCTCCATATCCATTTGCCAAGTTTTTTCTTCTTCTTCTGGGGGACACCTGATAGGCAGCATGTTTGCTGCTGGGTCCTGTGGGGCCTCTGTGCTCCATTGTAGGTCACAATGGAACTTAACACTTGACAGAGCCAGGCCTTGTTGTCAGGAGCTGAACTTGATCCTATCAAGTTGTTCTCACTGAAGAGCTATAAAGAAAAGGCTTTGACCTCACATCTTTGAAAGCTCTATGTGCAACCAAATATTTATCCGCTTTTAAAAACATCAGTGTATCATCTAAGATTGTGCACTACTTAACCAAGAACCTGTTTTGGCAGTTGGGTTGTGCAGTAATTCCTGTTTTTTGTTATGCATGTTGGGAGATCGGTGTGACTGATCTG
Organism: Crenichthys baileyi; assembly: GCA_036173005.1. Lineage (NCBI taxonomy): Eukaryota > Metazoa > Chordata > Actinopteri > Cyprinodontiformes > Goodeidae > Crenichthys > Crenichthys baileyi. The sequence continues at coordinate 882,925 of JAHHUM010000019.1, forward strand.
CAGCCATGTCACTTAACCTGGAAACAATTCATAGATGACCCGTCCTGCTGCTGACATGCAGCATCCTCTGAAGTGTTTTCCCACATCAACCCCTGGCATCCCACCCTAACACCCTGCAAAACACAAAAAAGAAGGAGCTTCATGTTACCACAGAGAAAGGTAACTTCAGATAGATAATCCTTGGACCTGGTAAACCGGTCTTCAACCTGGAGCTGGGTGTCATTGTGTGTTGATTGGGTGTGCATATGTGTGTGTGATTCCCCTGGGTAAATCATTGTTTAACATTACCACCTCCACCTGTCAGCGCACCTTATCTAAAGAGAAATGAACAAAAAGTGATGACAGTTTTATACATTCTGAGTGGGCTTTCTTGTCCACACATGTAGTTTGTTAGACATGTCAGGCTTTTTTGATTTTATAGGCAGTAATACCTTTTTTTTGCTGTGGTAGAGCAGATTAATAGTCTGTGAACTCTGACTGTCATTACGGTGGATGTTTCAAAAACAATTGCTGCTGGAATGCTGTGATAAAGGCCTCAGATGTCTCCTCATTAAGTCAATCAGCAACATGTGATGCCATTCCTAAAGCGTCTTTTTACCCCAGTTCAACTGAGGTGCAGGATTCACACAAGCTCCCCTGTGCCACCATCTCCTCACACAGCTGAACCATTTTGTTTTCTGCCAAACCTCATCCTCATGATACACTGTGGACAGGATTTACAGTGGAAAACTAGCGCCTAGTTTTTCTCCCATGTTGAGCTGCTGAGTCTGGAATGTGTGTTAAGAAAGATTTTCTTAATGTGAGAAGTGTGAAAAAACAACGGGGCTGTAAACACCAAGAGTATGGTCCCAGACAGGGTTCTTTGTTCCAGATGTGGAGCAGGCACACAGCTGTTTGTGCAGCCCAGAGCTGTAAGCCCCAAAGCGGTGGCAATGCTGTCCCCGCCATGGCCCTCCACTGCAGGGTAAGTATAAGGTCTGCAGCCTACCTGTTGCTGCGTAATCAGATGCATGTTGAGGTTATACAAAACACCAAACTGTGCGTAGGTTAGACAAATGACTCCATGTTAATCAGCTGCCCCTGCATGGCACCAGGCTCAACAGGGCAGACTTAAGTTTACAATTAATTCAAACAGATTCCAGATTTTCCTTTTTTTTCTCCTTTAGGCCTCCATTCAGCCATTCAAAGAAAGATTTAAAATCGACTGTGAGCATCAGCTCATCAGCATTGCTGCCTGGCAACAATTAGACCACACAAAGGTTTGATCGAGGTAAGGAAATTACATAAAGTGCTGAGATTTTCAAGCAATAATGCTGGAAATGCAGGAAAAAAACAACAAAATAACAATATTATTTGCCTTCCTTTTTATTTTATAACCTTGTTGGCATAATTTGAGTCTACTGTTAATTTTTCCTCTTGTTATCATTCTTGTTACTATTAAGCAATTTATTATTCCACTAATAATTACACAAGCAAATCCTTGTGTGTGTGTATACATACATATATGTATATATATATATATATATATATATATATATATATATATATATATATATATATATATATATAATATATATATATATATATACATATATATATATATATATATATTATATTTAGTTCCCTAGTAAGGGAACAATTAAATTAAATTAAATTAAATTAAATTAAAGAAGATCAAATTACAAGGAATGAAAAGAAGAAAGACATAATTTTAAAGCCTTGCTGTTTAAACATAAACAGCACTTTCTGTACCTTAAGGTGAAATATCTGGTGTGTGTGTGTTCGTGTGTGTGTGTGTATGTACGTGTGTGTATGTGTTCGTTCATAATGGAGAAACAAAGAATTATTAATTTTTGAATATTAATTAATTAATTAGTAGTAGGGGGAGGAGGAGAAGAAACAGCCCAAAGCCTTAATAGGGAAAACTATCAAAAAGCAAAATATTAAATAAAAAGGAAAATAGAAATTTAAAAGAAAAAAGTCTAAAATCTGAAATTCAGTGGAATGCACCAAATTAAGTAATAAATAAAGATCACCTAATTGTCAAACAAAAATTGCATATTTATGCTACAAATAATACCTCTAAACATGAAGATTTTATTGCTTTAATGTAACCATGTCTAAGAGGAAACAGAATTCTGTTTAGCCTAAACCGGCTCAGTTATAGTTGAGGTGCAAACACACCCTCCATTTCTGCTACCTGTATGACCCTTTCTCTTTTCCAATGGTTATAATCAGTCTGACAGAGAGAGGGACCCCCAATCCTTGTGGTTTTTAGTATAACAAAGGTCACCAGTGAGCTCTAGATGGACAAAGTCGAACAGTTTATTATTTTACTTAGTACTCCTACACATAGCCCATTCTAAAATGGCCAAACTCTAACACTCAGTAGTTTATTCTTACTTCCCCAACAACCCCATACCATTTCAAACCCTTTGTGAAGCGCCTTGAGATGACGTGTTGTGAATTGGCGCTAAATAAATAAAACTGAATTGAATTCAGTTAATTGAAATAATTGGATTGTTGAATATATTTTGAATAAAAGTCAAAGCCTCAGTAAACCATGACTAAACTTACTAAATTATTCAGCAAGGAACTTATCAACCACAGTGTAAGGCAAGATCTCAGAAGAACATGGTATGATCATAAATGATCTAATACAAATGTATTTCTGTTTTTATTGGCATGAATCAGCATGTAAAAAACAGTAGTCTTCAGGAGTGCAGAGCTCATTGATGATCTGATCCTGCTGAACTCTCAGAGCCCTCGACCCTGCATGCCAGCAGGCCCACAGCTCAGCACAATTTCTGCAGAAAAAATGGCTGCACTTGAGGAATGAGACTGGGGCTGATGGAAGTATGAGCGTTCCTTTGTAAAGACGCCCGGAGGAGAGATTAGTGCTGTTCATCTTCTGCCCTTGCTGCTGCTGCTCCTCTGCTCCTCAGCTTTTTTTGCCTGCGGCAGAAAACAGTCATAGAAAAATGTCAGCCCTTTTGTTTGCCTTGGCTTTGTTGATGCATAAAGGACTGACAGCCGCCTTGTTTAGTGTGTTTCACTGCCAGTCAAGTTTTTTTTTTTTCCTCCACATATAACAGAAAAGAAGGAAGAGATCATAAAGGATATTCACACTCATTCAGATTGGACTGCTTTTTATTCGTAGCTAGAATTAGGTGAGATTAAATTCCTGTTTCTCAGAGTTTTTGTAACTGTGAAGCAATTCTGCTTTAGAACCTGTTATGTCCTGTCAAAAAGGACCAAGGGTCTGCATATGTGTCCATCATGGGAGCCTGAGCTCTGCCCCAGTAACAGAGGATTAATTGTAGAACATGACGTACCAGTGAGGAAGATCACAGCTATGGCAGTTGCATGGGAATGTGCTTTTAGTTTGTACACAAAGAATGCTGTCACTCTGAATCAAAGCACTCCACACACATATATTCAAGTGGTGTGTGTGTGTGTGTGTGTGTGCGCGCACCTCTATCAAACACACCTCTACCAGCTGCACATGCTGTACCAACTTTGCTGCCAACAGACGCCAGAAAGTCTGACCTGCATTCAGAAGTGGGGCTGTTATAGACTTCAAACTCATTTTGGGGTGTGTTGGCAGGGCGATGGCCAGGGCCAGGTCCTGCACAGCCCTGCATCATGACTGCAGGGCTCATCTTTGTTCTCCACCCGTAATGCTGACATAATTACAAGCTTTGCAAAAAAAATCCTCCTCACCTTGGTGTCTCTGTCCCAACACCTCCTCTGCGCTCTGTTTGGCTCTCGCAGTTTGGTTCCTGTGCTTTCAGCTGTTGTGGATGCCTCAGGATAGCCGCCCCAGACTTCCCGGTCTTCAAAGAGTTTTGTTTTGTTTTTGTTTCGATAATTCATGTGTCTAAAATGTAATTTCAGCTCATAGTGCTTTCCTGATCACAACAAAGTTCAGAGACTAGTTTGTACCAGTATATTCCCATCATTCCCACAGCCACAGGGATATATTAAAGCTTCAAGGTCTCATGGATGAAGTCAGAAATTTGTCGCCCACAATTATTTCTCCCCCGCCTGAATTTTCACAGTGATAATAATTTGTGGCTTTGTTCCATCTAAAACACTTGGAAACTGCTCTAACCCCCCTCTACCCTTCTTGGGAAGACCATTCTTAAATGCCACTGGATTCCCAGTAGCAGCACACAGGGTAGGACATAACCAAAATGACAGGGTTGGACAGTGGCTCCGCACTGCTGCTCAACCCTCCAAAGTTCTGTTTGTAATTTCACTGCAGCACATATTGGAGAACGAATGATTTATTTTAGAGTAGAGAAGGTATCTGAAGAAGCTGGAACACAATGTGACTATGCATCCTGCTACTGTGGGGAAACTTTTCTCCAATTGTGGATTCATTCGGCCCTCCAAATACAGGCTGAGACATGGACTCAGGGGCATTCTTCAGGGCTGTGACTGCAGTTTTTCCCCATTATACACACTTATGTTGGGAGTTTTACTTAATGTGCAACCACAAGTCCTATTTATTGTCAGGTTTTGCTTAATTTATAAATACTAATTTTAGTGGAAATGATAACTGACAAATTATATGAGTATTACTTCCTTTTTTAAAACGAAATTTTTGTTTTTCATAGTTGGAGCTGTGGTTTGTATATTAATGTTTTGAACATTTATTTAAAATGTAAACATTATATTAACCTTTCAGCTGTGTTAAAAGCTAAACTCTGCTGTTTTTTAAATACTTGATCATAGATTTTTAAACAGTCTTTCAGCATGTTTGTTAACCTCTAACTGTGCACTTATGAAAGAAGGTAATAAACTAGAAACTAAATCATCAGTATTCACAGAATAATGTTGTTGCCTCTGATTTACTGGTGGTTACTTGTGGTGTACCACAAGGTTCTGTGCTAGGTCCTATTTTTCCTTCTACTGAAATGCAATGTACCAAAAAGTCTAAAATTCACTTTATTTGCAGATGATCTGATATAAACTGATCTGATAGTTTTAAAGAAATGTTTTAACAAGAAAAAAATCAACAATAAATATCTGCAAAGCCAAAGTTGTAATATTTAGAATTAGGCAACGATGATGTCAGTCTTATGATGAATGACGTTCAAACTGAAACCAGATATTTTAGAAGGATAATTTAGATAAATGTGTTGGAAGCCACATATAAACTATGTCTAAAGTAAAACGTACAAAACCCTAGAAATATTACACAAAACAATGCTGCTTTATATAACAAAAACATTGCATTGTGTACGGCGAAATTCTGATCTAATAGCCTTATGCATACCTGGCGAAGTGGCGGTATGCGCTAATTAATATAAAACTCACTCTAGAGCAGTTTACAAGCTAACTACAAGGCTATAATAATTATAAATGGTTTAGACTGATATGATGCAAGGACTGAAATAATTACTAATTGCATGCATAGTTCTACAATTAGGTGGAACTACTGTTAATGCGCAATGCAAACAATAATATCCCTCCGATTGAAATTAATGAAACAAAATGTGAACTCAGAGGAATTTCTTTAAGGAAAAAAAATATTAAAAGATATAGATGTGTTATAGCGGTAAATGTGAGGAATAGCCGTTACAAGGCATGAAGACAATCTTGTTCGCAATGCAAGTTTGAACGATTAATAAATAAAGACATAGATAATATCCTACCCTAATTCAACCCAGCGAGGTTTGATTATTATTATCTGTGAGGCATGATTACCACTAATTAAATGTACATTTTCAGTTCTAAATCTCCGTTGGTGTTCCTAAAAGTGCTTGAGTTTCCGTTGTAGGTGTAATAAGCCTAAGCTTCTCTCTGCACCTGCTTTTTTAAACTTGTTTTTTATTTTTCTCGTTTGCATTTAATTGCATTACAAATATTAATATTCCTCAAAAACTGAATATCATATGATATGACCTTGCACTATACCATAACATTTTACATGCTTCTAGGTTGCATTATTAAAATGATTCAAGTAAAATACTTTAGTCTAAAGGTATTATTTTACGTAAAACAAAAACTCAAGATTGAGACAAGATTAAATAATTTTTTTTTTAAATTGGAAACTTATGTGAATTTGTAACCACATTTTTCCAAAGCATTTATTTTTTCCATTTACTGAATTCAATTGTAAAATATATATATATATTTAAAAGTCTGTAATATTTTATTTGTCAGTCCTGTCACAACGGTGTGTTTTTAGACCAGGAATGATTCGCTGATCAATGGGAGGAGGTGTTCCCTGGCCGTACCCCATATTAATGAAGTTAATGGTGCAGCTCCAGTGACAGCCGAGTGCTGCTGACCAATCAGAGCGCTCTCTGATGGGAGGCTGCGTGTTTGAAGAACTGCACGCAGGATCCGTTTGAAGAACCTTGTCAGCTCCTCATCAGATCTAAACCTGGGACATCTTTTTCTTTTAATTCCTTTACACTTCCAAAAACACCTGCCAAAAAACATGTCCGGCGTGACTCTGTCCTACGTGGACGTTTATCTCACAAACAGCGCCTTGGATTTAAGCGTGGATTTGTTCCAGTTTTCTTTTGCTCTCTGACAGAAACTCATGAATTCCTCCTCAGAGCAGCGGCTTTGTGGACTTGCGCATTAGCTGAATGATGTCTATGGGTTTCTTGCCCGACAGTGTGAACGGTTCCGATCCCTCCAAGTCGGCCTTCCTGGAGTTTGGCCACGGACAACTTGCGCACCAGCACCACTCCCCGGGACTCTCACACATTTACCCCGTGCATGGCCTCCACGCTGCGGGACATTCTCAGCACGAAGGTCCCTTTCCTAGCAATCCGTCCTATGGCCCCCAACTGGGATACGCCTACCCGGGCACAATGAACGCTCACCCGTCATCCGCTTACATGTCCTCCTACCAGCACAGCAGCGGCAGTCTGACCCACAGCAGATTAGAGAGGACAGGTATGTGGCAAAAAGGCTAACAACAAAGTCAGTGCTAACGCGTAATTACGCGTTATTTATATATTTATACATATATATATATATATATATATATTATATATATATATATAAAGAGAGAGAGAGAGAGAGAGAGAGAGAGAGAGAGAGAGAGAGAGATAGATAGATAGATAGATAGATAGATAGATAGATAGATAGATAGATATAGATATAGATATAGATATAGATATATATAGCTATGTTTGAATCCAGATCACAGGGTTCAGGATGAAGAATACTCCTCTCACGGTGTAGAAACATGCTGCAGACTTTATTGTAAAGGTATCCACCGTGAAAACGTGTTGATCGCAGTAAAATCCCAGATGAAGTTAAAGAAAGCGCTTTAGATGCGCCAGCTGCACCATATTCCTGCTTGTGTGGTATCTGTAAAATTGAACCACTAATTCTGTTTTTCAGTTTGATTAACACGGCTTCAAAGTCACATGTTACCTTTACAGCCTGCAGCCATGCATGAGGCCCGTCAGTCTAAACTTTAAAATGTGCCCATTAAAACTTTGTTTTTTCTGTCTTAATCTTTAAGATCCCAACAAATCTGCGATGAATGAGAGCAGGGACGTACGTCTGGTGAACGGCAAGGGGAAAAAGATGCGGAAACCTCGGACCATCTACTCTAGCCTGCAGCTGCAGGCTCTGCACCAGCGCTTCCAGCAGACCCAGTATCTGGCCCTGCCGGAGCGCGCCGACCTGGCAGCCAAACTGGGGCTCACGCAGACTCAGGTGGGTCTTCCGCTTCTCCTGACTAATTTACGTTCATATATTAATAGATGCACTGTGAAGGATCCTGTTAATTGTAATGATTATAACATTTCAGCTGGTGATGTCGGCGGCAATAATTTCACGCAGAGGTTGATTGCACAGCCCACTGATTATCTGATCATGTATATAAACTGTACATTTGACTTTGAACAATAATGTTGAGTTCTGGTTACAGCTCAAAAGAGGAAAAATTTTGTTCAACTGCATTATCAGGCCTCAATGCTTTTATGCAGCTCTTTGCCGGGGTTCTTTTGGCGGCTGCTTGTCATTTTATCAGTGCGGGTTTACGCAAATAAAAGTCTCCCAAATACATAACTAGATCAATAAATAACATTTACTCAAACTCAAAATGTATGTATTTATTTATTTAACGGGCTTTTGTGGGGTTTTAATTGATTTATATAGGTGGCAGCCTCGTGCACGCGCCCGAGTGTATACGTGCACGTGCGTTCCATAAAGCAGGTGTGCGTGTCAGCTAACCGTCTTCAGGCGTCCTCGCGCTTTTTATTTGGCGCTCAAGTTTCAAAAACAGAAGAAAAAACTGAGAAAAACAGAGAAAGAAATTCTGTTTTATCTGAGCCGCCTCCTGCAGACCAGTTATTCTTAATCCTCCATCTCTCTGGCGATGTTCAGAAGAGCCCCGGTGATTTAAACGTGTGGAATATTCACATTAACTGTTCTAAATAATAAAAAAAAAAGAGAGTAAAATCATTTGCATCAAATCCTGCTGCGCTCTCCCAGCGCCTTGGGCTTGTTTTTATTTCTTAATACCCCTAATCTCCGTTTATAGCTGTTGCACTCACGCACCACTGGGTTTACAAAACAGTCAACAATAGGGGCGCTCAGTTTTAATAAGTTTGGAGTGTCACTCAACTATTAAGCTCATTTACCTCACAAAAGGTCTGGGATTTACAAAAGCAAAACAGAAGCTAGAGATCTGATTGAAAAAGTGAGTTTGTCACTTCCAATGATAATTGTGTGCGTTTTCATCTTTATTTTCTTTCTTTTTAGGTGAAAATATGGTTTCAGAATAAGCGCTCCAAGTATAAAAAGATCATGAAGCATGGCGGAGGTTCAGAGGGGGAGCACCTCCACAGCTCCAGCTCAATCTCCCCTTGTTCCCCTGCCTTACCCCAGCTCTGGGAGGTCTCCATGGCGACCAAAGGAGCCCCGATCCATTCGAACAATTATATGAACAATTTTGGCCACTGGTACCCGAACCACCACCACCATCCTCACCAGGACACCGTGCAGAGGCCACAGCTGATGTGACTGGACAGCCATACGGTTGCTCAGCCTATTTTACCCACAGCACAGGCACAGAATGAACTGATTTGTCTTGGGGATGAACTTTATGGTCGCTCATGCGTGTCTGTTTTGAATTGAATTTTTGCTGCAAAATTCTAGCATGTACAACATGTTTTTAAGTGTCTCTGCAGGTCATCCTGCACGGCTTCACACACACTGAATGTGGACTTTGTGTTTGCAGCTGAACTAGACACTTTGCATAAAGGAACCGTTGAAAATATTACGTGTGCGTGGATTTATTTTAATAAAAGGTGCTCGCTGCCTTAAACAAATTACCATTCTGCTAGGGGCCCTTAGATTGCTCCCTTCTAAGTCAATTTTAAATAATTTCGGTGCAATCTGATTTTCTTTCCTGAATTTCCTGAAATTACCAATAACTTCTTTAGGATTTCAGGATTTATGAGTCTCTAAGTTTTATGTGCTTGTAACAGCATCCATAATCTTCAAGTTTAAGGTTCTCAAAATGTATTTACTGCTCCATACTTATGCATAGTCATAAGTTTTGATAAGGCATTAAATGAATATTGGATTATCTTTCTCCGCTTGCACAGTCCGAGACATCTTTCAAATGGGAGATATTTTATTGCATGTTTTATTTGTATTGAGGTGTTTCAGCTAGGGTCGATAAGTTTTGTGCATCTTTTACGCACTAAATAGTTCAAATACATTTAAACTCGCAGTTTGATTTTGGAGGAGAGCATTTTCCTCTCATTTCTATAATAGTCATTCGCTGGAAAAGAAATACAAGGTAACATGCATCTTTTTTCCATGTCGTGAGAGAAGAAGAGCGCATGTTTGAGCAGTCCGCTCAAACAACAAAATCGCTGCTGTCATAATACAGTGACAAACGAGAGGGCTATCCCTGCAACAGACTGCGCACTGATTTGCCAATTCTGCTGCTTACATATACCGTAGTTTAATCAGGCCCATACTGGGGTATTTATGTCTTTGCTGGTACTCTTGATTAAATAGAGAGCTGATTTCTGATTAATGAAGCTGAAAAGTGCGTTAAAGAGCCATCCAGTGACTTTCTTTTTATGTTTTTCATTCATCACCCCGAACATTTCGGGCTGTCTGGCAAACATTAGGAGCAATTTGTCTGATGTCACATACAGGGATTAGAGGAATAACAAACCATGCATGCAGTTTTCCCCAAGATTTTCACCCTAATACTGATAGCAAATGTTCAGGAGTTCACTGACTTAAATTCTGTCACTGTTAAAACAAACAGTTTTATTTAACCAATAAAACTCGCAAATATTTATTTTGGGTAGATTGTATGCTATATTTCTAATAACAGTTCTGGGAACACATAAATAGGAAGCTCTAGGCATTGTTTTTAGGTTGTTATTTCATTTTTTTAGGGTAGAGTCGGGGGGGGAATATTAGTCAATTCTAGAACATAAAGCTATGCTAAGATAGTAAACTTTTAAGTCTATTTAAAGAAGATGGCATGCAAACCTTCTCATGGGCCATGTCTGCCAGTGATCTGCTTGAGAAGCCCTGATTGCTAGCAAGTTTGGCTTTAGCGCTACATTGTAAAAAGGAATTTTGGAGGGTATTAAATATTAGCCATTAGAACTATATATCACTAAACTGTACAACTGTACTGAACAATATATCATTTGTACAGGAAATTTTGAAAATTAACACTTCTGTCAGCTATTACATATTCTTGTAGGCTAATATTTCGTATGGGTTATCTTATGACTAAATATATCAGCTTAAAAGTAAAGAAATGTTTTAAGACTTATGGTGAAGAACATTTCTGTGCTAGAGCAAGAAATGTAAGTTTTTACTAACTTTTAACTAGTTCAGTGACAGCAATAATGCTAAAAAAACAACTTGCTAGCAGGCTAAGCTGTTAAACCCTGAGCAGGTGCTGTCAATGTGAAACACCATTAAGCTGTGGTTGTCAGGAAAAATTTTCCGACCTAGCTTTTTAGGATGAAGAAACTGAGCTTGCCAGAAAGTTTGACTTTAGCAATAGCATTAGCATTGTCGCTACACTAGCTAAAACTGTATACAAACTTAATTTAGCTCTCCAAAACAGAAACTTTCCCAACAATAAGTCTTATTACAAAGTTTTTACAACTTTGCAACCCATGTAGACATTTTTTGCTGGACACCACTCTCAACAAATAAGAAAACGCTTGACTGAACCAACATCTTTAGTTGAATTCTAATCAACACGTTTAGCTAGGAGTTTGTTAACAAAAATAAAGAAGGTAATATTGTAACAACTTAAACATTACTAAACATGAAATGTTGTTATTTTGTTATTACTATTGGAGCTGGTTACAATTTTAATAATGGTAACATCTGATATTTAATACCCTCTGAATTTCCTGTATGTAGTGCAGAGCTAAAGGCAAATTTGCTGGCATTTGGGTCTTCTTAAAGATGAGACAACGGCTGGCAATGAAAGGCTTTGGTTATTCAATGTTACCTAATTTAATTAAGTAAATGTTTTAGATTTTGGAATTCAGTTTGCTACCTGTTACATAAGAAAATTCTGTTCATAAATACTGATTAAATTCTACCCAAATAAAACATTTGCAAATGTATGCCCTAAATTAACTGGTTAAATTGTGATAGCTTGTTTTTCAGTGTAGCAATTTTGACTTTAGAGCTGTCAGTTAGTTATAGCTGAATATGAAAAATAATTGTTGCTTCTACAAAGAAACTTTTTCAAGTCATAAAACAGTTTTGAACTTTTATATTTGTTAATAATATGATGCATACAAGCTGGATGGCGAATAATGACTGACTGATCTTAAAATAAATTCTCATCAAAATGTTCAGAGAGCTATGTTGTTAGAATCTAACCATTATTGAAAATTAAACTGATTAACTAACATATTTGATAAAGATTTTATTGGCTCATATATAATACCTTAATAAATTATTTTTATAGTGTAAATTTCCAAGCATGTCATTTAGGACATACACATTAAGCATAGACACATTTATTTTTGTGTATCTCACCTTCATGCAGGAAAATATGCTACTTAAATTTATTGTTTTCAAGGAAAAACAACATTTCAAAGTGCACTCCCGCCGCTTTTTCTGACCAGAATACTAACTCATTCAGCTCTTACCTCGCCTGAGGAGGGAACCCTCAACCAGGAGCTCTTCAGCCATCTGTGGTGTTCCTGTGAAGAACAAAGCGCACACATAGTGGCCGAGTTTTTGAACCCCTCCAAGCTGATTTTTTCTCTCATAACGACCAGTTTTGTGACATATTAACATCTCCTTCTTTGTACACCCTTTCTACATCCTCACTCCGAATCATTATGTTGCCTTGTTAATAAACATGCGGGAAGAAGAGGCAAGCTCTGGCTGTATGCTGAACCTAGCTGACGGAGGGGGGCATCGGGGAAAATTATAGGCAATTTCACATCTCTAGATTAGAATAATGGCTCTGTGGAGTTAGACAGAGAAGAGTGGGAGTTTTTAAATGGAGGGGGACCAATTATCACGTAAGCAAAAGTGAATAGGTCTTCCCTGTGTAATAGACAAGCTGAGAGGAGCGGATGGAAGTCTGGGTCGACGGCTTGAAGGCTCCTGAAAAAGGCAGTTCTGACTGTATCAATGATGTGGATCCTCGGGGTTATCAGATATGAGCTGTCTGATGGCTTTTAATTGCAGGATAGTAATAAGAGGGAAAATAGCTTGTTATTAAATCTCTGTTGCTTTGAATGGGTGAATGGCAAAGCAGGTCTCTGGGGTGATTATTGTTATTAACTTGAAGGGATCTCCTGTAATAACATGTGGGGTAATTGGCCGCCCCCCCATCCCCCCCCCCCCCCCCGCAGCTGGCACTTGGAAGAGAACAATGTTGTTTCATAAATAGTCGCTTGCTATACTGGTTTGGGAGTATGCTGCACAAACACACTGGATATGCACGGTGGAATAAAGGCTTTTAAATAAACGTGGCCTATAAGCAAGCAAGGCATCAAAAATACACCAATGCATGCTGAGCCTTCTCTTCTTCTCCAGTCGGGACTTGCCCTGCCTTGGCCTAAAACAAAGGTCAGCCAAGGTTCATGACTCCACAGCTGTCCATGATGCCTTCCTCCCTTCATTTCAACCAAGTTTACAGCAAAATGACCAGCCTGAGTGATCCTAATGCAGCTGAGGACTAGCCCAGCCCAGGACAGCAGAACAGCTGCTGGAAGTCTTTCCATGGCTGCATTTCAGTGCCCGACCTCTGCCTCAACCTGCATCGAAGCACTCAGGAGACAAGCTCTAACACCATGCCTTCTGAGAGGGGTCACATGGGGCCTGAGAGACAGGACTTTATTTATAGTGCTGAGATGTCCAAAACATTAGATGTCCATGGACAATTCTGTTTTATGGCTATTAAAGGTCCTTATACTTATTTAAGCCGGAGAAATCTGTTGAAATTAGGACAGTTTTTGACCCATTGGATCTACCAGTCCAAATTTTGACAAAGACTTTGGAAATTAAGCTTTGTTAGTCAATTTGTTTAACATTTCAACCACGTTTAGATGTCAGTTGGCATCATTATGTAGACATCTTTTTCCCTTCAACCACATTGTGTAGACGGGTTTAGGGCATCTATAGATGTCTCTATGTACACATGCTTTCGCTTTTTCACCACATGTAGACATTAATTGATGTCTTTATGTACACATATTTTATCCTCACAGTTTTCAATCACAATTAAACCACATTTTGACATCTATAGACCTATTTGTGTCATTATTCAACCTTTGTTTTTAACCACAGTTTTATGTTAATAAACGTCTTTTAGTTTTTTGTTTTTTTTCACCATGTTTGGGTGCTACTATGTGTTTGTATATTACATCATTTTCAGCCATCTTAGACAAAATTAGACTTCTCTGATGACTTTACCTCTCACTTTTCAACCAAATTTCAATATCAGTAAATATCTTTATCTAAATGTCCTCTCACCATTACATTTTCAACCATATTTTTATCTTGTTTAGATAGAAGAAAATATTGCTTTTTTTAAATAAAATTGTATCAAAAGCTCCAGTGTCACGTTTAAGTTCAACTGTTCTCTAGCCACACTGCCTCACCCTGCACTGCTGTCACACTTAAAATGTTCAGGAATGACATATATGGACATGCCTAACAGCCCCCAGCCCACTTGGTGGCAAATGCATGTTTGTCCTCGGCACAAATGTTTCCCCTGACGGTACACAGTCTGTCCAGGGGGCCCACACACACTGAGGGAGCCACCAAGGGGGAGATCACATGTACTTTGTGATTAGATTTCATTGATATCAAAAAGGCAATAGTAATCATGCCTACCCCCGCCCCCTCCCTGAGGGGGGGGGGGGGGGGTTTTCAGATCAGCACTGATTCTTTCATGCTGACTGATTCATAGACCAACTGGTTGTTGAGTTGCAGGGGGGGGGGGAGATATAAGAACAAGTAGGGGACATTAGGGTAAAGGGATTAGGAACTGTGAAACGTTAAGCTGTTTGTAGCTAAATCTCCTAAAATGTGCTTGGAGTGTTTGACTGAGAAAATCACAAGTCAGAAGAGAGAAAAACCTGGCTAACAAATGTTGCAAAAGGACTTTTTTCTCCAAAACTAACACAGAGCAATGTGAAAAGTTATATTCATATCAAGTTTTATGGAGATAAGTTTAAGTGTACTTTATACGTTTATAGTGTACTAATATAAATAAATCTTAATTAGGATCAACCATAAGGTTTTAATCATTTTCCATTTTATTACACACTTTCATATTTTAATTAAGGGTGTGAAAACTTTAATAGTGTGTAATAGTCATGTTTGTCACCATTTTATTAGCTGAATAAACCTCATTAAAGGCCTTTTATGAAAGTGTAAAAACCTTCAAGGGGGTTAACAGCAACTAGATCTCGTGGTGTTGCCAATAAAAGCAAAAAATAATTCAGTTGACTAATAAGGGTAAACTTGTCTTCCATCTCATCAGTAAAAGCCAAAAAGACATGTGCACATGTCTTTTTGCCTACTAAGTGGGCAAAAAGTGAAAGATCTCCACCTAAATACGGTTATAGATGTCTAACTTGGGTTGAGAACTGAACCAATAAGAAGCATAACAGTGGTTGAAAGGAAAAGCTGAAAATACATCCACATAAAGACGTCAGTATTTGTAAATGTGGCTTAAAACTGGAAGGGAAAAAGTGTGTAGGGGGGGGAATCTACTCGTGTATATAAAGTGAAGGAAAAAAGAAAAGAATAAAAAATTGGTCTGAATTGGTGGAAAGGTTAAGGTCATTGGGTTGTTGGAGTCTGCGTGGTGTATAATGAAATGTTGTCAGGGTTGATCAAATTAGCTGTCGTTAGGTTGAAGTTGAAGGAACGAGGAGCAAAAAGTCCTTTTGAAGCACATTTTTTAAGGATTATATTGAACGTAAAATCTGAATACTTACGCAGCAGAAACTATTATTTTAACGAAAGAAAGAAAAGAAACGCCGTGGGTAGCCTAGATCTTCTCTCCGTGTCTAATGCGCTCTGGTGGTCCATGTGGACGAGCTCGCAATCAGCAATTTCTGCATCTTCTTATTTTTCAGAGTGTTTGACACAGCCTGGCCAACCTGCCTGGAGCTGACATTAATAATTACTGGACTGCAGCTGTTGTATTTTCGCTTCTTTTTAAATATGACATTGTGATCCCTGCTGTCACTAACAGTGGTGTTTTCCTAGTTTTCACCTTCCTGTTATAACGAGAGAAACTCCTCCGATCGTATGGCTTTTCATCTGTCAAGTTTTTTCTCTTCCTGCAGAACTAAACTGAAAGTTCTTCAACCTTTTTTCAAACTTAGTTTCTCAAATTGAAATTGTTTAATAAATAAGCATGACGTGTTGCTATTTATTGGCATTCACTACGCCTTGTGCTGTGGGTGCGTCTCTTTGCCAACAGGCTCTCTTAAAAGCAATTCAATCCACTGACTCCAACATGTCTGCAGCTACAGCACCGAAAGAAACAACTAGAAGACTTGAAAATAACTATTATTATTATTAAAATGTCTTAATGTATTTAGTCAGATTTGTGGATGAATTTGAATTCTGAACATTTGACCTTTGTTTGTCTCTCCCCTAGAAGTCGCCTGTTCTACTTAAACGTTACATTTTTGCCTAAACCAAGACGTTGAAGCCCAGGCTTGGTTAGCTCATTCGGTCAACCCTAACAACCTTCCCACCACAATTAGACGACAATTCACGTCTTCATGTAGACGTCTTTTGCCTGTTACGTTCACCCGCATATCTTACCGTCCCAGTTCGGCACCACATTTACTGAACATGTTCATGTTGACGCCTCTTCACCTGTTAGTTTTTAACCTCATATTCAGCATGTTTAGACGTCTTTTCGACCAAAGTTTGCTCTCTTTAAAATGAGGTGTACTAAAACGTCCTGAATTCTACAAATATATATTTATTTCTTTAGAAAAGGGCTTGACACACAGCATGCATTTAACACCTTTATTCATCAGACAGGAAGGCAACAGTTTGACTTACAGGAATATAAAAACGGTCTGATAGCACCATGGTGCAGTCTTTCTGGTTCAAATATGATCATAGTGGTTCTGCATATATATATAAACACTTATTTACAACCTTCAGCATTTTTGTACAAATCCTTATAAATATGTCCTGAGTTCTTTTTTCTGTTTTCCTTTAAAGTTCTCCACACAACCACATGCATGACTGGTTGCAGCAGTTTTGTGATTTTTGTTTGTTTTCAGGCTACTTGTTTAAAAAAAAAGAGACTTTGCATATTCATTTACAAAAGGAGTTAAGTATACAATAGAAGTGATAAATAATTTTAAAACACGCCGGATGTCCGTTAAATATGCTGCCAAAAGTGATTAGAAATCCCTTTATGTGCTTTTTTTTAAACTGGAAACCCAGTTCTGAAAACTGCGATCATCCAGAGACAGAAAGCAAAGTCCAACTCCACAAACGTTTGCTCTGCAGAGAGCTCGTAAAAACGAGATGGATCTGCGTCCAAGTCCGAGTTAGTAAACAGCTCCCACGCTCTGCTGTGGCACCGGGTGGTGGACGGTGCCCGGGTGCTGTAGGTGTGATCCCTGCTGGTACCAGTGGTTGGTATAATCCTCCAGGTAGGGCGGCGACGAGCTGTGCGCCGGCTGCGGCACCTGAGGTCGGCTGATTGGCGTATTCTGAGGGGTGCTGCTGCTGTCCCAGACGGCGGGGGAGGGCGGAGAGTTACAGGCCATGGAGTCGCTGGCGTTGGGACTGTGCTCCAGGGGAACCTCGCCGTTTTTGTACAGCTTCTTGAACTTGGATCTCCTGTTCTGGAACCAGATTTTGACCTAAGAAGAATCAAAGGGCGGTCATTGTTAATCTAAAATAAAAGTAAAACATTTAAAGCGTTAATGTTGCTGTAAAATAATAAATCAATGAGTGTTTTTATCGAATCATCTGTTTTTCTCTTCAAGCGACTCTAAATCATGCTAAATCAGCATGCAGCTCACCTGTGTCTGAGTGAGGCCGAGCTGGGCCGCCAGCTCAGCTCTCTCGGGCAGGGCGAGGTACTGCGCCTTCTGGAAGCGCCTCTGCAGAGCGGCGAGCTGGTAACTGGAGTAAATTGTTCTCGGCTTGCGAATCTTTTTGGGCTTTCCGTTTACCATTCGGACCTCAGGCTCTGGCTCTTCTTTGACTGCAAAATGTACAGCAAAAGAGACCGAATAAATTAACTGACTTGTCAAAAATAAAATAGGAATAGGAACAATAAAATAAACTAACCTCTGCGCAAAATGATTTTAGACGTAAGAAATAGGTTATTTTCTTAAAGTCAATGGAATACAAAATGTCATAAAAAACATAAAATTAAACATCTGTTAGAACTAAAAGTAATAACGTTTACGTTTTCATGGGAATTAAACAAAATAAAAAGAAAGATTAACTTGAAAACACCAAAATCAAAATGCAAGTAAGAGTAAAAATAAATGAATAAACGGCGAATAAATGTTTCATAAAATGTAAAGTTAAATACAAATTTTAATTAAGCAAAGGAGCAATTAGATTCCATCAAATATTAATTTCGTTGTTTTTTATGTTTCCTATGACATAAGCAAGTCTCTGAAAAAAAAGTTTTAACTGATTTATAAATACACAATAGTTTTAATCATAATAATTTTATATTTACCAATAGTTCTGTTTTATTTATTTTGAAACATTCAGAGATAAATGGTCCGAAATGTTTCAGTGGACATTTGGAAACATATTTTAAAACATAAATCAATTAAAACAGGAGGAAAAATTAAAGTTTGCTGGAATCTTTTCTGCATCATGCTGAAACGTACCTGAGCCCGGAGGAGAGGACTGCAGGTGATCTCTGTTGTAATGTCCGTACTGTCTGTAGCTACTCGTGTAGGGATACTCTGATTTGGTTGCGTACGCTCCCGCCGCTCCCATCCCGTTCAAATTAAACTGATGGTGGTAAGAGTTCATGGGCTGTCCGTACGGCTGGCTCTGGTAATACTCGTGGTGGCCGTTGTAGTAGCCCATGTCCGTCACCGAGGATTCTGGAAGGGTCGGGGAGTCCTTGGAGCTCGGGTGGCAGCTCATAGATCCGGGAAGATCTGTCAGAATACTCGCGATCTTCTTCTCGTAGCTCTGCCCGGAGCTCATGGTGGAAGAGGCGCTCCGGAATTAATAAAAGAACAAATAGAAAAAGGAAAGCAAACCAAACCTGCTGGTTTGGTTCGCTTTCAGAAGAGCGCAAAGAACAGCAGATTGGACGCTCCACAGAAACACAGGGCGTTGCTGAGGCTATAGTCCACTGAAACTCTTCCAGCTGCAGAAACTTTCTAATGGCATTGCTCAGCCCCTGTGGCACAAAGTTATAAAGAGCTGAGCTGCATTCCGTCGTCCTATTGGCTGAACCCCCCTCCCTCCTTTCTTCTGCGCTGCGAGCGAAGCCTTAATGAAACCCAGCCTTCAGCCAGGAGCGCAGATGCCCCCCTCACTAATTTTTATCCACATTTACCTGTGAATCACGCAGGTCCTCTACACATTAAAAAGAAGTCAAAACCGAGTTTTAACCCCGGGGGGCATCTTGATGTTACAGCATGGTAGCCTGATCCTGCAGCCAGACCGTCTCCCTAATGTTTTATGCAATGTTTGCCTAACAGTGCCTAGTGAAGGCCTGCCTGCCGGGCTCCCACTGCCTACTTTTGTCATTTAAAGGTGCCAGCGGACGGTGAACTTTATGTAAAACTCGATGGAAGAGATAGGACAAGAAGAAGGTTAAAAAACTAGTTCAACTGATATAGCCTGAGGGTGAATTCCTCTGTTATATCCATCTTTTAGCCTCTGTGGACATGCAAATCAGCACTGCTAGAAGCAGACGGGACTGAGAGGGACAACACAGATGTAAAGGAGACAGTCCTTCCTTCATTATAGTAATACAATCACTCCTAGTTTTATTTAAACAGATTATTTTTTTTATCTTTTTATCCACATCTGATTCACCTGTCAATATCACGGTGCACAGCGCCTCCCTGTGTATGAAGTGCTAAACATATTTGGTAACTCAGTTTCTGTTTTAAATGGCGCCAATTCACAACACATGACGTCTCCAGTCTCGTTTCTTTCTTTATAAAACAAATACATGGGACTTTACTCTGTTTATCTCCTACTGCAAGTACGAGCTGAGATACTTTTGTGCTTTTTCAATCTTATTCTAAATTATATCAGCTCATCTGCAGCCAGTCATTTCTGATGCAATACTGCCCTCTCCTGGCGACAATCTGCATCGCTGTCGGATTGTTTCACGTCACACAATTTTCCAGCTTTAAGCTACAGCAAACATTGGGTGTGTATTTACCCCACAGTGTGCTCATATGATGATTGAACACGTTTCCACCTTCTGCAGATGTCCACAGACTACACCATTTGACTTCATATGCAGTGTCCTGTGAAAGTATTCACACCCTTTGAACCTTCACATTAGGACAAACATCAATGCAGCTACGTTATTGGAATCTTATTTAACAGACCAACACAAAGTAACACAAAATCTTGAGGCAGAAGAAAAAATATTTGTTTTTGGACCCCTTTGCTTTGATACCCTTAAATGCCACCTAAATAGTAGAGCCCTGCTAAATGTATTATAATCTCAGTATAAATACAGTTGTTTTGTGAAGGCCTCAGGGTTGTTAGATAATATTAGTGAACAAACAGTATCAGAAAGCATCTCCCCATCATAAAGCATGGTGGTGGAAGCATCTTGCCACGAGGGTATTTATCTTTAGCATGGACTGAGAGGCTGGTCACAGTTGATGGGAAGATGAACAGAGCTAATTGCAGAACAGTCCTGTAAGAAAACCCGTTAGAGGCTGCAAGAGACTTGAAACCAGAGCAGAGGTTCATCTTGCAGCTGGACCATGACGCTTTATATACAACCAGAGCTATAATACAATGGTTTAGATCAAAACATATTCATGTGTTAGAAGGGCCTAGTTAAAGTCCAGACATAGATCCAATTAACAATGAGGCAAGACTTAAACTGCTGTTCCTTGACACTCTCCATTCAATCTGACTCAGGTTGAGACATTTTATAGACAACAATGGGCACAAATTTCAGTCTCTAGATGGGCAAATGTGGTTCCAACATACCCTAAGACCTGTAGCTGTGATTGCCATGAAAGCTTTTTTTACAAAGTATTGACTAAGCAACTTGGGGAGGTTGAATACATATGCACACTACGCTTTCATGCATCATTTTTCTTTTGCTTTTAAAATAAATGCTACTTTGTGTTGGTCTGTTGCATCAAAATGTGAAAAGGTTCCAAAGGTATGAGTACGTTTACAAAGCACTAAAATTTTAAGGCACATATCTAACATTTACCGCTTCAGCCCCAATACCATTTGGATGACTCTTCCTTGCACCTCAACAACTTCAGCCGCGAGCAGGCCACTTTTCTTTGCAGAACTGATAAAGTATCTTTTGCTCATAACTGGTTGGTTTCTACAGACAGACTGAGTGTTGATGTGTGACAGAAGGATATCTCAAAGACTAAAAGGTCTATGGGAGAGTAGTGAGACCTACTTTGCTGACATTTTCATTAGGAGATTAGAAATTAGCAGATCAGAGGAACAGAGAGGTTGGGCGGTTTCGAGATAAAGCTCGAGAGGCATGGCTGAGATGGGTCAAACAGAAGATATAATGGATACATTGAAAGGGGAAAGTAAAGTTAAAGACACCAGGGGTCACGGAGATGGCTGGTGTGACAATTTAAGAGGCAAAGGATAGGATGAGATAAATAAGGGTGATTCGCTGTGGCGACCCCTGACCCTAACACCTGAAGTGGCTTTGTTGCTAAGTGCAACAAATCTTGAGTAACCTGATGCATTGTGCCAGCTTTCCCAGGTAAACAGCATCTTGTAGCTCCTGAATTTAGTCCAGAAAACTGTGAGCTCTTTGAGATGGAGAAAAATATCCCATCAGTCACATGCACAGGAATGTCAACATAATTTTGAACACTGAAAAAATATGCAAATCAAAAGCAAACTTTATATTTACTAATTTACCAGGACTTTTAATGAAATTCAGTGTCCTCTAGTGTCCTCAAAAAGACTTTTGGCACTGCATGACTGGTTGGAGGATGCAGTTTTCTCTTCATTTTTACTCAGAAATTAGGAAGTTCAAGTTTATAATTAACATACCTCAAAAGCCAACCTTGCATGAAAAAACGTAAAAATAAAAGTAATAGCTGCCGTAAAAAGATATTTGACACACTGTAGGCTACTACAAAACCTCCTTTCAAAAGCATGTTGCTAAAGTATTTGAAGTACAAAATGCAGAGAAATATCATTATCTTGTATTGCTAGTTACGTTAGCCTGATCACTTAGCCACTCAATGAGTTAATCTCACAGGTCATTAAACCATTATACCATGGTTAAGTTAGTTTAGTTTGTTAGTCAGTTTGGGATCATTCCCAGATTCAAGTTCCAATTTTAGGGATTGCAGATTGAGAAACCAGTTTACTGAATGAACACCAAGGTAAGACAAAATATCCAACCAATTATTACCCAAATTATCACCGTGTGATTATCACAGTGTTCCTTTTACCACAGACAGCAAAGAGTATCTATTTGCGATACACTACTGGTCAAAAGTTTTTGAACGCCTTTCTCATTTAATGGGTCTCTTTATTTTCATGACTAAACTGCAGATTCTCACCAGAGACAACAAAACTATGAACACACATGAAATTATGTGGTAAACAAAAAGTGTAAAATAACACCATTTTTATATTTTAGATTATTACAAAATAGCCACCCTTTGCTTTGATGACTGCTTTGATCTCTTGGCCTTCTCTCCATGAGCTTCATGAGGTGGTTACCTGAAATGGTTTCCCAAAGAGTCTTGAAAGAACTTCCCAGAAGTTCATTGAGAGACGGCCAAAGATTAATATTTCAGTCATTACAAAGGGCAGCTACTTTAAGGATTCTAAAATATAACATATTGAAAGCTCTTTTACAATTTTTTGTTTGCTACATCAATGCATATGTGTTCATTCACAGTTTTGATGCCTTAATTGAGAATCAACGTAAAATGTAAATAGTCATAAACATAAAGAAAACCATTAATTGAGAAAGGAGTTCTAAGACCTTTGACCAGTAATGTATATACACTCACCGGCCACTTTATTAGGTATACCTGTCCAACTATTCGTTAACGCAAATTTCTAATCAGCTAATCACATGGCAGCAACTCAATGCATTTAGGCATGTAGACATGGTCAAGATGATCTGCTGCAGTTCAAACCGACCATCAGAATAGGGAAGAAAGGTGATTTAAGTGACTTTGAACGTGGCATGGTTGTTGGTGCCAGACGGGCTGGTCTGAATATTTCTGAAACTGCTGATCTACTGGGATTTTCACGCACCACCATCTCTAGGGTTTACAGAGAATGGTCTGAAAAAGAGAAAATATCCAGTGAGCGGCAGTTCTGTGGGCGCAAATGCCTTGTTGATGCCAGAGGTCAGAGGAGAATGGCCAGACTTGTTCGAGCTGAACTCAAATAACCACTCGTTACAACCAAGGCATGCAGAAGAGTATCTCTGAACGCACAACACGTCAAACCTTGAGGCAGATGGGCTACAGCAGCAGAAGACCACACTGGGTGCCACTCCTGTCAGCTAAGAACAGGAAACTGAGGCTACAATTCTTCTCTTCTGCTCTCGGTGGGGTCAGACGCTTTTCCACTCTCTCCTTGATCCTCCCCCATTTTTTGCCCTGCTTCAGCTTTTTGTCTATGTTTTTCTTAGAGCCTCTGTTCGCATATCCTCCTAATTTGTTCATTATGGATTTGGTCAGCTGGTCTCTCAACGCAATCGATCAAATTTTCTCAACAGGAAGACAGGGTAAAGGGGAACCCTCTTGTCCAGACAGGACGTTCTTCTCCGGATACGGAATGAATTCCTGGCAGCAGTGGAAGATTGTGTGCCTGATAACAATGTCAGTCGAGTACGTGGAAGATTTGTACATAATTGGATTTCTGATAACAGGATTTCTGCTTTTTGGAGTTGGTGGTTACCTGGCTTATCCAAAGATTTGTAAAACATCGGCAGCTGTTCAAAGCACTCCAAAGCTGCCTGGGATGTTTGAAGGGATCTTTAGAGCTCTCAGCACTCAGACTGATATGTTAAGAGAGCAGAATCGCAAGCTGGACGCGATCCAGAATTACAGGCTGGCTGCGTTTCCCGGACTCAAAGGTGATATGATTTAATCTTGGAGAAAGTTTCTTGCTCAGGATCTACTGAAAGTACCAGAAATTTGGCTATTTGGATTTGAAAATGAGAATGCCAGTAAGACTTTGAAGGCAGGCAGAAAATCACAGCCGGCCTGAACCAAAACATTTATTGTTTTTCTAATTCAGGCGCCCCGATATGGCCTTCACAGGCTTCTTATCAAATCATTTCTCCTGGAAGTTCTGTAAATACGACGCTCTGTCCCAGCAACCCCCCTCATCTGTGAACTGAACTGTATGGCCGTTTGATAAAACTTACATCTCTTTTTCAAGGACAATGGCACCTTCGTCAGTGTCGACAGTCTAATTCTTTGCACACATGATTATACCTAAATATTGGCACCCTCACGAGTCCACCATGACCCTGCAAAATCTTTGCTTATATGTGTTGCTTTCCCATGCTCCTTATTTTTTACCTAAATGTGGATTTCATTTCTTCATTTCTTCTCCTTTTCATAGATTTTTAGATTTACCAGTGAAAGGAAAATAATACTAGTTTCTCAAAAATTTGAACAAAAGGTGTTTTTACACCAATGTCTCAGCTTCCTTAGTTAGAACTCAGTGATTGCTTAGTTAAATTTCAATGGATGCAAATAACTGTATTTATGGGACTACAACTGCATTATACCAGTGAACCCAAGGATCATTCTCTCTTAGCACAAGATGCTTTTCCCTACATAGAGGACTTAATGATATAATTACCTCTTTAGAAAGATTGGTTTAGAACCAGCTCTTACCAGTAAAATCCAAAGGATTATTAATGTTATCTGTATCATTGTAATGTTGGCCAGAGATTTTTAGATTTCTTAGAAGGATTGTAGTATCATTTGATGTGTTTTTCTGTGTCTGAATCTGTGTTTATTTTCTTTGTGACTGTATTGTAATTGTATGTACAGCGCTTTGAGTGTCTCATTACTGAAAAGCGCTATATAAATAAACTTACCTTACCTTACAATTTGCACAGAAATTGGACAATAGAAGATTGGAAAAACGTTGCCTGGTCTGATGAGTCACAATTTCTGCTGCGACATTCGGATGGTAGGGTCAGAATTTGGCGTCAACAACATGAAAGCATAGATCCATCCTGCCTTGTATCAACGGTCAGGCTGGTGGTGGTGGTGTAATGGTGTGGGGGATATTTTCTTGGCACATTTTGGGCCCCTTAGTACCAACTGAGCATCATGTCAACGCCACAGCCTACCTGAATATTGTTGCTGACCATGTCCATCCCTTTATGACCACAGTGTACCCATCTTCTGATGGTTACTTCCAGCAGGATAACGCACCATGTCATAAATCACGAATCATCTCAGACTGGTTTCTTGAACATGACAATGAGTTCACTGTACTCAAATGACCTCCAGAGTCACCAGATCTCAATCCAATAGAGCACCTTTGGGATGTGGTGGAACGGGAGATTCGCATCATGGATGTGCAGCCAACAAATCTGCAGCATCTGTGTGATGCAATCATGTCAATAAGGACCAAACTCTCTGATGAATGTTTCCAGTACCTTGTTGAATCTATGCCACGAAGGATTAAGACAGTTCTGAAGGCAAAAAGGGGGTCCAACCCGGTACTAGCAAGGTGTACCTAATAAAGTGGCTGGTGAGTGTATACAGCATATATTTCAAATTTTATTCAAATGATGAAATGTAATTAACTTTATGTTACTAAATTTACTGCAATCAGTCATTATCCATGTGCCCTTAGTGCAGAGAATAGCTCCAAGCCAGTCCACCTCTCCATTGTATGCCACTATTTGTCTTAAGGAATCCAACCATGTTTACACCAGTCAGCCTTGGAGTAAAGGGGTTGCCTCATTTGTTTCATCTAAGGTCATTTTCTATACATGGCAGTTATTTGCATTTTCACCATTCGACTCAAGATTTGATTAACTATTTTTGAAATACATCTTTGTCTTTTGCTGAAACCGAATTTCACTCCCCTACATTTGTTTGATTAAAACATATGGAAAGAGATCAGGGTCAAAAGGTTTAGTTTGAAAAACAAAAAGCTATAATACATTTTTACAGTGTTAGATATATTTTATTCAAATCTTGTCAAGTTTTAATAATTTTTTTAGTCTCAGATGTTTTACTATTTCAAGCTCTTTCCTCCCCCCAGATTCATGTCCTTAGATATGTGCTGACAAGGGGGCAGGACATTGAGTGGCAGGGGTGTGGCAACATGGCTGAAGTGTCTTGTCCCATCATGGGACATTTAGTGCAACAAAGGAAAATTAAGAACTTTCAAGCTTAGGTTTCAGATTTCATATAAACCATTTCAGTGAAATGCACTTGACATGAATCTTAAAATGCAAAAATTCAGTCAGTCAGTCACTCAGTCATTTTCTATCACTTCTTCCACAGTGGGTCGCAGGTAAAACTTGTCAATTTTTTCAGCAACGGTTTATGTGGGGACATTTTTTAAACCCACAAAGTAACCACAGCAGCGTTTCTGAAGTACCTCTCCTGCTGATGGGTCCCAGTAAACGGGTAACACCTCTACTTTATACCCAAAGACACTGCATGGTATCATACCCAATGTAGAGCCGCCACAGTCACATACATTTTTTAAATATTAAAAACAGGCTGGTATAATTAAGTATCTAGAAATGCCCTATTATAGGAAACATTTACCTAAATTACAGCCAAAATAAATGTGCTCTGGTTTAAAAGGTGTAAAATGAGGTGAGATCTTTGCCGCAGAAAAGCTGATATTCTGCACCAAAGAGAGGTTCAACCCGTGAGCATTAAAGGGCTGCAGCTTCAAATTGGGTATCTGATTCCAGCAGCTGTTGGTACGCAGACAACTGAGAGAACTTGGTCAGTGGACTTAAAAAGCCTGGTTGTACCAAGTCTCAGGCTTTCAGACATCTTGGAAAAATCCCTTTTACACTTTATGGGTTTTTTTCAACTTTTCAGACTCAAAGCTTCTGACCATTGAGACCTGAGACATCAGTGCTCGTTCACTCAGGAAGGGGACCGAGGACTTCCAAGAAATCATCTTGTCACACCATCTGTCCTGTCTGTGTGCAGTTTGGTGTCTGCATGCAGTGCTGTGTTCTCTTTCATTCTCTCCCTACAGGGTGCAACTGGCAGGTGCAGCTTCATAGGTGTCTTCCTTGAGGACTAATTAGGAAGATTTTTAAGGAGATAGAACCTAGAGGGAGGTGTCAGACTGTTAGCTCACTCAGACTGGTAATCTGGTCTGCGTTTGGTACCCATTGACTGATCTTTTGTCCTCTAGTCTTACCTGAGTCTGTGCTCTTCTTCTTGCAGGACTTTCCTGTGACTTTGGCTTCTGCCATGCTCTGGTGCTCCATTTCTACTCTGTTGGATCTCACTGAAAGCACCTTGGAGAAAGACGCCGGATTGTCAGTTTCCCTTCCACTCCTGAAACCAGCCTCCTGAAAACAGAGAACCATTCTCCCTTCCGTTCGCCTAGCCTGCCTGTCCACCCTCCACCTCATGCTGGAAGCACCTTCCGAAAAGGATCCAGGTGACAGAGAGAGATACAGCTTTTTCCACAGGATCACACTGCCTGCCAAACTTGCCATACCTGGAACTCTCAACTCCAAATCCGACATCACTACCCACACATTACTCACCATCCCTCCGCTGTCGAGATTATAACATCTCACCTCTCTTATGTAGTGCCCAGTCTGATTGTCCTTAGACCCCCCGATGACCAGCCAAACCATTTACTTTGTTTTTCAATAACACCGTGAAACCTTTCATCCTGCCTCCGTATCTTTGCTCACTGTCAGAGTCTAATCGCTGAACATTATGACAGAATGGTCTGACCAAACTGACCTTGGGGCACAGTTACGGATTGCAATCTCTCACCAAGGCATCTTACTTAGTCAGTGCGAGTCGCTCCTACAGTCCATGAATCAGCAATAGTCAGAAATGATCGACACACTGAATTACCTTGTTTATCAGTTCCAAGAAGTCAGCTCCAGTCTCCCTGGACCTCCAGCTAACTCTCTGCCATCTGTTTCCTCCTCGGCTCATCCCACCGTCGGTGCTGCGTTCACTGCCCCGTCGGCCAGAGAAGTTGCTTCCCCTAATCCAGCACCATTTCCTGGAGAAATTGATAAGTATTGGGGTTTTCTGTTTCAGTGTAACCTGGTATTCCAATGCTCTCCTTCATCTTTCAGCAATGACTCAAGTAAGATCTCATATATAATCGGACTTCTCTGTGACAAGGCCTTAAGGTGGGCAGAAGTCATAATTGATGAAACGTCTATTCATCTCTATTCTTCTGATTATTTTTTAGAAATCTTCAAACAAACGTTCTCACCCAGTGTCAGTGTCGAGGAAGCAGCAGGGACATTCAAACAAGGCAACGTGTCAGTGGCTGAGATGGCAATAGATTTTCGCACCCTAGCAGCCGAGTCTGGCTGGAACACTCAGGCTCTTAAAGGAGCGTTTCTTACTTCTTAAAACGACAAGTTGAAGGATGAACTAGCGTGCCATGATGAAACCAAAACCTTAGATGAGTTAATAAACTTTCCATTGACAAAAGGCTAAGACAGAGGGCCGGGGATCAAGGATCACAGTCTCTCTATTGCCCAAACATAAACACCCATTACCTGCTGTGACGTCATCAGGTTTAGACACCTCTGTTAACCAGCAGCACTCTCCTGAGCCTATGTAGATTGGTAGAGCCCGTTTATCTCCTGAAGAAAGGCAGAAAGGTTTACTCTCTGGGCAATGTCTCTATTGCAGTGCATCTGGTTATTTCCTCCTTGCTTGCCCTATTCGCCAAAAAGATTATGCCCATCAATAAACCAGGTGGGTTCTGGTGGATCCTGTACACTATAACGAATACCCCGCTTTCTATTATAATCCACTATTTGCATCAATCAGCATCCCCGCCCAAGCTCTGGTAGATTCAGGTTCAGAACAGAACTTCATTAATCCTAGTTTCACCCATCAGCTAAACATCCAAATCCAGGATTTGTCGTTCCCTATTAAAGCCACCGCCTTGAATGGTAGCTCATAAGAAGCCATCTCTCAACAAACACACCCTGTCCAATTTACAACATCAGGCAATCATCACAAATTGATCTCGTTCTTTGTTTTTCCCACAAAGGAATCCCAGGTAATTTTAGGTCACCCCTGGTTAAAGAAACATAATCCACATATCAACAGGTCTGACTCTCACATTGACGCCTGAAGCTCTTATTGCCTAGCAACATGTCTTCGATCAGCGGTGCCGAGCACCTCATCCAGTTCCCCAGATCACGAACCTCCTACCCCTGACCTTACTAGCGTGCCTTCTGAATATTATGACGTCCAGAAGGTGTTCAGTAAGGACGTTGCTCTTTCTCTTCCCCGCACCGTCCTTACAACTGCACCATCAATTTACTTCGAGGAGCTCCGCTACCTTCCGGCCGAGTTTACAACATTTCTAATTCAGAAACACAAAATGATGGAACAATACATTAACGACTCAGACAAAGCAGGAATCATCCGTCCATCTTCATCTCGAGTTGTTGCAGGTTTCTTTTGTTGAGAAGACAGACAAGTCCCTAAGACCCTGTATCGACTACCGGGGGTTAAATCAGATAACATTCAAAAATAAATATTCTCTCCCTCTCATGTCATCAGCCTTTGATCCCTTCAGGGAACCTCCGTCTTCACTAAACTTGATCTTTGCAATGCCTACCATCGTGTTCGCATCAGGGAAGGGGATGAGTGCAAAACTGCATTCAAAACTCCTATAGGTGACTTTGAATATTTAGTGATGCCCTTTGGTCTAACCAGTGCACTAACTGTTTTCCAGGCTCTAGTTAACTATGTCCTATGGGATTTCATCAATGATTTTGTTTTTGTCTACCTCAAAGACATCTTGATCTACTCCAAAGACCTAAAGGAACAAAGACAGCATGTGCGGATGGTTATCCTACATCTTCTGGGGAACAGTTTGTTCGTGAAAGCTGAGAAATGCAAATTTCATGTTCATTCTAGAAACTTCCTTGGTTTTGTCTTCGAGGATGAACAGGTAAAGACGGATCCCAGCAAAATTAAAGCTGTCCAGGAGTGGCCCAGGCCACACAACCAGAAAGCAACGTTTCCTCTGATTTTCCAACTTTTATCACTGTTTCATCAGAGACTTCAGCCTCATTGCCTCTCCCCAGACATCACTCAGCTACATCAAGAGAACCTTCGCCTGGTCCGACGCCAGTGAAAAGGCCTTTCTTAAACTTAGCTTGGAAAGCTTCTCATCTGCACCCATCCTTGTCCACCCAGATCCTAAAGTCCAGTATTTGTTGGAGGTGGATGCATCCGACACAGGGCTTGGAGCTGTCCTCTCTCAAAGATCATTGCCTCTCCACCCCTGTGCTTTTTTCTCCAGATGTTTGTCTCCTCCGGAGAAAAACTATGACATAGGAGACAGAGAGCTTCTGGTTATTAAGTTGGCCCTCGAAGAATGGAGACACTGGCTGGAGGGCACGGAGGCACCCATCATCATTTGATCGACCAAAAGAACCTTGCCTACCTTCAATCTGCCAAACAACTCAACTCCCGTCAGTCACGTTGGTCCTTATTCTTCTCACGTTTCAACTTTACCATCACACATCACCCAGGTTCTAAAAATATTAAACCAGATGCTCTCTCCAGACAGTTTTCCACAGAATAAGAACCCCAAACCAGAAACCATCATTCCTTCATCCTATGCAGGGGCGTTTTTAGGGTCTTGAAACATTGGGGGCTTTAGCCCAGACCCAAAATATTTTATTTTTCATAAGACAGTGGCCAAGATTCTAAATATTTTAAGGTTAAAATAACACAGGACATGTTTTATCAGTTCTCTGTCTAGACTGGGTTTTGACTGAATGTAAATTATTGTTAATCAAACAAAGAAGGTTTACAACACTTGGTTTTTATTTTTTGTTAGAAGCTGAATAAATGAGAAACAGAGTTTAGGATTGATTAAAAAACATTTTGCTGAAGCAGATAATTACACATTTTGTTGTATTTAGAGAAAAACCTAATAAAACTTTTTGCTGACAAAATGTGTTCTTAAACTAAATAAATGTGCATCTTTTCTCATCTATGTAAATGACCTTTTTAAACGTTACACTCTCATCCTAAGGCTCCATGGTGGTTATTTCTTACATTCAAAAAAAAGGAAACTGGAAACTTTAATTATGCTGAGAGCTATCCAAACATTTCATTAAAATTGTTCCTTCCTTCATGAACCTGTTCTGTTTTACTGCCATCTTCTCAGCCCTTCATTCCACTTATGAAGAAATCTGGTTGCCAAAAATAATAACTGAAAGATTTACAGCACAGTCTGTTGTTCTCCACTGACCATGTAAGCCATGAGTTAAGTTTCAACTATTGAACACTTTCTGAGAGAAATGGGTGTTAAGTTGTGGTGTTTGAAACATAACATAGAGCCGCATCCTGGACCTTTCTTGGACTGTCATCTTTTGTTATTTGTATTAATATTACATTTATCAATAAATGTATACATATGGTATGAATATATTGCCTTGAGTAATCCTGTATCCTTGTTTAATTAGTTTATATAATATCACATATGTTATTCAGAAAAATAGTTAATGGTACACCTGTGATTCATTTCTATGATTTTTATTTCTCATACTGCACCTTTAAACAACCCAGATTCTAATGTTTAGAATCAGCACAGAAGATATAAAAAAGAAGCCAGAGGCTTACTTTTATACTTTCTACTATGTCTTAGTGGCACCAGTAGATATTTTCCTGGTGTATTCAGCAACAATTTATTCTTTCTACCGGTAGAACTGGACTACAGGACTGGCTGTAGCAATGAGATGCAATGTTATGATCTGAAGAACCTTTTTAATGTGTTTATAAACTTTTATTTTGACTGAACTAATGATTAATCCAGCTAGAACAGTCCTCGAGGACCAGTGTCCTGCAACCTTTAAAATTGTCTCTTCCTCAATACACCTGAATCTATGGCCAAATTACCTCCTCAGTATGCATTCAAATTCTCCAGAATCATGCTAATGACCTAATTATTAGATTCAGGTGTGTTGAAGCAGAGGAATATCTAAAGGTTGCAGTACACTGGCCCTCGAGGACTGGAGTTTCAGCAGTTTCTCAAATAGTCAGACCAGCCCGTCTGGGACCAACAACCATGCCACGCTCAAAGTCGCTTAAATCACCTTTCTTCCCCATTCTGATGCTCGGTTTGAACTGCAGCAGATCGTCTTGACCATGTCTACATGCCTAAATGCATTGAGTTGCTGCCATGTGATTAGCTGATTAGAAATTTGCGTTAACGAGCAGTTGGACAGGTATACCTAATAAAGTGGCCGGTGAGTGTATGTCTCCTATATTTCTATTAGGAAGACTGTCACCACACACACTATGTGAAGTACTTTAAATCTTTACAACCATTGAGGATGTAGCATTAAAAGACTAGAAAATTACCTAGTAGCCAGCCGCACATGGAATTTTGTTCCCAACACAACTATTATTAGATTAATTATAATTATTTTGATAATATAAAGGAATCATGAGTTGAGGAGGCCATTTTGCCACTCCATTTGTGAGACACATTTTCGCAACACAAAGAGGTTTTTTTTCACAAAAGTATATCCACATACAGATGGAGCCCTTATAGCAGTATGGGTGCAGTCCGTAGCTCTGATTACATTCAGAAATCAGCTCCTCGCTGCAAATGAGAGCCACAGTTTGGAACTTTATATAGCTGAGCCATGGAAGAGGCTGTCCCATATGACTGGCATGACTGGGCTCAGCGATGACTGTTAAATACCCGACTTGTCAGTCAGCTCCCCCTGAAAAGCTCCAGTTGAAAAGACCGCAGCATGGTAAGAACTGGAGCTGGCACCAGCGACGCACGATTCCTCCTCTGTAACACTGAGGCCAGTTCTGTGCAGAGCTCTGAAATAATTCCCCTGGGCAATCTAAACTGGCTGATAAGCCCTGCATCATCATGTGTCAGCAGATCAGTCTCTAAAAAAATGCCCCCTTCGACTTCTTCCATTGACGATGTCCTCCAACTGTCCCAAAGCAATGTTCCACAATTACGCCCAACATTACACAGCTATTTATGGACATTTGTGATTGTCAACAGCTTGTCCACATCAGGAATCATCAAACCTCACTTGTTAGGAATTAATCTGCTGATCTGACATTTTCTTTTTCAGTGAGAATGAAAGTGCCCCGAGATGTTTTACATGCATTTTATGCTCATCAGAGCCCAGACCAGTGCGCATTTCCATCTACAGGTGACAGAAACAGGAAGTTTTACAGTTTACATCCGACTGAGGTTGTTTCCATTCTTTTCTGAGGTGTGTTACGTTATTGTATAAAGCTGAATGTGATTCAGTTTCATCGCTCTGGTTTAAACCACAAAAGCTCAAACTCATGAAAAACATCAGATTTGATTCTCCATGAATTAAATAAAGCTGAATGGAGTCATATTTCAGTGTATTTGTGACTTTTAGTTTTCTGTAGTTTATTGTCAATTGAAAATTTTGCGTGGCTTTCACACATTTTTTAGAGCAGGTCAAACGTTTGTGTGGATTTACGCACACTTTCACGCAACGTTCATTTTTGTACATGTCAAGTTGTGCATAAAACATTGTGCAGCAAGATTTTTGTGTACAAGTACGCTTCGTACATGAGGCCCCAGGCCTGTGTTTGCTACCCATTGACTGATTTTTTGTTCTCAAGTCTTACCTGAGACTAAAACGAACCTAGCTCAGTTACAGTTGCAAGTTTTAAACTTAGGAAAGTGAGCAGCTGTTAACAGATGTGTCTGTTGTGATTTGGCTGACTGCAGGGGTTACGCAGTCCAGCAAACACATTGGTTGAAGAAGGGTGTGACTTCTGGATTTAGGCTATTAAGAGGCTAGGCAAATTGCCCCGACACCAGCTTAAACAGATTCTTTAGTTATCCTGATCAGTAAGATTCTTCAAGTTTAGGGAGAACCGGACCCGTTAGATGGAGAGCTGGTTTGAGCAGCCCTATCAGAATTAGGAAGTAGGGGTTTAGCTCATCTGACAACAAAAAAAAACACTGTAACCCAGATATGAGTGGTTTTCGTTAACAGCATATAATTAGGCTGTGTGAAAATGTTTATGTTCCACTACCAGAACAATAGAATCCACATGTAGACACTGATTGGTGAGGCAGACATCAATTCAATGAGACAATGTTGAACTGCTTTTATTAGATTCATGCATTAAAAGCAGAAGATGACAACTGTAACACCGCAGCCGAAATGGAAGCAGTCTGGTTTCCAGCGATGCCTTCTGAATGCCCCAGCCTCCCACATGCAGTTCTTTCTATACAGTCGAGGCTTTTAATTCTGCATGAATATCCTCAGGGTAGCCCTCGGGGATAGGTGGAACCCAGTTAAATTCAGGCCATCCAAGGGTCTCATTCACGTTTTGCTCTTCCAGCCACTTAATTATGGGGTCAAAGTATTTTAATAAAGAGTTGCCATTTATTTCACGTGTACCTATGGCCTCCTCGAGCACGTCAGGCCAAGGCTTTGAAGAGCCTGCTTCGAGAACTTTCCTTGGGGAAGAGAAAATACATTATAGATTTACCTTACATTTATGCATTTATTTATACTGTGCAAATAAAGATACAATTCTACTTCAAAATGGCTCCAGCTTCTACAGAACGGTAGATGTCACATGTGTGCAGAGGGCTGGTCTGATTGGCTGCCTTGCAGAGTTTCTCATGAACCTGGAACTTCAAGATCTTGCTAATAAAGTACCTGCAGGGGAAAAAACAAATTTAGAAGAACCACAGTTGAAAAGGACTGAATAATCTCTATCTGCTTTATAGGCTTCATGCAATCTATAAAGTAGTTAGGCTTCTTATATTTGCTTCAGCAGTAAGCTTCCCTTCATTTTGTTTAAGGACCATGATACTAGTGATCATTTCTGCATCTGAAAATGCCACAGTCCCCAATTTTTTATTTAAAAATTAAAAAAAACCTGAATTGGGTCTTGTGGGGAACTCCATTTTGAATGGTAAATTGTAAATGGCTTGTACTTGTATAATGCTTTATCAATTCCCAGAGACCCCAAAGAACTTCACACTACTTTCAGTCATTCACACATTCACTCACTGACTGTGATGAGCTACATTGTAGCCACAGATGCCCTGGGGCACACTGATAGGAGTGAGGTCGCCCCCATTTTCTGCCATTGTGATGGGATAAAGGCTGCACACTCTTCCAGTAGTGGGTGAAATTAGTTTTGAAAATACAGTCTGGATCACCTACTGGAATATTTTTACCTTGCCTTCAATTAGCATTATAAGGAAGGAAGATATTTACCTCATGTACTCTATGTTTCCAGGGATATGGTACTTTGCCCCAGGATCAAAGTGGTCCTCTGTACGCCTGGTAGGTGGGCAAATGCCTTGGTATTTTGTTCTGTGAAGACATTTAGGATACACTGGCATGCTTTAAATGGCCAGGTTAAGTGGAATAATATTGTCACAGTGCCAGCTGGGAAAGTTTCCTTGGAGTCTTCCTATAAAAAATTATTTCTCAAAACCCGCCACTACTGTTGATATGTAAATTCTATTTTTTTTTGTCCCACCTGAGGTTCCACCAAGCAGAGTTGTACTTCTCTGGAGGTGTGCTTCGACTAAACACATCCCATCTCCAGTAGTCAACAAGATAGCCAAAAGGAAGGAAGGCTATTTCATTCAGAGCAGTCTTCAACAGGAAGTTCAGGTCAGTTTCTGGTAAAAATCCAAAGTAGTTAGTTATTCTATTTAGGACAACAGTCACTCCCACTTTAATGTGAGGGTATTTGGTTATTACCATTGTCATAGGTCAAAGACTCCAGCAGGTTGATCTCATGCAGATGCTTAGGTGTTGAAACCGAAATGAAGATAACGTCACCGATAGCTTCATGGAAACCAGGGTTGGCTCCACGTCGGTAGCCAAAAGGCTGATCTTTGTATTGCAGGTAATACTGGATGTGGCCCATCTCATGGTGTACAGTGAAGAACTGCTCCATGTTCGCTGTGGTACACTGCTTAATCCTGCAGAGGATGAGACATGGACGACCCAACTGACGTTAAAGTTTCTTTTCCAACAACTCCAGTTTTACTGGTTGAACAGTGAGTGGGTTAGCCAACATAATGTTTTTAAACAGAGTGAATACACATCAGGTATTTTACCTAAAGTCTTTGCGGTTGTAAAAATCCCAAGCAGAAGCATGGCAAACAACCTCGCGATCGGCAGGTTTAACAAGCATGGACTTTTCCCAAAACTCTGTGGGCATCTCCTTTAATCCCAGAGAGGTGAAGAACTCCTCAGCCACCCGAAACATGCGTGTAACATTATATCCCTGCAAAAAAAATTTCTAAAGGTGAATCTAATCAGTTTTTGCCTCCTCAGTCCTGTTCAGAAGCATGAAAGCTGTCCTTTCTGCACCTGTCGAACCATCTGGTCGGTCACGTCCAAGAAGGGTTTACCAGGAAACGGGACCATCATATCATAAAGGTTATTCCACGTCTGGGACCACATATTTCCTGAGGGTCAGGATGGAAACTTCCTTAAAAAGCCATTCGTAATTACTGTGCAAGACTGATATGCACTGAAAGAAATGCCTTCATACAGAACGTTCATTGATCGTTAAGGGTCTCCGTACCACCAATGTGGTATAACTTAAGGTTTGCAAATACTGTTATGAAATCTGTTATACATGAATTTGTTGCAGTAGCTCCATGCATCTTACCCAACAAGTGTGCAGGGATAGGTCCTTTCAGATTGATATATTTGGGACCGTAGAAGTTGTAGAGCTTGCGTCGCACAAACGCATGCAGGTTCAGGTAGAGCGGTTCAATCGTCTTGTAGAGCCTTTCTAAATCCTCCTGAAAGGTCTCAGTCTCATACCAAGAGCGCCAATAATCTCCAGTGTCCGCAAAGGCTGAAAATAAAAATTAAATATTTAATTAAATTAAATTCATTTAAATTCTGCTTCCTGATAATTGTGAAATTGTCAAGATGGGAAACGTTTCCACTGTTATGCTGGTGATACTGAGCTTTATTCATCTATAAATCCTGATGAGCCCAACCAGTTAGATAGACTACAGGGATGTCTTAAGGACACAAAAACCTGGATGACTTTAAGTTTTCTGCTTCCAAGTTCAGACAAGACAGAGGTTGTCATCTTTGGAATGGAATCTTTGAAAAAGAAACTGCTTAGTCAATCGACTAATCTGGATA
Source organism: Crenichthys baileyi (assembly GCA_036173005.1). Taxonomy (NCBI): domain Eukaryota; kingdom Metazoa; phylum Chordata; class Actinopteri; order Cyprinodontiformes; family Goodeidae; genus Crenichthys; species Crenichthys baileyi. Next base: position 919,979 of record JAHHUM010000019.1, read on the forward strand.
GGGATTAAATCTGGATTAACACCTTGGTGTTATTTTTTACCAGGACATGTCATTTAAATCCCATATTAAATTCTAGGATTTCCTTCCTTCACCTCCGGAATATTGCCTTCTCACATTTAAAGCCCTTAATGATCTAGCGCCATCATACGTCAGAGATCTGATTGGTCCATCTGTTCCTAACAGAGCACTTCGTTTTCAGACTGCAGGTGTACTGGTGGTTCCTAGAGGTTCTAAAAGCAGAATGGGAGGCAGATCCTTTAGTTATCAGGTTCCTCTCCTGTGGAACCAGCTCCCAGTTTTAGTCCGTGAGGCGGACACCCTGTCTACTTTTAAGGCTAGGTTTAAAACTTTCCTTTTTGATAAAGCTTATAGTTAGAGTGGCTTAGGTTATCCTGAGCTATCTCTTGTTGGGACCTACAGCCATGGATTTCAACATTAAAACTCCGGTATACACTTTTCTGGAGTTTTCAAAATAAAGTGCATTAACCTTCTTCCGGCACAGCCAGAAAACAGGATAACTGCAGACTTCCTGTGACGCCACTGTCCAAATAAAAAGGACAGCTGTTGCTACATCCGCTCTCTTCCAAGCAGCTCCTGTGAGGAACTGGAAAAGGGTGATTTTTAAACAGAAGGTTGATTATAACGCGCCGTCCGCGCTTAAGCATTTTAACCCTTTTATTAACCCTGGTATTTTAAAAGGTGTGTGTTTGATCCTGGTGCTAAGCTATCAGCTTCTTTTGTTAGCTCAACTGCTAACCGGTAAGAACACGTGTTCGCTGCTACAGAATATTTAACAGGAAGGTTGTTAGTTTTCAAGCTAGTGAATAATATTCCCCAAACATTATTTTACTAAATCTGATAACTAAGTAAACGCCATTAAGCCCCATTTCTCCAGAAAGATTTGGCTCTTTCCAAATATCCCCTTTAAAATATTTCTTTAAATATTATTTTAATGAATAGAGGCAACTAATTAGACACCATTGAGAATTAGTCATCCAGAAGGTTAGTTTTATTCAGCAGATCATTCTTTAAAACATTATTTTATTAAAATAATATTTTATCTGATCTTGCATTGTGAATGGTTGTCTAAACGTTTGCTGATTATTGCCTAAGTTGATTCCAAGACTAACTGAACTTCCCTTCCAGATTCTTCAAGATAATCCTTGGTTCTCAAACATAAATAACATTGTATGGTAATGTTGCATCACTCTTTTGGTCATGATTTTCAATCATCTTTAATCAACTTGTTTATATTGTACATAGCTCATTAGTCTTCCTTATTCTTTAATTCTGCTTGGTAGTTTAGTTGGAATGTTTTAGCATAGTAAAGAGTTTGTTGATTGAAATATGTTTGACTTTGAGTTGACTTATTTTTGTTAATAAATTCTTGTATTTTAAGAAATTGTGTGAATTCATTCCATGTGTGTGCAGAGTTTATGCTGTTCAATAATGTCAGAGCTTGGCTTACACCTTTCAATTTTGTCCTAATACCATCACCTTACTGGGCTGGTATTCACAGGACAACCCTTAACAGACCGGAATATTATTTGATAAAATATTAAATAATATTGTCAGATTAATATTCCTTACACTCTGTAGTTATGCTGCTATAGGCTTAGACTGCCAGAAGAGATAATGACCACTTTCACTCTCTCTGCTACATTCTCAAACTACTCTCCAATTTTGTATAATTTGCTGTTATTTCAGCTTTTAACTCTATGTTCTCTCTCTGTTTTTTCTCTTCCAAGAAGCTACATCTGCTCTGGCTCTGTGTTTAGCTGTGACACCTTCCTGCAGGGGGACATCGGCCAAGCTACTGCTGACAACAACTTAATGCTCACCTTATACACATACACTTTGCCCTGTCTTTCAGTGTTTAACCCTGTCTCTCCTAGACATAGCTACTGACTGAACTTTTACTGTAACCAATTATATGTCCTCTCTTTCATACTCTAGCCTTGAAAACCGGCTCAGCGTTAATCTGCTTAGTTGTCCTTCTCTTAATTTAATTTTATTTAATTTTATCTCCCATAGAAAGTACTTGGGTTTCCTTAGATAGAAAAAAAACGTTTTAACCAGCTTGAATAAAAAACTGAATCTGACTGCACTGTTTGACATTTAGGAATAATTGTAATGTATGTACCCGACTTGAAATTTGCATCATTTGATTGAATTCACTGTGTGAAGTGCCTTGAGATGACATGTGTTGTGAATTGGTTCTATATAAATAGAACTGAATGAAACGAAAACCTTTTAAAAATTCCGTCTGGACGTCTGCCATTTTATTCCAAGCCAACAGTCAGTTCTTACCATCTCCTCGGGAGGCTTTGTTGCTGAGCTCCACAAACCTGGGATAATGCTGCTTAACAGGCACACCAGATGCATTGTGCCAGCTGTCCCACGCAAAGAGCAATTTCTTGTAGTTCCTGGATTTGGCCATGATCTGTGTGAGCTCTTTGAGATAAATGACAATTACCCATTAGACAGACCTACAGGGAAGCCAACATAATCTGGAATCCTCCTAACGCATTGCACCTTTTTATTGCTTTTAATATGCACAAAGTTTCCTTTACTCATGATGCCTTATGGCAACACGTCCTCCTCCTCAAGATCAAAACTCTTTAGATAAGAAATTAGGTCTGAGTCATGTTCGTGCAATGCTACAGTTTAAAGTTCAAATATCACTTCAAAGCACCAGAAGTGAGGTGAAGAGAGATGTAAAAGTTGATGCATGCTTTATTTAGCCTAATTTACACTGGATTGCTCCTTTAATGGAGAAATTACTAAACATGCATCTTAGCCATAATGAACTCATTTCAGTTTACGAGCCACTCTTAAGTGGGCGTCTTTCTCGTCTCGTACACTAGTTTCCCCTCCTAAATGCTTTAAGCTCTTGTAGCAGGCAAAACAAAAAAGGTCTTCATCTTAAAAGCTTTCAACATTCCACCTCCTTAAAAATTTTCCCACACATCCTTTGGACGTCCTCAATTATGCTAAGGCACTGTTTTTCACCCGGATCCCCAAGGCACACTTCCCTGCATGTTTTAGATGTTTCTCTACCTTAAAACACCCGATTCAGATGGTTGCAGTTCAGCAAAAGCCTGTTAATCAGCCATCAATTGAAATCAGGTGTGCTGAAACAGGGAAACATCTCAAACCTGCAGGGCCTTGAGGACCAGGGTTGAAAACACTGTGCGAAGGCACAGTTTTTAATTGATAGGCTTCCTCCTGCATGGGTCACCACGTCTGGATCCAAAACATTAAAATTTTTACACTTTATTGATTGTTCCCCTTAAACCAGACATTTACTTGTAACAGAGTTTAATTACCAGGATCCAGGCTCCAGCTTACGTTTGGCAGTGGGTAAACCTTACTTGTTGAATAAATACTGGTCATGATGCTCAGGATGGTGTTATACTATAAACAAGACAAGCACATTGAGGAACCTAAATAGGCCAGCAGTGACAACATGTTAACTTTTTGCAGTTATAGTGCATAAAGACTACTATACCTCCTCACGCTCAGCCTGTGGAAGGTTGGCAGCACCCAGGACCTTGATATTTTTAATCAGCCTTCTGTCTTTCTCAGGAAGAGATGTTAGTACCTCATTAGAGAATACCTGCTTAGCCTTTGTGGCCCAGGCTTCAGAGAAGCCTTGATATTCAAGTCTTGCAGCTACCTGAGGACAAGAGGCAGTAGATGTCAATGGCAAATATTAGAGGTAAGTTTTATGAATGCAATACAGTGAAATCAAAGTCTAAAATGTTACTGCTACCCCTATCCAAAAATAAAATAAAAATTAATTTTGCGTAGCTTAATGGTTCAGTTAAAAGAAAGTTTTATCTGTGCCACCAGAGTTCTGGGGCCTCTAATGGATGTCTACAAAGGATGTTTAACACACAAAAATCTGGACCATTTCCTATTTAACACAAGAGATAACATGTATGAATATTTACCAGCCAAAAATATGCATGGAATTAGAGTGTTATTTGCAGCAAGCTTTTCCTGATGCAACTGGAGCAGATGACTGCATATAAATCATTTTTAAATACAATACATTTTTAAAATACAATCACAAATACAATCACAAGATTAATTTGACCAGAATAGTTCGTTGTAAGAGAGACTAGTGGTTTAATACATTTCTCACAGATAAGAGACGGAATTTGTGTTTGTTTTGTGTAAGAGTGATTATCTCTCAAGATCAGGTTAGTGTTCCACACTATTCGGTAAAATGGTTGATAACACAGTGACATTTGCCGTGGTTTTAGTTAATAATTATCAGTTAACGATAATTAACTTATTGGAATTATTAAGTGCTGTGAGCCCAATAATCACACCACCAGAGTGTATCTCTTATCTTTATTCGTAAGATTTTTTTTTATTAGAATTTTTGATAAATGTTTATAATCAATCATCATAATTCCTTACATATACCATGAAATGCACAATTAAATGTCCCAATAAGTAATTAAATATAAATTTTCAATTATCAAATTAAATAATTAAATGTCAATTTTAAAAAAGAAATTCCTTTAAAAATACATATTTCACTATTTATTTCATGGCTGCCATGCAGTGTAATAATGAAATTATTGAAACTGTCAACTTGACCAAAAAGGGGTTCTCTGAAGACTGAAATTGGGAGGTTCTGTTAGCAGCACAAAACACTGGTTGGTTGGTTGGTTGGTTCTCTGTTTTTCCTTCCCCTCACCCCAAGTAGGTATACACTATGAGCAGACGGTAACCTCCTCTTCCTCACCCGCTAAAGTTGCATGGAATAACTAAAATGGAGGTATTGCGATATTCAGTCATCAAATTGATTTTTAAAATTATATTTATAAAGTTGTCAACTTGTATTATGTAGCCTACATGTACAAATCCGTTGAGCTGATTGATTGATTCAGATCTGGGTTGGTTCCATTGGTGATATTAAACCCGCTTCCAATGCTAAATTGGCAGTGTACTGTTTTAACAGCTTTAACTGTGAATAGTAATCATAGAAAAAAAAGGATTTTATTTTTAAAAGTTTTCGTAAGCCTTTTTAAAAAAATGCAAGTGTAGCGCCTTGAACACCAGCGGATTTCCAGCAATAGTGTTAAGCCCAGTGCTGCAATGATCTGTTGTATAAAACATGATGGTTTCGCTGTGCTGTCCAGCATTGCCGTCTTAGAACAGGAGTCTCAACTCCTGCCCCCCGGGCCAAGAAGTTAATGATGAAGGTAATGATGAACACAGACGATTTCAAGACAGATGGACATTGCAGTATTTTTTTTTTTGTTGAGTTCAGTAGAAATGGGATTTGCCTTGTATGTAAAGAGAAAAATCGCTGTTCTAAAGGAATATAATCTCAAGCGTCATCATTTGACTAAACATGGCGAGTGTCATGAGAGCTACAAGGGAGATGACAGAATAAAAAAAGTGGATCAGGTCCAAAAAGGATTACAATTCCAGCAAGAACTTTTCCAGAAGTCCAGTAAAGATGCTGATTCTGTGGTTCAAGCAAGTTACTTTATTAGTGAGTTAATCGCTAAAGCAGAAAAACCATTCACTGAAGGGGACTTTCTGAAAGACTGCATGTTGTGAGTTGCTTAAAATCTCTGCCCTGAGAAGAGGAGCTTATTAAACAACATTTCTCTGTCAGCCAACACTGTGGCAGAACGAATTAGTGGGCTGTCAATTAACATTTATGAACAATTACAGGACAAAGCCTGAAGTTTTACTTCATATGCATCAGAACAAATGTGGCTCAGCTTTGTGATCAGAAACGCTGGCAAGTATCTGGCAAGAAATAAAGCAGTGAAGGCCTATAGTGAAATAATAATTCAAGTTCTTTAAAAGAAAAACATTTACACTCTGAAATGCATCGGCAAATATATACATCTACTTCATGTTGTGTTTCCAAGGTTCAAATAAGTTATCAGAAGAAAATGTTTGTGTTCAAATACCTCTGTTTTTTCACTAAAACTTAATTTATTAAAATATTTATTTTTATTTGGTAATTTCAAGGTTTAAAATGTCTTTCAGGAGTTACAAAAAATGTAACCGTTAATATAAACTAAAATAATTAAAGGATATTGATTTGGCAATTTTTTTTTTTTTTTTGCAGCTTCAAAAACATAGCAGAAGACACAAATATGTTTAGGGTTGTCTGTTTTTGTTCAGTGAAAGAAGGTTAGTTCTAAGTAAAGCTATTTTGTTAGTTGCTTATATAAATACAAAGCATCATTATTTTTAGCATAAAAAGGTGACATAAGTTTTGGGTCTGTCACATTTTTGGTACTAATTTATGTATTTGTTTTTTTTTTTTTTAAGGTTTCCATTAGTCAGGATTGAGGGAATGAGGAAAATACCTGATGTATTCATTTTATTGTATTATTTGAAATAAAGACTATATTGCAGTTTATTTCAAATAATACAATAAAATGAATATATCAGGTATTTTCCTCGAACAACACTATATTGCAGTTTTTATTGTGCTTGTTTCAGAAAAATTTGTGTTTTTTCATGACCTTGAAAAAGGCCACAAGCCAAAATGCATTGGTCTTCCAATAGTTGTTTCTTGGCACTTCCAGTCCTGCTGGAGGCTTGACCTTCGCTGCCATTTTGTACTACTCTGACACTGAAGTAGCCCTTTATTTTGTGGATGGCATTGGCACCGGCCCCCCCATTTGTTTGAGTTTGAGACCCCTTTCTTTGAAGGACTGGTTTAGTTCCATTAGTAAAATAGAGCTTACTTTCTCTGTAATGTACTATGTAAATATTTGAGGCTTTTAGTTTTTTTCTCTAAAGTTTATTTTGAAACTCCTAATGTCTGTGAAACTGTGGAGGTCTGTTGTAGATCCACTAGGAACACCTTATATAGTCATTATCTGACAAATATACGGCCACAGTTCAGATTTTAAATAAATAAAAGAAATTTAGCCACTTGTGGATTCCTGGTCAAACTGTCCCTGAAAATACCCAAGAAAGGGATTCAGAATTCTTCGACTCCCGGTGATTGGGACGGGTTTGACCAAAAACTTGAGACCTAGAGCAATTACAAAAACATTGTGGGCAAGCAGAGGCCTGATCCTACAAACTGACAAAAAATTGTGACTGTAGAGCAAAATTTTTGCCAATGCCGCTAATCTCATCTGATCATGCAGCATAGAAGCAGCTCCGTACAGGCAAGCGGGCCAAAAGTGTGGTTCTGTACTCCTAAATGTGCACTTATGCCATTGTTTGTATTTTTACTGCTCCATCCTTTATGTTGTGAAATAAAGTAGATCTTTAATCTCATGTTGTGTCTCTTATTGCTGCCTTTGATGTGGCTTCTTAATGTCTTGGAAATTTGTACATAATAAATACAGTATTTTGTGTAGAGCAAATAGCTTTATGAATAGGTTTATTTCTGGCACATTAATTAAGACGCAGTTCTGCATGGTCATTACTACAGTTAGAAGATATATTGAAAGATAATCTGCCTTTACCCTGACATTGGGCAAAGTAGATGGTGCAGTAAGTGCATTTGTGTGAAAAACATTTAATAAACAAAAAGACATTCAAACTAAGTCTTCCACATGGACCATACATAGTTCTTATTAAACGTTTCAAGCAGCGGATAAATAGTTTAAAGTAGAAATGCTTTCTACTGTAGTAGTTAGTTTTAATAGGAGAATAAAAGGACTGCAAAAAGAAAAATATTTAGTATGAGCAACCAGTGAAAACAAAACATGATTTCATTTAGATATATTTTCACAAAGCTTTTAAAGAAACTGAAATATATAAACACATTTGACAACTACACAGTAATATGCAGATGTAGGGGAGTTCAGATCATGTTTGCATTGGATTGCAGCCCAATGTTAAGATCAGAGTTGTGTGTGTAGATAGGCGGGGAGGGCTTTTTCTTTCACATTTATGCTGGTGGAGTTCCAGAGCTTCTGAGACATTATCATATGAATAAATGAGAAGACTGGATCTTCTGGCAAGTTACACAATCTCTTTGTACAAATGAAACTTTCCAAGAAATAGCATTTTATCTACAGTTAAACATGAGAAGATTCACTTCTGTTCTGGGGTTGTAGGCTACATCTGGCACAGCTTGGCTTGAATCTGGTAAAATGAAATATCAAGCCATATAAAGCTAAATGTGCTGTTAAGTGTCAGAAACCCTGGTCTCAGTCAAATTTCATGGGTCCTCCAACAAGATAATGACCAGAACAAAAAGCTAAAAAACAATTGACTCTTGTTTTTGTTGAAAAATGTAGTGGGAAGAGGTGACCATTCAAACCTGACACAGACAGAGCAGTTTACTAATGAGATGTGAGCTAAGATATCTACTCCAGCTGCAGAAATTTCAGAAAATGACAGAAACCACTTATCTGCGTTGACTGCTAAACAACTGAACAAGAAAATATGTTATGGGTACCATCATTTGTCTCCAGGCTACTTTAATTACTATTGTTATTTTTTTTTTTTTTATGGTAAACGTTAAATGGTCTGCACTTGTATAGCGCTTTATCAAGTCAGAGGACTCCAAAGCACTTTACACTACAATCAGTCATCCACCCACTCATCCACACATTTACACACTAACAGTGGTGAGCTACATTGTAGCCACAGATGCCCTGGGGCAGACTGACAGAAGTGAGGTTGCCATACAATCGCCACCACCGAGCCCTCTGACCACCATCAGCAGGCAAGGCGGGCGAAGTGTCTCGCCCATGGAGACAATGACTGAGACGGATGGAGCGGGGGTTCCAACTCACAACCCACCAGTTGCATGATAAACCCCTACAACCATCATATTTGTTTCACACTTCTTTTGTCAGTTTCACATTTCTTCAATACCTAAAATTAATTTTCTGTTTGAATGTAAAGGCAGGATATATCAACAATTGTGCTGCAATATGTACATTTACCCCTCACAACATCTGAAAATCAGTGCCATTGACTATTAAAAGATCAAGCTTGTAAAACTGAACAAAAAGATGACAATCCAATGCCAGGGAGTAAACTACTGAAATTGGATGTTTATTTTTTATTTTATCATTTAATTTTATTCATACAGATTAACTGTAAAAAAAGGTGCCATCAAGGATAATAAATAAAAAATAAACTCAGATGACAGGCGTCATTTTCATGTAATCACGTTCTGTTATTGTTCAATCATATGTTGCAGTTGATATCTGTTGTCACTTCCTGTTACATTCATCCAATCAGACATTGAATTGTCAATACGACGACGACGATGATGATGATATGCTCACCCAATCATGTACTGCACTTGATTTCCCTCATTTCACTCGTCCAATCAAGGTTGGTGTTGGAGAAACGCCTTAATTTAGACACTCTCACTCTGTCTTTAGATACTCCCACATCGTTTGCAGAGATACCTACTTGACCCATCAAACTCAGTGGGCGGGGCTAACCTTGATCCTGTGAAACCCATTGCTTTAGTCTAATGTCTAAACAGCTTCCTCCACGCAGGTCCTTGATTACCTCTTTTGTGAACTGGTTAGAAATTCTTTAGAGCAAGTTATGGATATAAAAACTGGAGTTGCTCACCCAGACTTTGTGGTAAAAAAAAATATATATACACTAGAACAGTTTCTTCAAGTTATTAGAGTTATTTTTGCACTTTCCAGCGAAGACATTAACCTCAGTCATAGCAAATTTGTTAGACGTTATTCTGACCTGCTGTGGGAAGCAGCTAAATCGAACGTCAGGGTCTGTTGAGGAGATGCCCTAGTCCCACCCACTGAGTTTAATGGGTCAGATTGGCAGTTTAAATTATTTCATGAGGACACTGCTGCACAGGAGCAATAGTGTCGTCATCATTTAATTATTTAAATGTGTATTTCATAATTTAATGGTATATTTTATTTTTAATGGGGCATTTTCAGCTGAAGTTTCATTATTTCATTTTTAACTCCAGCTCCTTTGAGCGACACTGTTCTTTTGGCACAGCTCACTTAAAAGAGTCAGCTCTTTAGGTTCCTAGGAATTTTGTTGCTTGAAATAATTTATCGCAAGCAACAACATGAGTATTAACAGAAAATGACAATTAATTTAAAATGCAGCAAAAGCAAGAGGCCAGAAAACAGAAAGCTTCATATTCAATTCAGTTTCAGGCTGAAAACAGTGTTGTGTAAACACTGTGCAACCATTAGCTCACACTTACATCAACATTGAACACCTTCCTAACTGCAGCCTCGCTCATGGTGTTGCAGCACAGTCCACACCCAATGTCAAAAAAAAAAAAAAAAATCTCTGAATATGTATAACTCCTGACCCTACACCCCTCTGCTAATATAGATGATGGCACACATATTGCCCAGTCAGGTGCAGGTTGAAGAGAAAAACAGTGTGAGAGATATGGAGGTAAATTTGTCTCAATATTATTCAAACAAAAAACTAATCTCAATCAAAAAATATTAAGTTGTGATCAAAACTTTCAGAGTTGTAAAAATTTTTTTTAATGGAATATTTTATTTTGGGGAGAAAAAAAATATTTTAATCAAAAAAGTTTTCAAACGACTAATTTTTTCTCATGAAGAGAAAAAAAGTTATTTGCAAAACAAACTTTTATTTGCGCATGTCAAAAATCTTTGGTTATGACTCTCGCTCTTTTGGTTTTGATGCTCTCTGTTCTATTTCGTATAGGCTTCGCCCTTTAAGGCTATCTAGTGGGTTTATCACTCCACGAGAGCATCCTATGCTGCTCCGGTAGAGCCGCGCTCACTGCTTTCTCCCTCCTGTCCTCCTCAGCTGTCAGTGGGTGAGATCACAGAGGATGCACAACAGCAGCTCCCCAAGAAGCGACGCACCAGTGATGCCCCCGCTCAACACCAAGCTGCGAGCCTGGGTGAATATCCCCCTAGTGAGGCTGGTTTACAGCCCTTTAGATCCGAGCCCCCTATGGGTTACCCCCGATCAGAATCCGAGTCGGGTAACGGCGGGTAGGGGCTCTAGCCTGGCTCGTATCCATGAGCACCACGGCACCACAGATAAATGCGCGCCCGCTCTCAGAGCATCACTCAGAGTGGCGGCGCGTATGTTCCCTGGACAGGTGGATGGACAGACTGATCAGCAGAGGTTACACGCTGCAGTTCCTGTCACACCCCCCACCGTTCAGAGGGATTTTGGAGACAGTCCTGTCCTCCCCGGAGCAGAGCTTCATTCTCATGTCAGAACTGCAGGAACTCCTGATAAAAAACGTCATTTCCAGGGTTCCTTGCGGAGAGGAAAACACGGGATTTTATTCCCGGTATTTTCTGGTTCCCAAGAAAACAGGAGGAATGAGACCGATTCTCGATCTGTCCCTGTTCAACAAAGCGATCATGGAGAGACGTTTCCACATGCTGACAGTCAGACAGGTGATGGAGAACGTTCACCAGAATGACTGGTTCACCTCCATAGATCTGAAGGATGGTTATTTTCACATCCCCATCATCCCGAAACACCGCAAATATCTGCGTTTCGCTTATCAGGGGATCTCATATCAATACAACCGCCTGCCGTTCGGTTACTCTCTCGCCCCACGCACTTTCTCCAAATGTGTGGAGACGGCGTTGCTGGGCTCGGCGGGGATGAGGATCCTCTTTTATCTGGACGACCTGCTTTTGCTGGCTCGGTCCAGAGAGGAAGCGGCGGTACAGACAAAGAAACTGGCCGCACATCTGACAGTCCTGGGGTTTTCCATAAACTGGCAAAAAGTTCTGTTTTCCCATCCCGGATGATCGTTTATCTGGGGGTGGAGTTAAACTCAGCCACAATGAGAGCCCGGCTCTCTCAGCCGAGAACAGACGCGCTGTCAGCGCTTCTCCTCCGTGTCAAACCTCACAGCGTAGTGACAGCTCTGTCACTTTTGCTATTACTGGGAATGATGTCAGCGGCTCACGTGGTTGTTCCGCTGGGTCTGCTTCATATGAGACGTCTTCAGAGATGGTTCATCCGCCTGCGCATAGATCCTGTGCGTCAGAAGAGGCGGATGATCTCAGTCCTTCCTTCAGTGGGACCCGACCTGGCCCACTGGTGAAATCCCCGCATCCTGTCAGAGGGAGTTCCCCTCAGCAGACCTGCATCACACATCTCAGTGTTCACTGACGCATCCCTGTCAGGATGGGGAGACGCATCCCTGTCAGTCTCAGGCAGTGGGAGCACAGTGGCCAGACCACATGTCTCTCCACATAAACATGCTGGAGCTTCTCACAGTGTGGAAGGTGACACAGCATTTTGCTCCTCTGCTGCAGGATCAGCATGTTCTGATCCACACAGACAACAGAGTGGCAGCAGCCTACATAAATCGCCAGGGAGGTGTTCGCTCGGCTCAGCTGCTGAACATTTCCAGGCGGCTGCTGTGCTGGGCCGCATCAACCTGCTCTCCATCAGAGCAGTGTACATCCCCGGCGTCTTGAACAGAGGAGCGGACATCTTGTCCAGAGGTGGTCCTCGTCCCGGGGACTGGAGTCTCCACCCCGAGCTGATTGTTCAGATCTGGAGCAGATTTGGGAAAGCAGTAGTGGATCTTTTCGCCACACGGGAGAACGCACAATGCCAGTTGTGGTTTTCACTGAGCCCACGGGAGGATCCACCGTTAGGAGTGGACGCCTTTGCTCACAGCCCGTGGCCGAAAACGCTCCTTTATGCTTTACGCCTCCAGTTCTGCTGATCCCGCGGCTCCTGGATCGAGTCCGAGAGGAACAGCTCTCAGTGATTCTCGTAGCCCCCGAGCGCAAAAGTGCGCCATGGTTTCTGGGCCTGCAGCAGCTGGTGTCAGGTCGCCCATGGCAGCTGCCGTGGAGAGAGGATGCGCTCCTCCTGGCGGGAGGGGCGGTCAGGAGCGTCCCAGAGTTAGGCCAGCCTCTCTGGGTCTGGCCGCTGAACGGGAGCACTTAGAAAGGCTGGGTCTCCTGCAAGATGTGGTGCGCACGATTCAGGGCGTATGAGCCCCTTCTACCACAGCGTCATACACATCAAAGTGGGCAGCTTTTCAGCGCTGGTGCGCAGAGAAAGGCGTGGAGCCCTTTTCATGTCCATTAGGCTGCGTGCTGTCATTCCTCCAGCAGCTGATGAACAGGAATTTAGCTTTCAGCACCATTAAAACTTATGCTGCAGCTATTTCCTCTTGTCATGAGGGTTTTGGTGACAGAATGGTCTTTAACCACCCGCTGATGAAGCGTTTTCTTCGGGGTGAACGTAGACACAGACCCGTGTCACGCTCTCTAGTCCCTCAGGGGGATTTAGCATTACAGAGAAAACTCTGCAGGACGTCCTCTATCTGTCCAGCGCCTCTCACATTGGCTGTGTGAGGCTATTTCACAGGCTTACGCGTCCTCTGGATCGGATCCTCCAGAGAATCTCAGAGCTCATTCAATCAGGGGGATTTCATCCTCCACGGCTCTGCATGGAGGAATGACAGTGGAGGACATCTGCACAGCAGCCTCATGGTCATCTCCATGCTCATTTATTCGTTTCTACCTCCGAGATGTGTCAGGTTTCTCCATGACTCATTCTGTTCTCAGGGTTCTGACAGAATGATTATTATTTCGTTGCGTTTATTATTGAGTCACCCTTCCTGCATGCAGACGCAGGGTCCCATAATATTATTATCAGCCACGGTTCGTGACTTCTGCTGTTATTGTCACTGCGGCTGTGTTTCATTAAGCCTCCGTGTGAACAGAGGTTATTCTCCTCTGTTGTGTTGTCTGTTGCACACGAGGTTGTTATGTTCCATCATTACGTATGATCCAGCTGCTGATCTGTCTCCACGTTCCCTCCTGGAGATTTTTGACCTGCTCTGCTCATTGTTACACTGTTACAGTTCATAACCTTCGTTTTCCTATTACAGCACCAGGTCTGTTATCTCAGCCTTTTCACTGACCAGAGATATTCTTCTCTGTTCGTTGTGATGCGCAGAACGCTTGGAGTGCGTAATTACGCATGCAGAAGGCTGAGTTTGGTGTCATAATGCGAGCAGATGTTTTCAGTTGTGGTCTGGATGGACACAGTGAGGCATAGACTACACCCTGCTTCGCCTTTAACCCACTAGCAATAGCCTTAAAGGGCTGCGCCTATACTCATGGAATCTGGGGTTACAGTACGTAACCAACGTTTTTGGTTGAACTCAAAGAATCTTGAGTGCTGGAAACATGAACATCCTGGGCGGGGCCTAAAGACGAACGATATAAGACGTTTCCCTATTGGTTAGCGCTGACTAAAGCGGCCGCTCGAACTGCAGGGCTTGTTGTACAGAAGAAAACTGCGGTTAAGTGAGCCGACAGTCAGAAATACGCGGTCACGCCAGCCGACACCAGCTCTCTCTTAAAGATTAGCGTAGCGCATACAAGGTGCATTACGGTGATGGAGCAGAAAGGACCCGATCCTGGCAAAGGTTGAGAAAATAAGAGGAAAACAGAAAAGGAACCTACAGAACATTTATATTAATTACATTTTTACAACTTTCACATTCATGTTTTATGTAAAAGAATAAATAGTTAATATTTTACTGTACAGTTTTGGAGAAATATCTTGTCAAAGTACCTCAAAATGCTCAACCATTATATGCATTTGTCCCACTTTCAGGAATTTATTTCTCCAAAACCATGAGGTGACAACACAATCCCTTCAGATTATAATAGAGGGTCATCTATATTATAACCAGAATTAGTATTTCATAATTTCACTGTAGATTTCTGGAGAAATACACAACTACCCCAACAAAGTACGACAAACGCTTCTTTTTGGTGAGGTCGATGAGGTCCTGTGGGAAGTGGTCTGGACAGCTTAAAGTGTAAGAGCATCCAGATCTACTCTGACCTCTCCTGGACTGGAAACGCCCCTCGCCTGTTGAAGAAGGTACAACAACAGCTCCTCTTCATCAGGACATGAAAACAGACTGTTCTCTCTCCTCAGCTGCTTACAAATGTCTACAGGGCCACGGTGGAAAGCACTCTGTGTCTCAGCATGACAGTGTGGTGTGGGAACTGCACAGGAGACGAAAGAAGTATCACGGGTGGTGAGGACAGCACGATTATTATGGGATGCCGTCTGCCCGACATGGACTCTGTTTTATACTACACTTGGGGTAGTTGTGTATTTTTCCAAACCTTTACAGTAAAATTATGAAATATGAATTCTGGTTATAATATAGATAACCCTCTAATAAAATCTGAAGAGATTGTGTTGTCACCTCTCATGGTTTTGAAGAAATAAATTCCTCAAAGTTAGGCAAAAGCATATGCTGGTTAAGCATTTTGAGGTAGCCTACTTTGACAAGATATTTCTCCAAAACTGTACAGCAAAATATTAAATATTTATTCTTTTACATAAAACATGAATGTGAAAGCTGTAAAAATGTAATCAATATAAAATGTTCTGTAGGTTCCTTTTCTGTTTTCCTCTTATTTTCTCAACCTTTGCCAGGATCAGGTCCTTTCTGCTCCATTACTGTAATGCATCTTGTATGCGCTACGCTAATCTTTAAGAGAGAGCTGGTGTCGGCTGGCGTGACCGCGTATTTCTGACTGTCGGCTCACTTAACCGCAGCTTTCTTCTGTACAACAAGCCCTGCAGTTCGAGCGGCCGCTTTAGTCAGCGCTAACCAATAGGGAAACGTCTTATATCGTTCGTCTTTAGGCCCCGCCCAGGATGTTCATGTTTCCAGCACTCAAGATTCTTTGAGTTCAACCAAAAACGGAGAGCATCAAAACCAAAAGAGCGAGAGTCGTAACCAAAGATTTTTGACATGCGCAAATAAAAGTTAGTTTTGCAAATAACTTTTTTCTCTTCGTGAGAAAAAATTAGTCATTTTAATCAAAAAAAAAAATTTTTAAACAAATTTTTTTCTCCCCAAAATAAAATATTTCATAAACAAAAAATAAATAAAACGTTACAACTCTGAAAGTTTTGATCACAACTTAATATTTTTTGATTGAGATTAGTTTTTTTATTGAGATTAGTTTTTTGTTTGATTGAATAATATTGAGACAAATTTACCTCCATAGAGAGAGAGTTCATTCAGTTTCACCTCAGTTTGTTTCACATGTAAAACAAATCACAATTCAGTTTCAACTTTGAGGTTGTGGAGGAGCAGTGGAGTTCGCTTCCAGACCAGACATGCACAGAGATCAACATTAAAGTCCTGTTGTAAAATCAGAAGGTGTGTCCAGTCAATATTTTATGATTCACTGGCTTGCCTAATTTGACGGAGCACAGTGGTTTGATGGCTTTTACCTTTTCACGAAACAGAAACAACGACAGGAATAATGGGACGAGCAGCACGTCTTCCTACCTGCAGCTTGGAGTTGTGGTCTGTCAGGTTGGTGTTGTAGTTCCAGCTGGCAGACACGCTGTTAAAGAACACCTCCTCTGCAGTGCTGTTGTAGTCACTGAGGAACCTCAGTGCATCTGAGGTGGTGTTTGCATAGATTCCTGGCAGCCAGCGGGCTGGGAGAGCTTCAGATAGCAACAAGACTGACAGCAGTAGTAATGCTGCTTTTACCAACCTGTGCACACCTGCAGCCATGACGGACATCGCAGGAAGAGTAGAGGGAAAAAGTGCTGAAGTATAAAGCGCAACGTCTCCTCTCCAGACTGCAGAAGGGCCACGATGCCAGTGAGTTTTATGTTGGCTGCGACTCTAACCCAACCCACATTTTATTATCAACCATCCCTCGAACAGCCTTATAGCTGAAGAAGATTGGTCCACCAATCAGAGAGCATAAGGAGGTGCCAGGTAACTGATTATTTGTTTGACAGTTCCAAATTAATACCTCCCTTCAGCTGCAGATCCATCCAGCGTTGTGTTATTATTCACACCAGGAAAGTCCTTTGGTCCGCTTGTTTGGTCCGGACCAAAAGCGAACATTATTTTTTTCATTTGGTGCGTGGCTTTGTTTACAAGTAATAGTTCACTTGGGAAAAGTACAATGTGAAAACAAACCGCACCAAATGAAAAAAATAAAGTTCGCTTTTGGTCCGGACCAAACAAGCGGACCAAAGGACTTTCCTGGTGTGAATAATAACACAACGCTGGATGGATCTGCAGCTGAAGGGAGGTATTAATTTGGAACTGTCAAACAAATAATCAGTTACCTGGCACCTCCTTATGCTCTCTGATTGGTGGACCAATCTTCTTCAGCTATAAGGCTGTTCGAGGGATGGTTGATAATAAAATGTGGGTTGGGTTAGAGTCGCAGCCAACATAAAACTCACTGGCATCGTGGCCCTTCTGCAGTCTGGAGAGGAGACGTTGCGCTTTATACTTCAGCACTTTTTCCCTCTACTCTTCCTGCGATGTCCGTCATGGCTGCAGGTGTGCACAGGTTGGTAAAAGCAGCATTACTACTGCTGTCAGTCTTGTTGCTATCTGAAGCTCTCCCAGCCCGCTGGCTGCCAGGAATCTATGCAAACACCACCTCAGATGCACTGAGGTTCCTCAGTGACTACAACAGCACTGCAGAGGAGGTGTTCTTTAACAGCGTGTCTGCCAGCTGGAACTACAACACCAACCTGACAGACCACAACTCCAAGCTGCAGGTAGGAAGACGTGCTGCTCGTCCCATTATTCCTGTCGTTGTTTCTGTTTCGTGAAAAGGTAAAAGCCATCAAACCACTGTGCTCCGTCAAATTAGGCAAGCCAGTGAATCATAAAATATTGACTGGACACACCTTCTGATTTTACAACAGGACTTTAATGTTGATCTCTGTGCATGTCTGGTCTGGAAGCGAACTCCACTGCTCCTCCACAACCTCAAAGTTGAAACTGAATTGTGATTTGTTTTACATGTGAAACAAACTGAGGTGAAACTGAATGAACTCTCTCTCTATGGAGGTAAATTTGTCTCAATATTATTCAATCAAACAAAAAACTAATCTCAATAAAAAAACTAATCTCAATCAAAAAATATTAAGTTGTGATCAAAACTTTCAGAGTTGTAAAAATTTTTTTTAATGGAATATTTTATTTTGGGGAGAAAAAAAATATTTTAATCAAAAAAGTTTTCAAACGACTAATTTTTTCTCATGAAGAGAAAAAAAGTTATTTGCAAAACAAACTTTTATTTGCGCATGTCAAAAATCTTTGGTTATGACTCTCGCTCTTTTGGTTTTGATGCTCTCTGTTCTATTTCGTATAGGCTTCGCCCTTTAAGGCTATCTAGTGGGTTTATCACTCCACGAGAGCATCCTATGCTGCTCCGGTAGAGCCGCGCTCACTGCTTTCTCCCTCCTGTCCTCCTCAGCTGTCAGTGGGTGAGATCACAGAGGATGCACAACAGCAGCTCCCCAAGAAGCGACGCACCAGTGATGCCCCCGCTCAACACCAAGCTGCGAGCCTGGGTGAATATCCCCCTAGTGAGGCTGGTTTACAGCCCTTTAGATCCGAGCCCCCTATGGGTTACCCCCGATCAGAATCCGAGTCGGGTAACGGCGGGTAGGGGCTCTAGCCTGGCTCGTATCCATGAGCACCACGGCACCACAGATAAATGCGCGCCCGCTCTCAGAGCATCACTCAGAGTGGCGGCGCGTATGTTCCCTGGACAGGTGGATGGACAGACTGATCAGCAGAGGTTACACGCTGCAGTTCCTGTCACACCCCCCACCGTTCAGAGGGATTTTGGAGACAGTCCTGTCCTCCCCGGAGCAGAGCTTCATTCTCATGTCAGAACTGCAGGAACTCCTGATAAAAAACGTCATTTCCAGGGTTCCTTGCGGAGAGGAAAACACGGGATTTTATTCCCGGTATTTTCTGGTTCCCAAGAAAACAGGAGGAATGAGACCGATTCTCGATCTGTCCCTGTTCAACAAAGCGATCATGGAGAGACGTTTCCACATGCTGACAGTCAGACAGGTGATGGAGAACGTTCACCAGAATGACTGGTTCACCTCCATAGATCTGAAGGATGGTTATTTTCACATCCCCATCATCCCGAAACACCGCAAATATCTGCGTTTCGCTTATCAGGGGATCTCATATCAATACAACCGCCTGCCGTTCGGTTACTCTCTCGCCCCACGCACTTTCTCCAAATGTGTGGAGACGGCGTTGCTGGGCTCGGCGGGGATGAGGATCCTCTTTTATCTGGACGACCTGCTTTTGCTGGCTCGGTCCAGAGAGGAAGCGGCGGTACAGACAAAGAAACTGGCCGCACATCTGACAGTCCTGGGGTTTTCCATAAACTGGCAAAAAGTTCTGTTTTCCCATCCCGGATGATCGTTTATCTGGGGGTGGAGTTAAACTCAGCCACAATGAGAGCCCGGCTCTCTCAGCCGAGAACAGACGCGCTGTCAGCGCTTCTCCTCCGTGTCAAACCTCACAGCGTAGTGACAGCTCTGTCACTTTTGCTATTACTGGGAATGATGTCAGCGGCTCACGTGGTTGTTCCGCTGGGTCTGCTTCATATGAGACGTCTTCAGAGATGGTTCATCCGCCTGCGCATAGATCCTGTGCGTCAGAAGAGGCGGATGATCTCAGTCCTTCCTTCAGTGGGACCCGACCTGGCCCACTGGTGAAATCCCCGCATCCTGTCAGAGGGAGTTCCCCTCAGCAGACCTGCATCACACATCTCAGTGTTCACTGACGCATCCCTGTCAGGATGGGGAGACGCATCCCTGTCAGTCTCAGGCAGTGGGAGCACAGTGGCCAGACCACATGTCTCTCCACATAAACATGCTGGAGCTTCTCACAGTGTGGAAGGTGACACAGCATTTTGCTCCTCTGCTGCAGGATCAGCATGTTCTGATCCACACAGACAACAGAGTGGCAGCAGCCTACATAAATCGCCAGGGAGGTGTTCGCTCGGCTCAGCTGCTGAACATTTCCAGGCGGCTGCTGTGCTGGGCCGCATCAACCTGCTCTCCATCAGAGCAGTGTACATCCCCGGCGTCTTGAACAGAGGAGCGGACATCTTGTCCAGAGGTGGTCCTCATCCTGGGGTCTGGAGTCTCCACCCCGAGCTGATTGTACAGACCTGGAGCAGATTCGGGGAAAGCAGCAGTGGATCTTTTCACCACACGGGAGAACGCACAATGCCAGTTGTGGTTTTCTCTGAGCCCTCGGGAGGATCCACCGTTAGGAGTGGACGACTTTGCCCATAGCCCGTGGCCGAAAATGCTCCTTTTCCTCCAGTTCTGCTGATCCCGCGGCTCCTGGATCGAGATCGATAGGAACAGCTCTCAGTGATTCTCGTAGCCTCCGAGCGCAAAAGTGCGCCATGGTTTCTGGGCCTGCAGCAGCTGGTGTCAGGTCGCCCATGGCAGCTGCCGTGGAGAGAGGATGCGCTCCTCCTGGCGGGAGGGGCGGTCAGGAGCGTCCCAGAGTTAGGCCAGCCTCTCTGGGTCTGGCCGCTGAACGGGAGCACTTAGAAAGGCTGGGTCTCCTGCAAGATGTGGTGCGCACGATTCAGGGCGTATGAGCCCCTTCTACCACAGCGTCATACACATCAAAGTGGGCAGCTTTTCAGCGCTGGTGCGCAGAGAAAGGCGTGGAGCCCTTTTCATGTCCATTAGGCTGCGTGCTGTCATTCCTCCAGCAGCTGATGAACAGGAATTTAGCTTTCAGCACCATTAAAACTTATGCTGCAGCTATTTCCTCTTGTCATGAGGGTTTTGGTGACAGAATGGTCTTTAACCACCCGCTGATGAAGCGTTTTCTTCGGGGTGAACGTAGACACAGACCCGTGTCACGCTCTCTAGTCCCTCAGGGGGATTTAGCATTACAGAGAAAACTCTGCAGGACGTCCTCTATCTGTCCAGCGCCTCTCACATTGGCTGTGTGAGGCTATTTCACAGGCTTACGCGTCCTCTGGATCGGATCCTCCAGAGAATCTCAGAGCTCATTCAATCAGGGGGATTTCATCCTCCACGGCTCTGCATGGAGGAATGACAGTGGAGGACATCTGCACAGCAGCCTCATGGTCATCTCCATGCTCATTTATTCGTTTCTACCTCCGAGATGTGTCAGGTTTCTCCATGACTCATTCTGTTCTCAGGGTTCTGACAGAATGATTATTATTTCGTTGCGTTTATTATTGAGTCACCCTTCCTGCATGCAGACGCAGGGTCCCATAATATTATTATCAGCCACGGTTCGTGACTTCTGCTGTTATTGTCACTGCGGCTGTGTTTCATTAAGCCTCCGTGTGAACAGAGGTTATTCTCCTCTGTTGTGTTGTCTGTTGCACACGAGGTTGTTATGTTCCATCATTACGTATGATCCAGCTGCTGATCTGTCTCCACGTTCCCTCCTGGAGATTTTTGACCTGCTCTGCTCATTGTTACACTGTTACAGTTCATAACCTTCGTTTTCCTATTACAGCACCAGGTCTGTTATCTCAGCCTTTTCACTGACCAGAGATATTCTTCTCTGTTCGTTGTGATGCGCAGAACGCTTGGAGTGCGTAATTACGCATGCAGAAGGCTGAGTTTGGTGTCATAATGCGAGCAGATGTTTTCAGTTGTGGTCTGGATGGACACAGTGAGGCATAGACTACACCCTGCTTCGCCTTTAACCCACTAGCAATAGCCTTAAAGGGCTGCGCCTATACTCATGGAATCTGGGGTTACAGTACGTAACCAACGTTTTTGGTTGAACTCAAAGAATCTTGAGTGCTGGAAACATGAACATCCTGGGCGGGGCCTAAAGACGAACGATATAAGACGTTTCCCTATTGGTTAGCGCTGACTAAAGCGGCCGCTCGAACTGCAGGGCTTGTTGTACAGAAGAAAGCTGCGGTTAAGTGAGCCGACAGTCAGAAATACGCGGTCACGCCAGCCGACACCAGCTCTCTCTTAAAGATTAGCGTAGCGCATACAAGGTGCATTACGGTGATGGAGCATAAAGGACCCGATCCTGGCAAAGGTTGAGAAAATAAAGAGGAAAACAGAAAAGGAACCTACAGAACATTTATATTAATTACATTTTTACAACTTTCACATTCATGTTTTATGTAAAAGAATAAATAGTTAATATTTTACTGTACAGTTTTGGAGAAATATCTTGTCAAAGTACCTCAAAATGCTCAACCATTATATGCATTTGTCCCACTTTCAGGAATTTATTTCTCCAAAACCATGAGGTGACAACACAATCCCTTCAGATTATAATAGAGGGTCATCTATATTATAACCAGAATTAGTATTTCATAATTTCACTGTAGATTTCTGGAGAAATACACAACTACCCAACAAAGTACGACAAACGCTTCTTTTTGGTGAGGTCGATGAGGTCCTGTGGGAAGTGGTCTGGACAGCTTAAAGTGTAAGAGCATCCAGATCTACTCTGACCTCTCCTGGACTGGAAACGCCCCTCGCCTGTTGAAGAAGGTACAACAACAGCTCCTCTTCATCAGGACATGAAAACAGACTGTTCTCTCTCCTCAGCTGCTTACAAATGTCTACAGGGCCACGGTGGAAAGCACTCTGTGTCTCAGCATGACAGTGTGGTGTGGGAACTGCACAGGAGACGAAAGAAGTATCACGGGTGGTGAGGACAGCACGATTATTATGGGATGCCGTCTGCCCGACATGGACTCTGTTTTATACTACACTTGGGGTAGTTGTGTATTTTTCCAAACCTTTACAGTAAAATTATGAAATATGAATTCTGGTTATAATATAGATAACCCTCTAATAAAATCTGAAGAGATTGTGTTGTCACCTCTCATGGTTTTGAAGAAATAAATTCCTCAAAGTTAGGCAAAAGCATATGCTGGTTAAGCATTTTGAGGTAGCCTACTTTGACAAGATATTTCTCCAAAACTGTACAGCAAAATATTAAATATTTATTCTTTTACATAAAACATGAATGTGAAAGCTGTAAAAATGTAATCAATATAAAATGTTCTGTAGGTTCCTTTTCTGTTTTCCTCTTATTTTCTCAACCTTTGCCAGGATCAGGTCCTTTCTGCTCCATTACTGTAATGCATCTTGTATGCGCTACGCTAATCTTTAAGAGAGAGCTGGTGTCGGCTGGCGTGACCGCGTATTTCTGACTGTCGGCTCACTTAACCGCAGCTTTCTTCTGTACAACAAGCCCTGCAGTTCGAGCGGCCGCTTTAGTCAGCGCTAACCAATAGGGAAACGTCTTATATCGTTCGTCTTTAGGCCCCGCCCAGGATGTTCATGTTTCCAGCACTCAAGATTCTTTGAGTTCAACCAAAAACGGAGAGCATCAAAACCAAAAGAGCGAGAGTCGTAACCAAAGATTTTTGACATGCGCAAATAAAAGTTAGTTTTGCAAATAACTTTTTTCTCTTCGTGAGAAAAAATTAGTCATTTTAATCAAAAAAAAAAATTTTTAAACAAATTTTTTTCTCCCCAAAATAAAATATTTCATAAACAAAAAATAAATAAAACGTTACAACTCTGAAAGTTTTGATCACAACTTAATATTTTTTGATTGAGATTAGTTTTTTTATTGAGATTAGTTTTTTGTTTGATTGAATAATATTGAGACAAATTTACCTCCATAGAGAGAGAGTTCATTCAGTTTCACCTCAGTTTGTTTCACATGTAAAACAAATCACAATTCAGTTTCAACTTTGAGGTTGTGGAGGAGCAGTGGAGTTCGCTTCCAGACCAGACATGCACAGAGATCAACATTAAAGTCCTGTTGTAAAATCAGAAGGTGTGTCCAGTCAATATTTTATGATTCACTGGCTTGCCTAATTTGACGGAGCACAGTGGTTTGATGGCTTTTACCTTTTCACGAAACAGAAACAACGACAGGAATAATGGGACGAGCAGCACGTCTTCCTACCTGCAGCTTGGAGTTGTGGTCTGTCAGGTTGGTGTTGTAGTTCCAGCTGGCAGACACGCTGTTAAAGAACACCTCCTCTGCAGTGCTGTTGTAGTCACTGAGGAACCTCAGTGCATCTGAGGTGGTGTTTGCATAGATTCCTGGCAGCCAGCGGGCTGGGAGAGCTTCAGATAGCAACAAGACTGACAGCAGTAGTAATGCTGCTTTTACCAACCTGTGCACACCTGCAGCCATGACGGACATCGCAGGAAGAGTAGAGGGAAAAAGTGCTGAAGTATAAAGCGCAACGTCTCCTCTCCAGACTGCAGAAGGGCCACGATGCCAGTGAGTTTTATGTTGGCTGCGACTCTAACCCAACCCACATTTTATTATCAACCATCCCTCGAACAGCCTTATAGCTGAAGAAGATTGGTCCACCAATCAGAGAGCATAAGGAGGTGCCAGGTAACTGATTATTTGTTTGACAGTTCCAAATTAATACCTCCCTTCAGCTGCAGATCCATCCAGCGTTGTGTTATTATTCACACCAGGAAAGTCCTTTGGTCCGCTTGTTTGGTCCGGACCAAAAGCGAACTTTATTTTTTTCATTTGGTGCGGTTTGTTTTCACATTGTACTTTTCCCAAGTGAACTATTACTTGTAAACAAAGCCACGCACCAAATGAAAAAAATAATGTTCGCTTTTGGTCCGGACCAAACAAGCGGACCAAAGGACTTTCCTGGTGTGAATACACCCTAAAACCAGGTTATTAAAGTTACAATATGGTAAAACAATAAATTATTATTCCAGTGTTTATTTAACTATTTCATGGTTCCTGTGCTGCTGTGGAGAATTTAAAAATTGTCATTTTGGCTCATCAAATAAAACCACTCAGCTGATTAACCTGTAAAGTAAGTCAGACCAGTTATATTGAATATAGCAGTTGTAATAGTTGTTTTTTTAACTTATTAACATATAAACTTTAAGCTCATGGAGCTCTTTGAAGTGAAATCTAACTTTCACTCAGCACAATACAGGTGCATTTCTGGGTCAACTTCTGAGCCACTCCCTTGCACTGCTGCCCCAAAAAGACCAGTTTTGCCAGAAAATCAGTTGCAGTTGAGTAATTGTCAAAAATGTTTCGAGAATTTTAGAAATGTGTTCATTCAGACCTTTTTGTTATTCCTGTCAGTCCCCTCCCTCCCACATTTTCCACGAAGCCTACACACAGCTGCCCACACCATTCCCAGCTGAAGAAAAATAAGAGATTAATGCAAGTTTGTGTAGTTTATGTTTTCCCTCTATCAAGTCTGCCAACTGTTCTTTTGGTTGGGAATCACTTCCCATAATGGGCGAGAGCAGAATCATCAAGATGGGGCTATAACAACTCAGGGATGCTGCAGCTTATGCAAGTCCCTCATGACATTGGCAGAAAATTAGGATTTCACTGACAGGTGCCAGGTTGACAACAAACAAAGCATGCTTCAGAAAAAAAATATTTTTTTAATTAAACTCTTCTTGTGCGACCCCTCACACAACCAAACCCACACTCATTTCCCTGACTCAGTCCATTCTGAAAAAAAAACTTTTCTATGTAAATTATGAAAAACAATTCAAAATATACTCGTACTCGTACTCGTACTTGTCGTCTCCCGCTTATCCGGAACCGGGTCGCGGGGGCAGCAGACTCAGCAGAGACACCCAGACGTCCCTCTCCCCAGACACCTCCTCCAGCTCCTCCGGGGGGAGCCCAAGGCGTTCCCAAGCCAGCCGAGAGACATAGTCCCTCCAGTGTGTCCTGGGCCGTCCCCTGGGCCTCCTCCCGGTGGGACGTGCCTGGAACACCTCCCGAGGAAGGCTTCCAGGAGGCATCCGGTATAGATGCCCGAGCCACCTCAACTGGCTCCTCTTGATGTGGAGGAGCAGCGGCTCTACTCCGAGCCCCTCCCGAATGGCCAAGCTCCTCACCCTATCTCTAAGGGAGTGCCCGGCCACCCTACGGAGGAAGCTAATTTCAGCCGCTTGTATCCGGGATCTCGTTCTTTCGGTCATGACCCAAAGTTCATGGCCATAGGTGAGGGTAGGAACGTAGACCGACTGGTAAATCGAGAGCTTCGCTTTTCGGCTCAGCTCTCTCTTCACCACAACGGACCGGCACGGCGCCCCCATTACTGCGGCAGCCGCACCGATCCGTCTGTCGATCTCCCGCTCCATTCTTCCCTCACTCGTGAACAAGACCCCGAGATACTTGAACTCCTCCACTTGGGGCAGGAACTCCCCTCCAACCTGAAGAGGACAAGCCACCCTTTTCGGGTTGAGTACCATGGCCTCTGACTTGGAGGAGCTGATCTTCATCCCAGCCGCTTCACACTCGGCTGCGAACCGCCCCAGCGCATGCTGTAGGTCTTGGCTTGAGGGGGCCAGCAGGACCACGTCATCTGCAAAAAGAAGAGACGAAATCCACTGGTCCCCAAACCAGACCCCTCCGGCCCTTGGCTGCGCCTAGAAATCCTGTCCATAAAAGTTATGAACAGGACCGGTGACAAAGGGCAGCCCTGCCGGAGTCCAACATGCACTGGGAACAGGTCCGACTTAGTGCCGGCAATGCGGACCAAACTCCTGCTCCGCTCGTACAGGGACCGGATGGCCCCTAATAAAGGGCCCCCGATTCCATACTCCTGGAGCACCCTCAAAATATATTGACCTGATATTTTGTGGGGTGGGAGGTATCAATCCATATATAGGGCCTTTCATGCTTGTCTCAATCTAAGGTGGTCCTAAAGACAAGAAAGCATTGAAAACACATTCCTTTAGTGTGTTTTTACAAACAAAGGAAAGGTTTCCTGAATATAAAACTATATTTTTGAAGAATCTTCTTCCCATGTACGGCAATCCAGTCGAGGTCTAAGGAATTTAGATATCATTGCTATCAGGCAGAAACTTTGTTTGTCCATCTTTTGTCATTTTGGGGTTCTTCTAAGACTCAA
The DNA here is from genome assembly GCA_036173005.1 of Crenichthys baileyi. NCBI lineage: Eukaryota > Metazoa > Chordata > Actinopteri > Cyprinodontiformes > Goodeidae > Crenichthys > Crenichthys baileyi. The sequence continues at coordinate 946,690 of JAHHUM010000019.1, forward strand.
GCTGAGTGATCATCATTTACAATTGTTTGCGGTTCCATTGGTGAATATCCAGAGAAATGTATCAAAAGGAGTATGTGACTTTGAAATCAAATACCAGTGTTAGGATCATCAGCTACCTGTGGTGGACTGTTATATTTTCTGACAATACTTGGACTGTGCACATCACAGGTAGAAACCCACTCCCCATTGAGTGTGCATACGAATCACCAATAAAAAACTTGCTTGGAGGGCACAAGTGACATATTATTTTGCACCCTGCAGACTGTGCCACCCTGGGCAGAAAGCCATGCTGGCCATATCGAGAAACGACAGCCTCTATGTGCTCACAAGTTGCTTATACACTGCCTGGCCAAAAAAAAGTCGCCAATAAAAAAAAAAGGTCACACACACTAATATTTCGTTGGCCCACCTTTAACATTCGCTGTGGCATTGTTTCGATAAGCTTCTGCAATGTCACAAGATTTATTTCCACCCAGTGTTGCATTCATTTTTTAACAAGATCTTGCATTGATAATGGTAGAGTCTGACCACTGTGCAAAGCCTTCTCCAGGACATCCCAAAGATTCCCAATGGGGTTAAGGTCTGGCCAATCCACGTGTGAGAATGATGTCTCATGCTCCCTGAACCACTCTTTAACAATTCGATCCCAACAAATCCTGCCATTGTCATCTTGGAATATGCCCATGCCATCAGGGAAGAAAAAATCCATTGATGGAATAATCTGGTCATTCAGTATATTCAGGTAGTCAGCTGACCTCATTCTTTGAACACATACTGTTGCTGAACCCATAGCTAAATCTGGACTCATCAGAACATATGACCTTCTTCCATTGCTCCAGAGTCCAATCTTTATGTTCCCTAGCAAACTGAAGCCTTTTACAGATTTGACCCTCCATCAAAGTCTTTCTGATTGTTGTCTACTATAGTGTTACATTAACCTCACCACAACCCATTTGACTTTTATATCACATGATGGTAAAAATACTGTCAAGTTTGTTACAGTAAAGTTAGTATTTAACAATTCAAATTTAAACATCATATTTACTGTTTTATCAGTGAATGTCCAAACATGGTCAATACTCTGCTTGATTATATTAAGGGTTGAATGTGAGTTCATGAGAGAAGGTATTTTATTGAGTTTTAAAGAAAGTGGTTGCTTCTATTTATACAATTGTCATTCAGACCTCACTTCAGTTTTTTATTAATGGCCAAACCAAAGCAGAGTGTGAAGGTTCAATTAGCAGGGTAAGAGCACAGTTTTGCTCAAAATATTGAAATGCACACAACATTATGGGTGACATACCAGAGTTCAAAAGAGGACAAATTGTTGGTGCACATCTTGCTGGCGCATCTGTGACCTAGACAGCAAGTCTTTGTGATGTTTCAAGAGCCACGGTATCCAGGGTAATGTCAGCATACCACCAAGAAGGACGAACCACATCCAACAGGAATAACTGTGGACGCAAGAGGAAGCTGTCTGAAAGGGATGTTCGGGTGCTAACCCGGATTGTATCCAAAAAACATAAAACCACGGCTGCCCAAATCACGGCAGAATTAAATGTGCACCTCAACTCTCCTGTTTCCACCAGAACTGTCCGTCGGGAGCTCCACAGGGTCAATATACACGGCCGGGCTGCTATAGCCAAACCTTTGGTCAATCATGCCAATGCCAAACGTCAGTTTCAATGGTGCAAGGAGCGCAAATCTTGGGCTGTGGACAATGTGAAACATGTATTGTTCTCTGATGAGTCCACCTTTACTGTTTTCCCCACATCCGGGAGAGTTACGGTGTGGAGAAGCCCCAAAGAAGCGTACCACCCAGACTGTTGCATGCCCCGAGTGAAGCATGGGGGTGGATCAGTGATGGTTTGGGCTGCCATATCATGGCATTCCCTTGGCCCAATACTTGTGCTAGATGGCCGCGTCACTGCCAAGGACTACCGAACCATTCTTGAGGACCATGTGCATCCAATGGTTCAAACATTGTATCCTGAAGGCGGTGCTGTGTATCAGGATGACAATGCACCAATACACACAGCAAGACTGGTGAAAGATTGGTTTGATGAACATGAAAGTGAAGTTGAACATCTCCCATGGCCTGCACAGTCACCAGATCTAAATATTATTGAGCCACTTTGGGGTGTTTTGGAGGAGCGAGTCAGGAAACGTTTTCTTCCACCAGTATCACGTAGTGACCTGGCCACTATCCTGCAAGAAGAATGGCTTAAAATCCCTCTGACCACTGTGCAGGACTTGTATATGTCATTCCCAAGACGAATTGACGCTGTATTGGCCGCAAAAGGAGGCCCTACACCATACTAATAAATTATTGTGGTCTAAAACCAGGTGTTTCAGTTTCATTGTCCAACCCCTGTATATATCAGTGGTGGATGCTGGTCTTTCAAGGAGGGGAAGCTCAATTTCAATATTGCTGATTCGCTCATTTCGCTCTCAATCAAAAAGGGATTCAGCCTCAGACAGATCATCCAATCATCATGCAGGCCAGCCCACTGCCCCATAGACCCCCAGAGACGCTGAGCATCCGATGGGCAGGACAAAGCCCAGCATTTTTGCTTCGCTTTTGAACTCACTGTTTAAAGCACTGTGAAGCTGCGGGAATGAGTGAGAGGAAAGCCGCGTCGTTACCAGTGATAAGAAGCTGATTCTGAACAAAAGTTGAGCGTGTTGTAGCACATATTTAGTCATTGACATGTACACACAACAGTATATATTTGATCACTTATTTTTTGACATTTTAGGGGAAGCTGAGCTTCCCTTGCAGTCTTAGAGCAATCACCACTGATATATACACTGCTCAAAAAAATAAAAGGAACACTCAAATAACACATCCTAGATCTGAATGAATGAAATATTCTCATTGAATACTTTGTTCTGTACAAAGTTGAATGTGCAGACAAAATCACACAAATATCAATGGAAATCAAATTTATTAACCAATGGAGGCCTGGATTTGGAGTCACACACAAAATTAAAGTGGAAAAACACACTACAGGCTGATCCAACTTTGATGTAAAGTCCTTAAAACAAGTCAAAATGAGGCTCAGTATTGTGTGTGGCCTCCACGTGCCTGTATGACCTCCCTACAACGCCTGGGCATGCTTCTGATGAGACGGCGGATGGTCTCCTGAGGGATCTCCTCCCAGACCTGGACTAAAGCATCCGCCAACTCCTGGACAGTCTGTGGTGCAACGTGAAGTTGGTGGATGGAGCGAGACATGATGTCCTAGATGTGCTCAATCGGATTCAGGTCTGGGGAACGGGTGGGCCAGTCCATAGCTTCAGTGTCTTCATCTTGCAGGAACTGCTGACACACTTCAGCCACATGAGGTCTAGCATTGTCCTGCATTAGGAGGAACCCCGGGCCAACCGCACCAGCATATGGTCTCACAAGGGGTCTGAGGATCTCATCTCGGTACCTAATGGCAGTCAGGCTACCTCTGGCGAGCACAGGGAGGGCCATGTGGCCCTCCAAAGAAATGCGACCCCACGCCATGACTGACCCACTACCAAACCGGTCATGCTGAAGGACGTTGCAGGCAGCAGATCGCTCTCCACGGTGTCTCCAGACTCTGTCACGGCTGTCAAATGTGCTCAGTGTGAACCTGCTTTCATCTGAGAAGAGCACAGGGTGCCAGTGGCGAATTTGCGAATCCTGGTGTTCTCTGGCAAATCCCAAGCATCCTGCACGGTGTTGGGCCGTGAGCACAACCCCCATTTGTGGACGTCGGGCCCTCATACCATCCTCACGGAGTCGGTTTCTAACTGTTTGTGCAGACACATGCACATTTGTGGCCTGCTGGAGGTCATTTTGCAGGGCTCTGGCAGTGCTCCTCCAGTTCCTCCTTGCACAAAGGTGGAGGTAGCGGTCCTGCTGCTGGGTTTTTTGCCCTCCTACTGCCTCCTCCCCGTCTCCTGGTGTACTGGCCTGTCTCCTGGTAGCGCCTCCAGGCTCTGGACACTACGCTGACAGACACAGCAAACCTTCTTGCCACAGCTCGCATTGATGTGCCATCCTGGATGAGCTGCACTACCTGAGCCACTTGTGTGGGTTGTAGAGTCCGTTTCATGCTACCACGAGTGTGAAAGCACCACCAACATTCAAAAGTGACCAAAACATCAGCCAGAAAGCATAGGTACTGAGAAGTGGTCTGTGGTCCCCACCTGCAGAACCACTCCTTTATTGAGTGTGTCTTGCTAATCGCCAAAGATTTCAGGCACCATGGAAATAATTGTAGCCTGATTTGTGTTTAAACAATTAATATCCAGTTAGATTTATCTCATGAAATGGTGGTGTAAGAATCATGATTATTGATTAATTAATATTTATGAAGAATTATAATTTAAAATCATACTCTGAAAAAGATTAGTTTCTTAACCAAAAATCATTACTTACGAATCGAAATCAGAGATGTCCTCTGGTGTTGTAATTATGGCTCAAAGCCCTTGATAATTACAATTAGTAAATTCTCAGTAATAATTGATAACTATTACTAGATGTCACTGTTTAATTAACCGCTTCACCGAAGGTGCGGAACTTTGACCTTATTTTGACAGACAAATCACTCTTGCTCAAAATAAACACAAACGCTTTCTCTTTATCTACGTGAATATTTATTAAATCAACAGCCCTGATACACCTCGCTATTCTGATTCAATAATCTTCACCTAATCAAGCATACAAAAATTCTACACAAAAGGGGTAAAATAACTAACTAAACAAGATAAAACAACATTGAGTGTGTATGAAAGTCAAACCAGCAGTTATGGCAAAACAATAGAAAATATGGTACTGAGCAAAGCTTTGGGAGCGGCCTCCACCAGGCTGCAGTCATAACCCCCCCCAAAGTTGGAGCTCAGTGAAACACAAAGGGTCATAAAAACTTTAGGCAGTAACCAGTGTAAAAACAGGAAGAGTGAAGACAAAGGAATAGTGAGTTTTCACCATGAGGTTCTAGCAGTCCAACTTTAAGTTCACCTGAATCTGCGCTCAGGTGTTCAAAAACACAGTGAGACACCCACAGCTTCAAAGCATGGCGGCTTCAGAGTCCAACAGCAATCAAAGTTTCAATAAGACATTGCATGCGAATACAACTTAGAACACATTGGACTATAAGTGGCGATTCTAATTTGCTCTAAAATCCTACTCTATCCTGCCCAAGCTATTTCTAATATAAATGAAACAAAACGGGATTGCTTGTTGTCGTCGTCTTCGTTCTTTGGCCTCCTTTGGCAAAGGGGAAAAATATGACGGACCGTCAGCAGTCGACTGGAACAAAACAAGGATGAAAATTTCGTGTCCTTGAAACGTCCGTGGGTTTTTGGTCACGTGTTAAATTCACGTCTTTGATCGGTAAAGTAAAACTTACAAGTCTTCCTATTCCTGTAACCTTAATTCTTTGAGTCTCATGAGTTTCTGGTCAATGGGGAGAATTAATGAAAACCCACCTGTGAGTTTCTTCTCCAGAAGGATGCGTGCTTCCGTTGCGTGGTAACCGGTCTCGGTTTCCAGCTGGAAAAAGCAAGGGGGAGAGGCCATATATTCATTATTTAGTCCACTGTGACATCAGAGAAGCGACGCCCCTTCCTATCAGCTGCAATGCCTGCTGGGAGTTGTGGTAGCAGACCATACTGGGGTATATAATAGCGAACAATTGGTCCAACAGTGGTTCCTCTCTGAATTTGGAATCCGATGTCATAGCATAGAATACAATGCAAACAGGAACATTTACCGCTACCAAATCTGGCAGGACGATCAGAAAAGACTAAAGATCTTACATTCTGAGAAATGGTTTACTTACTCTGGGTGGCAATATTTTGGCTTCTAGTGCTGGTAACTTTGACCAGGACATCCATCACCAGCAAGATATTACCAAAATTTTAAACTTGATAACCCACCCACCACCCTGCATGATTCATGTAGCAACCTTCAGCAGATGCAGAATAATGAAGTGAGTTTTAAGGAAAACTAAGACAAGAGATCATATTTCTCTAATTTTAACATGTCCTGTTGCCAACTGCGTATTTATGTCTTCTCTAGATAGTTTGTCCTTTCCACGTCGCTGTTTCCTGGTTATAGGAGTGATGAGACAGCGTCAGAATAAGATGCAGTAAATGGGGAAAATATGGGAAAAATTTTAATACAGAGTGGGAGAAAGAGAGCGCACTGCAAGACAGGATCTGACCTGAGATGGGAGTCTCCCTTCTGATTCCCCAGTGTGAAATATGTGCTCACCATGCCTTTCCTTTTAAACAGACTTTAAAGAAAGTTTTTTCTTGACTATGTTTATTGTTATTTTGCTGTTAGGTATGCAAAATGCACTTTTCTTTTGATTAGTTGTTATTCAAAATTTTGAGTTATTCAAAATGTTTATGGTAAAAGTTAATAATTTGGGTGATGCTTTTGTATAATGCCATACTAAATGTATACATTTATGCTGTTTACAAGCGGCCTCTGTTTTACACAGTGGTGTAAAGCCAGTTGGGCTTCTTTTGGGCTTGTTTTGATAGAGCTGGTTGCTTGTTTCTCTCACGAGACCTGGAACCATTGATCACTGCACATTTTCATATAAAGGGTGCTTTACTCAGAACCTTGCCTGAGCTGAATACTTGATAATGACCCGAAGTGGTAAAACATTTTACGTAGTCTTGATATGATTGTGTAAAAGGGTCGTTTACATTTTAAAATGTTGTAAATCTAGTTAAAGTAAACTTTAGCATGTTATAGTCAGCTTTAATCATATTAAACAAATTCTCAACAACAACATTGTGGCTGGTAAAAATGCGGAGTGGCTAGTAACTTTGGAAAACCACTAGCCACAGTGGCTGGTGAACAAAGCCCTGGTGCTGCCCCACTCTCGATGTCATACAAACATTTTGAACAACTGTTGTGCTCCGAAAAACATTCAACACACAAACTGGGGGCTTTTAAGACAAACATTGTGTGAGTGGGAATGGTGGAATTGTGCTTGGGAGACTGTGTGGAAGAAACGCAGCACCTCTTGGGACTGGGACCCCGAACAACACCAACAAAACATCTTTTGGGCAGTTGCTTCCGAAAACTGTTGGACATGTCCTGAGACCCCAGAGTCTTTTGTCCTAAAGCTAGGAGGACTGTGTCTTCAACCTCCAAGACGTTGATTAGGTCTGGAGTCACAGGGCATTGCTCACTGCGGTCAAGTGAGCCGACAGTCAGAAATACGCGGTGACGTCAGCTCTCTGTTAAAGATTAGCTTCGCGCATACACGGTGCATTTCAGTAATAGAGCAGCCCGGACGCCTCTCCAGGCGTTGAGAAAATAAGAGGAAAACAAAAGTCACCTTCAGAACATTTATATTAATTAGATATTTACAACTTCCACATACATGTTTTATGTAAATAAATAAATATTTATGTATTATTTTTACTGTTTATCTTTGGAAAAATTACAGGTCAAAGTACCTCAAAATGCTCAATCACTATATGCCTTTGTCCCATTTTCAGCAATTTATTTCTCCACAATCATGAGAGGTGACGACACTCTCTCTTCAGATTATATTAAAGGCTCATCTACACTGTAACCAGAGTACTTTAGGATGCAAATACTGGATACTGGATAGTACATTTGATGTCCCAGGTTAAAGGCAAGTAACTCATTCTTTATACAACATGTTTTCTATTCAATATGCCTTCTAATAATAAAAAAATCTGCAAACTTTTTGTTTAAGATAAACGAAAATGTATTAATAACAAAAACAGAACAACAGTTATCAAATCAAAAAATGATCTAAATCTAACTAACCAACAACTTCAAAACCTGAAAACAACACTTTTGTTAGTGACACAACGGGAAGTCCCACGCTGTTTTCACCCTTTCTGGCAGCTCTGCAGGATCCATGTTATATTATACATATAATATTGCTAAGCCAAAGACCTGGCAATAATTTGGAATCTAATTTACTCGCCACAGCTCTTACTAATTAAATTTATGAGTGAAATGTACTATGCGAGACAGCAATTGTATAAGAAGAATAACATGACCTGGCATCAATCACTTTCATAGAATTGCTGTGTTTGTATTAACTGATTTAAAAATGGACACATTTAGTTTTTGTGAAGTGATTATTGTCTTGAGAATTGTAAAAGACACAGACTTAGCTGAAAGGGATGGTGGGACACAGGATCAGAGAGGATCCATGCAATTTATATTACAAACTCCTCTTCTTGTTTTATCACAGAAAAAGCTTCCCACATTTGGAAGTGTACTTTAATTATTAGATACAGTAGCTTAAAAATTTGTCACTGACAGTTTGATTCATTCAGTTGACTTGCTTAGATACATTCTGTCCTGTGTGATTGCTCGTTTATTGCAGCTTTTCAGAGTGTGATCATTTTTCTTTTATTCAAGAAGCAGACGTGCTGAAACGGGTCTGCCAATGTTAAGGCCAAAGTATTATTGCAATCAGGAGCGAGTGTTGTACTGTGACCCCACCTTCATCCTTTAAAGAACAACAATTTAACTGGTGCATTGCCTTTTTGTTTGTAGAAACTGGTATTATGCTTGCTGCGATGGCTACATGTTTTGTGTGTCTCTGCTTTGTTAATCAAGTTTGCACGAAAATGGAGAAAAAAGCTTACTGTAGTTCTCCAACAATATCAATGGGTACGGGTGAAAACCAGACAGGGTGAAGCATTCTGAAATAAGCCACAGCCACAACCGAAGCAACCCCTGGACAGACATGTTAAACTACCACAAGCCAGCAGTCCCAACGAGAGACAAATTGAATGGCACATTCAAAGATGCCACCAGACAGAACACTAAGCTTATTAATAGCTGTAAAGATATGTGACATTATGTTTATTTTTACCACAATCTTTGGGCTGCAAGGTCTGATTCTTCTTGCTCCTTTGAACTTTTTGAAGGGTCCAACAAGCCCATCTGCTGCATTTATATGCTGTAAGCATGGAAACAAAATATTAATAAAAAAAGCAATTGGTTTGCTTTGCCTGAATAATGGTAATGCAATGAATAAGTATTTAGCAGGAACTTCCAGTGTACATTGGAAATGTGGACAAAAGAAATAATTCCCTTGTAGGCGCTCTCCGACGAGTCCCGACCCCAGGCCTGGCTCCTGGGTGGGACCCCGGCTCCTCCGTACCGGGCGACTTCACGTGCCTCGATTTAATAGTCGTCATGAGGGGTTCTTGAACCGCTTTTTGTCTGACCCGTCACCTAGAGCCTGTTTGCCATGGGAGACCCTACTAGGGGCATTTAAGCCCCAGACAACATAGCCTCCAGGATCATTCGAGCACTCAAACCCCTGCACCACGTTAAGGTGGCGGTTCAAGGAGGGGTATATTATTTTAATTAATTTTAATAACATTTTACAACATGTGCACTGTGGGGCACAACAGGGCTTCATTGCTGTTGAGCATTGGACATTAACCAAATAAAGCCAGCTATGGAAAGCTCCACTGGAATCTCAAAAAATGAGTTAACAAGTTGCACAAAGCAGCATCTAACGGCTCCAACAGCTTCATTGAACACTCCAAAATGATGATGCAATATTGGGTGTGGTTGTCCTCAAGTTTCCTTACTGATCGTATTGGATAAAGCACTGTGATTTCTTCGTGATACAAATGAACTTTTGGCACTTCACGCACCATTGTTATTGGACTTATCCAGAACATCGATGAGTCTGCATACAGACAGGAGGTAGATTGGCTGGTACAGTGGTGTGGTCAAAACCACTGTTCCTGGGTTTCTGAGGCAACTCAAGAAGTACAACCTTTCCCAGGAGCTGCTGGTCATCTTCTACACTGCCATAATTCAGTCTGTCCTGTCTTCCACCATCTCAGTGTGATATGGCTCATCAACAAAACAGGACAGGTCAAGACTGCAACAAACTATCAGGTCGTCTACAGAGAAGATCATCAGGGCTTACCTTCCCTCCGTCCAGGACTTATACAGGTCCAGCATCAAGGAAAATGCTGCTAAAATCTCTGTAGACCCAACACACCCTGGAAACAAACTTTTACCGTAAAGTCTGCGCTACTGAGCACTGTCTGCAGAAACCAGCTGCCACAGAGAGTTTCTTTCCCCAAGCTGTTGCTCTGATGAACACTTGATTGTCATATTCCCAGAATCAACACCATGCATACTTGGAATGATTTCACATAATTTCTTATCTTAAAAAAAAGAAATCTTCACTGAGAGCAAAGTGTAATGAAGTCAAATTCCTTGTTTGTTGTGTGCACAAACTTGGCAATAAAGCTGATTCTAATTCTTCTGATGGGTCTATGTCTGAGTCTTCCTCAAAGATTCTATTGAGAATCATCTCACACTCAGTCATAGACCTGTCCACTAAATGAATATGAAACAAACATAAAGTAAGTCCTGATGTGCACTACAGTGAACATGAATAAATTTGCCATTTTGCCCAAGAAAATAAGTTGAGCCCTGGAAACTCACTCAAAATGTTCCTTAGATGTTAACTCACTAAAAACAATCAATGTATAACACTGAAAAACATTTTGGATATGAAAATCATCCTCACCTTTCCTTGTTCCATAAAATGTGCTCATCAAGATGGCAGCCACTTTCAAAAGACAGAAAAAGGCTACTTGGCATGGCCACACCCGCACACATGATATATCATTGGAAAGCTATGGTTGTCCTCCTTAAGGAACATCAGGACTCAATAGAGTCACATGTAAAGCATATGAGGAATTAAGAAAAAACTTATGTGTACCACAGTGTACAAAAATGAATTGCTGGGTCTCGGGATGCTATAGTGGTTGAGCATTTTGAGGTACCTTGACCCATCATTTCTCCAAAAATATACAGTAAAGATATTAAATATTTATTTTTTTTACATAAAACATGTATGTGAAAGATGTTGAAATGAGATTAATATACATGTTCTGAAGGTTACTTTTCTGTTTTCCTCTTATTTTCTCAACCGTTTTTTGGATAGGCGTCCTTTCTGCTCTATTACCGTAATGCACCGTGTAAGCTAATCTTTAACAGAGAGCTGACGTCGGCTTGCGTGACCGCGTATTTCTGACTGTCGGCTCATTTGACCGCAGTCCTTGCTCCATGCCATCTGGCTGGGAGCTCAAGCTCACGGGTCTCTTCGGTGGGGCTGGTGGTACGACCTGTTTGCGAGTGCCCAAGCTGGATTTGGGTCTCACATCACATCTGGGGATAATACAGTGCTTTGATATGCGTTTTCCTCAGCTCGAATTTCGCCTGTATGGCATTGAGAGATTGCCCAAACAGCCACCACCGGTTTATTCAGGTAGACGGCTCTGTCCCTGCCCGGAACGTCGGAGTGTGTTAGCCACAGGTGCATCTGCGCCACCGCCGTTGATGCCATCCCTCTGCCCAGGGAGAGCACTTCACAGCGGGACACACGGATGATGTAGTCAGAGGTGATCCGTGCTTCAGCCTCCCATACACTAGCCAGAAGCAGCACTGCGAGAAAATCCACACCGAACCCCACAATGCCAAAACCAAATCCCACCGAGAAGCCGAGATCAATCCACCCAGGAAACAACTCCGGTCAGCCCGCTCGCCCAAACCACGCAGACCCCTCCGTTTTGTCTCCACAGTTCTAAACATATTAGAACACTCTTGAATGAAGGTGCTGCCTGTTGTATTTATATTCATTGGATTTTATCACATATAGATGAGCACTGCCCTGCATTTTTTAGATGTTTCAGATGATGTGCACTTCAGCAAAAGCCTGTTGATCAGCTATCAATTTAAATCTGTTGTGCTGAAGACACAAATCTCTAATTTTAGCATCTCTTATTTGGCTCTCAGTTGGATCCTGAGTTTTTAAAAAATTCCTACATGCAAAACCAAGCTCCATCATATTTTAAATATCTTACTGCCCCATAACTTGTGCTCTCAAGAAGTAGCTTTACTGATGGTTTATGGGTTTAAAAAGCAGAACGGAAACTCTGAGGTTCTGTCCATGGGGCAAAAACCCTGTTTACATTTAAGACTATAGGCTTAAACCCTTTTTGATAAAGATGATATATGATGTGGCTCCGGTTATCTTAAACTATGTCTATAGTGTTGCAGCTACAGGTTAGGCTACTGGAGGACCAGTTTTTTTTTTTTACCATTTTCTCTTGCTATTCTTCTTTTATGCAACATTGTTGCCATTAACTTTGTTTTTCTATCTTGTCTTTCTAGAAGGTGCATCCAGCGCTTTCCTCTTAACCACCAGCCAGTTAGAACAGATGGCCACTCAGAGTCTTGTTAAAAAGTTGGGGTTCCTCTCCACTGTCGTCTTGTGCTTGTTCAAAATGAGTGCTTTAGAAATCTATACCTCAACGCTGGGCTAACTCAGACCTCTTACAACAGGCATTTCATGAAGCAAATTGGAGTGTACATAACTGGACTGCACTGGAATGCCCTTCATGTATTAAAAGTGCATTTAGACTAAAACACAATGTGTCTTAAGTGCCTTTGAGATGATACTTGTGATAATTTTACCGTGTTATTTTGTATTGAGAATCCATATTTGCCACCAAGATCATTTATTTTATATTTATTGTCTTTTTCTTTCACAAGAGGCGCCCCCCATTTACATTTAGTGTGTATAGTATTTTATGTACAGTTTTTTCCGTCATAGTCATGTAGTGCTAATCATGGCTTCAGCCATTACCCGTTCAATAGTTTAACACGTTATAATAAAGGGACTTCATTGGAGCTCTTATTGGAGCATGAGCCTCATACACATTAATACTGAGCAGATAAACAGCCAAAACCCAACTGGTGCAGAAGTTACATTTAACTTGCTTATAGGTTAGTTGGGGAAATGTTTCCAAGTACTCTGTTGCACAATCTGAATAAAATGAATGAACACGCTCATTAGGCTTACAGCTTTAGTGTGCATGTGAATTCAGTGATCAAACATAACCAGTCTTTGGTTATTTCATATATGAAAACTCCAGCCATAATACTGACCCACATAAGCTAAACAGTTTGTGTGTGTTAGTTTGTTGAACAAAAAGGCTTCAGTACAATCAATCAATTCTCTATAATACAAAAGGTAAATAAATCCAACATATCAACATTTGTCATTCAACACAGCTTGTAAACAAAGTCCAAGGACAGAAATTACAATTTCTGACATTAACAAGTGTATTTAAGGCTTTTACCTTATACAATGTATAAATTCAGACATGCTAAATTAAAAGGTATAACAGCAGTTTTCTCAACTTCTTCCTAAAGTGAAAAACAAAAAACCCCCCCCCCCCCCCAAAACTAACCATAACCACTACTGACTGATGTCCAGAGAATATGGTCCAAATCAACAAATCCTCCTACAGACAAAGCACAAGGATCCTGATACAGGCTTTTTACTTAGAAAAATAACTGATAGTACAGTTCAAACCTAACTTCACAGTATATTTGATGATGCTAGAAGACACAAACTGTATTTTTCATTTTTTTGAAAAAAACTAAACACAAATGGTCCATAGCTGTGAAAAAAATGCTTAAAAAATGCTTTTCTTTCTGAATGCCTTTGAAGAAAACAGGAGAGAGAAACGGAACTTAGAAAGAGAGAAAACTCAAACAGTTTAAAAAGGGAGTCTTAGGCGTCAGGAGGTCATGGATATAGTTGCAAAAAAACAAAAGACAAACACAAGGAGAGAAATGTCCTCAAGTCTGTCCAGGGTTAACATGGAGGTATAGGTCAACAAACCCATGTTCGCACCGCTGCGCTCATCCGCTTAATTCATAAATATCTCCCCCTCCGTTAGTTTGAACACATCGTGGGTTCAACAAGAAACGAAAACAGCTAAAAACATTGCAGCTCTGTAGATATGGTGACATCTTCTAAACAACATGATAACTTGAAGCATGTGGATAAGTGATTTATGTCATGTTTGAGTCCTGAGTTCCACTGAGCAGCAACTGTGATGTTTGAGCTCCAGACTTGCATGTTTGTACTTAAATAACTATATATTATTTATTTATTTAATCGTAAATGTTTTAACATGTGATTTAGTTTTTAACCATAGGAGAATAATCGGAAATAAAAGAACACTGTAAAGAAGCTGTATTTTTGCACATTTAAACCCTAGTCCTGTTAAAAAACACGTTTTTCTTCCCAGTGAAGAAGCACCACTTCAAATCGTTTTGTGATATCATTCCTCTGCTGTTGTCGAATGTTGTGGATGGGGCGGTCTGTAAAGAGAGATAAACAAGAGATGTCCTTACATGCAGTCAAACATTAAGCTTAAATTATAACTCAAACTACTAAATCAGAATCTTTACTCACAAAGTCACTGCTTGAGGCCACTGGAGCATCCACTGAAGTCACCGTTGGTTCTACCCTTTCCTGAGAAACAGGGCAAACTCTTCAAGTCTGAATGATACACATTAAAATACATTTACATTACACATCTTTAATTTCAACAAACAGTTCTGAAAGTGAAAGATTTAAAGTACCCGTGTATCCATTGAGATGTTGGTGCACTGAATCGTTTGAAAGGGGGTTATGATGAGATGGGCATGGGTGGTCCCTGCCGCCGCCGGCACAGTCTGCCCGGTGGCGTTTCTCTGGTAAGGAGTCTCTGTCGTACCTTGAGTCCTTCATGTAAGAGTGACGTCGTTTTCGATTCTCCCCGTCTTTGCTGCTTCTGTTGGTGTGGCCTCGTCCCAAATCTGAATCGCTGTCCCTGTGCCGCCTCTTCTTCTTTTTCTTCTTCCTGGTTTCAGTGACTCTGTCTGAATCCAGATCAGAGCTTCATGTAGAGACACAAAAATACATGAATAATCAATCTAACATTCATAGACTCATTTGGATGTGAACAACTAAGAAACAGCATAGTCTTCTCCGGCTGTATGGAGGATAGAGTAAGGTTGCTGCACACTGCCGCTCAGCTGGCTCAGGCGCTCCATATACAAAGCAGTTAACTGAAGCCTCAAGCCAAGAAGATAGCCTGACTAAATAATCAGCAGATAAAATCTTGTGAGATTCCCAGTGTTACAATAGAAAGCTGGACAACGAAAAGGTCCGATATTGTCCACAACAAACACTTGAAGAAGGAGTTTATTTTAGATTCCCATTATGTTTAAAAACCCAATAGATATACATTAAACATAATGTTACTTCATGAGTGAGCTAAACCACTACAAGGATTCTCCCTACAGTGAGAGAACTGAGTGCAGGAACAGTTCACCCAACACAACAAACATACTGCTGGCATACAGAATCTGCAAGAAGAATTATAATAATTGTTGCTTTTCTGTTTTCTGGTGCTTTTAGAAAGTTGAACTTTTCAGATATTTGAGTTTACATAGGAGAAACAGGATGAAAAAACTGATGTTTTACAGGTTCATTGAAAATAAGTTGGTTCTGGAATTAGACAGCACCGTGTTGAACATGATCGGAGCAGGACTTTCAGTCGAGGCTTACCTGCTCTCGTGGTGTCTGTCTTTATCCTTCGACTTATTCTTTTTCTTGCTTTTTTTATGTTTTTTCCAGGAGCGTCCCTCTGAACTGTCCTCTCTCTCCTTTCTTAGATGAGCAGCTGTTCTCTTCTTACTCTGATCATCCCTCTTATGAGCCGAGTCAAAATTACAGAGACGATCCTGAGGGGGGGAGACCTTGGACCTGTTTGATTCTAGAGCAGTAGCAGCAGGGGAGTAACTCCTTTCTTTTGATTGGTAACAGTCCCTTCCCCACCCATTCCTCTTGTCCTTCATTGCCCAGGATTCCCGACCGTCCTGTTGCCACCTCCAACGACTGTGAGACTCTTGAAGGTGGGGCTTTCCCCTCCTCTCATGGCTCACATCAAACCTGTGATGGTAATGGCTGTAAGGATAGGAGTGTCGTTCTCGATCCTGCTCCCAAGAGTGCAAGCCAACTCGTTCCTTGCGACGGTCGGAGTCCCAGTCCCTGTAGCCACGATCGGGAGCAGGAAAACGTTCTCGATATGAGCGATGGTGATCTCTGTAGTCTCGTCTATATCGATGGCGATCGCTGTGACTGTCTCGTGGCAGACTTCTCTCCCTGTAGTGTCTCTCTCTGTCTCTGCTATAGTCAGAGTAAAGTATGTCTCTCTCCCTGTCATTGTCTCTAGAACCGGGCTTGGACTGGCACTGCCCCTTATTATCGTTGTTGCTTTCAGTCCGTGCTGATGGACCATTGGTCTGCAAGGAATCGCGAACTACTTCCTCAGTTTTGCTAACGCTCTGAGCAGCTGCAGAAATCCCATTAGCTTTCTGACAGCAGGCTAGTTCTGAGGGTAAGGCTGAAAGGTTCCTAGGACAACCAGAATTAGCAGAGTCTTTAGATGCAACAGATTGAGTCCTCGAAGTAGTAGCTGAAGGTGAAGAGCAAACATCAGAGGATGATGTGTGTAGAGAAAGAGGTTCAGACAGCATTTGAGCCCTTTCCTCAGCAGCAGGGAGGGGCTTGCTTTCATTAGCAGCAGGATGAATGTTCTCAGCTGAACTGGCCTGTGAAGAGGCCGAGTCATGGATCTCTTTGCTGGGAACACAGAGAACAGAGCTGAATGAGAAAAGCTTAATGGTCCAAACAGCACCTTTAGGAAGCAACGCATGAGGGAAGAAAAATAAACAGATTGGGAAAATTATGCAAATGTAAATAAAAGGTTTCAGAAGTTATAGTCCCTTGCAAAGGTATTCAAACTTCAATGTATTTTATGTGACAGACCATAACAAAGTAGCCTATAGTCCAGTCCACCCATGTAATTAAATCTTAGTATAAATACCTGTTTTCTGTGAAGGCCTTTAGAGGTTTGTTAGAGAATTAGTTAACAAACAGTATCACAAAAACACATCCCCACGTTGAAACATGGTGGTGGCAGTGTAATGCTGTGGGGAAAGATGGAGCTACAAAAAGAGTAATCCTATAAGAAAACCTGTTAGAGGCAGAGGCTCAGCTTTGAGAGGGACAAAACCCCTAAATACAATCAGAGCGCCAATAGAAAGGTTTAGATTGATGCAGATTACGCCCCTTTTCCACTATTCCCTATTTGGCACCTTTCGGCATGGCTCTACCCACAAAAATCCCCCCCAAAAAAGCATTAAACTTTGAGATTGTTCAAGGTGCATGAATACTTTTGCAAGGTTATATGTTAAAACTGACAACACAGTGAAAGAGATGAAGCAGTTTTCCAATCAGGCACGTTAATCTTACTTTGTTTCATCATGGTAGCTGCCAAGCCCATTGGCAACAGCATTCACAGATGAACTGTCATGATTATGGATGGATACCTGAGGAGCACAAAAGGCCGTGGTCATTACTGAAATTAAACCACACTAGAAACAGATTCCTGGTATTTTTTAAAAACAACTCATAATTTACCTTCCCAGGTGTGTTTTGTCCATTAACTTTGAGGTGCCCATTAAATTGTCCATTTTGTTTCATTTTAGTAAATTCAGAGGCTGACCCATTCATTTCACTGTTATGATGCACATCTATTTCACCGTTTGTGTTTTTAGAAGAGACACAGACATCTCCTGTTCCATTTTTCCCCTTAGTCTGAGGCTTGGACAAGCAGCCAATATCCTGAGCGGTACAGTTCTCCTGATCCGATTCTTCTGAAGATTCTTGACTGTATGGCACCAGGAAAGAAGATCCACTGCCACCAACGGGTTGATCCCCGTTACTGCAAGACGTGCCATTAACATGGTTTAGCTGACGGGGAACAAAGCGAATGTCTGAGGTAGACTGCGAGGAAGATGAGGAGGAAGATGAGGAGGAGCTGCTTGCAGAGGATGGGTGGCTATAAGCTGACGAGGAGGATGGACGGTTCTGTTTGCCCTGTCCAATAAAAAACGAAAGTTTCTGTCGCTTCTCTTGGTCTGGAATCGATGTGGGTTGGCTGATTGAGTGGGAGATTGAGGAAGAGGCAGGTCCATGGCTAGGTTTTCCAACTGCACTGCTGCTGGCCTTGGAATTGCTGGGATAGTCCCTCAGAGATCCATTCCCATTAACATGGAGAGCGCTCTGAGAGGAAAATAACCAAACTAAGATTACAAGCTTGAATCTTTACTAATAAATAACGCTCCAACATCAATGTAAACCTTTTAGCCTTACCTTGGTCATGTGTGGTGGTAGCTGGGGACCTATGAAGCCAGTGTTGCTGTGGTGGATGGTGGTGTGGATGCGTTGGGTAACTGCTGGCCGGGGAGATGACTGACCACAGATCCCTGGGTTATGGCTCAGAGTGCTGTATTCCCCAGCTTTCTTCACATCAGACGATCTGACAACAACAACAACAAAAAAATGTATCAACAACCTTTTATTGACCATTTTTGGCGAATTACAAATTTCACATCTTAAAAACCTATTATTAATGTCTTCTGATGACACAAATATCCAGTTTAGTTACTTAGAATCTCTCACTGCTACAAAATATGATAACTGTATTAAAAAAGGAAAGAAAAAAAACTCCTTTAGTGTCTCACAACTTATAAAACTAGTTCCAGAGAGTGGGATTTGTCTACAATAATCCACCGATATGTACATTTGTGATTTTTTTTTTTATGACCTATTTTTTCCACTGGTTTTCCATCAAACTGCTGTGTCTCCAGCAGTACATGTGTGTGTGTAGAGGGCATAGTTTTTTACTACTGAGATTACAATTGCTGCCTTAAAAATCTTATGGGCAAATCTAGAACATATTCAATTGTTTTTATCTGTTTTCTTACTTTTCTTGAGACCATTTTGTTCTAGTAAACAACAGATTTAATGCAATCAAGAAGACTTTCTGTGTAAAAATAAGACTGTTAAAAAATCTTCAGTATCAGTGACTGACTAATGTACAGGGGTTAGACAATGAAACTGAAACACCTGTCATTGTAGTGTGGGAGGTTTCATGGCTAAATTGGACCAGCCTGGTAGCCAGTCTTCATTGAATGCACATTGCACCAGTAAGAGCAGAGTGTGAAGGTTCAATTAGCAGGCTAAGAGCACAGTTTTGCTCAAAATATTGAAATGCACACAACATTATGGGTGCATACCAGAGTTCAAAAGAGGACAAATTGTTGGTGCACGTCTTGCTGGCGCATCTGTGACCAAGACAGCAAGTCTTTGTGATGTATCAAGAGCCACGGTATCCAGGGTAATGTCAGCATACCACCAAGAAGGACGAACCACATCCAACAGGATTAACTGTGGACGCAAGAGGAAGGTGTCTGAAAGGGATGTTCGGGTGCTAACCCGGATTGTATCCAAAAAACATAAAACCACGGCTGCCCAAATCACGGCAGAATTAAATGTGCACCTCAACTCTCCTATTTCCACCTGAACTGTCCGTCGGGAGCTCCACAGGGTGAATATACACGGCCGGGCTGCTATAGCCAAACCTTTGGTCACTCATGCCAATGCCAAACGTCGGTTTCAATGGTGCAAGGAGCGCAAATCTTGGGCTGTGGACAATGTGAAACATGTATTGTTCTCTGATGAGTCCACCTTTACTGTTTTCCCCACATCCGGGAGAGTTACGGTGTGGAGAAGCCCCAAAGAAGCGTACCACCCAGACTGTTGCATGCCCAGAGTGAAGCATGGGGTGGATCAGTGATGGTTTGGGCTGCCATATCATGGCATTCCCTTGGCCCAATACTTGTGCTAGATGGGCGCGTCACTGCCAAGGACTACCGAACCATTCTTGAGGACCATGTGCATCCAATGGTTCAAACATTGACCTGGCCACTATCCTGCAAGAAGAATGGCTTAAAATCCCTCTGACCACTGTGCAGGACTTGTATCTGTCATTCCCAAGACGAATTGACACTGTATTGGCCGCAAAAGGAGGCCCTACACCATACTAATAAATTATTGTGGTCTAAAACCAGGTGTTTCAGTTTCATTGTCCAACCCCTGTATATTTAAGGTAAAGGAAAACTGATTATTGCCACCTACTCTTAACAATGTAACTGCTTGCTGTGAAAATAAACCAAGATGAATTTATACACAATAATTATAATACAGTATTTTTATTAAGTTAAGCCCAAAATTATTCCTTCCCACTGGCAGATCCATCCATCCATCCATTTTCTATACCCACTTCTTCCCTACAGGGTAACGGGGGAGCTGCTGCCTATCTCCAGCGGTCACTTCCTGTCCTCAGACAGGAAATAAAGGTTCTGAAGTGGCCCAGCCACAATCTGCATGTGATTCTGATAGAGGAGCTGTGGAGGGAGCAAAAGACTAGGGTAAAGGTGGGGAGACCTTCCAATTGTAAAGACTTGACCTCATCACCAAAGATAAATAGTCAGAATAACAGTGGAAACATGCAAAAGGCTGCTCAATAATTATATGAAGGGTTTGACAACTGTAATGCAAATAAAAAAAGGATTGAGAAAGGTATAAAATGAGATGACATGCCATTTTTTAATAAAATGTAAATAAACAAATGATTTAAATGGATATATTTTACACGGTTTTATTATCCTTTGGAGAGACGCCCATCTCGTTTCCAATCAGAAACATTTATTGGTTCAATAAAAATAACTTGAAATCTAAATCTGCCCTGGCTCTGAATAGTTTTAGGATTAACTGCATGTTGCATCCCTACTCGGTGGAGTGAAAGTCATAGTTGTATACATGCAGGTCTTTAGAGAACACTTTAAGCACATAAACTACATCTCACAAGCATCAGTGTTGCTATTATGGTCAAAAGGTCAACCAATGCTCCTCCATGTACCCAACCCAGCAAAATAAATAATAGCCGTTGCTTCATATTTTTAGAAATAAAAACACCTAAGCGTCTGCCACTAATATCAACATCTTCTCCTCAATTTCTTAACTTTTTGGAAGGTGGATCGTATTATCACATTTTATTTTAATTACAGTTAAAATTCTGTCCATTTCCAGTCCCGAGTCATGGTTTACTTACTTAATGTAGAAAACGACATAGGCCTGTTGGTTGAGGACAGAGCGGATGTCGCTCACAGACACAGAGGAGTCGTTCATCTGGTACCACTGACCGTTGCTAGCCTGTGAGTAAAGTCCATTTGATTCAGTTTCTGAAATTGACTGAAAATGTTAAACATAATAAAAGAACCTAAACATTCAGCACACATTAAAGTGTAACTATGACACCAGGGATCTTCATGCTGAAATGTCTCCTTATATTCCTTTAGTTAGTACCTATGCTCTGTATGTTCCCAAGTAAACCTGAGTCTAGTGAAGCCTGTTGTCCATCAAAGCTTTAACAAACTCTGTAGTAAAACTGCTAACAAGAAGTTGACTCATTGTGTGTCTATAAAACAGAATCAACACTGTAACAGATTAGAATGGTGGTTTGTAACATTCACCTTGATGTAGCAGAAGTAATGTCCAGCATGACAGCTGAAGCCAGAGTGGACCAGGACAGCGTACAAGCCGTAGATCTGGGGTTCTCCTTGGGACTGGGACATGAAGGACCGCAGGTCTAGGTACTCTGGGTATTTAACATCCTGGCGAAGACAAAAAAGTTGATTAAATTCAGAACAGAGGCAAGCAAAAGGCAAGAAGCAAATTGGAGGTCAACCTTCACGTAATCTCGGTTCTATTAAATAGTTGTTCACGAGCACATTTCAGCAGTGCAAGGTAGTCTGTCATTTAAAGATGGGAAAAGCAATAAAGCAGCATCAGATGATGCTTCATACCACCAGCGTAATGTTATGAAGGAACTAGGCTTCTTGTTCCAATCAGGAACACAATTAATGAAAATGATGTGTACTATAGCTAAAAGCAATATAAAGCAGAGCAGCAACTAATCAATATTTAGCCAATGAATTAATCCGTTGACTATTTTTCAATTAATCAATCTATAATTAGATAGCAATAGGGGCGTAATAGGAGATTTTTTACAGGATTTGTACCAGGTAAAGCTAGACCTAGGTCACTTGAGGAGTTCTGAATAGAACACATTTACAGACAAGGAAGGTTTTACATCTTAAATGCAAAATGTATATATTTTTGTACAATTTTGGCCTAATTACTGCTCTGAATGGGTTATTCATTACTCAATTAGTTGAATAATTATTTAAATAATTGATTAATCCTATTAATTGTTTTAGGATCCAGTTTACATTGCCTTGGTGCAGAACTTTGCCCTGCATCCATGATGGTCCAGGTACATTTTTATTTATTAATGGTCAGATTCTATTATTTTTAACACCTTTTAATTTCATTTTCATATAGAAATTATAAATGAGACGTTTTTTTTTCCTATTTACATTTTTTAAATGGCCATTATAATCTTTATGACTTTATTTTTGTTTGGAAAGAAGAATTATTTGCGGGACTCTTTATTGTCAGTGTCGCTGAAGCTTTCTGTTATTTTGACAGTAGGTGATATAATAAACCTGTATCTCTGTACCTTTGTGATTTTTCCTCCAGTGAAGTTTGCAAATCGTTTCAGTGAGAGGGTGAGCACATTAGGACTGCGGTGGATTGTGAATCTCTTTGAGGCTGTAACCATCTTTTTGCACCTAAAAAAAGGTGATTTTTAATAATGCCATTCAGATACAAAAACAGAAATCTAAAAATAAATCCTGTGCTTGTTGTCTTCAAGAGTTACTTGGTGCATTTGTAGGCATTTTCCCCATCCAGCTGTTCTGGTTTGACAAACTGCTCCAGAGCTTTGGAGACACTGGGTGCCGTCTACATGGAAAGAAAAATTTAAAAAACACTTTTTATAGGTTCTGCCTTAAGAAGCAATGATGAATTATTATAGACTTATTTTGTCAAAGGTGTCATTAATTCAGTCAGATTACCTTAATTTCCAGAGTGATATCCAGAAAAGGATCAAATGTATCAGAAACTGATTTGCAGTTCAGACATTTCACTGAAAAACAAAATGTTAGGAAGTTAACCCAATAACAACGTGAAACTGAATAAAATAACCTGACAAAGAAAAAAAATACATTTCAGGAAAACAAATGAGCTTTAATCTCCTACCTCTGGACCTGAGGTACCCTCCAAATACTTGATGGATAAAGGTGGTGGCCTGCGTGTGCCTGTCCAATCTGCCACACAGAGAAAAGAGAGTAAAAATCCTAAATGAGTTGAGTGTTGAGACCTAATGCTTCAGTCTAAAAAACTGCGACCCCTAAAAAACATTTATGGCTACATAAGTACAGCTCCATGCAGATGCAAGTTCCCTGAATGTCCTCGGTACAAATAGTGGAGCTTCACATAAACCCACATTTCTGGCACAGCAGAAAGAGGAGAGGAGGTTCACCATGTGTTGCTTGGAAATATTTGGGTTTTAGGTAAATTAAAAGGATTAAGAACAGCAAAACTATCAAGAAATCATAAACAACACGTAACTGTCTGGAATCTGAATGACCCAAAATAAAAATTTGATTTAAATAAAAAAGAACATAATAAAACTAAAACCAGCAACCAACTAAGGAACAGCTGACTGATTTAATTTAGATGTTATTTTACTTTTTACAATCCTTTAAGAAATGTAATAAGTAATGAAATAAGAAGCAGCTTTATTTTGCTGGAAATATTTACAAGTTTTTATCTGAACTCTGTAACTTAAAAAAACTGCATTTGTAAATATTTTTAAAGACTTTGCCCTCAATAGTAATGGGAAATTTATGAATGGTGTCTTTGTCCTAAACACAGAACTTCATAATTATCTAAAGTCTAAAATTGAGACCGTTACAACACTGTAATTAGCCAATTAAGAGTACGATCACACTCACTTGGTTCCAGGTAAGCAGGACTTTTGCATAGCGTCCACTGTGTACCGCAGGAACTCATGTGCATCCTCCTGGCTTCCGTAGCGGAAGTGCTTTGCAATTCCTGGGAGGGAAAAAAAAAGTACATACACAAAAAAAAATCATCAAAATGCAAGAGCATGGCTGACTGTGATTAAAAACAGCACTGAAAATATAAGACTTGAGTTCTTCTCATTGCAAAGACAAATTACAATCAGAAAATGTATCTCCATAAATAAACAGGTGAACAGTGCAACACTGCCCCCTATATCTCATTTCAGGCAAATCTCTACAGTGGGTCAGAGTTTCTGTTGTTGCACCACTACTTACTTTTAAGCTCATTGAGGACACCGATGGGCTTAATGACATTCCCAGAGTTGGCAAAAACCTGAATGATGTGGTTTTGCATGGTGCACATCATACAGAACCCAGGCTCATGACCTAAAGGAAAAAAAATTAACATAAGCTTCATAAATAGAACTTCATAAAAAATTCCACCAAAGCTGCTGAACTATTTAGGAAAACCAATATAATTAATTTTAAATCACTTTGTTGCAATAAAGCACCAACAGACCAAACTTACAGGTTTTTGAGTGCTCCCTTGACAGCATGAAGTTGGCTAATGGTGGAGTGTAGGTGAGACACTGCAGGGCTGAGTTGAGAAAGCACGTGTTTCCCATGTTTTGCAGGCCAGCACCAATACGGTGCACCTGGATCCACTTTAAACTGAGCCGCTCTGGAGGAAATAGGACCTTCTGGGGCGAGTCGATACCATCTTCAATGCTCATCACTGGGCAAACATAACAAGAGTTAAAATTACTAAAGTTTACTTTGTTTCTAATTTTATCTCAATCCACTGGCTGCATCACAGGCTTAAGTGATTGATTGTGCTCCTGCTTTTAAACTAGCTGTGTTATGTAACTGGATGAATGAAAACACAGGAGAACAAAACACACACAAAAACAATTGTGTCACACTTGTCCTAAAACAGTGAAATAAACATTATTTTCAATTAATAATACAAGCAATTGTTCTTTGTTTTGTAAAAACAATACCAAGATACACCTTTCTGAAAGGTACCTTTTGTATATCTGTATTTGACAACATATGTCGCACAGCTCCTCAGTGTTTGCTCTGACAGAGATGTGTGTAGAATTAGACAGAAAGCCCTGGTCAGTAAACAGTGAAACATGCCTCATCTCCTCACAATTCAGACATAAAACAGCAGCCGATAAAAGTCTTTTCTTCTACCTTGGTCCTTGGGACGGTCCAAAGAGGGGGGTGCGCCGTTATAGACAGCAGCACCGGGGGTTGGACCCAAGCAGCCTCCTGAAGACTTGAGCCTCTGAGAGTCACCGGGCATGCTGGGACCCACTGCCCAGCTGCTGGAACAACTGCCATCCATCCCCACTTCTCCACTGGTGAAGGATCGGTTAAATCCAACTGACTCGTGGTCAGATTTTTCAGACAGTCTGTCAACTATGGTCATTGTTCATAGCTGCAATAGAGAAGAAACTTTGAACTATACAACAAACAAGCTCCCACAATCAATACTTTTAAAATAGAATAGTTTTGTTTTGAGAAACAATGAAACGGTTTAATTGTTATCAGTGCAGAAACATAAAACAGTTATGTAATGAATAAAAGATATTAATAACAAAACAATAAAACAGACGTTGGCCCATAATAAGAACTTCTTTTCTGGGAAAAAGGTAGAGGTGTACAGCTGAGCTTGGAGCTTCAGGATAAAAGCTGTGTTTCATTCCCATGGGTGAGAGAGAGAACAGTATCTGACCTGTCAATCTGGCTGATTCATTTGTGCATCTCAAATTCAATTCAATGATACCTTATTCATCTCAAAGGGAAATTAAATGTTGTTGTAGCTCATCTTATACAGGTTTCTTCAAAGAGCCGTTGTAGATGCTGATGGCTGTGGGCAGGAAGGATCTCCTGTAGCGTCTGTCTTACAGCAGATCTGAAGAAGCCTCTGATTGAAGACACTCTGTTGTTGTACAACAGTTTCATGAAGAAGATGCTCAGGGTTCTTCATAATGTTCTTCATTTTATGAAGAATCCTTCTTTACACAAAGATCTCCAGATGTTCCAGATGAGGTCCCAGAACAAAGCCAGCCTTCTTTATTAGCTTGTTGAGCTTTTTTAGGTCCCCGACTCTGATGCTGCTACCACACCAGATGACGGGAGAAGAGATCACAATCTCTACAACAGACTTGTAGAAGATATGAAGCATCTTGCTGCAAACACCAAAGGTCCGACGCTTCCTCAAGAAATACAGTCTGTTCGGGCTTATCTTGTAGACGGCTTCACTGCTAATATTCTTATTTAAGACAACATATGAAAACGTAACAAATGTGTGGCAAATATAACTAATAATAAAACCAATATTTTACCAGCAGCACAAAATCTGTTGCTTTTGTTTTAAACAAAAGGCACATTATATATCATTTTGATTCTGTTGTAATAATTTGTGTTAATACCATGATAATGCCCAGTCTGTGAGGGACAACTGGGCTAAAGGCAAAGCTAAAACCCACAAACAGCATTCTGACAGAGGTGGTGTTCTGGCCCAAATGTAAGAGAGCTGTAAAGACTACGCCGATTGTCAAACCCGTTCGCTCTACAATGACATGGATATGGGCAGATGAGCAGTAGTCTTTAAGTGCGTTTACTGAGCTTCTCAAATAGAAAATAAGACCTTTAAGTTATTCACGGTTACTTTTGATAGTATAAGATAAATAAAAATTCACAACTTGAATTTAGTAAAAAGTCGTTAGAGAATAATTTTGCAGCTTTCACACGGGTCGCTATTTCCACGTTTAAAACCGCATTACTATTCACGATTACTTCTGAATATTGAATCATGAGTTAAGCGGCCGTATTTAAACACTAACTTTGCTCATTTGCTGATATTGTCTAAAAGAGTTTAGCATATCCAAGACCAAAAAGTGAATATTAGGATCTAGTTACGTGTCCAAATCGACTAAATTTGAAATGTATTACTTCCATTTAGTTGCGCAAAGGTCCTCAACTACCCTACAAGTTACACAACCCAGACGGAAACATTTCCTCGTTAGAAGCACGTTAAACTGCAGCTGTTCCCTCCCACCTGCTCCAACAGACCGACTTACATTGGCTAACAGACGGTAGCAAGGCCTTTAACACGCAGCGCATTTAAAACCGAAAGATAACACGCAGTAAGACGAAGTTCATGTACGAGGTGGGGCCCACATAAAATTCGTACATTTTGACTAACATTGGAAAAAGGCCGAGTTGTGACGAACAATCGGTTACCAAAGGTTGTCATAAAGGAGGCGAATAATGGAAACCACAGCAGCGGCACAATTCCTGCTAATGCGGCTAACGAGTAAGCTAGCTAGCAGTCATAGTTGATGCTGGCCAACACCACGGAGAGTCCCGTAGCCATAAAGTAGCATGTTAAGGACACGTTAATGGGCCTCGTTTTAAAGTGTATCGACTTTAAACCCCGTGGGCTTTAAAAACAGGCAGGTAGGATTATAAAAGGCCGGGCTCCACACCGGCGGTTGTGCCCTCACTGCGTTGCTCGCCGACATGACATACAGAACCGGTGTAGGGCTACTACAGCGAATCCCAGCAGTTTGGGCCAACTAATGGACTTCAGCGTATCACTACTTCCAACATTAAACCGTAAAAACAAACCAGCACTCACCTGGAGTCTCTTATGAACACGTTAATAGCGGTTTTAACTCCATTTCTTATTTCCAGCGGGTGTCCGCCGGTGAACAATGACGTAGCTAATTGCCCCACGGCTACATCCGGGTACCTGCCATGAAACGAGGCCTGTGATAGGTCCATCCGACAGATCTCCGTGAGGAACGTGTTTCGGAAATCTCCGACGCATGTTCTTAACTATGACCTTATTGTGCCTAAGAACTACAGTAACACAAGCTATTAGGTACTACAAACACCAATATTTCAGCAGAACCACGATGAAATTACCTTTTCCTAAAACTTTAGAGTACAGAGCAGATCGCATTACATTAAGCCTGAAAAACATTAAACATTTTTTGAATATGAGGTTAGACAGTAAACATGAGCCACGAGATAATCAAAAATATGTTTTGAAATAATAAATCACGTTTTATATTGACAGCTGCAAAAGGGAAACACAGGTTGCAAAAAACACCCTACAATGAGGCTAAAAACCAAAATCACAGTAAACAAATATCACAAAGTGTTTTCGAACCCCTGCATAAGTTTTATTTAGCAGCTGGATGAAAACAAATGTAGAAAATAAAACACTACCATATGCAAGTGTACAGGACAAAATGTTCACACAAGCAGCCACTTGTACTAAGGCAAGCAGAGTAAAATATTGGCTCAATAAATCAAGTTTAGACAATCTGATGTTTTAAGGCTCAGGTCTTGTCCAGTTCAGTAAAGCTAACAGTGACTTTTGAGTTCTGAAGTCGGCTGATCTGCATTCTCAGCTGCATGATTTCCTCCTCCTGCTCTTCGACTCTTTTCTTTAAACCGTGGATTAGCTGAAAGGGGAATAAATGCATGTTATAACTGGGTGGTAGTTAATATAGGCACCTTAGCTCCAAGTAAAACAAAGCACTGTTGGTTCAAACAAGAGAGGAACTTTATTGTGTCACAGTCCGTGTGACACAATAAAGTAAAATTATAATAGTTTTTCCGTATTTACACTAAAATTTAAAACGAATTATAACAATCTTAATGGTGATGAAATTTAAAACAAAAAACAACTATTGCTCATACAGCTGCAAAAATAGATTGATTTTTACAGTATGTTGTCGAACAAATATTTACTGAATGCATAGATGCAGGCTGCTGCTGTAGTCATTACTCCTTTCCATGTGTGCTAGCATATTGAAAAACACGTTATACAGGTTTAAGTGCAAGTAAAAGAAGCTAATTCTTTGGAAAATCAGATCCTGCCTTGTCTGTGAAATAGTTGTCACTTTTGATGCACTCTCATTCTGAATGGTGCATGTGTATTGGGATCAAGGATGTGGAATTCATAATGCTCAACTCTGTCAAAAAAGGGCATCTTATTTATGTTGGTTAGTGATCAGATTTTGTAGGCTTCAGAGTATCTTCACTGAAACATAATTAGGGTATAAGCAAAACATAAATGCTTTAGTAGTAGTTTACTAGTGCCTATTGTGCAGAATCTTATACCGTTTTGCTGTTCGGTTCTTTAAGGAGCAACATAAGTAACAAGCCCATAATAGTCAGGTTTTCCTGTAGAGCCAATAATGTTGATAAGATTTACTGGTAACAGCTGTTTAGTAATATATCTCAAACAAAGAATAAGTGCCTTTTTGTGAGGGAAATGTGTAGTAGCCTTTCAGCCAGCTGGCATTCAGTGTTCAGCATTAGTTTGGGGATGGGTGAGTCTGTATTACTATATGCTCTATAGGCAGGAGTAAACTCTGATCACAATAGCAATTTCTCTGGCATCTCATTAAAAGGTCTTTAAAAAAAGGGAACTGTATGACGGAAAATGTATGGCATTTTAAAACCTTGGTATACCTTAATATCTGTATCTATATCTGTATCTAAACTATATCTGCTTTAAGACTTTAAATAATTAAATGAACAATATTATGCAAATATTTATCCCAATCTACCATGTCTTTATTGTAGAACATTTCACTTCCTAAGAGCTGGTTGGCTGATGGCCGAAGACTGGGGTCTCTGCTCGTCAGCTTCATGATGTATTTAGTCAGAACTGGCCATCTATGGCAGAAGGAGTCTGGAATCTTCCCTTCTCTTAGGTCCCCAAGGGTTCGGACCCGCTCCATCTCTGTCCCGAAGGGCTGGAAAAGCTCAAGAGCCAGAACCCCAATGCTGTACATGTCTGACTGCAAGAGCAACATTAATACTGTTAGTATTACAAAAACAACATGCAGGGAAGAAGGTGTTTGATGTATAACAATATTTTCATAATTCGTCCATTCATGAGACAACCTAACCAAGACAATAGAAATATTGTAAGATAATGATAATTAAGCTGTTGTGTTTAATATTAATTACCTTTGAGTCATAATGAGAGCCTTTCAGTTGTTCTGGTGCAGCGTACACAAATGTGCCAACACCTGATGTATGGGTGAAATCTGCAAAACACAAGAACCATTCAGGGTAAATTGTGCCATTTAGTGGCATGTTATGAAAATGTAATAAGCCAAGAGTTTTACAATTACCATCACCAGGAAAAATTGTTCTTTTATGGTCATCTACTATCATATCCCTACATGCCAGACCAAAGTCTCCAATCCGAACATGGCTTTCATGACCATGAAGGAAAATGTTCCTTGGCTGGAAAAACAACAGAAAACAAAAATCTGTTAGGATTAGTCTAACGTGCGATGAGTTTAAGAGTAGAGAAATCCAAAATAGTTGCATGTCACACAGCATAGAGGCAAAACATTATACTATGCTGCTGTGTACAAATGACTTGGTGAGTTTGCACATGTCCACCTGGAAGCTGCATTTATTTGAGGGACAAAAAATGACAGATTTCAATATTAAATATTTAGTCTAGCCATTGAAACATGGTAAACGGAGATTTTAAAAATGATGTAATAGGAGTGAGATTATGTCACGTATGATTGTTGTGGACCTTTTGAAATGAAGATCAGGCCAAGAAAAAAAACGGTACTTGATTTATTTTAGTTTTTTCTTTTAAACAATAGTTAATTACTGTACATTTTTAAAGATCTGCATATTTAAGATCAACTGATTTAAAACATCAGTACATAACCATTTTAGCCCCCTGCCAAATGTGTTGTCCTTACAATTATTTTATGTTTTAACCAAAATACAGGATCCAAGTATCTTTTTAAAGTCTGGGTAGACTCATTTGAAATGAAATCACTACTGTAAATATTGAAATATTGTAAAAATAAGCCATTTGAAAATGTAGTTTAAGGCAAAACATTACTCTCAGGGAGTTGAGGGATGCCGACCTCTGGTACAGAGTAATGCTATGCTGCACCTTTAACTGTTACTGGGCACTGTTGGTCAGCTGGCTGAAGAAAAGGCTCCTATGCTTTTCCAGTGCACAAAGGGAAGACAAATTTGTCTGTTAGAAATATTGTAAAATATTGTAACGTACAGTTAGCAAGTTATAGAGTAATAAACAGCTACAATTACCTTGTTAGACTTCTGTTTCTCTATAAAGAGTAGAACAAAAACGGAAAATTATTGCTTTAGTCAGTGTTTATATTCAAGATAACTATAACTTAATGTTAAAAATAATGTTATTATAGCTGTAATACCATTAGTGACTGAAGTTTTTTTTCCAGCTGTAGCGAGAGCATAGAGTAGTGATACATTATTTTGCAACAATAGGATTAATTTTTGCTTTTCTGATTTAAATAAAACCAATTAGTTCATGCTATATATTTCTTGTGTTAGAATTAGGGGTAGATACCATAAAACCATCTAGTTTTTACTAAAAGTTATACAGTGAAAATCTCACACTGAACCATGCCTAACCATGACTGCCACATGTACTAAAAAATATAAGGGTAAATGTTAAAGTACCTACAAAATAACAAAACAATCTACATTTTAAAAAGGAGAATCATGGCCATGCTCAGGATGTTCTCATCATTAAAGCCATCTCCACCAACTGGTGGACATGTGTATTTCAGCGAGTTTTGAAGGTGGATGGAGACATTAACAGTTTAAGAAACCCATCAAATGACATCACAACCTGACTAACATTACTCTGCATTTCCTTAAGAGAGAGAGAGAGAGAATCTTTGAAAGGTACTAACTACACTCCAAAAAGTACAAAAAGGTGGCCCAAACACTGAAGCAACTCAGGGAGACTCCTCCTGCACCCATAACAGGCCCCAGACGCAGCCCGGCTTTATCAGATGTAACAGGAAGGCTGAACATTAAAGTTAGGCGAGTACGACCCAACATGATGAAATTAGATGTAAGAGACAAAGCTTTGAAGCAGAAGTACTTTCTGAAAACTTCAAACCAGGAAGAAGGAAGTTGCTGATGATCATTTCTATATTTACTCTTTAGTTTGAATGAGAAACCAGAATAACTACAATCAAACCACTGAACATCTTAAAGAAGAAACGCAGAAAAGCAGTGTGTTTACAATACCCCATCATGTGTGAGGAGCAAAGCAAAGGCAAGGTTATCAAGATTTACAGTAATGAATTTTACACTGCAGTGATGGATGAAGATGTAAGAGGAATAGAAGGCATGGTACAGAAGAATGGGGCCAACTGTCAGATTGAGATACATGCTGCATCTGGTGGAGTGTTCTGGAAGGTAAGTGCAACAACATAAGCTTCTTTGGAAATTACTTCTATTACTTCAAAATGTTTAAACTAAACCTTAAAAATCTTACCTCCTAACAACAGAAATCCAGGAGTTTTCTCTGTTCATGCTTAGAACCATTTTAAAGCTTATGAAAAATTAAAAAAGTGGCTCATCCACCAGAACTTATACATTTATGGTTCTCCTCTGGTTTTAGTGCCTAGCCATCGTTCCCCTTCATCTGGCTGCTTCTTACAGAAGAGCACGCAGCATGCAGAGTTTGCTGTCAGCAGGAGCTGATGCTGAAATCAAGTGAGTACCAACAGCACAAACCCAGGTTTATATTTTAAAACATGTTTCAACCAAAATCTGGGGATATTTTTCCACTTCCGGCTAAAAGGGAAACCAGGAAGAAAAAAGCACGACATTAGTTCCCATTAACACAAAATGCACTGCTCATGTTTAGCAACAATGCTTCTTTCACAGGGACCACCTGGGTCGGACTTCGCTACACTTGGTCATAATTAACTGGCCGATCATCCCGACAACCGGGCCAAAACCTTACTCCAAGTTCTGGACCGCGGTGACAAGTGCAGGCAGGCAGGCCGAAGCCTGTTTACGGCTCCTCTGTGAGCACGGTGTGAACGTCAACGCTCAGGTAAGGAACAACATTACATGTTAAAAATACAATCAAATTTATTCTAAAATATAATTTTGTAAATGCACATTATGTTGTTGTTACTAGATGGATGAAAAAAGCCAGCAGACGGCTCTTCATGTATCAGTGCGTTACAGAGCGCTGCCTGCTGTCTGGATGCTGACCAGTTATGGCGCTGATGTTAACGCTGTGGACAGCAGTGGAATGACGCCTCTGCATATGGCAGCAGGGATCCTCCATAAGGATATTACAGCTAGTCTGATCAGCCAGGGAGCTGATGTCAACATGGTCTGTATTGCACCTTCGTTTAAAATGTGGCAAAGACTTAAAGAATGTCATTTTAAACTATATTGTCAACTTTTTTTTTTAAAGAGGACGCAGCACTCTGGGAACACTCCCCTGCACATCGCTGCAGTTTCAGTGATGACAAAAACAACTAAAATCCTGGAGGAAGACATCAGCTGCATCTCTGAGCTGCTGGAGCACGGAGCGAAGCCAAACATCCTAAACCAGGCTGGGATGTCACCATTACACCAAGCATGCAGCCTGGGGAATGAGGAGCTGGTGGATCTGCTGCTGAGATATGGAGCCAACGTCAATAAGCAGAGCAAAGCAGGAGAGAACTGTCTGTTCCTGTTCCTGAACCACAGGCCTAACATGAGGAACAGCTCTCTGCTGAAGAAACTCCTCAGCCTGAGCTCCCCGCTCACAGTGTGCAACCAGAACGGCAGCTTGCCTTCATCCCTGACTCAGCCAGGTTTCTTTAAACAGAGAGAGCAACTGTTCAACCTAACCCAGCAGCCAAAGACACTTCAGGATATTTGCAAAAGTAATATTTATCTGAAACATATTAGAGGAGGAAAGGAGCAGCTCAGAAAAGCCCTTCCTGAACGCGTGTTTAACTTTGTCTTTAACCAATGGGAGATGCAAAACATTTCCTTCGTGGCAGAGAATGGATTTGATTTCCTCAAACAACATAATGTATAGGAAGAGTTGGCTGACATCCGTGTGTCAACCCACTGCTACAAGATTTTAACTATTCAAACTAGACATATCTTTTCACTTTGTCACATTAAAACCAGAAACTTCCTCTTATGTTATTAGAAAAGTATGTAGCTGACCAACACAAAGTTGTACATAATAGAAAAATGGCAGAAAAATAAAATGTTTTTTTTTTTTAATAAATTTTACAAATAAAATGTGAAAATCTGAAAAGTTTGGAGCGTAATTGTATTCAGCCCCCTTTATGAAGACCAAAGAAAACAGCAGGGTTAAGTAACAAAACAATATCAAAAGCTTTAAACACTTGACAGAGGTTAATCCATCGTTAGGAAAGAGTACGACACAGCTGCAACCCTACCAGGACATGGCCATCACCTGACAGGCCGAGCAAGAAGAGTTTGAGACTCAGCCACTTGATTTTGGCTGCAAAATAAGGTGGAACCATCAAAAAACTTTTCCAGCAATTTTTCAGCAGCTTTTTTTGTCATTAATATATTTTACATTGTTTATTATTTTTTGAAAGATGCCTGTCTAATTTCCTATCTTATGGCTTTCTTCCTTGAACTCTTCATTTACGGAAACATGACCTTTACATGTTTCCATAAAGGTCAGATTTGTAGAGGGAACAACTAATAGTTGTCCTGTTGAAATATTCTACGGCTGTCAGTAGATAAATGTTGGTAAAATTAAAAGATTTCTTTAAACCCACATCTGCCAGGGGTATGAATAATTATGGACTTAGAATTGCGTTTAAAGTTTAATTTTAAAATTAAACTTTGAAAACACCTGTCTGACCACAGACTTTTTTGAAGTCTGTGGTCTGTCTGACCTCCTCCAGCCTTATGCTCCCTCCAGATCCTTTAGATCTAACGATCACTTGCTTTTAGCTGCACCAAGGTCCGGACTGGCCCACAGAGGTGATGGAGCGTTTACGGTTGTAGCCGCTAAACTATGAAATAAACTGCCTCTACATACCAGACAGGATCCAACTGTCGATGTTCTTAAGTAATATTCTATGGGGAAAACATGGTGGTGGTAGCATCATAGTGTGGGGACACTGTAGGGCATGGTTTGGCTTCAATTAGAACTATCCAGTCAAAGTCTAAAGCTAAATCTAATTAGGAACCTTTAGCAGGACTTGAAAATTTATCTTCGCAGAGGCTCTTCATACAATCTGAGTTGGAGCTATTCTGCCAAGAGGAATGGGCAAATATTTCAGTGCCCAAATATGTAAACCTGGTAGACGCCAAAAAGACTTGCAGCAGCCAAAGGTGGGTCAGCAAAGTACTGGTTCTTGGAAGAGCTGAAGACAAAATGCATAGCCCACATAAATTTCCCTCCACTTCACAATAATGCACTACTTTATGTTAGTCTACCATAACTTTCCAAAAATATACTTATTTTGAAGTCTGTGGTTGTAACATGAGAAAACGTGAAGCAATTCAAAAAGTATTCAAATCAAATACTTTTGTAAGGCCATAAAAGCTGCAGAAATGCTGATGAAGAACCTTTAAATGTTACCTTCAAGTCTCGGTGCATGATTCCTCTGGAGTGAATGTATTCCACCCCTTCAAGTATGTTCCTGAGCAAGTTCAACGTGTGTTCAGCATCAACACAGCCATAAGGAGCTATGAAATACACAATCAGAAAACGTACGTTTAAACCAGAGGGCAACTGAAATTAAGGAAACCATTTCAGCTCACAGATGGAAATTTGCAAAATGTTAAAAACAGATAACTAATTTAAAGCTGCTCTTCAAATATGAGGACACTGAGTCTGTAGTGGGACCACACGGCCTTGCAGAAGAATGGAGAAATGTTTAAGACAATTACAGCCTGAGATCGGTTCCTCTTTTGGCCTGGAGTTCCTCTCAGAGATCCAGTCCTTTAGTGAGCGCTCACACAGCTGCATTTGGATGTAGAGCATCAGGTGGAACTGAACCTGCACATATAAAGGAACCAAACATAAGAGGATAAGATTTTTATTTATGTTTTGCTCAAGGAAAACAAAAAACCTAACTTCACACTTCCACTTTAAAACACCTACATCTTTAGAGGGTCTTCTTGTGAGGATTTCAGCCCGCTGTTGATGCTCCTGGTCGATGTAAGAGTTATTGTTCAGCTCAATGCTACTCCTGCACGACTCCTTGTCCAACATCGCCGACCGGTCCCAGCCCATGGCAGGACATTTGGAGCTGCTCCTGTGCTCTCCCTGTCCGAGGAACACGCAGGGAACGTAGTTCTCTGGCATTCGCTGGGCTGTCTTGGGACACGCGGTCTGGCAGTCTGGCCTAGAAACTAAAGCTCTCCTAAGCTGGGTGTCTGGTGGTCCTTTTGCGCTTGAATCTGCACCTGTCTCTGCTTGACTATGGCTTTGGAAAACTATAGAAGAGCTGGTGCTACTGTTGTCAAGGCTGTCGTCAAAACTATGAATGAAGATATACAGTATATGTGATAAACTTACAGTTTTAGACCAAACAGGCTAAAGCAGAGGAAGGATATTGTGAAAATGTAATTCATGATTATAATCATACCCCTCTTTTTGTCCAGGTGATTCCAGAGCGGGAAGGTGTGACTCACGATCTGCAACAACCGTGTTTTTTACACCAAACGGTTTTCACAGATTATTAGAAATCTTCTTTAACACGGCCTCCGTTTTTCAGGTCAACTTGTTTCAATATAACAAATAAATACTTACGGGCTGCTGGTTGAACATGTTCCATCCATGCAGTGTGATAGCCCACAATATTTACATGCTGCAAGCTGGATAACACTTTGACTTCCCTAAGGACCTGGAATACATAACATTTCCCAGTTAGATGGAGGCTCCGGAACAAATCTGTAGTAAATGTTAAACTCAAATAATTCTACCGAAATTTTAAAATAATAAAACTCCATCCACTCACCCCAGAAGAGAAATAAAAAAAAACAACCATAACCACAATCATCAAACAGACGTTGACATTTTATAGATATTTTGTGAGAGACCCACACAAAATAGTGCCTTACTGTGAGGTGAAATGAGAAGGTTACACGGTTTCCAAAGCGTTTTACACCAAATGAATCTGAGAAGTGAACTATGTTTTATAAAACCACCATCTGGGATATGTCTCTACCAGCTCTATACACCTAGAACCTGAAAGTTTTTCCCATTCCAAATAAAGAAACGCGAATTTAGTGAATTTAGAAAATCACATCTTATTCCTCCCACGTCACAATCATGCGCTGCTTTGTTGGGTCTCTACATAAAACAGTAATAAAATATGCTAAAGTTTGTTGCTGTAGAGTGAAAATATGTAAAATCTTACAATGATTTCAAAAATGTATTCAGCACACAGCGATTATAACCCGCTACTTGATACAATTTATATTTACGTTCAATAATTGTCCTAGCTGGTGCCAAACACTGATGAGCTGGATGTCATCTGGATCCCATGCCAAAGGCAAGAACATGACCAAACCCATGGATGTTTCAATAGAAAAGAAAGGAAAAAATCTCTTTCTGTTAAGTGAGACAAAGTATTTTAAGAAGGGTCCTAAAATAATGTTACTTTGATTCCTCAAGGCCAAGAGGAGACTGTGCCTGAAAGCTCTTATAGAATAAACTAATAGAAGTGTTGGTTATATAATTGGCAGCAGTTTAAATCTGAAGTTTTAAGTCATGAAGAAGAAGTGGAAACTAACCTTCATGCAGTCCTCCTTTGAGACTCTTTTGATGAGAATTTTCTTCACAGCATAATACTGGCCGTCTAGTTTGTTCACAACCTACAAAATGACGTTGAAGAAACCACAGTTTAT